>JAWMRA010000078.1:142814578-142912328 GCA_035584735.1 Pseudotriccus pelzelni
GGAAGCCTGGGGACCTCATTAAAGCCTTTCTTATCCTTATCTTACCTCCCCTCTAATTTGGCCTGGAGTATTTTTTCCCCAACAGCTTTTAGGCAACACCTAGACATAATCTCCCTGCCATTCGCAGGAACACCTTCCACTAGATCAGACTTCTCAAAACCCCATCCAACCTGATGTTAAACACTTCAAGGGATGGGATATTCATAACTTTTCTGGGCAACTTGTTCCAGTGCCCTACCACCCTCACAGCAAAGAATTTCTTTCTAATATCTAATTTAAACCTACCCTCTTTCAATTTCAAGCCTTGTCATATTACTATGTGCCCTCTCCAGCCTTCTTGTAGGCCACCTTTAGGTATAAGAATGTTGCTGTAAGGTCTTCTTGGACACTTCTCTTCCTCAGGGTGAGCAACCCCAACTCTCTCACCCTGTCTTCATATGATATGTATTTCAGTCCTCTGATTTGCCTCTTTATTAGAGGCAACTTCTGGACACCTTTTGACAATTAATTTTGTTCTTAGATTTCCATGTAATCCAGTGATCCAGATGTGCCTGGGTTTACCTCATTCTTTTGTTGGAAGCTGCTCTGGTAGAAATAACAGTTCCTAACTCAGCAATTTTATTTTTCAAAATCATGACACGCTTGTTCCTAGGGCTTCAAGAGGTTTTTCTGGACTTCCATATCCCAATAATTTCAAATAATGACAGCAAGAGTAGTATAGTAATAGTTCATCATAAGTACAGGACAGAAATCGTTCATTTTTAACAGTGCCTGAAAATATGTTGGCATATAGCTGTTAAAGGCTCACAGAAGATAACAGAGGTTTAGATCAATTTCTCTATTAACAGCTTTGGAACAACCCTAACGAGAAACTAGAAATAAAAGAAACAAAGTCCTGGTGTTGTCCTGCCTAACAGGAACAGCCTGCTGTCTAATCTATAGTTTTCAATCCACAAATCTTTTCACAAATCACCTGAAAGGCCCAAAATTGTAATCAAACATTGGACAGCCAAGGTCTTTTTATCTAAAAATTCAAATGACTCGCCATTGATCAATCTTTCTATGTGGTTATCATAGAATGACTTCCTTAGGTTGACAGATAAATAGCTACTTGTTTTAAAATCTCACATTCTCTGTGCTTGCAATCTCATCCACACGAAACCAGACTCTAATCCCATTAGACTGCCAGGAGGCGTGTGCCCCACATTTCAGGGTGTCATTCTTAAAGCTTGCATCTCTCATCTCAGGAAAGCAGGGTAAAAATAGAGAGGCACCATGACTGAAAAATAGTCATGGCCACAGAGCTGCTTTTTGTGTTAAGGGGATAATGAGTTTGCTATCCCATTTATGTGGTTTCACCTTCTGCTTCTGAGTAACATACTGTGCTGGTTTTGACAGGGGAAGAGTTAATTTTCTTCATAGTGGCTAGTTTGGAGCTGTGCTTTGGATTTGTGCTGGAAATGGTGTGGATAATTCAGGGACGTTTTCATTATTGGAGAGCAGCACTGACACAGAGTCAAGGCCTTTTCTCCTCCTCATACCACCCCACCAATGAGTAGGTTGGGGGTGCATGGGAGGTTGGGAAGAGACGCAGCCAGGACAGCTGGCTGACCCCAACTGACCAAAGAGAGATTCTAGACTTTATGACATCAGGCTCAGTGTATAAATCTGGGAGAAGAAAAAAGAAGGTAGGGGTGTTTGGAGTGATGGTATTTATCTTCCCAAGTAACCATTAAGAGCGATGAGCCCCTGGGGATGGCCGAACACCTGTCTACCCATGGGAAACAGTGAATTAATTCCTTGGTTTGCTTTGCTTGTTGTGTGCAGTTTTTACTTTACTTATTAAATTGTCTTTTTCTCAACACAGGAGTTTTCTCACTTTTACTCTCCTAATTCACTCCCCCACCCCAGCTGGGGGGACGGGGATGGGGGGAAGGAGTGAGTGGGGCTCAGTTGCTCACTGGAGTTAAACCACGACACCAGTAGCAGAAAAGATGTCACTGATTCAAGATCTAGCTACTGTTCTCATTATTTTGTGCAATAATTTTTCTTCTCTGTTTCAAAGGCCAGTACATTGCACCATCACTGAGAAGGTCTTGTCTTGATCTTTTTTCTGGAAAATTACTTCGGTCTTCCAAATTAAGATCATTCACACCTTGTAGATCCACTAAATTCCTTCAACCAGAGGGAGTTTATATCATTGAAGTGGAAACTCAGCAAAGCTAGGCAACTGGATGAAAAGTTTCCTAAGAAGCTGTTTAAACTAAAAAATGTCATAGTGCAATAATCTGAAATCAAGAAATTTTTCTTCAGAATATCATGAGTGTTTTGAAGTCTTATGTGACTGATCATGAATGCATTCACAACTCAGGTCTCAAAAAATGCTTTTGGATTTTGGTGACTCATTTTTGTATACTTATATTATTGTTAGTTTTGGTTTAGGTTGGGTTTTTTTATTTATTTATTTTTTGGGAGGGTGGGTTTTTTGTTGTTTGTTTGCTTGTTTGAGTTTGTGTGTACCTATTGATTTATTTTTTTGTCTACTACTCTTCAAAATGTTAATGTTTCTTTCCCATCCACTCCAAGCTGAGGAAAAGAGTTGAAATACTGGGACTGTGTTATGAATCAAAGACCTAACAATAGACATTCAGCCAGACAAGCATTTAACTTTAACTCTTTCCTTAATTAGACTTCTGGTCACCCTATCCAGAAAAAACAAGCATTTTCTGCGAATAAGCCAGACCTTTCATATTTTGAAGTGATTTTAAGGGGAACATCAAGTTATCTTTGCTGTTTCTTGATTTCTTTCCCTATTAATATTTACATTCTCTGTTTAATTGCAGCCTAGGATATTTATGGACCATGACCCAGATTTACAAACTTTATATGTGAGAAGTTCAGAGGCTATAATTTTATGATCTTTCATGTTTTTTTCCTGAAATCCTTACACTTTTTTTTTCCTCCCATGAAAGTAAAATGTTGGCATAACAATGATCATAATTAAAAGAATAGGAAAAGATTTTTTTGAATCATTGTGTTTCTCTCTAAAACATCAGTTTTAGTCTATTGGTATTCCCACTGATGTATTCTTTTTTTCCCCAGAAGCAGATTCTTGGCAAGCTGATTTTGCTAATGTGCCTTTCATCGGTGTTCAAATGTACTTTTCTATAGCACACTATGGGAAATTAGCTTAAAAATATTTTTCATTATACTTTTCTTTTAAGGAGCTGACCTTAGCCAGTGCAAAATCAAAAGTTCTTGGTATGAGATTGACCTTAGACTAGGATTTCCTCTTTATCCTGTTGAATAAATATCCATCTTGGAATGCATCAAAGATTACTGAAATACTTAGTTGAACTCATGTTGCAAAATAAGTTCCTGTTGAAACCATGTTTGACAAAAGCTAATGAAAAGATAAAAAAGGTGAGAAATATAGAAACAGTGCATATCAGATCACACATTGGAAAAAGATATATGGTACAGACATTAGATTTTATCTTATAAGTGTTGGTATCAAAGATAGTAAGGAGAAAGCCTAGCAATAAATGAATTGTTACTCCCAATTAAGGGCTGCTTGGTGAAGAGTCAGGTCCACATAAACATCAGGATGAGCCACGTGGCATTGTATTAGCTACAAATCTGATCTTAATCTAATCCTAGGTGTTTACCCATCAGATTCTGTGAATACAAGGAAGATAAATAAAACTCTGAAAGCAAACAGCAGTCAGTCCATGTCTGTGAAGATGCTTATGATTTGCACTGGAGCACGGAAGACAGGAAATTGCCGTGTAGCCTTTGTTTACTATGTACTCTTTTTTTGTTTGTTTGTTTTTCTGTGTAAGACTCCAATCCAATTTTGCTCTTAGTCTTAGACAAATTTACCTTCTGAAGTAAGCTATTTCATCTCTCAAACTCCTACACACTGTCAGTGACATCTGATTTTTCTAGTTTTGCTGTGATGACAGCAAAACAAAAGAGAGCATGGGTCATGCAGAAATGGATTTGTGTTTGAGATCTTCTTTCATTCTATTTCTATCATTCTAAGTACCCGAAGATTACACACTTACTGTATATCATAGAGGTATCATATAGTCCTGACAGCTGGTCCCTGCAAAGTAAAAATTTTTGAATGCAATGTTTTATTATTTGCTTGACCTTATAAAGACCAGCAGTGTTTTTTCTTGTTTTTTCCCTCTCCTTGAGCTGTTTTCATGCATAAACAAAGCAGAAAATATGTCAAATATTATATCATAGGGCTAAAACTCTGATCCAGTTGTCTTAAGAAGAGGTTTTCCTCAGGTTCCTTAGAAACTTAAAAAATTCCTCGGGGTTACCATTCAGCTCCAGGGGCACAGCCGAAGCTGGCAGATTGAGATGCAGAGAAATCTGAAGATTTCCTACCTGATATGACACAATGAATCAATAGATTCTGAGAAAATAGTAAGCACCTACATGTATTTCATTATCCTGGCTTTTCCTCTAGATAATTTCTAAAAGAAGTTCCAAGTGAAATAAACATAAATATAAATGCATTTTTCAAGCACATTAGTACTAAAATTAAACCTAAATGTTTCCTACATTAAAATGAAAAGGGCTTTCTCTACTGGTGAGTAATTCCTGCAGAAGGTTATTTTGCAAAAGACAGTACAAATCCCAAGAGTCTAATGCCTGTTTTACTTCAGCCTTCACTGAGAATACCAACAGCAATGAAAATGTTAATATAACAGAGGGTAGTGACAAATAGGTAGAAATTCAGGTTAAAATAGATGCAGTAATTATTCTAACTTATGGCAAGTACACTCCCATATGACATAAATTGTTTAAAGCTATTTAGTATGATTCCTAGCCATAGTACCTATATTAAAAAAAAAAAAGTTAAAAAAAGAGATTAAAAATTAGGAGCTTAAGTAATATTCTCACAATTCTCAAATAGTATTCTCATAATACTGGAACTAGTTAATATTATTTCTAGTAAGATTAAAAATGATAGATTAGTAACGGTGTGAATTTATCAGGAATAAATCATGGCAAACCAACAAAATTCCTTACATAACCTATTATTCTATTGTAAATATGGAGGATATATTAGTTGGTGTAACTTTAAGTTTCAATAACCTTCTGTTACTGCTTCACACAGCATTTCAAAAAGCAGACTAGGAAAACTATATTAAGTTTTCTTGGTATCAGGTAGATCCCGCACGTTCTGGGAAACCACTCACATGGCACCTACCATTTGTTAAGAAATATCAAATTAGAAGAGGTATCAATTAGAACCCTGGACATCTCTGTTCTAAGCTTGGTGCAACTTCATTTTATCTTTAATAACTTGAATGATCGAATAGATGGTCCTCTGATTACTTTTACAGGCCATGCACAAGTCAAGGCAAAGGTAAGGAATTTGAGAAACAGGCTTTTCACTTCAAATAATCTTGACAAATTGCAGAAGACAAAAGATTTCATACATGAATAGGAACAAATAGCAAGCTATTTTTTAAAAGACCACTGGTAAGAATATTAACACTGCTTTTCTTTTTCCTTTTTTTCTTTCTTGAATCTACAATATCTGGGGTTTTTTCTCATTCAGAAGAGTTTCTATTGTTCAAAATATCATCTGTAGAAATAATCCTAGTCAAACTGGCTTCTTATTATGTTGAAATGTACTTATCTGAGTCATTAACTTCAATTAATTCCCACTTGCTTGTGAGAGGCAGAGAAACTCATCTTTAAATACAGAAAGACTGAGTAGGTTATAGCAATTCATGATCAGAAGGAGTAGTTCCCTTGCCTTTTGCCTGCAGAAAAAGATGGTCTAAAACATTCTTCCCTCTTTGTGGTTTGATTCTGTGAGATTCTTGAGCTTAATCATAATAATAATAATAGTGATAATAATAATTGTTGATGTTATATCTTTCATCAACCATTCAACGAACTCCAAAACGAAGGACAAAGGAAGGAAGGATGACACTAGGGTGTTACTCTAGTTGTGATATGCTAATGGAAAAGTTCTCAGTAAAAACAAACTATAAACATTAATTAAAAAGAATAAGGGTGAATAGACTTGACACTGGATAAAAGGCTAGCATCAGCTTGCTCTATGACATACAGTCAGTCAATACATTGCCAGTTCTAAGAAAGCAGTACATTTGAAACTCAGGATAAGTAATCAAGAAATTATAGGTGTTGATTTGAATAAAGCATACAAATAACCCCAACATTTGAAGAAAAGCCTTGCAAAGTTTAGATTGTTTTCCTTTCCCCATAAATAAGAGCACACTTGTGTGGGTTTTTAGTAGGTTTTAGAGTGTTTTATTGTACAGGGGTTTTTGCCACAGACAATTTTGTGATATTTCTATTAAAAAGTCAAGAACAACTGCACTTCAGTTGTTTCTCAAAGTCATTTGTACAAGCTCTTTATGAAAATCTCCAAGGGAGGTTTCATGTCCTCTATGGACAATATGGTCCAGTGTTCCAAAACTTCCATAATCCTATTCTGAACTTCAAGCTTATTATCTGAAATCTACTTGTACTGAATCTACCTGTTGTAGTTATAAAGAGGCTCTAATTTATTTCTGTTCTGTATCCATCCTTAATACAAATATTTTCCTGTCTCTCCTTGAATTTTCTATTCTTACCTCAGACTAGTCTGGATCCTCCAATTTTCTGTGTATATTTCTCAACATCTAACTCTTCCTGGTTTTGCTCACCACTCTTTCTTGATTCAAAGTGAAGTATCTTGCAGTCCAGTTGGGCCCAAGGATTGCCTGGCAGTGTAGCCCAGTCTATAGACAAAATAATTATCTTTTTGCTTGCCTGTATAAATGTGCTTTTTTTCACCAAAGCCTTCAAATCTGTACAATGTACTTGTGTTGTTTCCTGCTGCACTATTCTCTTGGACAGCAATAGTCTGTGGATGAAAAGTCACTGCCTGACTCCCTCAAAGTGGAACAAATATGTATTCCCAACAGATAGGGAGTTCTGGTGTGGCTGCCAGGCACCTCAAGGGATTCCTCCAATAAGTGGTGGATGAGGCTATGCCAGGTTTTTCACTCTTTACCTGCTCCAGTACCCCAGCAGTGTCTCACCATGCTCATCCTCAAGTGTAGACAGATAAGAAAAGACAAAAATTACAGACTGCCATTATTAATTTAAGTTGGATTTTCCTTATATAAGTAATGCCTTATAAATTCTGTTTGCTTTAAAAGTAATTAGTGTATCTTTTGAGTTTTCAGGGTCCCTCTTGATCTTTTTGGACAAAAGCTATGCTTGAAACTTGCCTAGACCCTGAAGGTTCATTATGATTTGCAAAGGTATATCCATATATGTGTAACAATTTTTAATATACTTGGTAAGAAACACATAACCATTTATAAAGTGGAAGTCATGTGCCTGTCTCCAAAATTTATAATCTGGAGAAGTGAGCATTTTCACTACTTATATCTCCATATGTAAGGAATCTCTTTCAAACTGATGTCTTAAAACACTACTAAAACTCTGTGTATTGTTAAGGAAACTATCTTATCTGACCATCCAAGGGACATTCTAGCAGTCACACTCACTACCACCAGAGACCTTCACTGCTGGGACCAAATTCACTTTACAGTGGGCAGCTCCAGCGACCGGACAGGTGTCCTGTTACACACAACATATTCACACAGTCAGATAAGGTCGCCTTAACAGCTCGACCCCAATTTTCCCATAGCAGTGTTTCAAAACCTCTGGATCCTTAAAATAATTTAATCACAATGTAACAACAGAATAACAGCTCGAGCTGGGTGTCTCCAAGGAAGGACCCTGAACAAAGAGCTACCTGGGCTTTTATAGTCTCACAGTCTAAGCATGTGAAAGTCTGGGATCGTTGGCTCCTGCTGTGTCTCTGAGAGTCTGGTCCCCTGGCTGGTTCCACAAGTCCCTTTGCCCTTTGTTGTGCAAAGAGTCAGCATCAGTTCGTGGCCTTTTGACTCAGGCTTCTGCTACCCAGAGCTCAATCTACAACTGCAAACTGCACTACAGTTGCACACCGAGCTACCTGCACTAAATTAATTCCCCAACGCATGTTCTGGCAAATATTTTAGGACCAAAGACCCTTCTCAGTTATTTACACATTGTGGCAAGGTAACAAATATCCCCTAGCATATTCTCAAAAAATTGTACTGTCCAATATTAATTTCCTGATCAGTATTCCTGCTCCGAAGTATGAGAATAATCTAATGTTTGCAGTTAAAATGAGTGAACCTAAATTTTTTATTTATTTCTTTTAGAATAATCACCATGACATCAGACTGTATACATATTTTTTCCTAAAAAGATCTTTGAGCTACTTTCAGTGATGAAAAAAGACTGTATAAATTCATTTTTAATTCCCTAGGTGTTCCATTTCTCCTTATTTCTTAAGCTTTTATACCCCACGAGGGACTACATCAAAAAACAAAACAAAGCAAAACACAAACAAATAAACAAAAGAAAATTCCACCCAAACAAAGCAAAACACCACACAAAAAATTCTTCATTCTTCTAAGGGCTATGAAATTCTGAATTCTGATATTTTTATACAAAACCCAGACTTGGATAGTCTCCATGATATTGAAAATTCATGGCAGTCAGGTAAAATTCCAGGTGACTGGAAAAAAGGATAACATTGCACCCATTTTTTAGAAAGGGCAGAAAGGATGATGGGAGTGAGAGCAGCCTTGCCAAGGAGGTTCTGGATGGACTGATGGATAAAAAGCTGAACACAAGAGAGCAGCAGGTGCTTGCAGCCCAGAAAGTTAACTTTATCCTGGGCTACCTCAAAAGAAGCATGGCCAGCAGGTCAAAGGAGGTGTTTCTGCCTCTCTGCTCTGGTGAGACCCTGACTGAAGGACTGCATCCAGCTCTGAGGTCCCAAGCACAGGAAGGACAGGGACCTGTTGGAGCAGGTTCAGAGGAGAGACACAAAAATTATCAGAGAAGTGGAGTAACTTTCCTATGAAGACAGGCTGAGAAAGCTGGATTTGTTCAACCTGGAGAAGGCTCTGGGGAGAGCTTATTGCAAACTTTCAATATTTTAAAGGACTTATAAGAAAAATGGAGATAAACCTTTCAGCAGATCCTACTGTAATAGGACAAGGGGTAATGGTTTTAAACTAAAGGAGGGTCAATTTACATTAGATGGTCAAGGATGAAGTTTTACAATGAGGACAAAAAAATTATGGCACAGGTTGCCCAGAGAGGTGATAGAACTTTTATCCCTGGCAAGATTCAAGGTCAGGCTGGATGGGGCTCTAAGCAATCTGATCCTGTGGAAGATGTCCCTGCTCACTGTAGACTGTTGGACTACATTGCCTTTGGAGGTTTCTTCCAACACAAGCTGTACATTTGAATCTTCAGTGAATTGCTATGAAAGCTTACTCCATGGCAAAAAGTATTGCTCAGAATTGTATGACCCTGAGCACAAAAATATTTTCAAGCTCTGTTTGCATATTTCATAGTAATCTATTTATATTACAGATTGTTTCTTACTGTTTTAAATATGTCCCTAATAATTTGGTTTTCTTAAATGTATAATAACACCTTCTAATTTTTTCACAAATCTCCACATAGTTCTTTGACAGCAAATCTCTCACCATTGAAGAGTTTTGATTAGTATATGGATGCAGTCACAATTTCTGGAAGTTCAATATTCCTTTTCTTCATTATTCACTTCTATTTTTGTTATTTCTGTAAACATTCCCTATTAGCTAACTGCCTAACAAGGTACAGAGAAACAAAATATGAAAAAACTTCTTTTGCTATCTGATCAGATATTTTTGAAAATATTTTACAGTAATCCCTAGCCTGTAACAAGAGTCTCTGAAATATTAAAGATTAGTATTTATTTTATAATAATAATAATAAATATTTTATTTATTGTTAAATATTAATTTTACCTATACTGAACTTATAATTATTAGTTGAATACAAGCATTTTTGCTATCTTGTTATATTTCATACAAAAGTTCATACAGGTTCAGTAGTTTATTGAATAATATAAGAGTTTCAAAGGTGAATTATGATTATAAGGATCCACATTAAATTGGATATGCTTTTAGTATTTTGAGCAGAATATTAGATGTTTTATCTACAAGTTTCTTGTAGGTTTTGTATATGCATTAACTGGCAAAAATAGTACAGTAGGAAAATCAAAAATAAATTGTTATAGGCTATTTTTTTAATTTGTATGGACTCATTTACAGAAGGTTATGAGATTATATTTTTGTTCTTTTTCCAATTACACTCCAATATTCTTTAGGGAGTCATCAGATTCCATTCCTGATTAAATTTGCAGAGAGAGAGAAAGATTTTATAAAAATATAAGAATTTCAGCTAAATTAATTCCTATTAACTCCCTTTCTGAGTTTGGTGGTTTTCTTTTTTTCTGGTCCTGTATGATCATGACCTGCTCGCCACGCTTCTTTTGATGAAGCCCAGGATAAAACTGGCTTTCTGGACTGCAATGCATGTTGCTGGTTCATGTCTAGCTTTTCATCTACTGTCCCCACAAGTTCTTCTCAGCAGAGCTGCTTATTAATCCCTTCATGCCCAAGCCTGTATTGGTATCAAGGGTTGCCCTGACCCAGGTGCAGTACCTTGCACTTGGCCTTGTTGAACCTCATGAGATTCTCATTGACTCACATCTTGATTTTGTCCAGGTTCCTCTTGATGACATCTCATCCTTCAGGTGTGTCATCTGCACCACTCAGCTTTCCTTCTGCAAGCTTGCTTTGGGTGCACTTAATCCCATAGCCTGGGTCACTGATGAAGACTTTTAGCTGCACTGGTCCCAACACACACTCCTGAGAGGCACTGACTGCAACTCGATTAGACACAACACAGATGTTTTCTTTTTGAGGAAATGAGGAAACTACTTAATAAAGCAAATAATAATCATTGTTACTATAACATGGTAAACACTTTCACAAGTTTCTAACTCCCTAGTCCTTAATTACTAGTCATTCTATCTGAGACAATCAACTTGTAAAATTAGAATGTCTGTGGCACAACTCTGGTTTCTTCTGAGTCAGGTCCATAAGAAGTAAGGTTACATGTGTGCGCATATTTATATATTGAACATTGTTTAGTATAACTGTATTACTTGTTTCATATACTTGAAATAACTTTTTTTCCCATCAATTAAAACATGTTCTTCTGAGGAAACACCATTTTAGCAAATTATTTCCAAGTTCTTATTTTGTTGTGATTCACACTTGTACAAAAAGCTATTCTCCCTTGAAATCGCTCCAAGAGACAAAATAAATTAGTTTTTTTACATCTTCCTTAAATATTGTCATTTCATACTTGAAGACCATTCTGTCACATCATTTCTGTTCTTCTTAGCAGAAGTATAATCTCAAGACTAAAGAAATTACCTTTTGGGGTTTTTTCTATTTGTTCTCTATAACTTCTTTAACAATGCAAACAAAAATTAATGTATTTTTTGGGTCAGCCTCAGGAAACAAAGATCAAATTAATTGGCTGTTATGAGACACTGGATTATTATATCAATTATTGGCTCAGACCACCTCAAGAGTGTGTGTGTTTGTAGGAAGGGATTGGTCAAATTTCATCAAATTGAAATAGTGCCCTGTCCCATATTCCAGCCCCTTGGAGCCTCCTGGGGTAGCCCTGGAGCACCTGTCAGTCACTGATACACTGGGAGCAGTGCCCCATACCATGCCCCCTGGGGCCCCTAACCCAGCCCCAGACTGTCTGGCACACTGGAAGTCTCACCTTAGGGGTGGCTGGCCACATGGGGCCAAAGAAGATGAAACCAACACCATGTGATGCTGCATGGTCAGAGCCCTGCCATTTCCTGGACTCCTGGTAAACGTATCTATGTTGGATCTAGGTGGCAGCTGTAATTCTCTGTTTTTCTCTCTCTTTCTTTACTTCTTCTCTTAATCTTCTTTCTTGACATTTGGTTAACTTAAAGCTGGATGTGCTGGATTTTGCCAAGTTGTATGGGTTAGCATGTCCTAAGTCAATGCTTTGTGAAATGCTTTATTTTGGTTGAATGTTGCCCTTTAAACTTTTGTCAAGTTCCCTTCTTTTCTAAAGTTTGCCAGTAAAAGTGTGTTATTTGACCTACAGAGAAATATCTGGAGCATGTTCTCCCAAGAGATGTAAAGAATTGAAGGCCCTTTTAACAGATCCAGCAAGTGGATATTTGGAGCCTTTTATATTTTTGAAGTAAAATCCCTTCAGTGAGCTCACGGTGCAAGCCTGTAAACATGGACAAAGAAAATTTTGGGATTTTCTTGCCTATTAGTCTGGTGGCTGGTGACTTTCAAATTTTCCTTAGCTCCAAGACTTGCTCCTGCCAGCAACACCAAGTTTCCCCCACAAACCGCTTTGTACAGTCAAAGATTAAATGTTGTCATTTAAGTGAAAGAACCTCTGAATGTAGGTCAAGGAGAATTTACTAAGGCTCTGAAATATTTACTTCCGTGAAGATGGTGAGTTTTTTAAGAAAAAACAGATTTAATACCTTCTGGGCTTTCATTTATATACCTTCCCATGATTAGAAAGCCCCATTACCAAAACTCAGTAATTTTTTAGGATTTGTGGCCCTAGTCCACACTTTTTAACTCTTCTGTATTATGATACAGCTGTATTGCAATTACATCAAGCTGTAGATTTGTGAAGATCTAGATTTTGTCTTAAGTATAGCCCAGATAGAAATTATAAGCTTGTTCAGCTGAAACACAAGCATTGCCAGCATTACTTTAAGCAACAAACGAAAAAATACTTCTCCAAGCCTTGCCATGCCATGCCATGCCACATTACACCAAGTCACAACATGCCCTTGCTTTCTGTTCACTGACGTATATTCCCACCACACGTGGGAAAACCAATCTTAATGCAGCAATTAAGTTTATTAATCTTCTTCTCCTTGCTCTACCAAGGCTCCTGCCTCTTGAATTAGTCTCCAAAGCAGACCTCAGTCATCATGTCTCTACTCAGCTATATAGCTAAAAAAGCCCTTGATACATCTGGATACCAGGGGCATCACTAAGCATCACTAAGCATCACTAAGCATCCATTTTCGACCAGGTTTTATGTATCCTAGATCTGGAAACGAAATATTTATAAAACTCTTTCTGCAACATGTGCCACTTACCGTAAAGTCATATATGATAAATAGAATAAAAAGGCTGAAGAATCATAGTTTTTCTTACCACAGTTATTTCACAACAAAGGGCTGTTCAAAGTAGAATTAAGTTGACTTGTTTTCCGCAATGCTCTTAGGGACTTATTTTGAAATAACACTTAGTACTTGATCTTCTAAATGGAAATTAAGAGGTTCAAAGAAGACAACATCCAAAACATAGACCATAAATGTTCACAGCTACAGTCTAATTTTGGAGGGACCTACTTAGGCAAGGTAATTATTACTTCACTGAAGTTATCTGTAAAAATTGAACCAAAGAAACTTCTCATTAATTCTGCCTTCCACTGAAAATTAGTAGGAGCCTTGGATATGAATCCCATAATCCCCAGATTTAGAAATAAGTTTAGTGCCTTAGTTAGGTACTGGCATTCTGTGACTATAAACCATAAAAAGATTTTCTGTAATATTGGTTTTCTGTAATATTTGAGGAAGAAATAATGTTCCATAGTGTTATTATAGGGATACAAAACTGTACCAGCATGAATTTGATTCTCTTAGGTCCTTAGCTAAACTAACATAAAGAATTATAATTAAATAATACGTTCCTTATCACTGTTATATTGACATCTGAAAATGTTTTATTTTCACAAATATCTCCCCCGCAGATACAAACAATTAAAGAAAAAATAAAAGAGAATAGCACATAAATTCACAATTTCTATATGTTTTGTGTCTTTTATTTATCCTTTATGGTATTTAGTAATTTAGATATTTGAAAAGCTCAATATTATTTAAAAAAATGATAATTTCAATACTGCGATGTTTTTCAGTGATCATTCTTCATTGAACGATAAACTTTCCCCATATCAGAAAATATGGGAATGCTCCTAAAGAAACACTTTGGAGATTCTGAAATTTAATTTTCTTTATTAAGTACCTGAGGGATTTCACTTACATAATTATATCACTGTAATTTTTAAACTGGAGATCAATGAAGCATTAAAAAATATTTTCTGACATTCTAAAGCAGCCTAACGTTTTCTGAGAAGACATAAATTATAAAAAAGGTACATCAGAAGAACTTATTGTGACATTTTCTCTTTTTTTAAATCTCTTCTTTCAAGCATTTAAGGGGAAAAAAATTGTTAAAATGCACTTGAAGATTTTAGCACCTCACCCATATGTGTCTGTGAAGAAGGAAGACAGAGGAACTCCTAGTGATTCAAACTCAGGAATTCAAGAATGTATTTGTGGTTTGTTCAGTTCTTTTCTTTGTTTAAGGGGTATAATAAGATATGTCATTTACAAGTAGTATTAATGAGACTAATTTATTAGCATTTTTGAGAGCTTACAAATCTTTGCATTAATGACACTATATGATAATTATATTTATATACTACATTCTGATTATTCTATTATTCAAATATGGGTTTGAATTTGATTGGAAAATTTTAATTAACATTTACTTTCAGCACTGATTAGTAAGATAATTTTCCACAGACTCCTGTGCCATTTAGGGCATACCAAACACTGTATGTTATACATGAAGCAGCAGTCAGGAAAAACTTTCTTAAATGTGAGATAATTTTATAGCAACTAAATAAATCAACACCATAGACCAGGTTTTTAGAACTGACTTACATGTGTGCACTTTCTCAAACCAACAAGTATACTTGTACAATAAGGACCTACCCCTCCAAAATTGTTTATAAAATTACTCTGTGTACTCAGCTGGTATCTACAGAAATATTGTGACTACAACACATGTAGGCAGCTGGGAACACACTTACGTGTAGCACTGTTACAGTTGCGTAGTTCCTCTCCTTTCCTAGGACAAAGTTAATTCCCTACACAAAAATTAGAATTGCTTTTCCACTGCCTTTAATATTGAAATTTTCCTCTATTTTGTTTTAAAAAAACAATCCTCGCAAAACACCCAGTATATATCATTAAAAGATTACATTTTCATTCAGATTATATATCCACATAAAAAGATAACAATTACTAATTAATGCTTTATCTCTCCAGTTTCCTCACCATCTTCTATTTCACAGCTTTAGAGCCTTCGAAATCGCATTCCAGAGCCATGCACATTTGAAACAACTGCATTAAACTAAAGAGAGGGAAGAGCTTTGGCCAAATATCCTTACTTGCTGAACTGAAATAGATTATGTAGTCATAAATTTTATAACAAGGAGGAAGCAAGAGGGGAATTTCATGACAAAGGTGTATCTTGATCACAGTGCCACATCAAGTCGTGGTCAGGGTGATGTTGTCATTCCACCTACAAACCTACAAAAAAAAAACCTTCCAATAAAATCTGACCAATATCCCCTCCCTCCTTCTACTTAATTTTCACATCTACAATCTGTCATCCAAATAAAAATACTACATCAACTACAGATTGTAGATTTGCACAATCAATAGCTCAGCACATTGAGCTAATCTGAAATAGAAGGCAAACCATGACTCACTACATGTAAAGTTAATCATATCACTGAAAAAAATGGAGATTAATTTTTTTTCATCTAATAACCTACTTTTACTCACAGAGGTATTTAACAAAGGAACCTAAAAAGCAAGGAAGTCTATTGTATAATCATGATTTCAAATATTTCTCTTTGGAAATTCCTTTATATCCCTGGAAGATTACCAGTGCACATAATCATCCTAGTGAACAATTCTTTACTATTCAGAACTTTTTCTCCCAAAGAAAAAAATCTGACAAGTTTCACAGAATAAATAAACAACCATTGATTTAAAATCCAGGTTGTTTCACTCAAAATTTCTGAGCAGATTTAAAAACAACTCTCTACATGACACTTACTAATTAGGAATGTGCAGTTGTGCTGAGTTAAGGGTTTCTCTGATTCTGGGATGTTCCCTCAGCAAACTCATGAAGTAAAACACTGCTCCTTTCTTTGCATCTTCAGAGATATGAAAAATGCTAAAGATCAGAAATTAGGTTGTCAGACAGTTATAGCGACATGATTCCAGAAAGCATTAAAGAACGGAACAAATTGGAGAGAGAGGGACAAGAAAAGACAGAAAAAAGGACAGGGATTGGCCCTAATCAAAGGAGAACTTTTTCTACAAGAATTAAGCATAAGAAACCAGATGCAGCTTTGAAGCAACTGCCTGGAAGAGCAAGGTTGAAAGAAGAGAAAAGAAATTAAAAAGCAGAAAACATTGTGATAGCAGATTACAAAAATAAATAAATGACATGAATTTAGAGTGAGACATCTGTAAGTAAACTGTAATTATGAAAATTGAAATCTGATTAGTAAGGATTAGTTTTCTGGACTGATACAAAGCAGTGTGCAACAAGTTCCACAGAAGAGACGTCCTCTACGCTGTATGAGGGTATGGTATATTTTGTTGGGCAGCAGATTACAAACTGGACACTCAAGGTCCGGTAGCTCAAAGAGAACTCCTATTTGCTCTGGGACAGAAATAAATAAAATATCATCTGAGTTTGCAACATTAAAGTCCTTTTGGCTACAGTTTTTGGAAGGTGCATTGCAAGGTCAGTGCAATCAGTATTCTCTCAAATGTGTCATCAATGTTTATTTTTAATTTGGGACTGGTGAATAAAGCTTTAATGGGATTTTAATGGCATACTGGACACACTTCAGTGTCCAGAGAGGTGGCATCATATCCAGGAGTGTCATTATCTGAATTAATTATCAATAGCAGGCAGTTATCATTAAGGACAAGTGAAAATGAGAGAGGTAGTAAATGAAATTTACTGGGCAGAGATGTTGAAAAATAAATAAATAACAACATCTGAGAAGTCACCAATGGATGCTTCAAAATAATTTTCAGTTTGAGATTTTGCATTACAGCTGCCACTGCTTTCGCTGCTTCAGAGTCTGTGGTGACTGAAAGATTTCCCTTGCCAGCTAGTATAAACTGAACTCCTTCATAGTTGTAGTACTTCAACCATATTTTATACACAAAAATGGTGTCAAAATTTGCTTTTTAATGTCAGCAATGAGTTAATTTTAAATCTTAGGATGACTGCATTAGCTTAACCAGTAAATATTTTATAATGTAATAAATGACACTGCTGATAAGTCTTTAAAAAAGGAAAGTTAATGTTCTAGTGTCTTATGTTAAAACATGACTGATAAAACATACTGTAAATATGGGCTATATTGAGTGATACAAAGTGTCATGAATGTGGTCTAATCTCTAGAGGGTGGTGCCATTGATGTATCATAGCATTTCTGTGCTATGTCTGCACTTGAAAAAACATCCTTTAAGGTTTGTTTTGTGGTGACTTTTAAGTAAACGACATAGTAAGCATGACTTTAAAGTTTAAAAAGTCTCAAAGACATTTAGATAATCTTACATTTATTAATGCTGAAACAGTCACAATTTAACATTTTTCTTAATATAGGAGAAGACACTTTTAAGAGGGAAAGGAAGGTAAATTATAATCTACAAGAGGGGGAGATTTATCATGGAAAAAAGAAGATAGATTAGAAAGGACTTAGGATGCATCTAGCTAGTTGACACTGTGAGCTTTCAGTGCAGGACTTTGACAAAAAGATAAATAAAATATTTCACCTTTCTGCAAACACATGGGCATATATGCAAAGCTAATAAGAAAATAGTAGGTGGAAACAAAAAAAACAATGCTATATTTGTCTGCTTAAAAATGCAATCCTCACTCTCAAAATCTGTGAGTTTTTTGTGTTTAGAACTTAATAAATAATATTTAATCATTTGCCCTGCCTCTGTTTATTCTGCTGTCTGGAAAAAATATTGGAGAACTACATGTAACACAAATAGATACAAAGTTCATTAGTGGGTCTCTGAAAAGTATAATAATAACTCTGAGAGGAAAAATATCTCTGCCTTCTGCAATGTATACTCTGTTTTAGAAGGAATATGATAAATTGTTCCCTAAATACACAGAAGTTCAAAGTTGCAGATCAGAGGAGGTATGCCAAGAAAATTAAATATGTGTCCAACTAGCAAGTTGCTCAGAGTTTGAGGAACCTTCACAAGAACACATCAGTCAACACTTTGCTGCCAGGCTTCCACAACTTCTCAGTTTTATTTTTGTCTCTGTTAATACAAGGCTATTGAAGATACTGAAGCCTAAGACTAGATGGGCAGGTAGCAAGGGTTATATAGAGTTATTTAAAGTTTTCTTGCATCTGTGCAGCACAGGTGAATAGATGCACTGGCTAAACCAGAAATAAGACAATTTATGATTAAAGACCAAAGAGCACCTTTCTCCTGAAGAACCTTTGTCAATGCTAGGCAAAATCCAGAGTAAAAACTAATTTCCAGGTTCAGATTATCTAATCATGCCTTATACACCAAAGAGGATCTCAGACACCAAAAACTGTGAAACCTACCAAAACCTCAGAACTGAACACAAATCTTTTTCTATGAGCAGTTCCTATCTTTATGATAATCTGAAACAGTACAGCAGATATACAAACTCTTACAGTGCTATGTGTATGACATCTGCTCTATTTTTTCATTACCAAATTCTTTTAAGACTCTGTCCCATTTAGCGTTTAACAAAACAAAAAAGAAAAGGACTATAAATAAACTCTGCCACCTATTTCCTCTTTGCTGAGAGATGAAGATGGTTGACCTCCCAAGGATTCTGTATAAATGCTGATTTTATCTAGCAGCAGGCCCTTGACCTTGGTGAGGCTGACAATTACTCTGATCAAATGGATGAAAAAGGCTGGAAAACAAAAAGGGATTTCTTCCGCCAGAGATCAATAGGTCATCAAAAATAAGACATCAAAATGGACTATGCTAAGGAAATTTCAAATTTAAATGAAAAAGAAGTATGGAGCTAGGAATGTATAATTCAGATTAGTAAAGCGAGAAAATTTCCTCTTCTGCTTGTCCACTTGTGTCTGAGAGTCTGGGATCCTACATCTCTGGCTTACTTCAGATTTAACTATAGATAAAGTTATTTTGTAAAGCAAGGATAATGTCAACAGTAAGCATGTACAGTCATGAAGAATTTTTTTAGAAATATAGTGCAATCTTTTAACTTATACTGCTTGCTTACTTAAGTTTTTGAGAAAAAAAAATTATTTAAATTTACAATTATATTATATTTATATTTGTATCTTTTTTCAGTATCGGGTTCCCAAGTATGTTTTAATGCAATTATGCATTATATGTGCCATGGACAAGTTTGAGATGAACTTGTGAACTAAAATGCATCTTGAAAACTTAGAAAAACAGTTCTAGAAATACTGTAATGAAGTTTAGTTTTCATTGAATCTCATTTTCATGCAGTTTATCTATTGGAGTTCTATGTCACTTGTGCCAGCCAGTATTCAATGTTTATTGCTTATAATCACTGATGATTGTTTATTAACAAAAGCAAAAGCTCCATTTTAGCTCATTAAGATCACCAAGTCTATAACATCCCTGAACCTACCATAGAGTTTATTCTGGAGAATATTGCAGGATGATAAACATCCTTTCTAAATTCTTTCCTTACTGTAAATGGAGTTTCTTGAACCTCTCTTATCCTGTGAGTCAAAAGGAGTCATTACAAAATTTTACAAGAAAAGCACAGTTACAGCATGACTTCCTCTCTGTGTGGCATTTCACTTTTTTTTTTGATTTCTAATGGTCTTCTTTAACAGGCAATGGGACTGACGCTCACTTGCCTTACTAAAAGGCCGTTTGAAAGACTATAAAGTTAATTTATTTGAAACTTAATTAGCACTAATATTAATTTTTGCCATGATTACTGTCACCAGTTTTAGTGCCATGAATTCAATTTACAATGATCTGAACAACATTTTCAGACGTTAGTATTAATTCATTTGGGCTCTATCCCCAGTAAATCATACTTTAGGGTACTGAATGCTGAGACAGCGAGAGAACAAGGTTTATTTGAAAAATATGTCTATATGTCCTTGATACTAATCAGCTCATTTACTTTGTCAAAGCCTTCCAATTTTCAGGCCTGAAATTTGAAGTCTACTTAAACAGTGAATGAATGCAGTGGGTACCACAGCAATTCAGGCATGCCTTTTTAATTAGTGTGTCAGACTAACTGGAAGGGTTGCTCGGTTAATGCCAGTATTGCCTACTGACCTTCCAGAGCACCTCTGACCATTCCTATTTGTCTGTGGAAGTTATCTATCAGCTGAAGCTTATACTAGTGGTTATTTAGTGTGTTGTTGATAATTAAACAGTAAGATACCCTGTAGCAGTAAGATACCCTGTATACGTTGTCTGTCAAGTCTGACTTGAATTTTGTATTCTTTCATAGCGTCTAAAAATCAAAAGGAAAGGGTTTTATGAAATTTTCTGGACAGCTCAAGGAAAGAATGAATATACTTCCAGGAATATATCTGGTTTACTTCAGGAATTGATTTATTTCTAGAGTAAAAAACAACTGTCTTCATTTTACAGAAGGGAAATGAGACCCAGGGAGCCTTATACCCAGATCCATAGAAATATCTACATGCTTAATCGCTGCCATAGAATCATAGGCATTTGTTAAGTACAGTTAATGAAGCAGCAGAAGTACTGCATAAGTAAGCAGAGTTTGAAATCTCACTCTGGCAGTCACAAGAACAAATGAAATGAAATAGCAAGTGAATAGGCAGCAGTCTAATGAGCACTGAGGAAATATCACCTAGCTCTCAGAACCTGAAATCCCACCCAGACACCTCCAGCAATTCTCTCTCGTAAATTGCAGGAAGAACTAGTGTGAATATTCCTTACATCAGGAACAACCAAGGAGTCTGTAAATGTATATCTTTTCAGTTAAGACAATCTCTAAGCAAGTGCTTTAAAAATTCTAATTCTGTAATTAGGCTCCAAACCCTATGAAAACTTTCCACTAGATCTAAGCTCAAGAATGCCTCAAAATCCCACAGAAAGGCTATATCACAGGCATTTAAACTGTGAGGGATCCCACCACTAGTTTAGTGTGGGCAAAAAAGACACATAGAAGTCTCTTATTGGATGTCCCCCATATGGCATCTGGTGAAGTGCTCTCTTCAGTTATGTAGATACTGCATAGAAAGAAGCAACAAAATGAAAGACAGTGACTGTGAAAACTTTAGTAACAATCTTTAGTGTGCTCTTCCACAGTGCATTTCTGACTTCAGTCATTTTCTCTCACGTGATCTGCTTGCCACCATTCCCTGCCTACTTCTGACATCTAGAGTTACATTCCTCTATTTCCCTACTTCACTAACACTTCATCCATTTTCTGAATTTCTGTTATGAAATATTTTCTTTATTGTATTTCCCCCCACCCTTTGCTTCCCTTTTTTCTTTCTATCCGTTCTATTTCATTCAGTACCTGCAGAGAAACCATTAGTTGCAAAAGCATAATGAAGAGCCTAAAGAAGGCAAGTGTTTTTTCAGGTTTTTTGCTTGTTTCTATATGAATATGTATAAAGCTGCATTTATTTGTGCTTGAAAACACATGCTGACAAATCAACATCTGTGGAAAAAAAAAAAGCCTTGGGAAATTTCTGTACTCATATCACAATTCTTATACATGCGTTTCTCTCACTATGAAATATGTACGTAAGTATCCACATGTATGTATGGATATTGAAAAGTCAAAGCTGTCACAATTATCTCACAATTAACTTTCTGGATACATGCATTATTAAAGCATATGTTGAACACAGATGTCACAGCTGTTAAAAAAAAAACAAAACAATGAATTTATAAGAAAAAAATCATAACTAAAATAATAAAATAAAATCTTCCAGATTGATTAGCATTCATAAAAAAAGATAGAACTTGAATCAACTGTATGTAGAAATTCAGTTATCTAAGACCAAGTACATTTGATTGAATTTGGAAAATATTTTCTGAAAATTATTCTCTTTCTTTAAGCTAGTATAATAGTTGAAATAAGAGAAGAATGCTGGTTTTTGGGAGATACGTTTAAAGCCTGCTCTATCAATATATTTCCATACTTTCATAAACCTAAGTTGGAGCTGCCTTACTTCGGTGATACATTAAACTTATTCTTACTGCTGAGTTGCATAGCTGTGCAAACACTCATATGATCAGACTCCTTTTTTTGACAAACATGGAAACAATACTAGATTTTATGTTCTAAAACGATAATCAGGGGAAATGCAAGTAAAGGAAGAGAAACGATAGCTGTTGAGGGAAACACTAGACTTTAGGTGTGGATATTAGGAAAAATGTCAGCAGTCAGTGACAAGTTTATATTAAAGATAAAAGAATATATTTCAGGATATCTAAGGATACAACAGAAAATTTAGGGGACCAGAGCAGCTAATTGTCTTATTTAATGAGTGGGCCCAGGCAGTGCTGCTTTTCATCAATACTGGTTACCACATACAGTAATGATCACGTTCAGTCACTTACAGTTATGATTACTATTTTTTAACTTTGAGGCTACAGTGTAAGTATATTTTGAAGAGATGGATTAGCCAACATAGAATAATACAAGACCTTGTTGTCTTTCTGGTTTTAATGATTCAAGTTCCTCCCTTAGTGGAGAGAAGTTCTGAAAATAGGACATGGAAACTCTTTTGTCACAATGCAGGAGAAAGTCCTGATTAATATACTATTGAATTGTGTTTGAATATAAATAATTAGATCACATTTACTTTATAGATATATTAGGTCATATTTAGATCATGTTTATATGGATAATTTTAAAATTATAAAGATATGCCAGACATCAACACAGAACTACGACAAATTATTCCTTACCTAACAAAACTAATGAAGTATAGCAATCTTGGAAACTACACCATGGAGACTTTGCAAAATACTCAAACTTTAGTAGCAAAATATAAAATGAGACAGTCCTATTGTAAATTAAAAATCAGGAATTTTCCCTCAGACAGGTTTACCTAATGTTTTCAGTTATCTTGCATATGTCCAATGGTTCTACTGTCCAAGAGTAATCCAGAACAGGCAAAGGAAACTACCGGAATTAAAATTCACTTTGTGACCAAGTTCAGTCTGTCTGAGTTTAGATATCTGCATGTTTTGAATGGAGATGTTCTATGACCATTTAACATAAGCTAAAATTCAAAAGTAAGCCTTGAAAAGCTGGGGAAAATTTCAAATAATCTAGTGCCTTCTAGATTGGTTTGGTTGGTTGATATTTGGGGGATTTTTTTTTCATTAAAAACAAAAACAAACAAAAAAAACCCCCAAAACCCAAAAGTATATTTAAATAATATATTCTAATTTTTATAGAGCTAGGGAATGTCCTTCATAAGCTAAAGACCCATCTTTCTTGATATTGCACCTAGACAGTCCCTGATCTCAAGTGCTTAGCAATAACCTACAAAAAAGTAACAGCAATGCAGGCAGGAAATGGCAACAGTGTTCAAAAATGAGTCAAGGCTGATCAGCCTCATCAGCAGATATTTCAGTTTACCTCTAGCCTAACAGGTATCAGATTTTTGGACACAACTGAGAGGAGACTTCTAGTGTTATCATACTGATACATGGCTCTGGGACTGTCATTTTGTGTCAACTAGCCCATTTGCTGTGCCAAATAAGTCTGGGTTAGGAAGTCCACGCCTGTCAGAAAGTGACAAAATACCAGCTTCCCACAGACAATTTATATAGGCAGTGTTTACCTGTGAAGCTGAGAGAGAGCAGATCTTGTCAATCTGAAAAGGCCAACAGAAAGTTGTAAATTGAAAGGTCACTCCTGGTGAGACAAAAGGATTGAGAGAAGGTCAGCCGCCTGTAATTAAAATTTCTTGTTACCTCCAAATTATTTGGGATTTATGTGTTTCAATCAAATACAAAGATCTTGTTTTGACTCTGTGGGGAAAAAAGAAAAAAAAACCACCACAATATATCTGTGAGGAATGGTATGAATGTGAACTGTTACATTAGCTTGGCTAAAAATGTATGAGACGTGGATCTAGACAGATAGAAGCATAAAAACTGAGACTGGAGGGAAATGTCATTCTAACCTGAGGTTTGCTTCTTTCTCTGAATATCTTGCACTATCTACTATTGGCGGTAAGACATTGGTTTATATAGCCTTGTTTTGGTGTGGTTTATACTGAAATATAACAAATCAACAGATAGTCTCAAAAATCCTGATCAGTTTGCACAAGATAAGGCCCTAGACTTGCACTAATGTATGATCAGTGTCATTCCATGAAAGTCAGTGGACCATATTTTTTCTCTTCATTACACTAGTACAGCTCCATTAACTATAGAAATCATTAATCATACAGCGACTCTGAACTCTGTGATGTTGTGCAGGCTGTAAATTAGACAAGAATTTGGCCTCCTGGCCATTTTCTCCTGTGATTTGTTGCTGGCAGGAAACCCCTCATTTTATCTTCCCTTGAAGTTTTAGTCAAGTATTTTGATATTAATTGCATTGCACAAAAAGCTGTATTCTGATACGCAACTATGAGCATGAAGACAAAATATCATATAAATAAATATTTAGAGGCTTGTCCATAAGTGAGTTATTGATCTCTTGTAACACCTTGAACCTCCTCCAACCTTTTTCTCTCCCCTCGCCCATTTTTTCATCTGCAAAATGGAGAAAATTAGCCAACTTTCTCTCTTAAGAATTAAACATAAATATTAATAACTTTGAAACATTCAAAGCCTTTGATGTAGGTGCAAGTTATATCTTTTTCCAACTTTTTTGGTTTTGTTGTTTATACTTGTGGTCTCTCACAAAGTGAGGACAGAGGCAAGAAAATTACTTCCTACTTCACATCACTAAGAAATGATCAACAAAAAATTGAGGTGTCAAGTATTAGAAAGACTGAATAATTAAAAAGGTTACAAACTATGGAATATCTAACAATGTAAGACAGGTAAAGATGTGCATTTACGGGAAATAAATAAGTTTAATTTGGAAAGAGCAGGAAAAATATCAGTACTTAAACATAAAAGAAAGCTAATACTAATAGTTTATGTAATGATACTCTTTACTAATGAAATTGTGACAGGTTAAGGTTCAAGTATTGCCACTGAGAACATATGACTACAAAAACATATTCAAAGCAATATACTAATTCAAAGCAACATACAAACAAGCTCTAATCCCTAACAAAAGCTAGCTTGAGATAATCATTTGGTGCACAGAGTGTGCAGTTCTTACCCAATAGGCATCCTACGGAGGAGAAGACAGGTGCAGCCTGTAGGCTGATCCCAGAAGTTAAATTGGAGTCTTCCCTAACTTCTCCCCATTCTTAACTTACTTTTATACTCTTTCTTTACATTTAGTTGGCACTTGAGTGACTTTAGTCATACATCTTACTCAGTGAGGGGTGGTCAGTGAGGGACAGGTATCTCAGTGTAGTATCCGAGATAACCTAGAGATGGGGACATGCGTCACTCCAAGGAGAGTAGTTGCCCCATCATTTCTGATTCAACAGCAAGACATCTTCCTTTATCTCCCTTGGTTTTCAGCTGGTGTGCAGCTAATCAGCTAAAGACTAATACTGAATCGTCTCCTCCGCAAGGGTTTCCACAGAGCCTGGCTGCAGGGTCTCCACTCTGCTCCACCTTCCATTTAGTTCCTCTTAGATTGTATTTTGTGGAGAAGGTTGGGTATGCTGACCACATTCCATCCAGGAATTAGCAACTATATTTTCCCCTGTAATTTCCATACCAATATCTTTTTACCCCCAGTAATTTTCCCACAGTGCTGATGGAATTTAAAGAGATTTTAAAATAATAAGAAGAAGCAACTTTATGATACTCTCAGTGATTATGTAGAAGGACAGGAATACCAGCTCTTGGAAGCGACTTGGCACTGGTTTGTATCAATTACTGCCATGAATTGATGTAGAGGTGTGTTAGCTACTGTGTCTTGCTGAAGCACTAGTAATTATTCAAGCAGATTTACTGAGGTTTAAGGACAATATAATAATAGTGTCTGTATATTTTATATGCAGCCATTGTTACACCTCATTAAATGGACTGGTAATGATCCATTGCTATTTAATTAATATGCAATGAGTGTAATATTAAATCTAACATGAAAATTAAAGCCTAATTTAAGTAACTAAATTTTAAAGTGTGATAGGAACCTTCTTTTGACCTAGATGGCCTGTGTTTATTTCTTTATTTGGCTCCCTTCTGCAATTCAAATTTTGTTGGGCAGACTCTAGAAAGGCAAAAAGGGTTTTTATAACCAGAAATATCAACTCAGCAAATTAAAAACAGTCTCATTCTTGACATTAAGCAATGAACAGAAATTTGGACAAATTCCAAAAATCATATTTCAGAGTATTTACACGATTCAATATCATCTCTAATTTAGAAATCACTAATAAGAGAAATATATGATTAATTGTGACAAAACTCTGGAAGTAAAATATCCAAATGCAGGTGTTCTGATAATTATCTTTTCTTTTTTAAAGTAACTCAAGATTTATGACAAAAATATTTAAATTAGGCCCTTAAATAACATTAAAAAGGATACCAGTCATAAGATTATACAAAACAAAACACCAAAACCAGAAGCAAACAAATAAAAACCTCAAAAAAACTGTTCAGTACTAAACATTGAATTTACTGATCTTCATGATCATACTGTTTTTAGAAAATAGCAAAAGCAGAAATAGGATGCTATAAAAATTTCATCATTATAATCAGAATAGGGAAAGAAAAGCTACATAAATCACTAGGTCCACTCATGGTTACGTATACTTTAAATTTGGAAATTAAGTAAGAGAATGGATTATATATGACAGAATCAGAGAATGGACAAGTTTAGAAAGGGACCATAGTGTGTCATCTGGTCCAACCTCCCTGCTCAAACAGTGCCATATTAGAGTACATTGCACAACATTGCATTCAGATAGTTGCACAACCTGTCTGGACAATCTTGGTCACCTGCACAGTAAAAAAATTCTTCCTCATGTTCAGGTGGAATTTCCTGTGCATTAGTTTCTGCCTGTTGCCTATTTTCCTATTGTTTGGCACCACTAAGCCTGGCCCCATCCTCATAACACCCTCCTTTTAGATATTTATATATATTGATGAGATTCACTCTCAGTCATCTCTTCTCCGGGCTGAACAGGCCCAGTTACCTCAGCCTTGCCTCTAAGACAGATGCTCCAGTTCCTTAATCATCTTTGTTGCCCTCCACTGGACCTGTTGCAGGAGCTCCATGTCTCTCTTGTACTGAGGAGCCCAGAACTGGATGCAGCACTCCAGGTGTTGCCTTACTAGGGCTGAGTAGAGGGGCAGGGTCACCTGCCTCCTAATGCAGCCCGAGATACCATTGGCCTTCTTGGCACCCAGGACACACTGTGGGCTCGTGGACAGCTTGTTGTCCACCAGGACCGCCAGGTGCTTCTCATTTCTTTTTAACCTTAGTTGAATCTATGTAACAATAAGACAGCTCAAATCATCTGTAAACTAAATCTTCTAAATCACATTGGTAGGACATGAATTTGTGGAGAGTATTTTGACAGTAACTGAATTGTCAGAACAGTATGTCTTATGAAGAGATCATTTCTATCCAAATATTTATGCCCTATGTAGTGTGTATGATGGCATCCAGGCAAAAGCTCTTACATAGATTTAGTGGAGTTTTCTGACATAACCTCCAAAAGTCATAGCAGTGCCTAACAGAATTCTTCTGTCCTTGCACCCTGAATAATGAAGTACTGTAGAATGACAGCCATATAAAAGGAAATCTAATGGCAAGGGTTTTTTTCCATAATAGATGTCAGATTTTCTAAGAAACATGAGTTAGCAAGCAAATTTGCCAGGCAAACCTTTCAAATCTGCTTTACAAGGCAACAGCTGCCACCCAGAGTTAAAATACAACTATTAATTTCTATTCACCAGAGCTAAAGAACACAGTTCTAAAACCCATTGACTCTGAATTGTTTCTCAAGAATAAAGTCTTCAAAAATATTTGTCTAAACTGTTAAATAGAAACAGCACTTACTGTTACAATGCAGTTTTTTCTCTCATTTTCACTTTGACATCTAACCTTACTCAACTTTGCTATCTAAATAATTCCAGTTATACTGCAGTTTGTTATCATATCAGTTCCTTGATAGACTTATTTGTGAATTTTCTTTCAAGTGAGAAGGAGAACTTTCCTTTCAAGTGAGAAGGAACTTTCAAAAAATCTTTGAGTTTTTCTCAGGGCTCAGATGCCACATGATAAAGACGATGTTGAACTTATTAGCTGCTCTGATAGCCAGACAATCTCTGAGAAAACCCCCCACAGTTCTCTGTTTATGGACTGTGGTAGCTGGTATCTGTCTTCTTCCCCAGATATCAAGATTAAAAAAACCAAACAACTAACTTTTTGGCAGGATAAATATTTTAGAACAATTAAGGGTAATGTTTTCTATATAAAACCTTTTTCTAATATTTGAAAAACAGGAGTCATTATCATAATTTTACAGAAGAGGAAGTTGAGCCACAGAGAGTTTTGTTATGAAAGCCAAACAGCAAGTAAAACATTTATTATGACCCACCTGTGAGACAGGGTAACTGAGGTTCTTCTTAATAGATCCCTTGGAGCAGATTAGAGTGGAACAACACTGAATGACCAGTGTATACAAATATATATATCAGGTATATTTTAGAACATACTGGTTGCAAAGGAAAAGAGGTATGTAGCCTCCTATCCGTAGAAATCTAACAATATAAAAGTATGAAAATATCAGTTAAGAAAATATGTAAGGAAAAGAAGAGAAATACAGCGAAGAGGAAATATATCACCACCCGTGGATCAAATGAAGAGGCTTGATTGTTGCAATTTAGGTGTCTGTTCCTCGAAAGGGATGGTCACAATCATGATCCATTGGGGGTGGGGGAAGCCCATACAACATAAAGTTCAATGGTTTAATATGTGTTCAGGTTCAGGCGGGAATACCCAGCTACCTCCCCTGTGGGAGGTAGTTTACACTGATGCAACACTATGAATCTTGTGCAGTCCTCTGCTGAACGGCCCCAGAAATTAGTCTGGAGACACTTTCAGGGCAGGGAGTGGAGTTTTAGACCTGCAGTCAGTACACCCAGGATTCACGCAGCAGACCAACCTGGGAAGACATGAAAAGCTGCAGCAAGGGATCAACCAACTGTGCCTCTGCATTTCAGCGCTTTAATTGACCCTAGCTGGAGATTTACCTGTCATTTGTGTATCAGCAGATTAAGCTCTTTAGCTAGTTCTATGTCTGACATGAGCTTACAAAGTTTGCTTCATTCACCTCTCCTCCAAATCATTTACAGCATTGTGTTTCTGGCTTCACTGATGTTTAAATATTTAATGTCTTCTTTTGCACATGCTGCAATATCATCCCATGTTTCATCATTCTTCTGCACAGCATCTACACCTGCTTAATATCAGCATGATTCCAAAGAAAACTGAAAACTATTAAAGAAAGAGTGAAACGAATAAAATCCTAAATAAATCCATAAATCGTTCCTTTCCTAGAAGTATCTTCTCTGGTCTCATTCCTACACTGTGTCAAGAGACTCCAGCCTTGGGAGACAGGAACTATCTGCAACTTCTTTGAAGTTCATTAGGATTTTCTGTCAGAAGATAATGTTTAGCAATTTGTTGAATTAATTCTTTACATTTCCACTGCCTCAAATCTACTACAGTTCAAGAAAACTTGCTGTAAACGTGACGAACCCATTCTAATTCATTTTAGCTGCTTAATGCAAGTATCCACCTGAATAATGGAAATTGGAGAGATTGAATAATAATAATTGGAGACATTCACAAACTACTCTTCACTACAGAGAAAGAGGAGGCAAAAAAAAAAATTAATCCACTCAGTTCTCTGTGCATAAAGTATAATTAGACCAACTGTAATAATTTTCCCCCTTCTTGACCACTGCAAGTTTGACCCAATCAATACACGCTGGAATGCCCTAAAATATTAAATTTAATTCTTGAAGCACTCTGGCTTTTAAAAGCAACAGTGCAAGAACAAGCAGTAGCATGTCCCAACAGGTTTTTTTCAGAGCTCTTACAATTTCTGAAGTCACAGTCGGCAGTCAGCAGCTGACCTGTGTCTGTGTTCAAGATTCAAAGGATCAGGATTACAAAATATTCAGACATATCAAGCTGTAAGTAAAAAAAACCAGAATATATAAACTTTGAACTTCAACTGCTTGCTAGCCTGCTGAGTGCACCACCTTAAATAACAGCAAACTGCAGGGAAAAAAAAACATAGAAGACAGCAGTGTTGTATAAGCCAGATTCAGGCTAGCTCACAGCTACTTTTATATTTCCTTTCCATTTCCTGGTCTCCATTTGGTTCCTGCTTCTATCCTTATGCACTTGAGTTTTCCAGAGGCTAATAGGCTGGATGATGCTTGCTGAAGTATGTCACACCTCATTCCTACTCCTCGGTTTCCTCACATCCTAAACATGTTAGCTATGCAGATGGATAAAGGAATCCCTATTTGCTGTTTTATGTTGGTGCTTTTCAGATGAGAGTGTCAAGGATTTGGAAAGAAGGACTACAAGTAATTTTTCCAAACCATATGCTTTATCTATCTCCTTATTTATTGCTAATTGCAATAGCAGTGAAAACTCTTTCAAGCCATCTATTAAAATTTTCTTTTCAGTTTCTGCAACAGTGAACCAGCAGACCCTCTCGGTTTTGAATGAATGATTAATTCTCCTCCTTTTGTCCTTCAACATAAAAAAGTATTTACTGTCTCAGAAAAAAAATGTATTACTTCTACTCCCCTACTCCCTACAGAACCTCTCTTCTTCCCTATCCCTTATCCTTCCTCTCTCTCTCTCTCCACATAAAGTTCCAGATTCTCATGTCAGTTACCACTAAAGTATTTTGCAAAGCAGAAACAAAATCACAATTGTCTCATGACTTTCATCTTGAGCTAAAATGGAAAATGGAAAAATGTAGTGCAGCAGAGTCAGAACAAGTGATTGAGATGCAGCTTGCAAAGCTGATGACTGATCATTTCTCAGAATGCAAATGAATTATTTAAATAGAAGTGTCTAATTGTTTCATTGCCCTTCACCGTCAGCGGTCATTAAACTGCCTCTCACAGTTAGTGCAAAGTAGCCCAATCAAACTGAGAATATTATTGTTCTATTTAACACTCACCTAGCTAGAGCCCTCTGTTCTTCTCTTTTAAAAAATCTCCCAATGTTTTACTTATTTTACTATTGTGGGATTTTTTTCCACTTCCTGGAACTTTCAACTCAGGGCTTCAAATCTTTGGTACTGTCTGATATGTAAGCTATCAGCAAAAACACGTTAACATTTTCCTGTGCTTGAATCCACCGTTGTCTTTATATTAGAATTCCTTCCATTCCAAAAAGGTAAGGGTGACTTACAGTCTTGAAATTTCTGAAATTAAGAAAAGCCTTACAGAAGGCTATCATAGCTAGTCCAAATTTGGGCTGTTTTATATATGGACTAAATACAATTTTGAAGGCAGTGAGCAGGCCTAGTAATATTTTACATTAGTTTTTTTAGTTTTTTTAACTGTTTTCAAAACCTTGGGCCTTAGAAGTAACTCACATGTTTATGTAATTGAGAAAAAATAGCAAAAAGTAAGCCACCTGTTCTTACAGAGAAAAGAAATTTATGCAATGTCACATTTCAGGACTTACATTTTCCATTAAAAAAGTAATTTCAAGGCACTTATGAAACACACTAACAAAGAACTTTATAAATTAATACAGTAACCTGAGTCATATAGGGAAATGAAAGGTTATAAATCTAGACCAAGTATGAAACATAATAGTGATTTCCAAAGGTAGTTATATATGGAATGAGACATATGTTTTGATTGATGATATATCCACATAGGCATAAAGTGCATGTTGTACTTGTCTCTCGGCAATAGTTTGGAAAGATACCACGTACAAGAAATAGATGTCTTAACAGTACTTGTTTTGCTATTGCAATATATACGTACTTATAACCAATGTTTGTTCGACCTCTTAGAGAGACTTGAAGACAGGGTTCATAGTTTTTTCGTGCTGACACATGAAATGAAACATTTAAACGCTAACCATGACATTCCAAATTATTTATTCATACTGTTGAGTATAGAATTTTATATCTTAATAGATGTTTAACAATACTGATGATCATTTTGGACATGCAAGTCAGTTTACTCAGGTGAGTATATTTTGTGTGTGTAGTTCAAGTATCAATGAAAAATTAATTAACATTAAAGCTGAGTTGATCTACCTTTATCAAACAGTAATATTGTTGGCATCTAGAATCATTGAATCATAGAACCATAGAATCTTCTGAATAGAAAAGGACCCACAAGGATCATCAAGTCCAGCTCCTGGCCCAGCACAGGGCCCAAAATATCATACCTGTCAGTCTGTCTGGTTTGGTAATGTGACCACTTCCCTGGGGAGCCTGTTCCAGTGACTGACCACCCTCTGAGTGAAGAATATTTTCTTAATATTCAGCCTAAACTTCCACTGATACAGCTTCATGCCATTCCCTCAGGTCCTGTCACTGGTCACCAGAAACAAGAGATCAGAGCCTGCCCTTCTGCTTCCCCTTGTGAGGAAGCTGTTGAAGGTCTGTCATACCGATGCCTTGAGAGAGTTTGGGATTAATTACTCAGCTCTGTGCACTAGTACCTTTGTCTGCAAAAGGTAGGGATGACTTTCATGCTTGGAAGGTAATTTAAAAATTGTTGATGAGGAACTGTGCAGAAGTTCAATAAGAATAAAAAATAACCTTCAGAATTTCCACTGACTTATAATCTTACTTAATCTACAGAATGATAATATATACGTACAAGATATATAAAGACAGTATATTTACATTCTGCTTTTGTCAAAATCATCAACACAATATCAAAGTTACATTACTTAGGGAATACTTACATTAGATGATCTGGTAAAGAACAGTCAATTCTGGATATAAGTGGAGGAATTCTTTATTGAAATATTTGCCTTTTTAGGGTTTTATCTAGGTTAACCTGAAAAGCTTGATATAAATGAAAATCACTGTTACTGCTGTAGAAAAATAGGATATCATGGTCCATAGAAATTATGAAAAACCATCACTTTCATAAGTATGATGGAACATGACTTGTCCTCTCACTTTTATTAGATGATTACCTCTGCTCCCATTGTACCTGTTTATTGGAAAAAAGGATCCTTTTTCTGAATTGTAGGGTAATAGAGAAGACTTCACTAGGACTGCTTTAGATTTGCCCTTTTTTAGGGCTGTATTTTATTTTAATTTTTCTAAACATGAATTTTTCAGACAACTATGTCAACAGATGATTTTTTTCCTTCTATTTTTGTTAAATGATATGTTGATCGATATCTGAATTTTTAAAAACATCAATATAGCGACATAAAAAATTCAGGAAAATCAAGAGCTAAAATTAACATCATTAATTTTGTTCTAAAATTTAACTTCTTTCTGTGATTCCATGTTGTTTAGCCAAAGATAAATGACCATTATTTAAGAGGGGAGTTTTCAATCAGTGTTCATGAGTTGAGGAATCTCTTTCCTTCTCTCTTTTTATTTTTTTTTTAGCTATTTTTTTTTTTTAAATTCTGTGTTAATGAACAGATAAGCCTAGAAATCTCTGAGCTTAAAACATTAGTCAGGAGTGTTCAAGTTCATAACTTTCACATTGTTTTTCATGAACATTATAAGGCTTTATAGAACATACAGCCCAGTAATTCAGCTTTAATATAGTTTGAATAATAACATTTTTCTGGTGTATGTTTTCTATTATGTGTAGGAGCTGAGCTTATCACTTCATGAAGTATAAGGAAAAAATTAAGAGCTTTTTGAAGCAAACAGGAGTAAGATAAACATCATTCAGGTGAAAGCAGAAAGAGGTATATAGCCCAGAAAAAAGAGAGTATCACAAATGTTTTTTTCCAAATAAATATATTATTTTGGGCTTTTTCCCATAAAAATAGTTGTTAAAGATAAAAATGCAATAGCAACCATGTCATGTGGTAACAAACATGTAAAATATTTCACTGTGAGACTTGTATTGTCTCATGGCAGCAACTTGCAACATCTTTCCTATCACCACAGGGAAAATGCGAATCTCCTTGTAATGTGAATATTTGTAGCATCATGAACTGCCCCAATGGAAATAAGGCACCTTTAAAAGGAATCCTGTCAAGAAAATACCAGGAGAAATAATACCTATTCCTGAATGACTGGAAGCTACAAAAGGACCTCAAGGAAGAGTTTCTTTTCTATGGTGACATTTATGAGTCCCTACCAATCTAAGCTCTACAGCATTGCACAGATAAAGCCACATGTCATCCCCAGCCAGTCTTTGCAATTAAGACAGACAAAAAGTTTTAAGAAGAGAGTATTATTATGACATTAATTTTACACTTGGGAACTGAAACATAGAGGAAACAGGAAATCTGGGACTCAGGCAAAAGCTGAAATGGCAACTGTCTCAGTTCCAACTGCATTTTTTCCTCTAAAAACAGGTCACATTTATCATTATATGTCATACTGTCATATATAGCCAGAAAGAACTTAGCTGCTATGGAGAAGAAAACAATTCTTCAGTCATAGAATCATAGAATGGCTTGGAACTAGACGATCTTTAAGATCCCTTCCAACACTCCTGCTATGGGCAGGGACACCTTTCTCTAGACCAGGTTGCTTAAAGCGCCATCCAGCCTGGTCCTGAACACCTCCAAGAATGGGGCATCCACAACTTTTCTGGGAAAGCTGCTTCAATGCCTCACCACCCTCACAGTCAAGAATTTCTTCCTAATATCCAATCTAAATCTACCCTACTTCAGTTTGAAGCTGTTCCCACTTATGCTTTGACTGCATAGCTTTATAAAATACCCCTCTCCAGCTTTCTTGTTGGCTTCTTTGCTTCCTTCCTTCCTTCCTTGAAGGCAACTATAAGGCCTCCCTGGAGTCTTCCCTTTTCCAGGCTGAGCAGCCCAAACTCTCTCAGCCTGTCCTCAAAGGAGAGGTGCTTCAGCCCTGTGATCAGATTGCTGGCTCTCTTCCAAACTCATGCCAACAGGGCAATGTCTATAGTCTGTTGAGGATTCCAGAGCTGAACTCAGAACTCCAGGTGTAGTCTCAAGAAGCAGAGTAGAGGGGGAGAATCATCTCCCTTGGCCTACTGGCCATGCTTATTTTGATGCTGCTCAGGATACAGTCAGCTTTCTGGGCTGCAAGTGTACATAGCCAGGTCAAAATGAGCTCCTCATCAACCAATAATCCCACGTCTTTCTTCCCAAGGCTTCTGTCAATCCATTCTCTGCCTAATTTGTACTTGTGCATGGGATTGCCCTAACCAAGGTTCAGGACATTGCATTTGGCCTTGCTGAGCTTCAATCAACACTTTTCACTCAAGTTAGCACAGTGGCTAATGTCAGCGATAAACCAGCACTGACCAGATTTTCTGACTTCCTGAATAATTTGGAGTTTTTAGCTTGTTTCTTAATGGTGTTGTGATGTCATTAGGAAACTGCTGTGAGCACTCCCTCAAAACCAATACCTGTGGAATTTACAGCTATGAGTCAGTGAACAGTCTTCAACTTTAATGACTCAAAACACAAAAAGGGGAAGTTCAGTGAGTTAGGTCTCCTTGACCTAATCTAATGGTGATGAGCCTTCTCTTCTCCAGACTAAACAAGCCCAGCTCCCTCAGCCTCTCCTCAGAGGACTTGTGTTCAAGTCCCTTCACCAGCCTCGTTGCTCTTCTCTGGACCCGCTCCAGCACCTCAATATCCTTCCTGAACGGAGGGGCCCAGAACTGGACACAACACTCCAGGGGTGGCCTCACCAGCGCTCAGTACAGGGAAAGAATCACTGCCCTGCTCTGCTGGCCACACCGTTCCTGATCCAGGCCAGGATGCCATTGGCCTTCTTGACCACCTGGGGACACTCTGGCTCATGTTCAGCTTCCTGTCAATCCAGACTCCAGGTCCCTTTCTGCCTGATTGCTTCCAGCCACTCTGTCCCCAACCTGTAGGAAGGAAGGATTAAATAAATTAATTAAATATTTTCCATGATAACTTCTAATAGCTACCTCACACGGGTATTGGAAAGAGTACATTAAAATAATATTCAGATAACTGTAACATTGAAAGACTATTTACTCATAGACAAAATATTCTGGCTGGGAAATAACCGTTCACTAATTAAGGCACCATATAGCAACACATTCTTCAATTTCTACTTTGTCACCTCTCTCCTACTTTATGTGTGTCTCCCAAAATGTGTAACAGAATAGAGAGTTAAAATGCAGGGATGAAAAAGTACTGGTATTTCCTTTTGTTTCACAAGGAGCAGTCCCTTAATAACTCACAGCAAGATAAACAAGAGGGAGGGAGAAGTCAGCCAGTAAAGACAGACCCAACTGAAATGATGCAAAGTAGACAAAAAGTTATTAAACAGGGAGGATTTTTTACCAGTAAAAGTCAATTAGCCAAAGTTTGTCTCACAACTGGAGATTTCTAAAATGTATACATATGCACACAATCAAGCCTGCATCGATACAGGGGTAGGGTTAAAGAGCCTGCTCTAAACTGATGTCTATGACATATGTGGAAAATCACATAAAACCATGAACTGACAGTCTTTGTATAGATGAATGGATCTTGCAGAGAGCAGAATAATATCTCCTTCCACGTGGTAGCATTCTTCTGAGCTTGGCATGGCACCATGTCTGCTTTAGTCTTCAGTTCCCATTTGAACAAGGAGCCAACTCCCACATTAATAGTCTGTGGTAAAAATATATACATAACCCAGCTGCCATTTTCTCACTCTCTTTCTGAGAACACTTAGGCTTTGGAGTAAACATTTATTCTAAACAATGCAGGAGGAATGTGGCTGCTCAGCAGTGCTGGGGATTAGCGGGGAGGGCTGGGGTATAGCTTTAGTTACGGTGAAGAAATGTGTGATAGGAGAAGTATGTTTTGACAAGGATAATATTATTAACTGTACAAAGATTTGTCTTGTTAACCCTTCAAGAGGTTTCTGGGTGATTTTTGCATATTATATGAAGGAGCACTGCTTGCTATGCCAGCACACTTTCCAATTCACACTGTGGTGCCAAATGTTCTGTCTTAAAGACGGTGCGTAAAAATCAGTGCCCTGCCAACTGAGAGGGGCAGATCGGCAGCTGCAGCAGGGTGGCAAAGCGTCATTATTGTCATTCTAACAGTCTAAACTGAGAATTAATGAGGCTTTATCTTACAGTCATTAACATGACCATAAATAATTGTCACAAAAGCTTTTTTTAATTGTTGAGTATGGGACAGATTGGTCAAAGATTAATGATCTGCTGTCTCTTTTGAGTCATTTTAGTTGGGGCTGTCTTTACCTCCTGTCTGTGCACTCTTGTGTACATTGATGTGAGCTGTTGAAAGGCTGCTTCATGCCAATGCTCACATAGTTGTCTGGATTTTGGTGACGCTTCTTATGATTCCTTTAACTGAATGAACTTCTGACTGATTAAAAACAAAAAACAAAACAAAAAATGTTTGTCTGTAAACCCATTAAACTACAGAAAGTATTTTTGGTTTCTGTTTATTCTGTATGCTGTGGTAGCTCTGGCTATTCTTAATATCCCTTTAATTAAAGGAGATTTTTCTGCTCTTTCGATTTCTTAACAGTTATATCCCTGCCCTTTAATCCACCCACCTACCTGCCCAGTTCATGCTCTCCTCCTGACTGTAGCTGTTAGTCCATGGGTACCAACACCCCATAGGTTGAGGTCCACAGTGTGAACGAGGTGCTGTGCAGGCAGACAGAAATTTATGTCTTTATATCTCTGGGCTTCAAAGGAACTCCTCTAAACACAAAGGGCAAATGAATTAGCAGTGAGGTGGTGACAAGCACAAGATGCAGATTGCCTCCACGGCTGGGCAAGCACCTCAATTGCCTTGGGCAGCTACATCCCCTTGCTACAACAGCAGATTGTTGTGCTCTATAAAGCTCTACTCCCCATCATATCCTAAAAGCTGTTGCTTTGCTCTTTTTATTGAACGTGTCTCTCATTCCTTTGGCCTTATCCATTGCACTATGCCCAGTTACAGCTATGAAAACACTGTCCCGCTGATACAACCACATCACACCCTTCTCAAGTCTTTAGACAGTTTATTTCTAAAGGATTCAGGTCAGCACAATTTGGCTTTTCTTCCCATGAAGTGGTTTAGAGGCTTTTATCATTCAGATTTTGGAAATCAGTCATAAATATGCAAAGGCAAAGTACCAAGCTCGGGAAAGGCAGAAATCAGCTTTAAATGAAACAAAAATTCAGCTAGAAGATTCAGAAACTTTTGGAACTTTTGGAAGCGCATGTGCTGCACTGGGAAAGGCTGTTCCCATAAGATGTAATCCAGAAAATAAGCACCAAGTCTATATATGTAGAGCACCATGTATTCTTTGGGACTCTGGGGTCTTGCAATGGATACATCACCTTTTTCAGGAAATTCATTCATTCATTCAGCTCAGGAATAGCCATAATGAACAAATGCATAAATTTCTCTCTCCCAAAAGTGCACTCAAGTGTCAACATACCTATTTCTAGATTTTAAATACAATCGTTCCCTGACAGATTTGTGTAATTTGTCATTTTTAGGAGTTCTGACAGGTTGATAAAAGTGCTTTCTTCCTTCCTTAATATCTCTGATTTTTTTTTTTCAATTAATGTTAACTTTCAGGTTCTTGAATTTACTATCTGCTACTTCAGTTTTATTTTCTTCAGTTGGCAGGGCTATAATGCAAAGTGGAACACTGTGTGTATTGGGAGTAATTCAAGTGGAAAAGACACAGCAAACTCCAAGATATTTTTGCAAGTCACATGTATCTATAGGGCTTTTTTGGTACAAACGTGGATAAACTTGGCAATTTAATCCTGTTAGGAGTTAAGTTTTTCCATAAGTCCTGATTTTCCTGAAAAGAAGAAAGAAAAGAATGTTCATCTGTTTTTCACATCCTTTACCCCATTTGTTTGGCAGGAGTTTGTAATGAGAGGACACACAATGAGCCAAATGCATCCCTAGAACTGCAGAGGTCACACCAGGCCTTATGTTGGCCCATTAAATTTCTATAAATATCCAGCTATCCTTTGATTATTTTTTTCTCCCTGAAATCATATACCATTTCCTTTTATAAGATGTGTGGCTATATGTAATTTTTTAAAATTATTTTTGCTTAGCATCAAAATGAACACTTCATTCCAGGCAGAGAGCAGTGTTGGTAAGCTGCCCCTCTCCCATAACATGGATGAAATGGTGCCTGTCCACATCTTGGGAGATTAGATCTGCAAACATACTCTGCAAATCTGCTGGTATTAACATGAAGATAATGCAGATGGGTGCAAAAAGCACATTAAATATTTCCAATAATTCTTGCAAAAAAAAATTTAAAATCCATTTACTAAAAATAAACACAGAATGGGGCCACAAGAACATGAAGGCAGTGGAACATTTTAATAAATTATATCCTTTTCTCCAGGGGCAAAGTTTTTATGAAATCCTATTTTGGCTCAAATCAGCAGGAGATTTATCACCAACTCTGTGAGTCTGGGTTTCACCTATGCTGTTCAACTCAATCAGCATGTAAATAACCTCTTCTCACCAAAGCCAAGTGACAGTGGAGAGGTCTTTTTTTGGCTTTTCTGATGATAGGCCTGCTCTCACTAATGGGATACTGAACAGGGCCCTTATTGCTAGACTAGGAACTAAAAGTCGAGGTCCCATCTCTAACACTAAATCTTTCACAGAACTGTTAGAATGAGCAGTTATTCTCATAAAGGTTTACATTAAAGGTTAAATGGTTTTCTTACCTCACCAGTCTGTCCCAGATTGCCAATATCTGCTCGCTTCAGTGACTGACTCGAGTTTGAGTACAGTATTTCTGCTCAATTTCTCAGATGATCACTGGTAACTCTGGCTGAACTCTAGCTTGTTATGTTTGTCTTGTTATTTTAAAATTTAAATGACTGAATAGCAGTGGGAAGTTTGGTGGTTTTGTATCGTATAGGATATCATTTGAATTTTGAGATAATTTACGTTGGCTTCTACATGTGTGTGGAGTTTTAAAAAAGAACCAAAAACTACATTAGGGCAACTAAGAATAGAAGCTATGACTCAAAAGGCTTTGAGATTAGTTGAAATTAGTTGAAAAGGAGATTAAGGACTATTTTTAAATTAAAGGAAAAAAAAAGAGAAATATTAGGCCAGAGTCAGTCATTAATCATCAAAATGACCTTCCGGTATGAACTAATTAGCCAGACCTAGAACAAGCACAAAGTTCAAAGTGAGATATATGTCCTAATTTACCACAGAACACACTGTGAGGTCCCTGCAGCCCCAGGTCCAAGTTCTGCATTCAGTCCTAACACAGAATAGCATGGTGGTCTGCCAGATCATGTTCTTCTATTCTGACTGCCATGATTATGGAGAGCCAGTAATGACAATTCCATTTTGCAAACAAAATTTTTGAGGAGTTCTGAGTTGGGGGGCTTGGTTGGGAGGTTTTTTTGGTGGTTTTGTTGTTGTTGTTGCTTTGTTTTCTTTTGGTTTGTTTGTTTTGGGGTTTTTTTCTGTTCCAAAACTTGCGATTAAGATGCTAACTTCAGCTGTTCGATGAGGGAGTTTGCATCTATGCTGTCTTTGATTTGGAACATGAATTTAAACCAAGTCAACCATTAACTGGGTATTTTTGCTCTAAATTCTGATCTACTCATCTTTTACTGTTCCCTGTTGAAGCTGCTCTTTGTATGTGAAAGTAGCCACAGTTCTACAGAGAGAGTAGTGGAGTACCTGAATGGCTAAGTCATTCCCTTCTGTCTTTCTTACTTGGAAACATTTAAATGGAAACTCCATGTCAGGTTCAAGGAAAAATTTCTCCGAACCTATACCTTTCCAATTAAACGGCTTGGCATTGGATAATGAAAACTCACAGCAAATGATGTTTCAGGGTCTGCTGTTAAATCGTTGGTTATGAACGTTACCAAGTTTTGGATTTTGCCATCTGATTTTCTGTAACTCCAGTAGCGCCTCCTTCTGAGATGAACTGAAAATTCCCCAGGGAGAGATCATTTTAGTGTGAACAAAGTGGTAGGATCTGGCTCCTAGTAATAGTCCTGTGTAGTCAATAAAGCCAAGATTTCATCCTTACACGTAATTGCATTTGCTGCTGTTAGTAAAATAACAGGTCTGTTCCTTGAAAAGGGACTTCTGTAGAGGAAGTTAATGCTATTAGTTTGTCTCCCTTCAAAATACTTTAAAATCCCCCTTTGCCCTTATCTCTTGCTGTCCTCCCTTTGATGAAACTGTGCTCTGAGGTGCACTGGTTGTGGGGGCTTTGTTACTCCATTTAGAGCTGCTGCTGTTGAGCACCTGTGTAGTATCCTGGGAGTCCAGTTTGGAGCAGCTCATGAAATAAAAACTTCCCTGCAGAGCTGGTAGTGTACAACAGCAAAACTGTAAATGGTTATTTGTCACTCCTCTCTTTCTCTCACTCCACTTTTCTTCCAGTTCAAACAGTGCCTCTACCTGGTCCTACCTCGAGTACGCTCAGAGCTCCTACAAGACTCCAAAGTCCTTGTTTGGATATTTCTGGCTATTTTGCACTCCCCTCTGGTCCCTTCCAACCCAAACCATTCTATCATTCTTTGATTCTGTGATTCTATGATCAGAGTTGGAGGGAAGAGACAGAAATATTCCCCTGATATTTCTCATCTAGCTGCCATCTATATGTTTCCCAGTTGTCTTTCCTGCTGTTCTGTGCATTTATTTATATGCCTCTTACCCCTCTTAACCTTAGGGTTTTTTTCCCACCCTCATGTTTTCTTTCTCATCAACCAGAAACACTGAAAGCAGCCCATGAAATGATAGCTTTTTGTACCACTTTGTGCCTCTATATCAAACCCAATAGAGTCGTACAAATAATTTCAAACTTAAAAAGTTATGTATTTAAGAGACTGCTAAGGTCATAGCGCACACTGAAATTCAGCAGTGTTCACCTCTAGAAATGTGAGGACTGAGAACACACTCTCATTTGGGGGAAAACCTCAGTCCCAGCTCACTTGTTTCAGCTTCACAGCTAAGTTCACCTCTGCTATGCCTTCCCGAAATGGGTACACTTGTCTCTTCATTGCACCTCAACTGATTTTGTGTCCTGTGACCTAAATCAAAAGTGACTCTTCATTGAAAAGAAAATTGCTCCCTTAAGTACATCGTACCTTTGCTGGAATACTGACACTAGAAATTGCTGTTGTACACTGGGCCAAGCAAATTATTTTTAAGGCAAAATTATTAAACTATGATCTTGCTTAATCCTTCTATAAACATTTGGGGAAGAAAAATATGCTTTAATCTCGTTTCAGCTCTACATTTTTTTGGTGAATAATCTGTGAATAATTCACTTTCCAGATGCAAAGTATTACTGAGGTATTATGATAAGACTAAGGAAAACACAACCAAAGATGTATTTCATTTAGAGCGCTGTGTGTTTGTTTTTCAAAATAGGGGTTTTAGTGCCACCACTCATAAAATGTAAAAGAGTCATCTTGCTTTCAGCCCACCTGCCCATAATGGTTTGAACTACACTCCTTGTTCCTTTGGAGGCAGTATCAGGGTCGTATCAATGCTGCTGCATTTCATGCCCAAAGATAAAATAGTTTCAGTTGTGACACCTTTTGACAACAGCCACTGCAGCCAGTGCAGATCAAATCTTGCTGAGTGGATCTGGGATTTGTTTGTTCTTGCCTCACAAACATCTCTTCCTTCTCCCAGGTCCCCTGATGCTGTCTGCCTTCATGCAGCACTAAACCAAGTCAATAAGACCTTTGTCTAAATGTGGGATATGCAAAACTCAACTGGACCAGAACAGAAATGTCTCCTTCTGAGATGTGGTTCAAAGCTATGTGTTGAGCATAGTTCAGTTACAATTTTATTAGTAGAAGTTGGCCACTGTTTTTCTGCAGCACTTGAAGATGTTGAGGTGTGTGACTTTTACTATTAAGTCACGCACATGTTGTGGTCTTACCTGGCCAGTTTTGTCAGTGAACTGTTGAAATATTCCTTATAATATGTGTTAATTATTACATGGAACTACTCAAGAATTGTTCTTTCTTAAATCTGATCTAGGTGATTATCTCAAGCTGTTTTGACTTGGCTGCCATATAAAACTAGGGGAGAACAGAGTGTATGAGTCAAAACCACCCAGCCAGCAGAGAAATTAGATTAAAACTATGTCTAAGAAAAATCTTCATAAACATCTCCTATTACATCTTTTCTTATCCAAAGATTTGGATCAGAATCCTGGCCACAGTGAAATCAGTGGAAAAAATCCAGTTGCTGCTAAGAAGGGCCAGGGTTTTATTCCAAGCCTGTGAAATAAACCATAATTAGCCTTCCATCGTGGCTGCCAGAATCCATGTCACCACTTGCTTCCACTTTCTGAATTTAGTGAAAGTCTGTCCATAACTTAAGAGGCATTTAAGGAATAGCCAAGTGACTTTCTCCCTCTATCACTTTCTCCTTAATTTAGAAACTGTGCCCTGATACCTTCCACAATTTCCTCTTGTAACAAATGTTAAAGACCCTGCATTAACTTAATGGCAAATTCTCCCTGTTATTGCTTGCTCTTCTTTCATGTTTTGATTTGAAAAAGTCCCACAGCTCTCCACACTCTAATTAATGGTCATTAATTATTTACCATTTTGGTTTATTCTCTGAATTAAATTATATCCCTTTCTTACCCAAATAAATAAATGATGGTTTTAATTATCTTTCCATCAATATTTACTTTAGCTCAGGTCAGGAGCTCTTGCTGGATGTTCAGTATGCATTTGGTCTACCCTTCTACCCGAAGTATGAACAACAATTTACCCTAGAAGAAAAGGGCCTTTCCTTGCAAATTATGCAGTATATCTCCAATTTTGTAAACTCTGGGTAAGTTGTGATGTTTAAGGGTGCTGTGGTTGGGGAGGGGGTGAAGAATAGAGGGAGTGCAGTCAGTCCAGATCCTGCCCTCTCTCAAACATCCTCCATTTCCTCTAACAACTTGTAAGCCATCAGAGGGTTTTGGTGAAAGGAGTTGGAAAGTCCTCAAGCAGAGTGGACACCAAAGATTCGTAGTTTGACTCTTAGCTAGAAGGAATAGACATTTTGCCTCCACGGACCAGCAGCAAATTGTGCCTAAATACATAGGGGCTGCAAAGGCCTTCTTGTTGCTTCCAGAGCTTAGTTCTAGGACCTGAATTTGGAAGTCTCTTGGCTAAGAGTTCTCTTATCACCCCCTCCAAAAAAAAAAAGGGGCGACACAGTGCACCGTTTATTAAGTAATCTGTGAATCTTCTTCAGCTTTACTGTGCAATGGCCAAGCTCGAGAATGAGGAGTATCTCTAGAATAGTGGAATGGGGGAAGGGTGACTTTATGTGCTTTTTACAGTGTCTTGGGTTGGGTTGGGATTGAGGGCTGTTGAGGGTGCTCATAAGCCTGTGTCTGTACAGGTTCTGTGTACCTGTTCCTTAGGAAGTTAACCAGACTAACAAGTTACCATGAATGATTCACCAATCTGGACTGAATTTGAGCCCTGCTGGTCAGAGGGACTGGATACAAATTTTCCTGACCTACCAAATCTTCTTCTCACTTTACTATTCATGTCATTGTTTTCTAACGTTCATTTCTCCTACTCCCTTAGAAATCCAAACTACCTTCACAGTTTCTCGAGAAGGATGTCAGGGGTGATGCCCCTCTGGCCTATGTATCTGTCAAGTGATGATGCTGATAACTACAAGGAGTTCACTGTTTCTTTACCAACTCTTAAAGGATTGAAAAAAGCAGACTGTTCCTTTTGGTCTGATTATATCAGCAGGCTGAAAGCATCCACAGGTGAGAAGAGCATCTTGTGACAATAAATAAAACCTAAATTCTCTGCTTAATGTTTTCCTCTGACTGTAGCTCTGTTATATCACCGTGGAAAACCACTTTTTATAAATTAAACATTTTTTGTTGTCTTGGGCATACAGTTAAGACTGTCCTGAGAGTGAAAGGATGCAACAGTAAACAAATTTATTTTGTAGCAGATAGTGTGTAATAAAGTTTAATTGCCCTGGAGTTAGAGCTAGAGAAATCTTCCTGCTGTGATGATATAACAAAACTATATCTTCTAATAGTTTGCTCTCTATTTACAATTATAATATAGACTTTGACTAAATTGGAAGGCTGGGTACACAGGCCTCTTTTGCCTACTGAAAATGTCTAACATGAGAATGCTGAGATTCCTATGGTTTAGGAGGAGCACAATGACGTCTGTCCAATGTAACTGAGGCTTTAGTTATATGTCATTATGGTTCCTGTAAGCTTTGACTTCACCACAGATAAATTTCTCTGACTTTTTTTTTAGAGTTATGCTGATTATGCCCCTTGTATTTATGCCCCTTGTATTTCTCCTTTGTCACCGTAAATTTCAATGCAGCTATGAGAGTCCTTCAATTTTTTCTTACTGCTTAGGACAGTAAAATCAACTCTGCAGAGATTTCAATCTGCTGCCTGTCCTGAATTTCTTCTAGTAAATAAAGTCCCCTTCATGTCTGTGTATCTTGTAAATAAATTTGGATAGCCTTGAGGAAAGCAAACAAAACCATCCCTTTTTGGCAGGCAGAGATGTTTTGAATTGTTCTTGGAGGACTGCAAGTTTGCAAGTGTTTTTTATGTCCTAAGGTTTCATCTTCAGGCCCTCTCTGCTTTTGGGGGCCGTTGCAATTCTGGGAACAAAATGTACTTGCCAAGACACCAAACTACCCTGGGTATCTGTGGCTGAAAGAAGACTTCAGATGGGCTGAGGCTGATGTTTGTGTAACACAAAACTATAATGTCTTAGAACCATTAATTTGGTGATCCTGATGCAAACTGAAGGCATCAGTTCTCTTGTTGAAGAGACAGCTTCAATCTTTACTCAAGGTCTTTCTTCCAAAGTGGACTCAAGATTTTGCAGAAAGCCTTTTCATCGGTTTCCTGATATCCCTCAGTGTCTTTCAAGTTCAGAGGGGATATTTTGATATCTCCAATGGCTTTCTGGTGTTTGAGATGTTGCTAATTTTCCAAGCTTGATTCTGATTGTTTAAACAGTCCTGGCTGTAACTTCTAGGTCTTTTGGGACTTCACCTCTCAGCATTATGTCTGTGTAATGCCAGACTGAGCTGAAGTCACAACTGGTGACCAAGCACCACGGACAGAGGCTGTTCCCAGCACTTACAGAAAATCCCCCCAAAAGGTGGAAAAATATCTACCAGGGCAGATTAGTTTTGGCATAGAGAAGATTTTAAACCATTCAAACTGGCATAAGAACACAGGATACGTGTGTGAGTTAGTCCAGTGATCCGTCTAACTCAATATCCTGCCCTTGTCAGTGGCCAAAGCCAAATGCTGGAATGTTAAACAAAAAAATAGAGAGAGGGAGAGAAAAACACACTGAAAGAGCTCACGAAGTTGAGTAAAATTTTTGAAAACAAGCCATAAAGTGTGAAATTTATGGAGTATAGACTGTCAAGGAAAGGTTTAAAAAGTACATGTCAACATGTTATTCTTCAAGCAGAACTGAGAACACCCGTCTGGCTCTTTAAGCCAGTGTTTGCTTGGCCCCAGCACCATGGCAATGCAGTTACACAGCTGACTTCTGCTAAATTCCATCTCATAGCAGTGTTGGCTTGTTGCCTTGCCTTGATAGTCATCTTTACTCTTATCTCGCCTTGGAATACTGAAACTTCTCATAGAATTTTAATAGGCATCACATCAAACCCATTTCTGTTCCAGACCTCAGCCTGTGATGGTACTTTATAGAGACTCTTGCTGTGTGTCTCTTGATAACAATCTGAGCCCACCTCCTTGGAAAAAAGGTTCATCAGTTCACTTAGAAAGACAGTATAAAATTCGAATGCTGATGGTTGAACACCCTCAATTTCTTTCTTAGAAGATGTTGTGCTGAAATGTCAGTCCATCAGTACAAGTTCATCACTTGCATTGCTCCCAAAAATTGGATTCTGCAGGAACTGCGTTCCTAAGCATCATGTTGCTACTTTGTTGATGTGTCTCCTTTGCACCCAAGGTTACTTGCTGTACCCCCCTTCAGAACAGAAGCACTGCACCTCTGTTGTTACCTGACTGCTCCAGCCCCTGTTCCTGGAGTGCTGTCAGGCTGTCAGTCAGCTACTCCAGGATCCAATCTTTCCCACCTTTCAATAAATATAAAATGTCCAGGATAGTGTTCTTGGATTATTATGGATTGCAATCTATGGCCTCCTGCTAAATAGATGGAATTTACAAGTGAGTCAGCAAGAGGCACTGGTAATGAAACAATCCAGTTTTCACATTAAATGCAAAGATGTACAGAATTTAGTGTGATACAATCTCAGCCTGTTGTGATGAATTCTGTTTTGTCCACACCTTTTCCTTGAAATCAACTCCTTCGTATGTCATCTGTGATCTGTAAGCACAAAACCCCAACATATTTCAATAAAATGGAGAAGAACTAGACAACCCAGTGATCATAGAATATAACTGAAACTAGCTTTTCAAAAATCATTCTTGATCCTTTGTATAGAGCCCAGTGAAATGTCTTGACTTAATGTCAAATTAAGGATAACTGAAGGCTCAAAGTTCAGTCCAACAGAAAACTGAGGTATTCCTTGCTGTGGTTTATGCTAAACTCATAAATTGTAGTTTCTGGGATAAAAACCTCTCATATTTAGGATCTTACACGTCTTTAAGTTATTCACTGCTGGATCTAGAAGCTGTTGTGCATATATCTAGCTTAACTATTACCTGTCATTTTCTTTCCATTCAGTAAAATACTGTCCAAGTTGAAGTAGGTGTTTCATTTTGTGATCAGACCACAATATTTACTGATGGAATGTATAATTTGTTCCTGGCACATAAATGGAGTGTATGTACGTGTAATTGGAGATAATTTAACAAAATTCATGTCATAAATGCAATGATTCATCATGGTGTTTGCTGGCAGTGCCTTTACAAATTATGGGAGTTTGTTTCATTGCAGATGAACTATAAATCTCTTGAAGTTTTATTTGAGACCAGTTTGTAAAGTTGGTGTTTTGGGAAGCAGTTTACCTGGGGAATTATGAACTGATGATGCTTGAAAAGGTTTGGATTTAGTAAATGGTTGCATTTCAAAGACATGTGTTTTATTTTGAATTATGACGGTTTCCATGGGAAACATCAAAACAATAAACAAGAAGAGTGGCCATTGTGGAAAAAATAAGCTGTGGATGGCTTTTTCCAGAGAATGTGTTAACAACCTGAAATTCAGTTAAGACCAGGAGCTCCAGAATGTTTATGCATATTCAGACAGATGTCTGAATGCTAAAATTCCCCTTGCTTAGTGTGGTGGACTGTGCTGCCTAACAGTGAGTCCCTTTATAAGAGGCCTCTCACTGCATCCCAAACAGGTGGACTTGGATCCAGTCTTCATCTCTTACTCACCTGACTGGTATCTAAACAGAACCAGTCCTCCTAAAAGAAGTGCCTCTGTAAGCAGTGTTGCAAATCGGGAGAAAGAGATACCTTTAGCGTCTCAAAGTTGGGTCTTGTCTGCCTAACTCTTGTGCCTACATTTAGACATTTGGGCATATTTTACATGTCCAAGTTAGCCAGACTGGACCCCATCTGTAGAAAACGGGTGCAAAAGCTGAAGCCTTCTCCATGAGCTCTGGGACACCAAGGGTAGCCACACTAGAGTCCAAAATAAGCAACAGTGTTCGTAGTGCAGACTTGAGTCAAAGCTGAATCGGGAGTGTTGTGGTTAGAATTAATCTTTTATCCTTTCTATTCACACCTCCCTTTTGAAAATCTCAGCTAAAAAGCAGATTCCTTTAGTATGGGGGTTATCTGTGCAGCTGTGAGAGCACTCTCTCTAGGAGACATTAAATGAACACTCTCAGTACACTTTCTTGACACAGTTTGGTGGTGCTGAGGCAAACGCATCATTGAAATAGGGTGGAAGACTAAAACCACAGAAGAAAAAGGATAATGAAGAAGAGACCTATCAGAGGTCCTTTTGGCCTTATGTATTCCAGACAGACAAAAAATTAATGTTCCCCACGCTTCCTGCCTGGCAGGGAAGTATCAGGTAATAATAAAAAGAAAAAAGGCACAATACTTAAATACCATCAGGTGATTTGCCATTACACTAAATTTTGCAAATGGACTGCAAACTGAGAAAAATATCTTCCTGAACATTTATAGCTGCATAAAGGTCTTTTGAGGGTCATTGACCAAGTGTGTACCTCACAGCTTGCTGCATCAAAGATATGACATCTCTTTTAATTACAATTTTATTGTCTTTTCAGGAAGTGCAAGTGATGGAGACTCATCTGGTGAAAACAGCCCTAGTGAAGCTCCCAGTGAAGGACTTACCTCCCTGGAGAGCCAGCCCCTGGGAGACAAGGTGTCTTACAGCAGATAGGAAATCACGCTGATATCAGATGGGTTTGTCACAAATTGTACATCCACACAAACATCTCATACCAGATGAACGAGCTGCTTCCTTTAGTTAACTTTCTGAACAAGTAAAGTCAACATCTCAATAAAGTAGTTTTTCAAGAAATTTGATGATTATGGCACAAAATAAGCACTACAGCTATTGTTTAAGGTCAAAAGAAACTGTAATTTGAAAAATGAAGTATCAATAAAAATTTCAAAAACAAAACAAATATGCTTGGATTTTATTTTTTGCAACTACACAAATGCCAGCATGTTGTGGTACCACCAGCCAGAAAAAGACATACATTAAAACACTTATAAGTCCCTGGGTTGATGAGGCTCAGATTTGTTAGATGTCATGTCTGTCTTTTCCTTGTTTGTTACTCATCCTACCACAAGCTGCTGATAGGAGTGGACACCTGATTTGGCATTCTGGAGAAAACTAAAAAACTTCAAAATGGGAAGGGAGAACAATTTAAGAAGGGGAGCAGGAGTATGCACTGTGTTCACATGAAGTCAGGCACATGCACATGTTATATTCATGTCATGATCTCCTGTGAAATTACGCATAAGACCATTTGGTTAAGGCAGAACACGCAGTAGAGGTAATAGAAAGAATATGTTAATTAAAACTTAGGATATGTTGTCCTTGGAACATTTATTTTTTGCAAGGAGAAAGTGAGATGCAGAATAGTTTTGGAAGTGCAAGCAAAATCATAGGATACCTGTAATGGCTCTTTAAGCATTTTGGGTTAGGTTGTTAATTCATTGCTGGAATCATTTGGCAACAGATGATCCTCAATTACCAGTATATCACACACACTTTTATGATACTTCACAAAAAGTAAAATCAATGTTGCCTTGAAACTAATAGCAAAATTTCCATTGATTTCAGTAGGACACAAATTTCTTTGCAGTGCTGAAATAATTATTAAAACAACTCAAGGTTTTGTTTGCTTCTTGGGACCTTTGCCAGTGAATGAGCAGTTACTGCTGTCTCCCATGTATCCAGGTTTCCAAAGATTTTACCAAGATAGAAGAAAACTGTAACACTCATAGCTCTTATATCCTGTTCAATAAACGTAAAAAGAATCAAGAAGCTTGTTAACTGACTAAAAATAAAAGAGTAAAGATGGAGAACTCAAACTGTATTTTCCATCATTAAATTTACTTAAACTAGCTGAATGGTAATGGAAAAAAATGAAAATATTTAAGAACTTTTTAAAAAGCCCAGATCTTAAACATGAATCTCAACAGAGGATGCTTTCTTAGCAGTAACTATAGATACAGCAGTTGTGATTCCCTGGCCAAAACTGGGTTTACTTTTCCCTCTTTTAAGACAGCTCCTTGAAACTTATGTCTAATAGATTCTATTTAAAACTTAATGCACCCTGAGAAAATATCTTATTTTAGTAATAGGTATGATTTTACCTATGTCCACATATGGAGACAGTCATGTGTGTATTTCCAGCCACGTAATTTCCACAATGGAAGCATCCTGGTCCTTCTTGGCTTGATCCTATTAGTCCTGTCAATCTTCATTATTTATATTTATATATATATATGTATACACATATATATAAACTCTCAATAAATGTCAAAAGTTCTTCCTCATCCATTAAACGAATGCTTTATAACTAATCTAAAAGTAGTTTAGCTCACTTTGAGCTCTGTACTTGTCCTCCTACCAGGAGGTAGGAATCCTGACACTGAGCTATCTTCTCCCAGCCAGCATTTTCTGTTTTTTGCACTGTACTCTTCCAAAAAAACCCACAAAAATCAAATTTTTCAGAACATCAGCCTGTGAAATACTGATGTTGAAATGGGCTGCTGTTTATGGAGAATTGGCTTGGTACAGCCATTTGCCAGGCTGTATTATTACAAACAATCACTTCGGGAAAAATTAGGCCATGAGGGTAACAGTTTTGACCAATCAACCCAAAATATCCCATATGTCTTGCTAAAGAGACATCAAAAGGCTGTTGCACAATCACTGGAATGTTAAGTATGTACCTAAACTGCTTAAATTCTAGTAAACTATAAACATATGCTTTTAATTAATTAATATTATTATATTTTATAGGTGAATATTTACAAATAAAAAAGGAAAAGGAAGAATTTTTCTCCCTATCCTGTATACAAACTTTGGCACTGTTATTCCCAAAAAGTAATTATTCTCAATTGGCTTTTAAACCATCAAATAAAAAAAAACCTCCAGAAACTCCAACAGGAAATGTTCAGTTCATCAGGGTTGCTTTCACTATTGTGAACTTACTGTCTTCTCCATCACAACATCATAAAGCAGAAAATACAAAAAATTAAATATATTTGAGAGCTAATTGTTGTACACAGCAACTCCAATATCAACCTGCTGCCCATGAAACTGGTAAACCAAGGATAGATTAAAAACTATTCAGTACTGACTCATATTAAAGAAAGCCAACTATATAATCTTTTCCCACTCCCTATTCAGCTCCACCTTGAGCCCAGAGATGCCTCTGGAATTTGAGAAAAGGTTTTAATTTTGAGCTAGGAATGCAGCAGCTTAGCTTTGTACCCTCCTAATTACAGTCTTGGCCATCTGATTGGCTTCAGAGATAGGCCTTTAGGTCACCCCTCCTGAGGTATTCAGCTTGACTGTCAGTTTGGTAAAAGCGACTTTTGAAGTATGAAATTTTTGTAAAACATCTTTATTTCATACATGACTGACTGCCCCAAACCCACCCTATTTTTTATAGCCCACTCTTTGTTTTCTCCTTTTAAAAAGCATGAAAATACTCTTCCCCAGTTCTCTGCACCCTCTCCTCCCTTTCTGCTTGTTCTACTCACTCTCCATACCTCGTTTAACTTGCTCCTGTCAAGGTGCATTTTGATGCAGACAAATTCAGTCTCATAATCCCTCGTGTTCCTCTAATCCCACATTTCCTCATCTTCCCACATCTTCCACCCTAGGTCCTTAAGCTCAGACATTTTTGAAATATGAAATAACTTTTGCATCAGCACATGTGATTTGGTCTTTGGTTGTGAAACTCATCACCCTCCTGACTTTACTTCTCTTTCTTTTGGGGAACCACACTGTTAGAAATATCCTGCTCCAATCCAGCAGGGGATTTAATTACAAAAGCATACATGTGGACTGACTGACAGAGAGGTCAGGAAACTTTAGCCTTGGTGATACTGAGAGGCCAAGTCTGCTCCCACATATAATTCTTAGCAAGAAAAATACATTCTCAGACTATTTAGGTCATTGTGCTTTAAACTGAAATACCAAAGACTGCAGTGATCTGGTAGTGAAGCAATGCACAGAAGCATGATGACTAGAGCCACGCTTTCCTCCCTCCTCTGGAAATGGCTATAACTTATTAAAAGTAAAGCATTCTTTCTAACTTCCTATGAGCACGCACACAGACAATCCAAGTTAATGCCAGTGAAGTTATTTAATCTGAACTTTCTGAAAGACAAGCCATCAGAACCTTTCTGTATGTGTTGCTTTTAATACTTGAATATCTAACCTACAGCATTTTGTGTGATTCTTTTACTCAGGAGATATCAGGCAACACAGAAAAAATGTAGAGTATTAGTAAGATTTTGCCATGCAGAGTTGGAAAGAAATCAGCTGACTAAATGGCAATGCTGGAACGTTAATTGTTTTCATAAGTACTTGACACATAGAGCTGGAACATCACATTTCTTCCTGCTATTACAGGGACCCACAGCATATAATTCTCTTGGCTAAAATTAAGGTCTCAATCTTTCACCATAGCAGCATCATAGCCAATGCTCTGTATTATATAAAGGCTCATATTCTCTGTAACTTGCTCCAGCTACAGTCTATTGCAGTGGCTTATGTAGTAGCGATTATAGATTTGTGGACTGTCACTCCTCCCTATATGAAGCTAAAAAAAATAAACATGATCACAAAGCCAAAGATCCTCCACGTGGTTCTCATTTGGTTTCTGAAATACAGACACGGCCTGGCAGGGATTTTATATAAGTTTCAGGTGTGAGAGGACTTGTTTAATAGGAAGTGTGATAGTGAGTGCTTTCAACTTTTTCTATTTTTAATATTTTTATGTGGTGCTGATCTGGCCCAAAGCTGAGGGGTCACTAGTTCCTGCCCCCGCAGATGTGAATCCTCTAGCATGGCCTTTGGTCATGATGATGTCAGGTCTCATCTCATGATGTGGAAAACTCTCCTAGTTCTCCAGCTGCCCAAGAAAGACCCTTTGATTCCAGCAGTGGATAAAACTCAATGAACTTCAGCTGAGAACTCATGTGCCATTAAGGAGAATTAGGACGGTTTTGCATCAGGATTCCTGACAAGTCTACTCACTCTTTAGGAGGCTCATTGTATGAATGGACGTGAAGAAGGCTGTGTTTCACAGCACAGATTTTGAGTCCTTACAAAAGTTGTTATTTTCTTGCTTTAAGGAGGCCTTCCTTTCCTTCTTGTTGTTATTCTTCATGTATTCTTCTATCAAGGCATGGGAGGCAATGTCTCCAGACTTTATCCTTTCTGCTTCTTACACAATCCCTCTGCAGAGAGTCTGGTGAGCAAAAGTCAATGAAACTGATAGTATCTTCTAGGCCACTGATTGAAGTCAGATGGAAAGGGATATTTTTAAACATTGCAGCTGTTTTTCAAGGCTGACTAAGGAACTCTGTAAGTCAGATCCCGTTAACCTGTAGGGAATTTGGATGCCCAGTTCCCACTGTGGCTTTGAAACCCCACCCAACATCTGTGAAATGGTCCGTGCTCATTTAGGAGCCTTGTCCCTTTCATCATGAGTGGATGTCGGTGGAGAAAAACACCACTGAAATTTGCAGCAGTTCATTTACTCACAAAGGGAGAATTTCACTTGTTGCTTAGCTCCCCTAGTGAAGGTTGAGATTTTTAGCTAAACAGATCAAAAAAAGGTTGCTTTTTTTTGTTTGTTTGTTTCATGTGAATAAAACAGTGGCCAATTTTCAGGGGCAGCCAGCACTTTTCATGACCATTATTAGCATGCAAGTACAGTCCCACACACAGAAGTAATGCACACCTCCATAGGGACCCACATATCCCTGTTCTGTGACCACAACATAAAAGAATTCAGAGGAGTCACAATCAGTTTACAGCAGCATTTTATATGTACTGAAAGTAGTGATCGGCTCTGCATGTGTCAGGTAGTTTAAGTGATGTGGGAGCCCAAACTCAAGAGCAAAGAGGGTTGATGTTTCTTCTCAGTTCTGCTCCCACAGACTGACACATCATCTGCAAAGAATGTGTAAAGTAGAACTGCCTTTCCATGGCAAAGCAAGCAGAGTCCTCCTGGGCTGCGAGGCTGAAAGTCAAACCTGGACCAAAGAAGATTTTAAAAAATAGTTTTACAAGGAACTCTAAGATTTTTGCCACACTACAGGAGTCTGTTGAACAGGTTTAGTTTCATTTTGGGGTTATTTTTGTGTTGTTTTGTGGGCTTTTTTTTTAGGGGGATAGAAGAGAAATAAACAAAACACCAACATCAGGAGGCCTATTGTTTTGATTTTAATTGTCTCACAAAAACAATTACATTATACAATCATAATTGCTCAAATATGTCTGTTTTAAATAATAGAAGGATGACTTTCAGTGAAAAGTCTTTTGTTTAAAAGATTTGGAGCGGGGCACCTTAAGAACAGAATACCTACGTAAGGCAAGGATTTATACTGGCTCTGAAGAGCTTGCTTGATACCTGTATCCTAAAACACAGTGATTACAAGTCTGAATTGATGGCTGATCTTTGGAGTGGTAAGTCAAAGGTGAATGGCTGGATGCTGAACTACCTGGGAGATTTAATTCTGAAGTTAAAACCATGTTAAGGTGAAAGATCAGTCAAATAACAAACCAACTGACTGGTTGGTTTATCACAGGAAGAGACCAAAGCAGCATCATTAAATTCAGCATCCCAACCCAGCCTAAAGTGCAAAAAAATTCCAAGTGGGTGTTTTTCATTCAAAATCCTATCTTATGGCAGAATGAGGTACAGTCTGAGGCAGTTACACAAGTCAAATCTTTTTAGATGGAGCATAGATCACTCTGGAGTGGTGACCAACAGCACTTTGTTCAGAAGCAGTAATGTTTCCAGCAATGCTTACAGCAGGGGAAGAATGGACCTCACCCTCTCCATAGAGGGACTCTGTGAGGGATAAAGTATCCAGAAAGGAGGCAGTCACTTCCCAAAATGTGTTGAAGAGAGCCCTGTGTCATATCCATGTTTGTCCAAATTCACAAAGCCATTTGGGCACCTAACTTAGCACCTTAGGAGCTAAGCCTGACACGTTTTCCTGTCCTTAATTCTTGTCAGTAACTACGTAAAATGTGGGTATGAAATTGGGCTTTCAAGACCAGCCTGAGTTGTGGCTTATAGCCTGTTTTCTCTAAAACTCTGGGCTTTTTGCAGTTTTTGTTACAGCCTCCTGGGCTGTCAGGACTTGTGCTTAGAGATGAAGTTTGAATTCCTTGGACATCACTATGAAAGGGCTGCATGCGTGCCTGTGGGAATCCTCGAGGACAAGCACTCCCAGGAGACAAGCTCCCATGGAGCCAGTTAAAGGATCATCTTGACAAACTGCTCCTGATCCAGCCAACAGAGCCAAAAACCCCATCACAAGCCTGACAGCTTTCTAAGGCGGCAGCAGCTGACAGGCAGAGAGAGAAGGCAAACTGACAGATGTGTTTGCTTCAGATCACTTACAGGGCAGTTTGCTCCTCTCATGCCTGGTAATAAACGCCTGGACAAGGGCTGAAACTCTTAAATTTGGCAGAGATCTTTCTCTCAAAAGCCATGGGCCTGCCTTTCAGCTGAAGTCAGAAGTGTCAGGAGAGCCAGAGGCTGCAAGCTGCACTGATTCACACCAGTGGCACTCAGAGTGGTGACTGTGTTTATGAGGGAATGGATTATTCTTTTGCCAAGATGCCACAAGTTCTCCAAAGGAAGCACTTTCTCTGAGAAAACCATTTTTCCCTGCCAAAAAACCCCCAACCTTCCACCCTGGAGTCAGTTTCAGATTTACACCCTTTTTATCACCTTTTTGGAACATTTTAGCATGCTAAAAATAGACTTCTTGGGCTATGCTTAGCTCTTAGTAAGGCCATTATCTCACGGACTGGAGGTAAATGAAGCCTGGCTGGAAGACTAGCAAGCTAAATTTTGAGGATGATTCCCAGGAATCAGGTGCTTTGGATCTGCCCCGACAAATGAAACTACTACTTCAATCCACCATCTTTCACTTTGGGTGGAATTTGTTTTCTTTTTTATTATCCTCTTGCCTGCAGTTCTTCAGAGATGACCAGGCTGGTTCTGGTGGAGGATCCCATGTTTCCCTCCACTCCTGTCACCCTCACTACCTCCAAAGTTTTATGGTCCTCCGTGGCTGATGTTCATCACTTCATATTCAGTTAACCTGGTGCTTACACAGCAGAAGATCACGTGTAAGCAAGACATACATCATGTGTTTGACCAGAGTTTGTGCAATATGATGCTCAACAGCAGCTACGACTTAAGGGAAGATGAGTGCTCTGTATGTGCAGAACTTATGTCTCTCTAGGATGTCTCTGGACTATTAAAAAAAAGAAAAAAACCCACATTTTTATTATGATTTAAGATAACTCATTAACTTCTTTTTCTGGTGGGCAAAGACTTTTTATTATTTCCATTTTACAGCCAGAGAAGTAGAATAGGACCTGGTACACTAACCCAAGGCACAGATGACAAAAACTTCTTCCACTTTTTCCATCTTTTCAGCAGGCTCTTGAGTTTCGCTTCCAGTAGTGTCATTCTTACAGCTCTGCAGCATTCCAGTTCCTGGCTGGGAGAGCTGCAAGCCTCCAGACACATCTACATGAGTTTCTTTTCTCATTTGCTTGAATCCTCTTTTTCTGTCATGATAGGAGGGCTGCAGCAGCGGGCTGGAGTGGAAAGTCAGGTAAATTTTAAGGTAATGTAAGAATGCAATAGCAATATAAGAAATTACCCTCAGAGAAAGGTAATTTAGAGGAGACCACAATTCCCACCCTGCTCTTAGTGCTGCCAGAGGCCAGGTCTGTGTGAGAAAAGTGCCCTGTTTGTGAGGACACTGAAACTGGGTTTGTTGGTCCAGCCAGATTCTTCTGCACAGATCAGCTTGTGCTAGTGGAGAAGCACTCCTATTGCTCATGAAACTCAAAAAAAGGCCCTTTTCATCTATAATGGTGGTGCTATTGCCAGCACAGAAGTGTATCAAGAAATCCACATTCCCCAACTGATATTGGTTTCAGTGCAGCCCCTGAGTCAACAGGAAATGCTTTCCTGGAAGAGTCCTGCTCCATATCCGCAGCCCTTCCTTGGCCTGCTGAGGCTGAACTTGCCAGCACACAGCCTCTTTCCTGCCCCCACTTCCTCCTGCCCTCTGCAGCTGCTTTTGCTATTCTCCTTAACCCCTAATTATTTATTTATCTTATCACTGTCCATGTTCATTTCACAAAGCTCTTTTCCCTCACATTCAAGCTGAGCTTCTGATCCAAAGCCAACAGCTGGGGTGCACTGCAGAGTCACAGCAAGGTACTCCTCTCCTCTCCAGGTGACTGGCACTGAGCAAGGACCCCAGTCCCTTCCCATTTTGGCTTCTGTGCTGTGATTCTGTTCTTACCTGCAGCAAACCCTAACAGAATTTTTTTACCTGCTGTGCTTTGCATTTGCACTGTTGCTTGTCGTGCTTCTGCTGTGGGGAACTTGGACCTATCCCACTTTCACTTTTCCTGAGATTTATTTCACAATTTATGATGACTCTGAGTAAAAAACTAAAGTATCAAGAGGACCCCTCTCTCCCCAACAAATTAATATAGTGTTTATAATATTAAAAGGTGCTTGGAAGTCAGTTTAGTGCAAATTAAAAGAATGGAGCTCTGTGGAAAGAAGATGATTCACAGCCCCAGAGAGTAGCTTTTAAGGGTAATAGATAAAATATAATGGTAATAGTATAGAGGGAGAAAAAACAAACAAACAAACAAGCAACCAAACCCACATTAAAACTGCACTGCAGTGATGCCTGAGAAACAACATCTTTAATTCCCACTCAGCATTTTCACTCATCCACCACAGTAAATAGGTCTGTGAATGAAAGTCTGCTGAGATAAAAGAACCTGCATAGCAGCTGACATCAAAAGAAAAGCCTTTTTTTGACTAATACATTGGAGACGTTGTTTGAGAACAATTCATCCAAGTGAAATACTGGTCGCTTGTACTGCAGCCAGATCAGGAAGGCTTCCTGCAACTGGCCAAGAAAGTGTCTGGCCCTGGAAGCAGCCTGAAGTTCTTAGTACTTTGAAAGAAAACAGAAAGTTAAATAGAGCTGAGGTCTCCTCCCGCTAAAACCCATAGCTAAAATCTCTCTGATTAAAATCTAAGTCTTCCCTGATGAGAGGAGTGGACAGGGAAGAGCAAGTAAAACTTGCTGGCACTGCAAGATCACCAAGCCCCAGCCTTAAAAAGAGGGAGTGATGCAGGGCTGAGTCTAGTCCATGGCTAGTTTAGAAATAAATGGTGCAAAATTCCAAACCCCCATGACCCTGTGGGCTGCAGTGCAGACAGAACCAGGGTCAAGAGGTAAAAGCACCAAATATCAGATCACGATACTTGATAACTAACTTGGCTGTTCACTTCTTGTAAGGGGAAGGATCAGAGACCTGCAGGGTCAGTGAGAAGGGGACAGATGTTCACGTGCAGGGAATGAGTGGGGTACATGTCAGAGCATTGCTGGTGTTGCTGGGGAGGAGGAGGGGGAGAAGGAGGATCAGGGTTAAGCAGGGTGATCAGCTGAACACAAAATGCCCGGCAGGATGGAAGCTCCCTCTGTCAGTGCAAATCTCCTTCCAAAGGTGTGCATCATGAGACAAGCCAGAGACTCAATGCAACTGAAAGAGACTGCAATTACACAGGGAGACATAAATAATTAGCAATTTGCCAAGTCTTCCTTCAAGTGCGATGTGCAGGTGGCACCTTTCCTGCCACTCATTTGTATCTTTTAAACAAAAGCCCAAGGCAGAGCATTTTCAGCAAATCCCAGGCAGGAGCAATGTGCTTGTGTCTGTTAGGAAAGAGTAAAATTTACGTTTACACACATACATGCAACACTTTGTCACCCTATTAAGATACAGTGTAAATTGGTCCCCACGACTGTGAAATCTTTACTCGGCTTTTAAGTGCCCAGCTAACAGCTCCGTGACACTCTGAAGGCTTCCTCTTGTGCATCATCATCTCTTCATCTTCCACAGTTCGAGACCGTCACATTTACTCTTATATATTTGTTTTGCCCCAGTGGCTTCAGCCTCCACTGGGCACTGTTCTTTGGCTGTAACCTGAACCTGCAGAGTTACTGGCATGTTTTTATTACAGCTCTGGGGCAATCCCTGCAGACAGGCAGCAGATATGATGAATACAGAAATAACTTGCAGATGCTGAGACCTGCATCAAGACTGCTTATCTTAAATTCCTGAAACGCAGTTTACCATTTGTAGCTAAAGGAAAACTTTAAAACTGCTCAGCAGGGACAGGTTTCTCACTCATTCTTCTAGACAGCACCACTCTTCTTGCTCATGCCTACAGAAATTGCAGATGACATAGAGATCGATGGATACACACCAAAATCCCAGTGAAGGAACTGGGAGGCTCTGCACCAGTGCTGGGGTGAGCTGTAAGGGCTGTGGAGCCAGACATTCTTCCACAGACACCTGTTGAGTTTTCCCATTACTTTTCTTGACTCTTCTTGTGAACAGTTTTATTAACTGAAATGTCCTCAGCAGAAACAGCATTAAGTGACATAAAAATAATCAAGAGAGTCCTGACTTAGGCCTGGACAGACAAGGTTGTTGGCAGACTCAGAAAAGCGTGTATTGTCTCAGTCATTAATGGCCAGAACTGTCAGGAGAGTTTAAAACTTTCCAGATTGTCGTCCAGTAGCTAGTGAGTCAGACACAGCCTTCAGATGAAGAGATGAAGTTTTCTTTCGTTTTTCTTCTCTGCTGAAGGAATCCAAACATTCAAACCTCTGAAAAGTCTGAGGCTACCATTCAGGGTTCCTCTGAGATTAAAGATTGTTTCTCAATGAAGAAAAGTGAAGTGTTGATAGAACCAACTGCTACACAAAAGGCAGAAATGAGAAAAAAGAGGAAGGATATGGAAATGTATTCCTTCTTGCATAAGCCCTTGTCTGTTTGAGATTTTGTTATGGGGGATGCAGTCACTCTTACATTATGAAGACTGAGACAGAAATTTTCAGTTTTCAGACTATTAATTTGAAATTGTAGAATATTTTATGTATTTCATTCCAAAGAGCAGCAAACAGAATAAAAATGCAGGTTTCATTTTTTTCCTTAAGTGACTGGGGAAAAAAAAGTGTGTCCAGCAAACAGAAGTCCCCGAATCATTTGGTTTTGCAAGCTGCTCAAAGGTTCTCATTTCATCATCCTGCAAGAAATGACTGATGATTTGGGGCCAGGTGTTTCACTGCTACTCCAAATGTCTGGATGACTTCAATCCCTTCTAATCTTCATCTACAGAGTAATTTGAAATGTTTTATCCTGACAAAAAATATTTCTGTTGTTTCTTCCTGTGTTCCCTGCTGTTATTTATCATCCCTCAGAACTAATCATTCTGAAAGGGAGGGTGATGTGAACTGATGGTGACAATCCAGGGCCAGGGAACACAAGAACAATTGCCTGTCTTGCACGAAAAAGTGGGATGGTGAACCCACTTCCAAGTTCGAGGCCAGAGTAAGAGAGTTAAAACAAAAGCAAGCCAATAAAAAAGTTGTCTACGTGGTTGATGCAGATGTCCTGAGGAAAAGAGACTGCTTCTCCTCCTGGACTGATACAAAGGAGGGAGGGGTATTTCTGTAAATACATAGTACTTTTGCCTAATTAGAATTGTTGTAGATATAGTTATTTAGGTTTTATCTTGTTAGTAATAAATCCTAATATTATTCTCCCCAATCAGATCTCTTTTGTCTGCATAAATCTTCTCTCAACTTGTAGCAATTGTGTATGGGGTAAGAGAAAACTGGCCCAAGGCAAACCCATGACAATGCGTCAGGGTAGGAGGCCAAAGATAGGTCCCATCTTTATTTGAATCACTAATACAGATGTAGCCACTCTGGATAATGGAAAGAAGAATCACAGAAAAAGCTCCATTTGTTAAGATAGACTAATAACATCTCTGGTTTTCTTCTATAATTTACAAAACCTCAGGAGTGAGCTTTTCTGGAGCCTTTTGAAGGGAATGATCACCCACAGGTGTTGGTGGAAGATGTCCTGGACATCTGGTTGGACATGTTTATCTACAGGAGAGGCAGAACAAGCTGGAGCAGAGACTGAGGGCTTCTGCTGTGGCTGATGCACCTCATGGAAGAGATGTTTCATGGCTAAAAGTCTATCAGCTGATCATCAGCAACTAAGGCATGCTTGTGAGACACCCCAATCCGGCTTGAGGAGTCCCGCGTTGAGATCCTAAAATGGCAGTGTCAGCAGGGAACTTCCCAGTTCAGATTGGCTCTCTCTTGGGATGAACCATCTGTTTCATCTGCTGTAAGGACTGTCCATATGTCAGTCAAAATGTTGCCTGTCCCCACTTTCCTCTTCCTTCTGCCATCCTGAAGAGATTTGAATACATTTAGAATAAAAAATTTAAAGGGACAGGTTTATCAGGATTTGATTTTTTCATCTTAGTCTTTTTTTTTTCTATTTTTTAGTATGAAGAGTTATTTTCCCTTTGAGCCATGTCACATCTGTCTTAGTGTCTGTATCTGAGAAAGAGAAAGGACTAAGAAGGGGACAAGGAAATAAAGAAAATACATCTAAAAGATACATTTCCAACCTTGGCTTCCTCCTGAAGATCAGTTTTGGGGCCTTTTCTTCAGAATGTTCTTTCTTGAGATTCCCTATAGCCTGACTACTCATCAACATCAGCCAGTTATGAACACATGATGTCAAGGAGTTCTTGTTTTCTTTAGGGCAATGTTAATCTCTGATTTTTGCTGTAGTGCCTTTGGCAGGTGACCTGGTTCCACTTGGTTCTCACCACCACAGTAGCCTGACGTGCTCCCTGAGCAGCTTCTCTGACCTCTGTGAGCCTGAAGATGTTCCTTGCCACAAGCATCCCAAACACTCTCTCCTCATCTACTGTGCTCACACCAGGATTCCTGGCTTGAGGCATTTGGCTCAATCACAGCTGCTAAGATTTCTTGGAAATTCAACCACAGTTTCATAATTTCAAGGCATGTGTTCATTTTTTCTTTCGTGTTGAGATGTGAAAACATGGGTTTCTTGTCTGCTGTGATGGAAATTCCATCATGCTTGTGGCCATATGTTACTTTTGTTCCCTAATCCAGAAAATGCTGGTCCTGGAGGCTTTGTGGTCTTCTCATGTGATAAACACAGATGTATTCTCAATTATGCTCCGTGTCTGCACTAATGAAAAGTTTATCATTTTTACCAAAGCTAAATTTGTATTTTTGCAGGAAGGCATTTTATTTCTAAGTGTTATTAATTCCAGTGTGACTAACTCAGCCTGGAAACCTGGAAACTGAACATTCCCTTTGGTCCAATTTTTTACCCAGCCAAGTTCAGAGAAACTTTTGCTAAAAAAGCGCTTCCCCTTGTCATCATGTCACTAATGTTGATCCCTGTACCCGGTTACCTGTAGTAACAGACGAGACACCAGTAATCCCCTCCTGGCTGCAAAATTTTTCAGAGTCTTGTGCCACTGTCAGATGTATTCAGTACAGTGCACTGATAAATAGTGCCGAGATTTGTCAGTGCTAAGAGTTTTGGAACTGAATAACAATCACCCTTTCTGAGGCTGAAAGTGATCAGCCCTCCCTGCTAAAGGCTGAAGACTCTTAGGGCAGGCTCTTGGTTTTTTTTAACACATTCCATTCATTACTTCTGTCTGAAATCAATTAATCAATAAAGCATGATCCTGCACATGTTTTAGGCATTCTAGATGTAGCTAGGAGGATTAAAAACATGTTTGAAATTGGATGCTTTTAAAAACCCTCCTTAGTGAGAAGTCACTGTCCTTAACACTTCATGTCTAATCGTGCAGCCTTGGCTACAGTGCCTTCTGCCAGGCTTAGAAGGAAAATGAAATGGGACTTTGTGAATGATGGCAGTGGATGAACTGACCTGTTTCAAACTGTTCCTTTATAAAGTGTGCAGTTCTGAGACCCACAATATAGGAAGAATATGGCCCTCAAAGGAGGGTCATGCATTCAAAACTTTTAAACTACACAATTCCCATTTATATTTCAAATCTAGAATCTCAGTTATAGCATGTAAATCATCTAGTAAACTACAGTTTCATAATGCCTGATAATTACTAAGGATAGAAAAAGACTCAGCTCACTTTGGCACTGATGAAATACCCCCAGAAATTAAACTTTTGACACATTCAAATGACTTTTTAAATTATTATTCCTACATTATCTTTATTTCAGAGCCTAGAGTTTTATGGCCATCTCTATTTACAAGTTAGGAATTTGTGAACTGTATAGCTATGTCCACGTATTTTAGCTATCCTTCGTGAGCAGGAGGAAGGGTTTCTGCAAAAAATGGCACATAGAGAGAGGAATTACAAGTTTTCCATTTGCAGAGAGAAGGGGACCTGGTACACAGTTCTTCAAAGCTTTTCTTAAACTCTAAAGGATCAAATCAGTGAGATGATGAAAAATATGAAACAAGTGTCTACAAGAACAAGAGTTTGAACTTGGACTCCCTTCAGTTTCATATCTTAATTACAAAACAATCCTTATTTTTCAGGCTGTGCTTAGAAAAATATACTTCCACAAGGTCCATCTGCCTTACTCTTTGTGCATTTCCACCCACCCTGTTCGTGTTGCAGATTTTGTTTACAAGCTCTTTGTTCAGCCAGCATTTTTTTCACGTCTTTCAATGTACACATGGAGGATCTGCTTTTCCTGGTGACTCATGAGCGCCAGGGCCCACAGCCTGGAGATTGCTGCTGGATCAGGGCCAAGGGCTGTCTTCGAGCTATGTCTACAAACACAGGTCAGAGTTCATGTTCATTCTGCAGGACTATAATTAGCACAGCAGGTTTAGACAGGAAGCTGCTCCCTCTAGACCCAATTTCAAGGCAATTAGGGTTGTGCTTTTTTCACCATGGTGCTTCTGAGCTCGACCCTGTCTGTCCCACAGCAAGAATAACATCAGAAGCACCCATTTACTGTGCCTTGTTGTGGCTTGGCTTGGTGCGACCAAAGAAAGCACATGTTGTATTTATACCTCAGATTCAGACTTGGCGGAGCTTCTGGTGAAGATTTTCAGCATGTTTCTGTTTTCCAAAGATATTGCTATGTACATGTACTGCAAATGGCAATCACTTGCACAGGGCAGAAAGTCCATCCTCAGCCTTAGGAACTGTTTCCACTTTGAGTGTGCTGCCCTTCCAGTACCGCTTCAGTGCTGGGTTTCTTTAAGATGACCATGTGTGTTAAAAGAATTTATTTCATAAGTTAGGCCCACTATCAGATCCCAGAGGACCTTAACATCCAAAGTTCAGGAGCAGAACAGCAATGAGATGGTGGAATTTGTCCTTGCACAGAGGACACACATTGTTTATGCCCACTTTAATGCTATTTTGAAGCATTCTTTCATGTATGGTGTCTGCTCTGGCCTTTTGCAAAGGTTGGTATTTTCTCAGAACATTTTTAGGCTGAAAGGCATGCCATGACTTGTGGGGACTCTGTGGAGGGCATGGAGAGTAGAATTAAGATCATTTAAAATAATTAGATTATGCATCTATTATAAATGTACTCACGCATTCCAAATAGTGAGCTAGACTCTCTCTTCAGTCAATCCCAGGGGGAAACTGTTCTCATACTAAGATAGGTGTTTAAAATAAATTGACTCAATCCCCAACCCCTGTCTTCTTTCATCAGTTTTGGAATGTGTGATCAGCTTAGCTTGGACATCTTCTTTGTGGTCAAACTGAATAATAAAACTGGAAGAAGGATGATATCATTAAAAGATCCATACTTTTTATTTTTCTTCAAAGGAGGTTCTGTGATTTTGCAAGGATTTGCCTGATCTTTTAAAGAAAAGTACATTTCTAACCCTCATGGTTTGGATGAAAAGGCAAATTTGTGTGTGTAAAAATGTGGCAGGCAAATGAAAACAGTCACAAATTCTGAGTGTGGAGCAATATTAATGTTGGCCTCGTCCTGTGGTTTCTGAATCAGTGATGGAACTGGGATTACTGGTGAAGAACTAGCGGAGAAAGGATCTGTTTACTGTAACATTGTTGTCCTCCATGCTGTGACTGAGATACTGTGTTATTAAAGATACTGTGTTGTTAAAGAACAGCACTTGGAGGATGGACAACGATGCAGATTGTAGTCATATCTTCTTTTATTTTCTAGCTATATGTGATAGTTGGTTGAGGGTAATTTTATGAGTGGTTCCTGAGCAAATCATTGTGATTAATAAATACTTAGTAATAAGAGCTGCAAGATCCTGGCAAGGATTTTTAAGGGGAAAATCATATTCACCACACAGTAAAGAAGAAAAGAGAAATACAGAAAAGCTTTTCTAGAACAACATGTTTGTGACATTAAAACAAATGTAATTAGTCACAGATGAGTAACTTGCCCAAATAAATTCAAATCCAAGAACAATAGAATCATAGACTCATATATAAAATCTCTCCATCCTATTTCCTATAAACAATGATACAGAAACAAAAATAAAAAGAGGACACAAAAGATTTGCCTTTAGCTGGTCTCATAATGAGAAAAAAATGTTAAAACTCAAAGCTTATTAGATCCTTTCATGGTTTCAATCTATGATAGACTTCTCATCCCATGACTGGGCTTGTGCTTTATTTTGGAAGACACGAGCTGCTTTAGTTCCAGTAAACCCCCATAATTTTGTCTCAGAAATGCAAGTTGGCAACACGGGTTCTACATTTGAACCTCAAGTCTGCATTTCATCTCAGGATGAAAGCATCTTTTAGCCACCATGGAATGGGGGTTCAGTTTCCCCACCCTTGCTAAACACTTCCTAATCATCCATGGGTTAATATTTTATTGCATCCTGCCCTAAGAGACATTCTAAATCCCAGAATCCAAAACATTTCAGCACCACAGCCTTTGTTGTGTGCTCACACTGATGGGACAGAGGGCATCCTGTGTGAGGAGCAGCTGCTAAACATTTAAAGATGACATTTTACATAAAAGTTACACTCCACACATTAATATGTAGCCAGCACAGTCCCCTATTTCAGTGTAACAGACATTCCATCATTCCACCAAGCATCCTGACCAGTGCTTTTATAATTTATTTTTTTTAAGGAGGAAAGAGAAGGAAATATTTTGTAATCATGGAAGGGCAGTTAGCTGTGGAGGGGGAACATAAATTATCTGTGCTGCTGCAAAACAGTCTTAGCCTTTTGTCTTGTGAGACATCTGTGATACATATATGGAGCAGTAATGAACACATCCATTCCTGGCAAAACGACTTCTCTTTGTCTTACGTCTTGTAAAAATGTGAGCCTCAACTACCATGAAATAACACTGCCTCATGAAATAACATGAGGTCTTAATAAAGTATGACCTTCTGGAATTTTTAGTGCCTATGCTAACTTGCAGGTATTCATCAGGATTAGGAACATCAAGCTAGGCTCAGACCTGTTTGTATGGCTGCAGCTGCATTGCAGTGTTAAAATACAGAGAATAGGCCCAACTGTGCTGTGGTCATGCCTAAAGTTTAATTGCCAGCACAAAAACTTGTCCAGTTTTGGCCCATGCCAACCAGCACTCCCCTTTGGATGTTAGCAGCAGCCTATTGAAGGCCTCAGGGGTGTGCTGGGTTATCTGCCTGGGAAAACAAATCCACGTTAAAGCTCTGAGCTGTTGATCCTCATCCTAGTCAGTTTAAAGCATATCTAGGTAACTGTAGGCTGTGTCGTTGTCACTTGCTGTAGACATAGCTTACAGACCCCCTCAAAATGGAAGTTATCATAAAAATTAAAATTAGTTTCTGGACTCAGCAGTTCTGTGGTAGAAAAAGTCACTCACTGAGGAAGCTGCCAGAACCAAGATATGATAACTTGGTTATAATAATAGTTTACTACACTGGGTTCACTAAGGACACAAATTTCTCCTAGCAAAATGTGTACTCTGTACAAAGATGACCCTGAATTTGGGAAGCCTTAGAATTTTAGTGGTTTTTTTGCTGAGCAGAATCTGCCTATGCCTTGGATGTGCTTTGGGTGTTAGTGGTCTGGATATAGAAGGGTTAATCCTCTGCCTCTGTCTTAGTCATGTTGCAAGACATGGGAAAAGAAAAACACTGCCTCTGTGAAAATAAATACAATTGTCAATAAAAGTTAACATAGCACCGAAGCAACTTTACAAAGCCAAACATTTCACATTTAGACTGTATTAAATTTGCTGTAAACTTGGGTTGTTATTAAAGAAGTTTTTGTGAGGTAAATACTAATTTACAGTGAGCAACATAAGTGGATAAATCGTAATCTTGTACAAGGCCAGACGAACAGGGGCTAATAAGAACAACAACAGTGAAGCTTCAGCTTGTTTTCAACCGATTTTCTGTGCTCCTGTGGGACCATTCATTAGAGACATGCGAGAGTCAGGCTGGTAGTCATAGGATCATAGAATGGTTTGAATTGGAAGGAAACTGAAAGATCATCTCATTCCAACCCCCCTCTGCCATGGGCAGGGACATCTCTCACTGGACCAGGTTGCTCAAAGCCCCGTCCAGTCTGGCACTGAACACCTCCAGGGATGGGGCATCCACAGCTTCTCTGGACAACTTGTTCCAAGGCCTCACCACTCTCACAGTAAAGAATTTCTTCCTAATACCTAATCTAAATTTACCCTCCTTCAGTTAAAACTGCTCTGAGCTATGAAAGCAATGCACATGGGTCAGTGAAAAGCATAACCTATATGTGAGCTTAAGGATCATATGCATATCATATCCTGCTGACAGGACTTGTATTGAATCAGCTGAGCTACTGTGGTTGCAGCATCTCTTGCTACCTAGGGAATCTAGTTTTCAATGCTCTCCATTGCAGAGGTAATATCTGCAGAGGCAGATATTTACCAGTTAGAGATCTACTACCTGGAGACGTATACCCAACTGTCTTTTATTTACTTTACCTGATGGACTGAAGCTCCCCAAGCAGGAAAACAGCTGTCCCAGATTCCTGGCTCCTGCAGCTTTCAAAGAAGTCAGTCACCCGGACAATTCTCATCAATGTGGGATGAATTTCTCTCTAAAAGCCTCCACTCTTTTCTTTTTTAATTTTTCTGTCTTTCTCATCCTTTCACCATACACTTAACCTAAAATCAAAGCCTGTTGGGTTAAATCTGGACTAGGTGATTGTCCAAAGTCACCTAGAAACCTTGTGAGAAAGCTTTGTCTCCTAAGACCTTTGTTTAGTGCTTTATCTTTGAATGCTATAGTGGTAAAAGGGAAAAAAAAATCAAGCAGTAATCTTTAATAGCTTTGTTAATGACGTTACCATATTTAGGCCGCCCTTGAATTATCGGAGTGTTACTGTAAAAGCCAGAGTTTATTACTCAGATTGCAGTACTCAAATAACATTAAAGATCACTCAGAAACCCACCGAAATAATAAGTTCAAGAGCTAACGAAGTAGTTTTGGATTTGCCCAGACTGCTGGGTGTGGAAGGGCTCTTCAGTCCCTGAGGGATCTCACTGTGAGTACAACGTGAGACATATGCTGTAATGCTTAAGCAATGTGGAGTGAATTAGGGGTAAAATGGAAACCCTAATTAAGCATTTTCATTTACTGTCATGGATTGCAGCCAGGCCTAGAATGTTGTTTGAACATAAGGTTTGTGGGTTTCATTTCCATGACCTTTTTCCAAGGGAAATGATGGGATTCAAGTACCAGAGGATGCTTCTTGCAGTGTGTAAAGAGTATGATGCATCTCAAATAGCATTCCCATTACACACTGTGATAATAACAGTCATTTTTCTTTATTGTTTGGATGGCTGCTGGGGATTCCAGGGTTCTTTAACCATTTATGGATATGGGTATATTCTACAGTACCGGAGGTGGCTGCTTAGGGAAGAATCAAGTGGGTCATTTGTGTGTGATAGACTTGGCTCAAAATGCATTGTTTGGTTACTTCAACTTTAAAAATATTTACTATGAATATTTTATGAGGAACAGAAGTGAAAAATCTCTGTCTTAAGCCTAGAGAATTAGGCACAGAAGAGCCAAATGGAAAGACTGTAAAAGCTGCATGAGCAAGGCAAAGACATTTCAGGCTGCATGTGTATTGTGAAATGAGGGCTGGAGCCACATACACTGCAGTCTCACTGATCCTGTGCATTGGGAAGGGCCCTTAAGCTGAACTATGCCCCGTCACAGGTTTTGTGTTGCACGAAGAGATAATTCACTCCAAAACAAAGCACGTGTTACAACCAGTATTTAGTCAAAGCAAATGATCGAGGGAGTAGCCTTGAAAGCAAATTTTGGGTGTTGTTATCTGACAGTGGGAATGTATCCCCCTTTCTGAGGAAGAGTGGAAAGAGACAAGTACATCATTCAGAGATTGGGGTCAACCAATCAAACGGGACTTTTGCTGGTGCCATTCATACTTTGCATCCTGCTAGCTGAAATAATCAAAACAATATCACAAATATGGCACCTGATAAGTGGCCTCAGTAAAAAAATATAGACACAAACACAGAACTTTGAGTTGATAACATGTTGTTTGCGACTTTTCAATATAATGTCCAATAAAAACATGTTTTTCAGCATCTTCAGAATCAAAAGCACTGTGGAGAGTCAGGAAGTACTGCCATGGGTTTAAGTTTCCCGTACAAATGTTCAATCTGTCATTGATTTGAATGACTACAGAAATTACATTTTCTACTAGTTTCCTAAAAAGCGTTCAAGAGTAGAAGATCACAGCTGGTGGCACTCAAACCTCTAAAGATCAGTCAGTGATTGCTCTATGGAGAGGAACATACCCTGCCAGGACTAATCCCATCATCTGCAAAGAAATTCTCCAAAGATTTCAGTAGCTTACTCTGCTCCCTGTGTCTCCTGCACTGCCTTCACAGCTGGTAGGTCACAACACTCTCAGCAACAGCCTTAATGGTGACACAGCATAAGAGTTGAGGAATATAAATATTTAACTCGGCCTTGTCATAGCACAGGGAGAGATATAGAGACATTTGTCAGACTTACTGCATTATTGTAATCTTAAAGAGAAATGCAAGAGCCCTTTTGTCTGCTGGCCTTTGACATTCACTGCAAGGAAGGCTAAGGTTTAGAGATTTGCCTTTTCCTTTCCTTGTGTGGAATTCCAGATGTATTTATTTGAGCTGCACTCAGTCATAAAAATCAGTATTTTTCTGTCACAAGTGATTCTCAAAAAAATTCTGTGAGCCTGTTACAATGCTGGAACAAAAATGTGTGGCCACAGATATTCATGTTTTACATAGCAGGGCCCACATCAGTAAAAACCCACTGACATTGACTAGGAGACATAAAAGCAGGAGGAAAAGGGAGACAAGTTCTCTCTGTAAACTCACCTGTGTCTACCACATCAGACTTAGCAGCACAGCACTGCTCAAGAACACCTGGCTGGCTGTGGCTGAGAGAGGCTTCCTGCAAGGGCTTCACACAAGCTCCATCTCTCTCTCTCTGCTGTGGAGCTCAAGTGGTGGCTCGAGTGTGTTACTGGTGCTTGGTGTGCAGACTGATGCAAAACTTTGTGGGATTCTTCACTTGCCACAAAAAAAGGAGAAATCCATGGGAGCAGCGTATTAAAAAAGTAAGCAAACGAACAGCAATGTATGAAAAGAAAGTTGCTTTCTTCCTTCAGCAAAAAAAACCAAAACAAAACCAAAACAACATCCAAACAAACCCAAACCTAAACTAAATCCTGGGAAACTGCATATCAAAAATACAAACAAGGGGAAATATGCAGAAGAGAACATCTGCATTGCTTCTTAGGTCTTCAGACAGTTAGGAACACTGGATTTATGACTGCACCTGCAACCTTCACTGAACTCCTATTAAACATAAATATTTATTATACAATTTATTTATTCTTTTATTTATTATACAATTTATTTATTGTTATCTGTCCATTTTCAAGGGACAAACAGAGAAAAAGTTGACAGTGATCACACACTCAGGCAGTGGCAGAGGTCAGCCAATGGCTTAATTCTCCCAGTAATCAAACCAATGCCCTGTGCACTGCTCTGATACTCTCAGGTAGATGCTTTAACAAAATCAGCAATAGATTGCTTGCACTGATTTATATTTTTTAGTTATTATTTTTTGGTGGTCCCAGCTATCATGTTTCTGTATGTTGAAAATCTCCTGCTGAAGTTTCAAACTCTTTTTATCACTAGTTCAGCATTGATCATGTCAGAAATTAAAGCAGTGAGGTTTGCCTATAAACTCAGGTCTTGCAACTAAAAGTGCACTAAAAGAAAGAAGAGTCACCAGGAGTAGCAAGTGGACTTTATTTATGAAGAATGTGTCAGATCATAAGAAAAAAAAAAAGCCCACACCACTTTTAGTTAAAAGTGCAATTGGCAAGGAAAGGCAAGGAGTGGAAGGAATTTGAAAATAAGATAATATAACAAATGAGAAGGTTGGAAACATGTGATTTCTCTCTAATTAGGTGGTTGATAAGGGAAGCTGAAGACATCAGACATTAACCAGAGTTAAAAGGGCCAAAGACAGGGCAAAAAAGAGGGGTTTTAAGTGTCTCAGGAACAAATTAAATGGCAGTAACAAGGAAGGTAGCGTGCTTCTAGTCTGCACTGGGGAGCAAGCGAGATGGTGCACTGAGATCGCGTGAGGATGACAAATGGCTCTCTGAGCCTGTAGTGGTTCAGAGAACATGAAACAACAGCAGGTCTGGATAACTTTGACTTCGGCATTTTGAAGTGAAGCTGATGTGGTTTCTGGTTCCCTGATGTTTCCTTTTAATCTCACAATACTGGGGAAATTACAGACAACTGGAAAAATGTTAATTCTCTGCCAATATTTGCTGAGGACAAACAAGACAATGCAAAGATAGGCTTGAAGCCAACCAGCTGTTTGTATGAAAAAGAGAGATATTCATAAATCAGCGATAAGGCTCAAGGCTAGAACTACAATTAATGACCATTAATAACATGTTAATACGAAAACAGCTCTTATCTAACAAAACTGATGCTTTCTATATGGCAGTAAACTACTAAGGAGACTGCATAGCTTGAACGTAGTCTAGATATTTTAGGCTTTTAGTACCACATATTATTCTAAATAAAATAAGGTAAAATATACCCTGTACAACACTGAAGACCAAATTTTAATAGGTTAAACAACCTCTTACCTGACAGCTATCAATTTATTTACTTTTTTTGGTAAGTAAGTAGATTCCACCAAGTAATAGATGTCCTAGTGGATTTCATAGAGATTGGTCCAAAATCAAGTTTTTACCAGCACCTTTGGGTTTGAAACTAAAGCTTCCCAATGACATAAAGATTGTCAGACTCCTAAATTTTTCCTGTGACTAGACAATAACAAAAAGATGATGAAACATTTTGTAAATTGGGTCCATTCGAAGTAAATGCAAACAAAAAAAGGTGGCAGACCTAAAGATGATACTGGGCATACAGATGAATTTTAATCTTCAGAACGATGATGGTGGGGAAAATGACATCATAGTGGAGGAAAGTGACTAAGAGAAGGGGTGTGATTTCCACCTGGTTTTGTGGCAGCAGTGTGTACCAGAGTCCTACATCTTGGCCTGATAACCCTGTTTTTAAAGGTATGCTGAAAAATTGTGCAGGAAACAGAGAAAAGCCACAGAAAAAACCCCAACAACTATAGGACTGAAAGAAAATATCTCACAATGAAATAAGCAAGTTATTAGAAAATCTGCCTTCTGTAAATTACCAGTTAGGAAGAATCAGGTCCTTCTTGGAGGTATGGAGAAAACAAGGTAAGAGAAATTGCACAGAAAACAACAGGTAACAGTAAAAATGACACAAGCTTAAGGCAGGGATAAGGTCTACCATTTTCTCCAAAGGGAGACTGATTAGATCACTGATGCAAGTATGCAAGAGGAGTGGTGGCAGCTCAGACTCCTGCTGTTTCCAGCTATGGTTGGATGCTTTTCAAGATAATCCTTTACCATGATCTGATGTCAGGCAACTGGGTGGTATTCTGTGACTTGCGATTCACAGGATGAGAGAAAGGTATTCTTAAATCCTGTAAAAATGGCCCTGCTCTGAGCTGCTGGTAATGCACAAGGTAAATCTACATATTACTATACAGAGATTTTAGAGTCCACTGCCTTAATATGTGTAGGCATATCATCCTTTTTAACAAAGGATTATGAAGCAGGATATATAGAGAGAGTTTCCCAATTTTTCTCTATTCTTTTTACCTCTTTCTCTTAATTTATTGGTAGCAATCAAGCAGGCCTAACAAGGACTGGTTCCTGAGACTCCCATGTACACATCTGGCATTTTGTATCTATCAGTGAGTCATTTCCACACACAGCAAAAAAACCAAACAGGCGCAAACTCCAGAGCCGTGCAGTTCCATGGAAGGATGACTTCTGCAGATCCCCGCAAAAGTCAGTAATTAGGCTTGACATCACATAGTACACATCTCCATAAGGCGTCTGTTTATGACCACATCAACCCAGGTTCCCTTTAAGGTCAAACTTTGAACAACCTGGTCTAGTGGAAGGTGTCCCTGCTCACAGCACAGGGTTTGGAACCAGATGATATTTGGGGTCTCTTCCAACTCAAACCATTCTATGACTCTATGACTCAATGGAGAACCAACCAGTAGCGTCCAAGGGGCTGAGGGGATGGTTCAACTTCTGAAGAACACACCTGTGGGTGGGTGGATAAACTGAACCATAAACTCCACTGACTCTACTGGCTGTGATGGCCAACCAGACTGGCCAACAAGCTCAGGCTTACCTCCTACAATGGCAGATGTGACAAATCACTTCTGTCGGTCCTACAGATCCTCCCTATTGCTGAGCAGCAGATAAGGCCAAACTGAACACATTGGTCTGGCCTATGTTGCAATTACTTTTATTGCATATGGCAAAGGAAATGAGATGACTCTGTTTTTTTAGGATAAAGCCAAGCAAATTACTTCAACACATGTATAAACTGCAGAAGAAAGATTTCAACCCCTAGAAACTTTGGCCAATTTGGGGGAAGATTGATTTACATTTCTATCATTGTACAACTGTCTCAGATAAAAATTATTTTTAAAAATTGAACATTCTACCTTGATGCAGCTCTACCAGTCACTTGTTTCTTTCCCCTTTTTGCTGTTATTTAATCATGGAGCTTAGGAACAGCTCCCAGAATTCATGCCAACTGCACATGATACTGTGATGATGTAACATAATTTCCTCTCCGTGGTCCATATGTGCTAAGATAGAGACTATGCAGATATACTATATTTATAGGATAATGACAATATTTCCTAAAACAACATGATTTTTTACTGCTTGTGCTGGACTCCAAGTCATTACCACATCTTTCAAGCAGTATTTCCCTAACCCCATGATTAGTAGGGTGAATGCAAGGAAGTGCTGCAAGGAATTACTCAAGATCAGTCATTTATACCAAAAGTCCATTTTTTCTGTTTACACAGAGAGAATATGGCAGTCACATAACCTAGGGTTGACCTTAGACTAACACATACAGCATGTGGGGGATATTCAGCTCTGCTTCAAGTGCTCAGGCCCAATGGAGAGGCAGCTGTCAATGGGGCACTGCTCTCTGCCAGCAGTGCGGCTGGAGGAAGGCTTTGCCTGGATCTCAAATGCAGACCCACAATCTTCATACAGTGGCAAGTCCTGGTTCCAGTCCCAGGGTCTGCTGGGAGCAGACAGTTCTGCTCCTGTTTCCAGTGCTGGTTTCTGTCAGCCACTCTACAGTAGGTATGAAAACTGCACAGCAAACAGAAAGAGTAGCCTGAGGATTTGGTGTGCAAATCTCTTCTGAGAGCTCAGCCATTCTGCATGTGCAGGCACAAAGCAGTCTCCAGACATGTATTGTATAAACACCTTCAGTTCATAGAAAGGTGTAAGCAAACATCATCAGCTGTAACCTACCTCTAACCCTGAGCCCACCTCAGTGTGAAAAGTCGGCCTATGTGATCTAAAATCCCTTTGGGCATTATGTCTATGGTTTTAAGGGTTTTGCCTTTCATGCAACAGAAACTACTCTGTAAATGCTGGATTCCCAAGGGAACTCCAACTCCTTTATGTTGCTTTGGGGAAGCAGAACACTTAACTGTTTTAGCCTGCTTTATAGCTGCTCTGTGTCCCTGGGGCAGTGTGAAGGGGTTTGATGCATTTTCTCCTGCAAAGCCCAGGGAATGCTAATGGTAGGTGTAAGAATAGACATTCTCACCTGGGACAAGGAAACAGAAACAATCATGCTCAAGAACCTTCCAGAGACCCTGAGCACACTGAAGGGCACTGGGCTCAGCATTAGCTGAAGAAAGAGGAATATATATTTTATGGAGTTTTCCAAATAATTTGCCAAATGTCACACTTCCAGCTAAGAATGGGTACTGAAATGCTGGATGTGCAAGAACTAGCACGTGTGTGGTTTAAGGGATAAGCTGTGGAAAAAACTATATCATTGGGAGCTAGATTTGGGATTTATATGCCCACTACAATTCCTTGTTCCATGCTGTAATAATATTTCATTATCCAGCCAGCCTGTAGATCAAGATCATGAAAAGTTCATGTGTATGAAACATCTGTTTTATCATTCAGGACAATAACTCAAACAGCAGATAGTTTCCTCCAGCACTTTCTTCACCGTGCTTCTCCACAGGAACGTACAGTGGAAAGAGCTATCCCTCAATAAGTACTTGCAGCTCCCGGGGGAGATGGCACAAGAAATGCTTGTTGGCTTTTTGGCGTGGATGTGTTACCATTTTGAGGTTTTCTAGAGCAAAAGAGCAAAACTTTTGAGAAAACGTGGGAGAGGATTCAGGCACAGTGGGTGTGTACCTGACACCATTTAATATCCTATTTCTCTTCAGAATTTCCATGCCCCAGTTTTCAAGGACAGGGTAAGAAAGAGACAGCTATAACTGAATACAGAGGCTCATACCTTCTGTCATTTGATGGCACAACTGTTTGTTAGGCACCTGCTTCACCATCGAGTGCAACACTGAGGTTTCTCTTTGCTCACAGAAGCAATGAGCCTGGAATATTTCTTCTTAGCAACCTCATCCTGGTGAAAATGAGTTGGTAGAGGACCCTGGTTTCCTTCAGTCTCCAGACTGGAGGTGAAATACAGCCTACACTGATATTGACTGGCAATTCCATGCATCAGACAGATGGTCTGTAAGGACAAGCAAGAAGTGAAAACTAGGTCAGTTTACTAAAGATGCCCATAAAGGAATTGCTGGAGCATGTGGGAGCAAATCATAAAGGCCAAAGCACAAAATGAAACACATGAAAGGTAGCAAAGAGCTTTCTATTAATATTTCAGCAGACAGAGGAAGATGAGGGAAGAAGCTGGTCCTTCATTTAGGGAGGAAGGGAAGCTAATAATGCCTGGAGGGCCAAAGAGGTTAATGCCTTTCACCTTTCTGCCTTCAGTAAAACTGGAATGAGCTCATGACTAACATGGTAACACCAATGAGTGGGGAGGAGCAATTCAGTCTACAACAACCAAAAGGCAGGCTAAGGGATTTCATTGAAAAGACAGATTCTTTTGTCTCAGAATGCAGAATTGGCAAGACACTGTCTTGAAGGATATGTGAGACCTAGGAGGGAGAATAAAACACAGATATGTGTCTATTGTTCTGGAGGAAAGTGAAGAGGTAGAGAGCTATTAACCAATAAGCATACTGTCAACACCTAGAAAAGATTCAAACAAGTGGAACAAACCATTTATGAACACTTTAAAGATCAGAGGGAGCTTACCAACACTTTGACTTTTTTTTTTTAAAAACACATCATGATTAAAAGAACATCAGACTTGTGACAGATCTTGATGATATGGGAGAGAGAATATCTACTATAGAAGAAGAGGAAATTTCTCTGGCATGATTTCACCTTAACTGTCATAACACTTTTGCCACTATATCACAGTGAGTTGAGAATCTAACCCAGATTCGGTCCTGTAGCGCGGATGGCTACCTGGCAGGAGAGTTATCCTCAGTGGGAGTTGTCTGTGCTGCTCTCTTGTCCCAGAGGGAAAGATGGAGTGGGACTTCAGAATGTAGCCTGAGGTCTTTCAAAATCTTTCTGTCTTGAGTAGCAGCACGTAGGAGCTACATCTGCTGATGGTGCAAGTCGAGGTTTGAAAAAAAAAAAAGGGATCACAAAGAGATCCTATGAAATAATTAGTTCATAAAGGAGTTTAGGACCACAGCAGTCACGGGGTTGGCTCAGGCTTCTCGGTTGTATCAACAACATTGACTTATTTATTTTGTCCAAGGATTCAGTAAAGGATTGGTGTGCATTTACCGTAAGAAAACTAATACAGGGTAAATAACAGAGAAGGAGAGAAGTAAAGCCCTGCAGGCTCCTAGTCCTGAAAGGTAGTATATCTGAAGGTGACTGCTGATGCTGTTGAGACCTTGTTGCTTTTGTCAAGCATTTTATCCCAGCAGATTTAGGTGATGTTGCAGACATACTCCCTCTTCTGCTGCAGTGGTGACCAGATCCCAACAACAGGGTTGTGGCCATTCAGGTGATGCTCGACAATCATTTCCTTCAGTGGGAGCAACCAGGGTAGTGTGAATTTGTGGCTTCCTACAGAAGTAATCTAGGTCTGGGAAGTGAACTCTAGGAAGTATAAAGAGGGAGTGTCTGTCTAATTCAAGTGCTAGCTCTGGTTTGGGGCACCTCAAGGAATACAGGGAAACTAAGAAACTGATGTCTGAGCAAACAGTGGGACAACTGGGAAAGAAGAGGCTGCAGTGAAAATACATGTGTTGTCTTTAACCTCAGTGAATACTGCAGTGAAGAACAAAGAAAGGATTTTTTCCAGTGTGCCCAAAGAACAGTGGACCTACACTGCAGTAGGAAGGATTTAAGGTAGAGACTAGGCTTAACTTTCTAACTCTGAGGAGAGGGAAGGCCTGGAACAGGTCACTGCAGAGTGGATAGAGGGAAGCAGCCTTGCTCCCTGGAGATAAGGTTAGACATGCATTGTCAGGAACAGTTTAGTTAATGCCGTTTGTGCCTTGGGGCAGGAGTGACATGAGAGGAACCCTTTAGTCTCTTCCAGTCCTCTGACTGTGCCTCAGATGTATTCCCTTAACTCCCTCCCCCTCACATTTTTCTTCTCGAGCTCCAGAGTCTGCTCACCAGAGGCTCAGGGCCTTGGCCTTGCTCTCAGCCCACATCCTTCCCTGCTCCAAAACCAGCCTGGGGTCCTCAGGCAGGAGGGAGGTTGTGATGGCTCCTACCTGAGGAAGTTCCTTGCCAGGAGCTGTAATCCACCACTGCTACCCTGACGGAAGCCATGCCTCTCCATCACCTATGTGGACACTTGCCCCAGGCACATTTCAAGAAACATGAAAACTCTCCTAACAATGGCCACCTTACCTGTAGTCTCAGCAGCCACCTTAAGCCTCAAATGAGCCAGAGATTTTTCTCCATGAGGTGCCTCTGGGAGGTGACAGAAGATGAAGACAACATTCCCCAAAGAAAAGGGTGGTTTTCCTGGGAACTCCCTCATTTCCAGGGCCTGCAGCAACTTAAAGCAATTGAAAATAAAGGAGATTCTACTCACCAAGGGCAAGGTGGTGTCTTAGTCAGGGGGGCAAACTGCGCATCTTCCTCGCTCCATATAGAATTCTGCTCTGGGAAGGGCAGGCAGTACAGCCAGCCAGTCCGTCGAGGGCTGCCGCCAGGAACCGGGTATGTCATGCCAAAGAAATGCATTTGAGACTGAGAAAGTTAACAGACAAAACTGCAAAAGGCAGCAGAAAGAGCCTGACAAATTAAGACAGACCTTAATGGTCAAAAGCAACTAAGTTTTTTTTTTTAAATTGTAGTTTCTTCCTTTCAAAATGAGCACTTTTATTTGTTCTGAGAGGTGTTTCTGTGAGATGCCCCAAAGGACAATCTGAGAAGCATGGGTCATGTTGTGATGCACCAAATGGAGGTCAGGGAGTCGATGAGTGGGAGTAATGGAAACCAGCCTGAGTGGAACTGAAGGACCCACAGGATCACGGGGTGGCTTCACTACAGCTCAAATAGTTCCCACTGTATTGCAGCCTGAACACATTATTCAGGGACTGAAGCCATGTTATGATAGGCCCTAAACAACACTTCTAGAAAAGGGAAGACTACGTCTTGTAACACAGTAGAAAGGAATAGTTAATTAAAAATAGATGTAGGAGTGGAAACAGAGTGAGAAAGACCCTTTAATTTACTGGAATCATCCTTTAAAATCTTCAAGTCAAGTTGGTCCCTTTAGGACTTTAAGTCATTAAACTTCTCCCTTGTCAAGTAAGGAGTGGGTATCATGACATCATTAGGGCAGAAAATGACTTTTTGGAACATGGTGAAGAGTTTCCTTTTATGGCATCTAATGGTGCTACTAATGTCAAATTGAGTTCCAACTTATGAATAACAGGTGCAACAATCTCAGTGAACTGGATGTTCTTTAGGGCTGATGGATTTACAGGTTGCAGTTTTAACATTTCTTTGTTAAAAAAAAACAAACCAAACAAACCAACCAACCAACCAAACCTCAGCAAACTAGAAACCACACTGGCAATGATTTTTGCTCAATGTGGGGGATACAGGATTTACCCTCTGTATATTTTTCTCTTGCTTAGAACTGAAATAACTAATGCAGCTGCAGGAGCACAGTGTTGTGGATCCCATATGAAGTCTCACATAGTGTCCCAAAATATGTCCTCCTGGTCCAAATTTCCTTTGTGAAGCCTGTCCTGCCTGAACATGTGCACCCCAGCAGTTCCTCAGGGACTCAACAACTTTGAGTGAGATTAAAGGGCAAAAAGTACTGCCAGAACCCATGAAGCCAATTTGCTACTTGATGAAGAAAAGCATTTGCTGGATCATCACGAAGACATCAACTGAACTAACCTTTTTCCTGAGCATGTGGGGTCAGTGCCTTGTCCCAGCCTGTTCTTCTCCTTTTCCCTCGGGTTGAATACAAGTCCATATCACGACATCTTCTCCAAAAGGCTGGCAGGAGGAAGAGAAAGAAAAAATTCCCAGGAGGAAGCAGTGACTGCTCTGTGTGGCACCCTCAGTCCAGAAGAGGGTAGAAAGTTCTATCACACTTGGACAGGGATAGAAAATGGTGGAACTGACCACAAAGACCAGAGCTTGGGGCAGTGATCTGCTCTGGGAATCCAGGTGTGACACATCACCTCCTGTGCCCTGTTTCCTTCCTTTGCACTGGGATTTCTGTGTTGGCAAGCAACAGCGCTCCAGATAAAAAGAGGAAACAAAACCAGAATGCTCCCAATTTTGAAAAATTGATAATGAATGCTAGCAGACATCGTGGTGAACACCCTCTAGGGCACAGAAAAGTAATTTATTGCCACTGATAATTGCATCTGAAACATTTAAAAAAGATGATAATGAAGATAATAAAAACATGTATATCCTGAATGTTCTCCATATGTGACACCTCCTTCTGCTGAGATCTCTAAAAGAGCTCATATCATCAAACCCTCAATTCATCTTCTTGAGGCAGAAAAACTCTATATCCATGGAAAAGGGAGTGTGTATTTGCGCTTTGGAAGCATCCAGGCAAGAAATTGGAACAGACTTACTATTTTACTTTCTAAGGTGGTAGCATGAAAATGGATACCTTTGTTTTCACCCCTTTTGCTTTCATAACCAAGACTAAACTAAGGGCAAATATTGTCATGGGATGGGAGGAGAGGAAGTGTAAAGTGTTGCTTGCAAGCAATAAAAAAAGTAAAAATATTAGAACTTGAGAGCACGTGGACTATGTGTGCCTAAAGTAGCAGTATTTTTGTGAGCACTGCATCAATAAAGCCACTTTCCCTGTGGATTTGTGTCTGGTGGCTGATTGCAAACTTCAGCTGAAGCTGTTTTCCTGCAGTTGTCTGTCTGAGAGGTCTCAGCTGTGTGGCTTCTCTGGCCTCTAATAGTGTGTGAGTAAACACTCCACTTTTCCCGAAGGTGTGACACTCCCGTGGCCTCTCTCATCTTCCTGGGAGCCTCTTTACAGAGGCCTCTTTCCTTTTATGAAGTGCACAGGAATGTGATCATCTGTGAGATACCCATCTTTCTGAAAATTTGGCTTGGTTTTGCCCAAAAGGCTCAAAAATTACTGCAAAGGCACAGGGACAGACAGACATGAACACGTACGAAGGGATTGCATAAGCTCCACTTCCCCAGGAAACACAGACTGAAAGCAGCTCTGTTGAAAGAGAAACGTTTACTAACCAAATACCACAGGAAACTTTGAATAAAACGTTACCAGAGTTAGAATGCAGAATTTGGATACTCAGGCCATAGAGGGAAAATATTTGATCCTCAAATATTTCATGTTTCAAACAGGTTCAATCTCCTGGGGATCTATTCATAGCTTTTCTAAACATCTCATAAGGTTTATTATTATTTTCTTTAATAAGAAAAGAAATAGGATTTGTCTGCATTTATTAACAAAATATTTTAAAAACAACACATGGGCTAGAAGGGCAGACCTACTTTTCAACAGAAAAACAAGCCTATCTCAGACAGGAGATGGTTCTGTTTTATAGACCTCCGTGTACTTCTTGTACATTTAATGCAATTTCATGGGCTTGTTTGGGTTTATTTTTTCTTTTTTCTCCCAACCAAAGCTATATATAATCTAACCCAACCTTGGAAATTCACAGACATATTTAGAGTGCTGGGAAGCCTCAGTGTGTCACTGAAAAGATAAAATTTGAGTCCGATCTTAGCTAGACTAGAATTTCCAGGAGAACAGAGCTTTATCTTCTTTTATAGCCAACTCCATCCCAGAGACTGGAGAATATTGCTGTGCTAGGAAAAGGAAAAAGGCCCAGATGAATGAATAGTTGTACAATTCTGTGGTCGTTGATCCAGAGAACGGAATTATTCCATACACACACAATGTGTGTGGACACCATCTGCAGTGGATGGCATAATTTTTTGGAGCATGTCATGAAATGACTTGTCCTGGAGACCATGATGAGGCTATCCAACCCATGGAGGGAGCAGGCTGTGCTGCTTCAGGAATGTGTGCAATATTTGTTGGGATTTTTCATCCTTTCATAGCTTGCTACCCAATATATTCTTCTCTCTTTTCATGGGCATCAAGAAAAATATCTGCAGGAGGCAAACCCAAAAGTTAATTTCTCCCCTGCCCTTCCCGCATTTGTTAAAATAGTTGTACTAATATTTATGAATAATACATTTCACCAATAAATGCCACAAATCAGCGCAACTCCAAGGACTTCATACTTAAACCAGCTAAGGTTCAAACTCAATATGTGTTATTTATCCAGCTTCTTTCATTGCTTAGTAAATATAATGTCAATCTTTATCTCCAGAAGACTACTTTTCTACAGCAAGGATTTATCAGAGGTTCTTCATATTTTTGGCAGGTTCCTCATTCTTTGTGGCCTGTTCTTTTGCTTATTTATTAGCCTCGGAGCTCGATATCTTATTTGTGTGCTGGTTTTGTGTGGTTCTTTGTTTTGTTTTGGTTTGTTTGTTTGTTTCGGGGTTTTGTTTGTTTTTTATTATTCTTATTACTTTGGCTTTTTTAATGCTAAGTTCTGTTTGAAAGCTTTAATGAAGAAATTGATGGGTTTTTGAATGCAGGTACTGAGACAGACAACTGCTCAGGAAAAACACTGGATACCCTGGACTACTGTTGCTGCTCTTACAAATGCCAGGTACTGGTTCAAAATCATCAGAATATGTATTTTGGCCACATAAATGTCCACCAGGAAATTATCAGAATTTAAGAATACGTTAACACAGCAGTCAGGCCATTGCTCTTGAGGGCAATGAAGAAAATACAATATGTTCCTGTCATCAGTAATTGAAAATCTAATATAAGACTTACTTGTAAATTGATATAAAGTTCTAAAATATTTTAAATTACAAAGTACAGAAAATAGTATTGTAATGATTTGGTTTTTAGCTACTGTCATTGACTCCCTTACATTTTTACTCAGCTGCTGTCAGCCAGATTAGTACTGCTGAAATCAAAGGAGTCACACAGATTGACACCACCTGAAGACCTGTCCTAATAAATCTGAGTTTAATTATGGGGGATGAAACCACAGTCATGTCTCCCCCAAGGCAATATTCTCACTTGAATGGTGAGAATAAATTGTTTCGGCTGCATGAATGAATTAAATATTGAATGCTCCTCTTTTAAGACTCAGCTGCCACTTCACCCATATTAGTGGCTCTAATTTATACCAGACCTATGCAGAAATGATTCCTTAGTCCTGGAGTGCTGACAGCCAGGCTGGTTTACCTGAACCAGCTGATTTCCTGCTTAGCTGTTGGGTGTATGATCAGCCCCACAAGTACTCTGGCACGAGGAGTGCAAGCCACACAGCGTGGTGCATACTTGGTAATGGAAACCTGGGCTGAATGACATTCCAAGGTAAATCCCTTCATCCGGCATTTTTAAAGGGACTGAGGGAATTCAGTGGTGGATTTGCCACATTAGCTCCTTGCTGGTACCTTCTGCATCACTGTACCAGCAATGTGAGACTGAAGAGGAGCAAAGGAGTGTTTGGCTCTCTATCCACAGTGTTATTCCCATCCATTTTCTCTTTTGGAAAAACTGTTGAGACAGCAACAGAGTGAGTTCTCCTGTGGTGTTACAGCTTCTTACACTCTGATATCAAGTCTCAACTGCAAAGGCCAGCATCTCTGTGGAAAGGAGATATTCACCTGTGCTGAAGTGGGGTTGGCTGAGTGTTCAGATGCTTGATATTACCTAGAGTCAGCTAAAACAAATGTTGTCAAATTCTTGTTTCTAAGGCTTCTTTGATATTTCGAAGGGCCAGGCTGATGTAACTCTCCTTTGCATCACCTAAGTAGTAATAACAACAATAATGGATTTGACTACTTTTCAGTATTCAGTATTTTTCAGGTGGAGCAGTTTGACTTCCCTACCTCCCTTGCCATTCCAGTATGTGCTTCTTGAATCTCAGCCTTCCTGCTGACTGAAAGTGCCTTCTCCATCACCCTGTCATGGAGAAAAGCAGAAGAAAATGCAACCAGATAAGAAACTAACACAGCTACTTGTTTGGCTTGTTTAAAAGCCAGACTCATGACTCAGCCTTTACCTTTATGAGTCAGGAAATTCCAAGGTGTTCTTTTTTTGTTTACCCCTCTACTTTTAGCCAGAGTCTGATCTCACTTATTACAAGGGAAATCCACTACAGGCAAGGAGCTATTCCTGCCACACTTTTGCAAGAGAGAACTGCACCCATCCTCCCTGAGCTCTCTTTCTGTTCTTTGTAGTCCCTGTGTTCCTTGGCTGGCTACAGCCCTCATTAAAAGTGCCAGACACATCAAACAGGATAAAATAAATCAATCTATTCCCCAGTTTATTTATTCTAAGAAGACTGTAAAATGGAGTCAAATTGAGAAACCTGTTTATGAGGCTGAGAGGCATAAGGGATGTATTGAGGAAGGAGTGATATTAAAGCATTAGCCTAAGACAGTCAGAGGTCTCGACAGGGGTGTGCTACTTGTTTCCAGTTCACTGTGGGTGACATGGTTTCAGAGTGATGGATAGTGGCATTCACAGACATAATGTCCGTAGAAAGTGAAAGGTGAAGAGAAAAGTCATAGAACTATAAAATTCAAGGTCCGGAAAATGAATTAGACGCAGAGAACTAAAAGCAATGTAGCTTCCTTGTTTTATTGAAGAGGAGAGTCAGCAGTGATTTATGGAACCCTTGCATGTTTATATGTTGGAAGAAGGTGCCAAACTCTCATCAGCCAAGCAGACATTGGCAGAAAGATGAAACCAGCAAACTCAGACTGAAAATACGGCTCAAGCTTTTAATAGTGAATGTAACTGAACTCATCAAACATGAAGTGGATTTTCCATTGTTTGAAGATCTGAAATTGAAGTCTTTGAACTAGACAGAGAAGTGTATTTAGAGCCTCCATTTATTGGGGTCAGTACAAGACTCCCCAGGATCAAACCACATGCAGGATTGCAATGATCTCTTTCAGCACTGTCATCCGTAGAGAAGTCCAAGAGCTCACAGAAGCCAACGTGTAGGCTGCTGCCAACACTGAGTTCAACAAGGGCCTAAATGTCCTCATCATTTGAGATTTAATGAAATGATCCTACACCCAGTCACACCTCTAAGGGCACTGATGTGCCATATCCACACAGGAATCACTAGCAGAAAGGTTTGCTGAGGCAGCTGGATGTCTCGGCACCCCTGCCCTGGAGCTGCAGGTCTGCTCCTTGATCCCTGTCTCATCCAAGCTAAGACAGAGTGTCTGGTTTATGATTGCCACATGGCAGACTCTCACAAACAATATGAGATGGGCTGTGGAGCTTCAAACAGCCAGATGTCCACTCAATGTCTCCATCCTTGTTGATACACTTGACCACAGCATATGCTAAGGAATTCACTGAGGGCAGTGAAACATGCAGTGGAAACAGTCAAAGAAGAGTGAGATAACCAAATGTTTTTTGGGGGGAAAAACCCCCAAACCCACATACTGCCATTTCTGATGTAATTTTTAAAGTGTTCTTTCCCTTAATGTTGGGATTTGATAACCCAGGAGCTTTGAACTCTTGTTCCTCCTCCATTTGCAAAGCTACTTTTGCTTGTCCTACTATCATGGTTCCTTCATAACCAAGCCATTAATCACAATTTGTATAACGTATTAGCTACCAACTTTCCCTCTGAGCCTATTACCCAAGGCTAACCCATCTAGCTTCACCTTTTTTTTTTTTTTTTTTTTTTTTTTTTTTTTAAGAGGCCATCTCACCTAGGTCATAGGAATTGCTCAAAATGTTCCTTTCAACTTCATGGAATCACAGAATATGCTGAGTTGGAAAGGACTCACCAGCCCTACACAAGACTATCCCCAAGAGTCACACCATGTGCCTAAGACTGCTGTCAAATGCTTCCTAAGCTCTGTCAGCCTTGGTGCTGTGATCACTTCTCTGGGGAGCCTGTTCAGTGCCCAACAACCCTCTGGGTGAACAACCCTTTTCTAATGTCCAACCTAAACCTCCCCTGGCAACTTCAGACCATTCCCTCCGTTCCTATCATTGGTCACCACAGAGAAGAGATCAGTGCCTGCCCCTCCTCTTCCCCTCATAAGGAAGCTGTAGACTGAAATGAGGTCTCCTCACAGCCTCCTGTTCTTCAGGCTGAAAAGACCAAGTGACTTCAGCTGCTTCAGAATTATTCAGGGATTTGGACCACAAAGTCAGGCACTCAGTTGTCCACATGCAGATGAACATCAGCTGGGCGTCACCATCTGGGTTTGTTCTAAGTTCCTCAGCAAAGAGAATCCCTGTGACTGAACGTTGACCGTGTACAAAGAAGGATGTGTGCTGATGACAGCAGGGTGAGAGAGAAATACTGAAATGGAAAGAGGTGGAATGAATGCATAGAGGAGGAATTGAGGAAAAGGAGGGAAGGATATAAAGGAGAGAGAACAGAAACAGCCCTGGAGGAACCTGAGAGAAAACATAGTCCCCAGCCTGGTCTTTAGGATTTTGAGTCCTGGGAAGGAGCTATGGTAGGGGAGAAGGTGTTGGAGGAGGAAAACAGGATGTGACACTTCCTTTAGTTTGCAGCCAATTCTGGTTGAATCATGTCCCAGGGCAACTGGGTATCCAGACTGTCACACAAATAATCTGTTCTTTTAGGGCACCCTGATCCAGCTGGTGTAAAACCATTAAAGTGACCATGTCACATCATGCAGCACAAAGGGATAGAATTTGCTGTGAAAACAGGTGGTATTGGAGCAGATTCCTCACCCTCCCCATCCCACCGACTGTCAACCACAGCCTTGAGCATTCAGCTGTGCCAAGTCTGGGGAGTAAATCCTACCACAGCACCAGCCACCCAGGAGGGCTGGGTTGGAATCATGAAATCGTTTGGATTTGAAGGAACCTTAAAGTCATCTAGTTCCAACACCCTTCCCATGGACAGGGAGAGCTTCCACTAGACCAGATTGCTCAAAACCCAATCCAACCTGGCCCTGAACACTTCCAGGGATGGCGCATCCACAACTTCTCCTGGCAACTTGTTCCAGTCTTTCACTGCTCTATCTGGAAAGAATTTCTTCCTAATATCTAATCTAACCCCATCTTCTTTTACTTTAAAACTATTCTCCCTTGTCCTGTCACTACATGCCTTTGTCAAAGGTTCCTCTCCTGCTCTCTTGTAGGCCTCTTTAAGGCGCTGGAAGCTGTTATAAGGTCTTCTCAGAACCTTCTCTGCCATGGGTTGAACAACCCCAACTCTCTCAGCCTTTCCTCACAGGAGAGATGCTCCATCCCTCTGATCATCTTAGTGGCTCTCCTCTGGACTTGCTTCAACAGATCCACATCCTTCTTATATTGGGTGGGGAACATGACCTGGCACACCTGAGTTCCACGAGGTCACCAAAACTGAGCAGAGGTTAAGGAAACATCTCAGTTCTAGTTTGGCCATCACTGCCCAGCTGTGTCACATCAAGGAGAAAGGCTTGACTACTTTTAAATTTACCTTGACACTTCTTTTAGCCCATGACTCTGATGTTTAAGACCTGTAAAGCTGTTTAACATAATTTTTCTTCCCTTTGAAAACACTCATTTTCCTTATACTATTCTATTTCAGTTTAAGGATGAAAGACACTTTGAATTCTTTCAAATTCAGATTTAGAAGAATGACAGCAAATACTATACCTGTGCCTGGGAAAAAGGAGAAAAATACATCAGAGATGTCCCAGCTAAAATCAGAGTATACATTAACAGGGATACAGGTGATCAGAGAGTTTAGGGTGGGGGTTGAGTTCAGGGTAGAATTTCCATTCCCATGTACCTGGACAAAACTTTTTATGCCCACTGCTGGCACAGGATAGAAGTATGATTGGGCCCAGGAGCTGATGCACGCACCCAAACACTCCACCAAAATCACAGGAGGGATGTGCGGCATGGCAGGGGATCAGTGATCTCGGGCTGCTGTGTAAAGGGGGGAGTCCCAAGGGAACTGGCAGACTGCATCTCGCAGGGTGTGCTTGCAGGGCAAATATCCTTTTGCTCTTCAAATGAAGCCACTCTTTTTAAAAAAATCAAACAAACCACACATCTGTGCTTATTTGTATACGTGTCAGCTCATTAATCAAAATCAGTAAAGCCAGATCAAACATTTCTTGCTGTACATTGCAAGAGTCTGAATGCCATGAGCAACATGAGGGGTGAGCTCTGAGCATTTCAGAGCTGTGCTAAAATCGCAGCGTGTTGGACCCCGGTGCTGCAGCTTTCCCTTTAAGAGCCCTTTGGCTCACGGCAATGCACTGAAATGCAGGAGGTGGGACAACACCACACACAAAAATGAAGAAGTGAAGGCAGGAAAAGTTTCTCCAGAGGAAAAATGCAGGGCTTGTCCTTCACCGTGACGTCAGATCTGTCTTTAATAAAATCCCCAAAGAGCCAAGAGAAAAAGGCAGAGTGCCTAGGCTAGGTTGCCAGTTCAGGATTGCTCTGCATTCCCCAAAGTGGTGTTTTTGTTCAAAACGGCTCTAAATCTGGGTTCAATCAAATGTATTTAATCCCGGCTTCCAGGGATGAGGTGGCTTTTGCCCTGGATTCTAGCAGCAAGCAGCATTTTGCAGGTGAGTTTGGAAACTGCAGGAGAGACTTGTCTTCTGCAAACACACTTGGGTTTTATGTAAGGTGGGCAGGGAGATCTGAGTGTGGTGCATGTGGGAAGGTGGGCACTGGCAAAATTTGGAGACGTGGGAGATATAACAATAGGAAAGGAAAGGTGAGCAGGGAAAGGGAAGGAAAGGGAAGGAAAGGGAAGGAAGGGGAAGGAAGGGGGAAGGAAAGGGGAAGGAAAGGAAAGGGGAAGGAAAGGGAAGGGAAGGGAAGGAAAAAGGAGAAGTGTGCAGAAGTGTCTCAGAGTTGAGCTCTGCTCAGCATCCAGGTGTATCTGCACAGAAAACTGTTGATTGTTTTTCTTTTTTGGTTGGTTGGTTTTGGGTGGGTTTTTTTTTAATTGCTACTAGTTGTATCGTAGAGCAACAGCAGTAGGAAGAGATCCCCCGTTGCTGCCTGAAGCAGCCAGGCTGAGGCTGTGAGGGGACCGGGCTGGAGGGGAACGGGCAGGATCCCGAGGGGCAGCGGTGCCCGTGGGGGGCCGGGCCCGAGGCAGTCCCGGTGCCAGGACCGGGAGCGGGGCCGGGAGGTGCAGCGGCCACTCCCGCAGGTGAGGAGCTGCTGCGTCTGCCCCGGAGCCGGAGAGAGAGGAGGGTTTGTTCCCCCGTCCCGATCTATTGGCGCTGCCCTGTCCACTCAGCAGCCGCTTTCCTTCCCGTCCTCTTTGGAAAAACCTGACCGGAGAAGACGCTCCTTTCCCAGAGGTGCTGGCGTTTTTCTCTGCTTTTCGCGGTGCGTGCTCGCAGCTTCGATGTAATTCTCGGGACAGAGAGAATCTCCGTTTCTTGCATTGAGAGCTGCCGCGGGAAGGGGGTGAGGCTCCGACGGGACCGAGCAGCGTCTGTCCCCGGCGGGGGAGCGGTTCTCTGTCCCGCATTCCCGGAGGCAGTACTGGACGCAGGGATCCGTGGGAGTCCCGAGAGCGAGCGGGATGGTCGGGACCCGTTTGGGCTGCTCAGCTTAAGGCCGGGGAATTTCCTGAACCAGACACGTGTAAGCTGTGTCTGAGCATCCCCCTGCTCTGAGTGGGATGACATCAACACCGCTCCGCTCAGGGCATTTTGCTTGGCAGGGCTGCTGGCAGCAGGGGTTGGTTTGAGTGTTGAGAGATAAAGCAGCACTTTAAGGCAGGAAAGTAGCACGGGCGATGTGGCACACCAGGCACACCTGTGCGAGAGCAGATGGCACAGAGATAAGTCTTGTGTGGATGCTGAGATGGACTGATAACAGGGCCCCCTCTAGAAAACAACCACAACACAAAAGTAGCAACAAACAAACTGCACCTCTTGGGCTTTCTGAGGGAAGTTGGTTCTTACCACAGCTGATTTTTGTCCAGCAAGTAAAAAATCACACAGAGGGAGTCATCCACAAACTCCCCTAACACTGTTACTAGAGAAGATCTGTGTGAGCCTTGTAAATTGTACAGTGGTTGTCCTGGGTTCCCTTGGTATCACAGATGTTTGTAAAAACAGCTGCTGTAGCAAGAAAATATATGTATAAGTGCATACAGGCACATGTGCCTGCTGGGAGGGGTGAGGAAGAGAGTGCAGTTCTGATATCCCTAGCAGCATGTTTGGTCTAAAGAGTATCTAAAAAGAGTTCAAAATACTACCAACAGTAGCCTAAAAAGAGTCCTGGATCTCAGCAATTCCACTTCCAGTTCTCCATTGAACTGAGCAGGTGAAGCTGTGCCCCCCTGAAGCATTCAGGGACGTTGTCAGCTGCCAGACACATCCACAGGGTTTGACCTTAGCAGGCTGTGCTCGGAACCTCCTGAGTAGGGACAACTTTTCCCCAGTAATGAAGTGGTTTCCTCTGGCTCTTCTCCACATCTGAACTGGGATGTGGTGGAGGGTTGATAGGCTGATGAAAGGGAGATTTCTGTTCAGCACTCATAAGGGAGAGAGGAAACAGGGATGAAAAAAGTGTATGGCATGGACTGGTGAGAGGGGGTGGGGACAGGATAAATGGGAGGTAGTATTTGTCTGTGTAAGACTTAAAGGACTTTTGGGAGAAGAGCAGGCTTAGTTTGATCTGATTAAAGGGGATGTCTAAAGGAACAAGTAATATTACAATTAATATGGGATATTGTGGATGTTTAGCTGGCATGGCCACCCTGCTCATGAGATGTTTTAGCAAAGTCATAACAGAGGGGTGCTCGGAAAGCTCTAACACTACCCCCCCTCGTTGTCTTTAGTGTTTACCTTTGCTGGCACATTCACAATAGTAACAAAGATCTTTCCAGTGCTTCAGAGACATCCATGGGGTGGTAGCATTAGGTCACTGTGTACATTGTGCAAAGCCTTGTGGTCTCTCTGGGGACTTGTCACTCTTTGAGTATGAACTGTAGATGGAAAAAGATGCTCCACTGGGAAAGAGGAGGGTTGACTATCTGGGATACATATATTCTTGTTCCAGGAAGAAAGACACAGAAGTTAATATTGGAAGGTCAGGCATTTCAGAAGGCAGCTGTCAGGTTAAGCTTCCCCCAATAGTGTATGAAGCTACAAGCAGTTACTGCGTTCTTGAACAGTTTTACTGGAAAGGTTTGGGGGTTTTTTTAATCAAAACTGCACAGGTGATGGGCTTGTGAAAGAAAAAATATCTGAGCATAGCTGGAATTTCAGGCATAATTTTTAAAACATTTCTTAAAATACTTTTTTTTCATAGATATAAGGGCAGAGACCATGGGAGCCCAAGTCCTGTCAACTAAGCTGAGATTCCTCAAAGCCTGAGTCATTTTTGCAGCAGAGACTTTAAGACTGGATGTGTTGGCCCCTTTCAGTGTTGTACATTGAGGAATCAGAGCCAGGATCTTCAGTCTCTAGTCCTGATGACTCAGAAGAAACCAGACCACTTGTTCAGATGGGACAAAATGTCCCAAACCACGGTGATGATTAGAAAAACAATTCTGCACTTAGTAGAAAATTAGCAAAGGACATTAGATAGAAAGAACAGCACTGCAGGTTTCTGAAACATTTGAAGTGGAGAAACAGGTAGTGTGTGGATCTAAAAATGTAAAATAAATGATAATAGGGTGAATGCAAACCTGCAGACTTCTCCTCAAATAGCAAAGAGTGGTGTGATCTCTTCATCAGATTAACTAGTAGGCAGGTATTGATTGCCATATGTGATGGCAGTCGTGGTGCACAGACACCAGGCTTTTGGCTTTGGTGGGTGGGAAGGAGAAGAGAAGATGTTCAAAGATGGTTTTATATAGGCACCATATCCTTTGTGGGCATGTAGTTCACTAGATAGTTACTGATAATGACCCAAGCTCCGGCTGTGTGGAAAGTGGTTTAAAAATCATAATGTGTGGGTTTGCCTTCTTTTTATGAGATTTCTGTTTACAGATATAAAGCCAAGAATTTAATTTGTAAAATACTTGGATTCGGTTGCAGGAAAAAAATGGTTACATTTCATTGGGCTGTTCCAGGCAAAACCACATTCTGACCAAACATAAACAAGAACAACAACAAAAATACAGAAAAAGAAAGAAAGAAAGAAAAATATAAAGAAAAAAAATGTACTCCCTCTTTCCTGGAAAAAATCTGTGCCTCTCCAGGGCAGGTGAGCTAAGGTTTACCTGTTGCGTGCTTCTTATCACAAGGCTACAGATTTGCAACATGGTTAATGATGCCCAGATAATCTCAGGCAGTACAGGTTCAAAGTTGCTATGTTTTGTTCCTCTAACCTTCTCACCATTCCCTACTTCTTGACAGCATCTGGTTACCAGAGATAGGCTGGATACACTTCTCTATAGAAAGGCTCTTATCTTACGCTTCCATAAATTGTGTTAATTGAAATTGCTCTGGTTATAGAAGCTGAAGATCCAGCCATGACAATTACCATCCCAAGGCTTGAAGCTGGCAGATAGAGTTCCCACGGGTATGGCTGCATCGAACGTTGGGCTTTTCCAAAGCTGATCTTTTATTTGGCAGTCCCCCCTCATACATCCACTGGAAGAATGAAATCATTGCCAAGGCAACATCCTGAAGGTAGCACTGAGTTTGTTCCATGTGGATCAGAGGCCCAAACCCAAGCCTGTTTCTCATGAAGATGCCTCCTAAGTACACAAACATGAATATGTGAAGTTTTTGCTGAGAAAAGCAGGAGTTTATGCATTTTCTTCATAACTTCTCATACTGGTGTCTGAATTTGCTTTGGTAGCCATCAGCTGCCAGTGTGCAACAGTCTCTGCCAGCATTAACCACAACAGAGCTGGGGACAGGGACTGGCTTCCTCACCCTCCTTGCAGTTGTGTCCCCTGTGTCCATCCTGTCTCCATCTCACACTGCAGCAGTCCCGCCTGCACGTGAGGCTTCTCCAGAAAAAAAAAGGCGTTATTTACAAGTTACAACTGTGGATTTTAGAAAAAAAATGAGATTTATATGATGACACTGGATGTCTGTCCTTTGAAAGACTCATGCATGTTTAGTTTCTCCTGCCTTCCATGGGTGTTATGAAAAGGCAATAGTCAAAAATTTTATAAGTCCTCCACACCCACGTAGAACCTTTGACTTCTCTTTTCAGAAGCTTTGGGCTCCCATGTTGGGATGTTAAGAGTTGCTTTAGCATTTTGCCAGTGCTCAGCTTACTGAGAACTGCTCTTTTTGGACGGTCTCAGTGTCCCAGAGGGGTCTTGAGCATTCCAGTCTGGACAGCCCTGGCTCTCATGCATGGGTGGAAATGAAGCTGTTTATAAACCCAAGAAACAATATCATGTATGTGAACCTTGGCAGCTGTTGCCTGGCAAAAGCCAGACACCCACTGCTTCAGCCGGAGACACATTTGTGTATTGAACCTGACAGTGTCTCATTTTATGGGCCAGGAAACAGAGTAAGGTTTCTTCAGTCTTTCATATCTGTCACCAGGAGGCTCAGGTAGTCACCCTGGATTAAGTTGTTCCTCCTGCAACCCTCTTTGCCTTCTTACAACATAGCTCAAGCACCCTCATTCTTATGGTCTTTATGTTAAAAGCACAATTTTCTCTTTCTATTGAGTAGAAATACTGACTGGCAGGTGTCAGCTTGGCAATGATAGGCCTGAAGGGAGTCTATCCACTTGTTTTCTTTCTGTGTTCTCATGTTCATCATCAGAATTTGGATCCAGTTTCTTGAACTGTGCTTGCAGCACCCAATTTCCCCATAATTCCCTCTCCATATGTTGTTCTACCCAGAGTTTCTGCATCCCGAGGTGAGTTGTGTACAGCCTCCCATTGCTGTGGGTTGGCAGGAGATCACAGGGCTTGACTTTTACAAATGGCTTGCAGGTCCAAGGGACTCTGACTTTGCTGCTTTAGCAGCTCTTTGCAGATATTTGCCAGTGCTGCTCTGAGTTTCCTAGCTGTGGGTGAAGATCACTGGTTTTCCTGCATCCTGGTGCTCTCTCTGCTTTGGGATGTACCTCCATATTGAAACCCAATGTGTGTTCTGGCATCCTGGGTGAAACTTCTGGAGTCCTTCTAATCCCTTGTGTCTTCCCGTGGACTGCTGCTGGGCTTTGACGTGTAATCCTTGCATCTAGTCTAAGTATGGGAAAGTAGAAGGGAAAAAAAGGCATTTTTACCTCTGTGAGTGCCAACTGCTGGCTCTTGTCTACAAGTCATTCTTCTTGTGGACGGGGAAGGAAAGGACAGCCTTTAGGCAGAAACAGCTGTGGAAGAAGATAACACTTAAGCTGAGCTTTGCAGTACAACTTAAGTAATGAATTTCTAATACTTGGGTTGGTAACGCATTCCAGGACTGTGTGATCATCTCTGTTCCTCTTTTTCTCAATAGCTCCCACGTTCTGTTTTATTAGCCTGGGTCTGTCATTCCACTTAACCTACAAACCAAACGAGAGATGAGCAACTTGGAAGACCAAGTTTTGTGAACTCCAGGATGGCTTGCAATGAGCCCAAAGGGAAACCTGAGAGGTATTTGCAGAAATAATTGTGGGCTCATCCATGGAGGGCTATGAGTCACCTGGATCCTGATGTTGCTGTACATCTGCAGAGTTAGGTCTTTGTTGTCATGGAGCAATTCCAGCCCTGAAAAAGGACCTTCTCCTAAGAGCTTGCCTTGCAAATTCATTGGAGTTCCTAGAAAAAGTGTTTCGTGCTTGGTAATGGGAGGGCATAGCAAGATAACTTGGTCCAGAATTTCAGTGACACTTAGATGAACAGAGCTCACGATACCTATAATGCTTTGGCTGCTTTAATACCTTTTCCTTAGGAGCAGGAACAAAGTCCTCCTACTCAGCTTAAGGTAAACCTGCCCTTTCCCTTCCAAACATTTTGAAATAATCTCCAGTGAAAGGCTTCCAAGTGGACGAGATGGATTGGTTTTATTATTACATCTCTAGCTTGCAACTGTGTATCTTGACTGAGTTAATAGTTACATTAGATTTAGAAACATGGAAATTATCATATGTAGTCATAGAACAATAGAATGGTTTGGGTTGGAAGGAACTTTTAAAGGTCATACAGTCCAGACCCCATGCAGTGAGCACGGACATCTTCAACACAGCCAGGTTGCTCAGAGTCCCATCCAACCTGACCTTCAATGTTTCCAGGAATGGGGCATCTACCACTCTCTGGGCAACCTGGTCCAGTGTTACACAACCCTCACAAAACTCTTCTTTCTTATGTCTAACATGAATCAACCTTCCTTGAGTTTAAAGCTCAACTCCTTGTGCCCTTGCAGTATCTGTATATAAGGAAAAGAACACAGTAAAGTCAGTAGTAGGAAACAACTTTGTAATTCTGTATGATACTTGACACAAAATTTGCTACCTGCCACTGGGAACAGTGCAGTCCACACAGACTTCACAACTTTGACCAAAATTGCTCTGAATGGCTCAGACATTATTATTATTATTAAACATTTTTAAAATTTTTTTTTATTAAAAGGTAGCAATTTTTTTAGCTGCATGCGAACAGTTGCACTTTTTCCTTTCAGAACTTGTGAATGCAACTCACGCTTTCTGAATGGCTTAAAGTTTTGGTTCCCTCAGTGCTCTACAAGTTTTCCAGACTACTATCCCTCTTTTCTGTTTTGTGTTTTCTTACTGAAACTTTCTGAGTAACAAGTGACAGCAGGAGGGGTGGAGGGTTGCTTCTTTCTCTTGCTGAAGTTTCCCCATCTCCACATACATATGTTTGGGCTGTGAGAGGAATAATATAGAGGAAAAAAAATGAAGCATGCCTTTGCTGAAACACAGTTCTGGGGACAACACTAATCATCCAAAGAAATGTCTCTGGTGAACTTGTTTTATCCATGGAGGGACCAGCGTTTTTGCACTGGGCAGACAGTAACATACCAGGGCTCTGCAGAGAGACTGGTAATTCCCCAGGAAGTGCCATGACTATCCTGCAGCATCTCCTGAACGTGCTCTAATCACCTGTGTCATTGTCACTGCCGTGCCTGATACATGGTGACCTTGGGATTCTTGTAGTTGTGGGTGCACGAGGCCACTCTGTGTTTTTCAGACTTGCAAATCCTTCTTTCTGATTTGTGAAGTTCAGCAATATATTCCTGGAGGTATGTGATGGCCAAGCAGGCCATTTGATCGCATTTATGATCACCAGCTTGTATCAGCTGTGGCAAAGAGAACTCTCTGTATCTAGTCTGATAAATAGGCAAAGACATCAAAATCCATATGGGGAGAATTAAGTTCTCCAAATGTCTGGCACATGTACTTGGCTGCCCCCAGGCTACCAATTCCCTGGGTTTAGAGTAACAGCTGGGTCATTTTAGCTGTTTAGCAAGGAAGGACCAAACCACAAAAACTGCAGCCAGTGTTAAGAATCTGCAAGTGGATTACACTATAAAACTCTTTGGCTACATTTTTATGAGGGATGGGGGTGGGGAAAGGGTGGAAAACAATAATTAGGAAAACATCCAGCTTCCATTAAGTAGTTTGGCCATTCAGCAGGTGATTTATTTTTAAGTGCTGAAGGCAGTATTTCCTGCTGGATCTTGGTCTTACAAGACTGGATCATACCCACGGCATCTGTGTGTGGGCTGATATACATTGATGTGAGAGAATAAAGGAAAATTCAGTTGGCTCTTTCTGTGAGTTTTTCTTCCACATTTGACCCTAATAGTTAAACATACAATGGCATCCCTGCTCTTTAACACTGCAGTTCATTTATGGAGACCATTCACATTAATTTTCACGTTTTACTAGAGTCACAAGTGTAAGTAAGTAAGTAATGGCCAGTCTTCATGAACGAAGATCCGGGGAAGGTCTTTACACCTTCCAGCCTGCGCATTGGATTTTTTAGGTG
>JAWMRA010000078.1:142912428-142997284 GCA_035584735.1 Pseudotriccus pelzelni
CAGGGCTAACGAGCTCCACCTGCCCGGGGAGTATCCCTGGCTGGGAATCGAACCCTTGGCCTCGGCGGTGAAGGTCCCGTAATCTAACCACTAGGCCACCAGGGGCTCCCTAGTCACAAGTGTACCTTTTTTAAAATTATGTTTATTAGCATTTCTATGAGGCATAGCACTCCATGAGGCTGGCAAAGGGGTCATATGTAATGGAGTTCTGGAGGCTGCTTGACTTTTATTTCCAGATTTTGCATCAAAACCTGTACTAATTTTCCTCAGTGCTCTGGGGTTCCCCAAAGTGGTGGTGTGATCATGAACATTTAGGCTTGTGAATTCCTTGCCCAACAAAGCTACTCAGGGTGGGTGAGCTCCTGAGTTTGTGGTGGAACAATGCATTACATGCCTATTTTCAGACTCAAATATGATGCTTCTGCTTTTTTTAGACCACATGCTTAATTCTGTATGATTTACATATATACATAGAATACACATATGCATATACCCACTCAAACCCCCTTGTATTTTTTTGGTTTGTGTCAGTTTTTCCACACATATCATAGAGACAGTCTGCTTGCGCTTGAGGAGATGTTTATGTCACATTTTTGACTGTTTCTCCCTGTCCCAGCTAGTTTAAAATGATTTCCAGAGGAGGCTGTAGTCTTTGATTAGAGAAAGTGGATATTATGGCAGTAAAATTGAGATGCCTTTAAATCCTCTGAATCCTCTATAATTGTAACATTTTATAGAACAATGATTAAAGAATTGAATTTGTTTCATTTCCATGTGACTATATAACCATAAAAGGGTTGATCTTGTTTTTATTGTTCACCCTGTAACCTACTGGGGAAACAGAAAAACTGCCTCTGCAGTGGGATCTGGGCAGATATAAATATTTTGGCTTAACACCTCCCTCCCTCTCCCCACACGCTTCTCAAATGTGTTTTTTTTTTGGCACGGGTGGTGCCTTGGCCCGGGGGGATGCTCGGAAGAAGCAGGGTGCCATGCAGGGCTGCTGCGGAGCACCACGGCCATTTCTACACCAACACTGCCCTCGCGTGTCGGGGATTTGGGAGACTCAAATGTCAGTAACCACATAATTAGCAATTCATCTGTATCCTCCGGGAGACAAAACACACAGCTGGTGTCCTCCTCTATGTATGAAACCAGAAGCATTAACTGTTTAAGGGCTGAGGTGTTGCCACTCTCCAGGTCTGCGGTTTTTTTGGGTGGGAAAGTGGCAGCAATACCCCGGCCAGAGCAAGGTTGGGGCATTTTTTGGTTTGGTTTGGTTTGGTCTGGTCTGGTTTAGTTTGGTTTGGTTTACGTTACGCCATTCATAGTATCAGCAGGTCTCTGGGTCACAAAAGGGGAATTTTGTGATTTTTTCACCTGGTTGATTTAGACCTGGACCCCAGCAGGTATCGTAGCTGCCTGCAAGCAAGAGTAAAGCACCAGTTTCATCACTTTGCATGGATATACCAAGCCAGAACTGCAGATCACCACTGATGTGTTGGATCTGAAAGTGCTGGAGAGGTGAACAAGTCCTGCCCTTTGGCAGGCATCAGATGCAAGTGATGGTTGCAAGTGAAACACTAAGCAACTGACCTTGCTGAGCTGACAGCATGTGAGACTCAGCTCAGTGGAACCATTGCTTTTTTGAATGCAGTAAGAACTCAGTGACTTAGTTTATCAGCTGTGTGTAGGAGGAGGGATCATGGTATGGTTACAGTGTAGGAACAAGAAATCTTACTGCTATTTCTGGTGCTGCCACAGACATCCTGTCTGCCTTTGGGACAGTCTTGGGCCCCAGATTAAACAAGGATCATTTAATAATTTCATTCCTCATGAAAGGTCTTCTTTCCACCATGAGTAATCCCTCCTAGACACAAAACGTGACATGCTGTGCCTACTCATGCAAGTGGCTTGTGTGCATTCCCATTTGGAGATCTGATACCTCTGAGTATGCCAGCCCTCACATTTACTGCTTGCACCAGTTTTTTTTAGGTTCACTCTCTGGCATCTTATTTTACCAAAGCACTGAATTTCTGTTCTCTTTCCACTGACTTGAGGACCAGGGGGATTAATTCTCCAGTCAAACACATCATTTTTCTATACTAATAGCGTCGCTCCTTTTTTTTTTCTTAATGAGTTTGTACTAGGAAGTATTCTCTTTTCTTCACTTATAGTTTCCACTGTATTTAATTGAAAAGCAATGGTTTTGTCTCCAACGTTTTGTAAAAGCCAAGGACTAATCTACAGGCCTCTCTCTGTTTCCTTTCTTCTCCATTTGCGTTATGTCAGCTTCTGTTGAGGGTGGTGGGGAAGGAACAGCTGTTTTTTGGGGCTTTCTGTTGTGTATTAAAATGGGATCTGAGATTCAAGTGTGTCTGGAATAACGTTTGTAGTGCAAAGCCCAGGCTGGCTCAAGAGCTGGCTCCTCTTCTAAGCCCCCTCATTCCTACTGCACAAATTTGCTCATTTTGCTGTTTCTGGGCCAGGTCTTTGGGAACAGTCTGTTCCCCCTGTTCAGGGACTCATCACCACCCCTTCCTCCTCTGTCACAACACGTGGGACAAGACCCTGCCTGTAGCCATCACTCTGCTGACTGCTCCTCTGTAACAGTTGTTGCTAAAAAACCCAAATACCCTTTAGAAAAGTTGTTTGGATCAGCCCACCTGCCAAGCCTCACCTGTGAGGCTTACGTGGGTGGTGGTGATCTTCTCTCCAAGCTCCCTTTGGCTGTCTCTCCCTGTGACTCTGCTGGTTCCTCAACCTTGATAGTCTGCTCAGCTACTCCCGTGGGCAGCCCAAATGTGGCTGAGAGAACCCCAGGGTGTTGTCCTGTCGGTATCAAGGACATGCTGCTTCCCAGGGCTGCAGTGTGGGGCTATCAAAGCAGTCAAACAGAGATTAGTGACCTCAGTGCCTGGGCACCGAGATGGGCAAAAGCCTGCATCACGATGTAATGGCCCTGTGAACTTCCATGAGGGCTTAACCAGCTTTGTCCGAGGCTTCCAAGCCAAATATTCTCAGCCAAGTACTGCTGATTTTTCAGAAAGGGAAGGAATTCTTTTCCTAGCCATGAGCTAGCGGCCAAAAGAAGGAACTTTCCCCTGCCAGGTCCGTAGAATTTTGAATGTGAGTTTCACGGAAATCCAGACCAAGACAGACCAGATGCAGAGAAATTGCCCATGACAAAGTAAGGAAGCTTTACAAATGTGAGAGAACATCAAGGTGAAAATTTTGAATCTGAATTAAAGGTTTCCTTTAAAGAATGTTATCAGGGAGCCAAACTATCAAAAAGAAATTTCTCATAAATTTGAACTGCAGAGAAGGTCTCAGAGCAACTGTCAGTGGGAACTTCCTTGGTTCAGTCCTGAAAAATCACTGTTTTGGAACAAAGCCATTCTTTTACTCCCTGCTCATGACTGTTGAATAAATCTATCTGAGGTATTTGAGTAGCAGTCATTCTAAATGATCTTATTATTATGAATGTACCTGCTGCCTCCTAGCAGTTGCCCTGCATTTTCAGCCTCTGCCTGTTGAAATGCCCAGTGCTTTTCGGTATTTTTAAGTATTTTAATATTTTGTGATCATATTATTTCCTTTTAATGTTATTAAAGTTTAAGTGATGACAATTCCCTACTGTTTTTACTTTTTTTTTTTTTTCATTTTATTTGCCAATCCTTGTGGATTATTTGATGCTCTGCCATGAAATGACAGATCAATATTTACCCTGAATTGGGTAATCACCTGGGGAAAAAAAACAAAAAACAGGATATAGATCTGAATTCCTCTTAAAGGAATAAGGCAAAAATGTAGCAGAGTAAATGCAGACCCCAAGCATCCTCCACTGAAAAGCCATTAAAAAAGCAGGCAGTATCTGTTTTCCCTCCTGGTTTGGGGAGTTCATGGTTGTGGGCTCTGTGAACACGGGGTGTGACACCCTGGTCCCCAGGGATCAGCCTTAAATTCTCCTCAGCCACAGTGCAGTTTGTAGCAGACTTGAAATTATTAGTTGTTGGCTTGCAAAATGAATGTATTTGGAAAAATAAAATGCTGTTCCTTTTCATTTTGTATCAGCCTCTTTATAAAAAACTTTCCTACACGTGTATCTGTGGTTTGTTTTTCCTAATAAAAGAGACTGAGTAGAAAGGATACCCCAAGTGACATGTGAGCAACAAAATTCACAGGTTTCTTGCTCACCTTCTGACAAAGGCAAATGCATTTCCTGCCATTTTTATAGTTCTGGTGAACTGAAAACAGAAACAGAGGTGGAGGAGGAAGAGAAGTCCTTTTGTATTACAATTAAAATGCTGAATTCAACTGTTTTCTTGGAAAGCTAATGTGAGCTCTGTGTGGGGTCAGAGACAGGTCCACACCAGGGTTCTAACATCTCTTTATTTTTCTCCACTTTGAGTCTGAACCAATATTGAAACCAGTGAGATTTGGACACTCCTCTGAGGCTGGGAGCTGGGCTGAGGAAATGAAGAAATAGGAAATTGAAGTTATACCTTCTTAAGGCTATTCAACCAAGAAGAGCAGGGAAAAGAGGAGAAAAGCGGCCTGGAGACCAGGTGAAAAGTTGGGGTGTATGCAGAGAGGTGGACAGTCACCGAGGCCTGGTGCACAGAAGTTTGGCTGCTTCTGGCTCAGCTTGACCTAAGAGCCTGTCAGTCATCCCCATGCCAATAAATTCCCATTGTGTCAGACTTCCTTGAACCTTGAGTAGGCTTTATGTCTTCGTGGTGGCCTAGAAAGTGGATGTTACTGCTGATGAGCACTGTGCTCACTGGAACCTGCTCTCTCCCTTCTCTGTACTTTGTTGCTGAAGAGTTTGCACAGTTGAGTTCTTTCTCCTTGTGTGTGTGTTAAATCTCTACTGTTAATCTCCTTGGTAGATCTGAGAAAGAAAAGGACAAGTTTAAAAATGCTCTTCTGACTCCAGATTCCAGTTTCCTGTTGATACAGCTGTGTGTTTTCTACTGCATGCCTCCATAAACAGACAGTTTAACCCTTCAATTCTTGCAGTTGTATTGATTCAGCATCACCAGTTTCTCTCCTTAAAGAAAATTTCCCCTTTTGCCTCTGTCCAGACAATCCTTTTTTTACTCCTCCTTTTTGCACATCCCCACGCATTTCACATCCTCTGTGGTTTAACACTTTACTCAAAAAGAACAGGATTTCCTTGTGCATTTGGTGAAAAAACTTCTCTCCTTTACAACCCCCACTTTCTTGTGTTGTGTTTGTGGAGGGGAAAGTAATTACACCTTCTAAGTTTAATTCACAGTAATTAAAATCCACTCTTTAATTCACAGTAATTAAAATCCAATCATTAAATTCCCTGGCAAAAGCACCAGTGGAAAACCAATGTACCAGATTTCTCCATATAAAATTTTTAGTGCATGAAATGACAACTCAGCTTAGGATAAATTACATGCCACGGTGATTCAGCCCTTCATACCATAACAAAATCTTCATCTGTGTCTGCTTTCATTCTGGTGCTGAGTCTGTTTTCATTCTCCTTTAAGTGATGGCACTGGTGGTGTCACACCCATGGATGAGGACCTGGTTGCATCTGGCTGTGCCATCCTGAGTAAAACCTCTCTGCTATTGAAGCTACAAGTACATACAGCCTAAGGAATACGCTGACTGTCAGATCATTATTCCTCTTATATGAACAAATGGAGAAACCTTTCCTTTTTGCCTAAATTAGACGGGTTCAAGGTGCTCAGTTGTGGTGTTCCACCACATTTGAACTCCTCCAGACACATCTGAAAGTCATATTCAGAAAAATTCATATGCTACAAGCTGAATACTGATTTTTCTATGGGTGAGTAGATAGAAATCTTTTCTTCCCAGGTACAGCTCCACCAAAGCCCTGGATGTACAGCCCTTTAAGCAGCTCTGATTTTGCTACCTCTCCATATACTGATATCTTCATAGAGGAAGTCTCTTGGGATCTCCTTTGCCCTTATTCCCTGGCTGACACTTCTTTGATGGCAGCTGCATGTTCCTCCACGGTCTGGGCAGCTCACAGTCTTCAGGGTTTATTTCTTGTAGCAAAAGAAGTGTTACCATCCCTGTTCTGCAGACACAGAGAGGCTAAAAGCTGAGTTCAAATAGCAAAGTCATGCCCTAGTCTTCCAATCTAGCGTTTACCTCTCTCCCTTTAGCTGTGTCAAAGTTAGGCATTTTATCTGGAGTTACGGAGTCTCCTGTGTGGTCAGTGCAGTGATCCCCTCAGCTGGCAGCAGAGAGGGGCCCAGCCTGTGCACCCAGCAGCTGTGAGTGCAGCTTGTTGCTTAGAGAAGCTAAGGAGAGTGGGGTTTTTTTTAGTATATCATTTCACCAGTGCCAAAGACTCCACTGGTCTACTACTGAGTGTCTCACAAATGTAGTAAAGGCTTATAACCAAACCTGCAGTCTTCTACAGCACTACACAGTGAGCTGGGGACTTGATCCAGGAAATTTTTGAAACTAATGTCCATAAATATTTGACTGCCAGAGGTTTTATTTGTTGACTAGCTCAAATTAATTTGACTGTGCAAATCATCTTTCATTAGCACAAATATTCTATTAAGGCATTGCTATTTCAGCGATGCTACTCTGCTTGTCATTTATTCTTTGCAGTGACTATGAGAAGTGAACAAGATGCATCCATGTGCAATGACAGTGTGGCTATGTGGTCTACATTAGAAAAGGAACTTCTGTTAAAGAACTGCTGTTAAAAACAAGCTGCTTACATTGGCTCCTTTTAGTAATCTTATTTGTAACTATGTCTTACTACTTTGCCATCTCCAGGTCCCAATCAAAACTGATTTACTCTCCTCCTCTCTCCATCTATGTCTATCCAGTGACAAGCTGAAAGAGTTGGGGTTGTTCAGCCTGGAAAAGGGAAGGCTTCATGGAGATCTTGTTATGTCCTTCCAGTACGTATAAAAGCAGCTCATAAAAAAGAGGGACAGTGACTTTTTACATGGGCAGATAGTGGTAGGACAAGGGGGAACAGTTTTAAATCAGAAGAGGAGAGGTTTAGGTCAGATATTGGGAAGAAATGTACTGTGAGGTGTGTGGCAACACAGATTGCCCAGAGCAATTGTGGATGTCCCATCCCTGGAAGTGTTCAAAGCCAGGCTGACTGGGGCTCTGAGCAACCTGGTCTAGTGGATTCATGCCTTTTTGGGGGGAAAGCTGGTCTGACGTCCTCTTGGTTACGTAAAAACTGAGTAGTTTCTAAATTCACTTTTAAGAAGGTGAATTGATCCTCAAATAGATGTGTGCCCTCCTGATAGACTTGTCTTGAAAGCAGAATTTTCTTTTCCTTAAGAACTGAAAGGTTTGCTTATGTTTGGGCCTGTAGCTTACATGAAGTTAATGACTGCATTAAGAAAATTAATAACATGTAAAAACAGTTCACAGTTTTACATGTCTTACTAGATGTTCTCTTTGGAATTGCAGTGCTGGTGTTGAGTTGTAGCATGATCCCAGATGGGTTTAAATCTCTTATGGAGAACTTGCCTGTCTCAGATAGGTGCCGGCTTTAAGGGATTACTTTCATACTAGATGGAATTCAATCTGTGGATTCCTGATATCCTTTTGCATATCCCTTAGGTTCAGGTACTATATGGCATTTCACACCTGACTATCACCAAGGCTGAGCTGGGGAGCTGGGTAAGAATATCACTAGATCTTAGTTTCCCAGATACCAAATTAAAAAGGATGCTTCTTTGTAACAGTCTCCTTTTTGGTAGACTACAAACTAGTTGTGCAGGCTTGTCACTTCCAACAGTTCATCCAAAACTCAGGAGTGTCCTGGATCTGGTACATCTGGTGATAAGTACATTGAGTATCCTCAATTTGCAGTCTCCTCCTTTCTACTTACAAAACCTGTACTCTGATCTACTTCAATGTCTCAACTATCATCTAGAAGAGTTACCAAATTACAGATTTGTTTACTGTTCTTTTCCATTCTCACAGCCTTAGGCCAGTGATGGTCTCCAATATCATTGTTGTGAAGGGTCATCGTGTACATGGTTTGGCAAGCAGTGTCTCTGCTCCACATGTTGAGCTAGTAAATTTCTTCAGATAGGCTGGGCTGGTTCCAGGGATTTAGGCAGATAAGCTCAGCAAAGCTTGGGAAAAGGAGGCTTCTGGCTAATCACCACACTCCTGCTAAATGATCTCACCATAAAATTGGCAAAGTCGCTTGTGCTGATCTCAGTTTAACTTCTAATATGAGCTTATAGCAATTCATCGTTTCTCTAGCTTATGGGACACCATGTTTCTGGCTTGTTGCCTACCTGGTGTGCATGGACACAGACTCCCTTCCAACCAGTTTCTGTACATTTGAACTCATGCAGAGCTTGCAGTTACATTTCTATTGAATTTACTGGTTTCAGTTAAAAGATTTTAGTCTATTTCTGCATGTCCCTGTGTTTTTGATTTTTGGATTTTGCTTTTGAAGTCAGAAATAAAAATGCCCAGAAGTGTGTGCTTAGCATTCAGCTGCTTGCTTCTCTTTTTAGACATCAGGTATCACTGCTAAAAGGACTTCAGATTTCCTTTTTAAGAACCTTTTTGGCACATTCTAAAGTACAGGGACAAAATCTTCTGGGGGGATTTTAAAAGGGAGTCGTCTGACATTGGTAACCTGTGATATGGCTATAAGCTTGATTACCAGCTTTAGGAAGAAAACAGATTAGGAAGATAATGTCTCTCCAGGGAATTCAATACTTCAGTTCCTTGAAGATGTGATTTAAAGCAGCATCTGCTCTGTGCTGTGCAGAATTTTATACTTTCCTTCAGATCCCTGAACTGAAGATTGTTTGGATATGTGTCTATTTGTGTGACTCTGTTTATGTCACCCACAAGAAATGGCATGGGAATAATGTGTAGCATCTTGAAAGAGGGGCAGAAGGAACTAATGTGGCATCCCACCCTTAAGGAGAAGAGAGAACCCAAGATTTGTGGATGCTCATGGTTGAAAAGAATGACAAAAGCTAGGAGATCCATAAAAGTTCACAAATTTTTATTAATAAATTACACACTTGGCCTGGAAATTGGTATAAGTCAGTCTCTGTTCTCCCAGTGTAAACACATGAGAGTGGGTTTTGGATAAACGGGTAGGGTGAAAGAGAAGGGAGAGAGAGAGAAAGACATGGATTAAAGAGGGTGAGAGAGAGAAAGAGAAAGGAAGAGAGAGATCAGTTCAGTTGATCCAGCTAATGGAGTGTCGAGGGTTCTGGGGGGAACACATGCCTGTGCTTCACGGGAGTACCATCGTATAGAAAAGTCTTCCCTGCCCTGGAGATAAGTTTCTCACTTTCTATGCAAATTAGTTATCATACACAGTTCTTCTAGACCTTTATGGAAATGGCTCAGAGGGTTTCGGGGGTCTTTGATGGTCCTGATTCCCCAGACAGTCTGTGCCCACTTCTCCATCAGATGCCCACAGAGTTTGATGAGGAAACATGTATAAGCTGTTCAGTTCCTTTTTCCTCTTTGTGATAACATGGGCACTCCAGTTATCTCATGTTCGTGGTTCATCCCTCACTCTGCCTTTACCATGCAATATGTCTCAGATCACAGAGAGGTTTTTGTGGTTTGTCTTCTATGTGAGTTTTCAGAGATTTCTAGATGCCTGGTGCTTGTTCCGAACATCAGTTCAATCTGTTGATGTTCGGATGTATCCTATTGTCTTCAAGTCCTTTTTCCCTTCCTTAATTTAAATACTAGTCTGTTTGGTCTTTAGAAGTTAATCTGTTCTGAGAGGATCTCACTGTGGGTCATATCAGCTGAACTTTTCACGAAACAGATGTGAAAGTATCACAAGCTGAGCTGAGCTACGGTGGAGACCAAGGTCAAAGACCAGGTCCTTGCAAGCACAACACAGCAATGAAGTGGATAGGGTTTGGCATTGCTGGTACTTAGAATTGCAATATTGCCATTACTCTTTCCCTCTGCTCAGTGTATGATCCAATCTGATGATACCCTTCTCCCACTCTGTGTTTCAGTGCTTTCCTGATCTGGTTATCTAGAAAGAGCCTCAGGAACTAGTCAGGTTTTGGTTGAACATTTGGATTCCATGATTCTATGAAGAAAAGCTGCTTTCCTCATGGAAGTGTGGCCAGACCATGCCCAGATCAGATGACCAAGGGTGTGGCAGGTATTGATATGGATGCCTTTGCTTCAAGTGTACAAATGCCGCTGTACTGATCCCTCTGCACACACAGAACTAACTCACTTCAGATGCTGCAAGAAACACTTGCCATAATTTTGCCTGGCAAAGGCTAAGATAACATATATCATTTCAAGCAGGATCATAATGTTCTGCAATCAGACTCTGAATTAGTGTCAGGTCCTCCCAAAGTATGCAGGAGTCTGGCATCTTCTATTTGCCCTAAGGATATTGCTGACCTATAAGTCTTCCAACTGCATTCTCTGTCTAACAGATCTCATAAAATACTATAAGCTACAGTTACCAAAATATGCCATCCTTGGCCACAAAAATACTCTTTCATGATGGAACTCTTTATCTGGAAATGCTGCTGTTTATTCAGACAAGTTTTTTACTTAACCACGGGGATGTAGCAATGTGAAGAGTGCTCATCTTTCATTGAGAGCCTCGAGGTGGCTTTGATATAATGATACAACACTGTATTAAATGGCAGCTATGTTTTTTTGGATGAAGCCATGTGTGCCATGTGTTCCAAAGGGGCCATTAAAGTAGCAGTAGCAGCAGTTTCTCTTCTGTTATCTCAAAATCCTCCAACTAAAAAACCAGACTTTTTGTAGGATTCCTCTTATCAGATAAAATAATAATTAGCTGCCAAATAGCTTTTTTGGCCGTGATTAGGACTGGAGAGAGGATGGATTAGAACAACAGAATTCTTTTGTCTGCATTAAATGCACCATTTAACAAATAGATCGGATTTTATTCCCAGAGCCAGAACCAGACTTTAGGTGGCACAATGCAGGACTGAACTGATGAGGACATCTTGTTGCTCATTTGGGTTTACAGGCATGCATTCACAGGCTGCCAGTATTGCTGGTTGTTTGTGCTCCCTGGGGGTCTTAATGCAACAGAAAATGACGGAGAATTCTGAGACTCCTGGATGATCTGTCCCAGTGATGCCTTTCTCTTCCAGTAAAGAAGTTGCCTTCCTGATGCTCAGACTGAGCCCCTTCGACTCTATTTTTGTGGCTGCTGCCCATTGTATACCCTCTGCTACCACAGGGGAGAGTGGCATTATAGTAGATCACCTGTTAACCTCTTTGTCAGACTAACAAAGCCCAGCTCCCTCAGTGTCTTCTGCTTTTGGTCTCTGACCATCTTGGTTGCCATCCCCCTAGATGCACCACTGACAGTGAGGATTCAAAACTGTAGTCCAGGAAATAATTTAATCTACTGATATCTCACCAAGACCAGATTCTTTTCCATATTCCATCCAAACAATTTAATGCTCACAAAATGACAGCAAATAACTAGCCCTTAGTATGGATTTCAACGAGGAAGAAACTTTGATCAACTCTGAAAGGCAAAGCTGGGGGAAATAGCTGTGGAAACTTGATATGGAGGGGAAATTGCTATTTAGAGGAAATAGAGTTGCATGATTATGTCAGTTCATCAGCAGCTCTAGGGAAGAGCAGATATTAGGTCAAGCATACTGTTTCAGATTTCAGAATTCAAATGACAATGAAATTTAAAAATGAAACGTTGTTATGAGTCAAAGTTCTCTGCATTGGAACAGAAACAGAAAATTGTGGATACTTGAAAACGCAGATTTCTGTTTTTATTAGAAAAAAATCATGAAAACCAAGATAATTTTGAAAAATGCCATGAAATCTGTGCTATTCTCACTATGGGGGGAAAAAACAACCAACCAACCAACCAAACAAGTAGAGCTTGGTAATTTTCCTTTATTTTTTTTTTACTCAGCTTTGAACAGAGTTTCCCCAAGAGGGTAAGAGGACAAAAAGTATCTTCCTTTCGATTTCAAGGCCACGACTGAAAAATAGGAGATAAGCAAATGCAGAACAAGACTATTTGCAGAACATCTGCCAAAGCAGTCTGCTCTTGTCTGGCACCTGGAACCCATACTTTTGTTACCTAGCTCATGGCTGATATGTCAGTATTTTGTACTGTACAGTTTTAGGATGGTTTGTAACTCTATGACCTTGTATGGTCCCCATGTACTTTTCCTCTCCTAAAACTGAAGTCTGTCTGATTGTCCCTTCTGGAGACTTTTCTCCTTGTTCTTCCAGATGTTTGTTCCCTGTTACTTTTTAAACTCCAGTTCAAGCCTGTTTCATGGGATGAGCTCATTAGCTGCACAAACCAAATCCTTGGAGCTCGAGACATTAAAAGGTTCTTAGAGCACAAAACTGTTATTTAATATCCTGATTTGTAGAGTCCGTGGTGACAGTGTCAATTTGTTAATGATGCCCAAACATTTTTAGGCCACTCTGTTCTAAGTGCTGCTTCTACTGGGACAGCACTTACAAAACATCAAGTTGCATTCTAACAGGGAAGTTTTTTCCCTCTGCACTCTCCATGGAAAAATATGAAGAAAATGTGAGGCCACGCTGAGTTTGCCAGTATAAGCAATTTTTTGGCAAAGAGATGAATGTATATAATTCTTACTCTGTAATTGTCTAAACTGAATTAGAAAAGACTATTCCAAACATCTCTCTACATTCTTCCCACAGATATATTTCCCAAAATAAACTTATGGGAAGCTGATTGTTCATTATTCATGGATCCACAGAAATATAACAGTTGACTCACTGTGGATATTTTATTTTGTTAGGCTATTGAATGTTTTGCTTCATGCAGAACGTTCCTTTCTGCTCAACCTACCATACACAGCAAGAATAAATCCAGCTGGCACCTGACATCTTTAAAACTGTCTTGTGTTTTCTGGATTCAGAGTCTGTTATTTCACAATCTGTTCTGGACATGTCAATTTTAATGAGCTATCTAGAACCTCATGAATGCTCTGGGAAAGCTGAACCCTAAATAATCCTATTTTCCATTACATGTCCTGCAGAATCTGATTTATATCTCTGTCCTGATGCTAGCTCACTTGTCACTAGTATTAGCTTGTGACAGTTTATGAGCATTCATGGGGACTTAGGGATTTGTAGCAAGAGTTTAACAGCGAGGAAGTCCTGATGGTACTGTGATTACCACTGATCTTGCTGTAAGAACCGGCTCCCTGTCGACCCATCTGTTTTGGGTATAATAACAATGCAAATATTCAGCAATATTCAGCACAGACGTTTCAGCTGCGAAAAATCAAGAACAAACTTCTGCCCTGAGGGTCTGATTTAAGTCCACTGATGTAAGCCAGGTCCTGATTTTCATTGCCAATGTGCCCGTCTCGCTGACATGCATTATGAGTTTTTAACCTCTGTGAGTTCTGGGATGAAACTAAGCAATCTCTGTGCTTGCCCAGGAATGCAACTGAGGGATGAAAGAGTATGTGGCTTTCTTTAACAGATTAATTACATTTAATATTGTCCTTTCGGTTTTCACTTTTTTATTGAGCTCCAGATGCTGTATTCTCCTGGGAATGTGCTATGTCAGGTTAGTGTTTGCAACTCTGGGAATGTGCATGCCAGTCTCCTAGGCTGCCTTTTAAAATAATTTTGGATAATGGGAACATTTAGGATGTTGGCTCTACTGGCGTTTCTGCTTGTGCTGTCTCGACAGTTCAGCCAGTAGGTGGAACCAGGGGAAAGCAGATGTGTTGCATGTACAAATGCTCAGCCCTTTCCTGGGAGATTCATCCCAAGGTGTCTGATTAAAATTCTGGTTTGAACTTCATTGTTCACATCTAGAACAGTCAAACAGCAAAATATGGAGCTATTTCTAAAAAATGACAGGTTGACGCTGTCAGACCCTGGTGTACAAACTCCCACAAGTTTGGGTCAGCCTGCAAATCAGCTGATTTCATCACATAGTAGTAAAGAGGATGTTTTAGTAAAATTTCCTCACTGACCATTTTCACTTGTGAATATGTCAGAGATAGACAACAGGGGATAATCCAGATCACATCGTATCCCTCCATCAACAACATCTGGCATTTGCTCAAAGGGCAGCATTAGAAATGCAGGCTAAAAATATTCCTTTAATGTGTTTTACTGTGGGAAATTAGATGTACTCTGCCCAATGGCATGTGCCCTGCAAAACACAGCCTGGGCAGCTCAGAGTGAATTAAAAAGTCCATCTTTGAGATCAAATTACCACCAAAGAGAAAGCAGTAGGAGGTGATAAAGTGCTAAGGTTTCTGGTACTATGGAACTGTTTCACCAGCTCTGTCAATAGCCAGAGGACTCAAATTTAAAGCCACCGTCCTTTCTGAACTTCTTTCCATCCATAAACTGGAGGGAAAGAACACGGATATCTTCTCCTTACCTTAACCCAGTTGATCCTGATGAGAAAAATACTTGAAAGAAAAAGGTTTTAAGCGTAAGACCTTGAAGCACTGAAACAGTGAAATCAATACACGAGTGTATTTTTAAACGTCTGTAAAAAATAGAATATAAAAAAGAAAAAAGTGAAAAAAAAGAGAATATATTGTGATGCATCGAGGGCTTTGCTGCTTTAAAGCAAAAGGGGAGACTCCTCATGCACTACGTAAAAGTGCTGCAATATATCTGCCTGGCTTGCAGTTCGGACTGTAATTTCAACACTGTAGCTTGGTCTTTCCAGGTTTTGAAACTAAAACATGTTAAAAAATTACAGTATTTTTCAACAAATTGAAAATATACTTTGCCAGTAGGTAGAATCTGTTGCTAAAATGCTACTACCCATTTCATATCTTTAAACTTGGATAATAAAACACATGGCTATTAAAAAATATTGTGTTTGTGGCTATGGGTAATTTTTTATTTTCTCCTTCTCTCTTAAATGTGAACACAGAAATTAGTTGTAAATTGTTGCTAGCAATCTGCTCTGCAAATGCATAAAGAAAGTAATTTTGGAGCTTGCCAAGCATAAATCAGGAGTGACTTTAATAGGGAGTTATCAGGCATAGCAGGGTGAGAAAGGCTTCATCTTGTTTTAATGAGAATGGGCTTGTACCTCCAAAAGCAGCAAAATTAGAACTCATGAATAACTTGTGGTGGAATATTTTCTCCTTGGCATCCAAGACAATAAATCTTCAGTCTCCAAGATTGAAGAATAATTAAATAAAACAGGTTAATTACCAGTACTTGGAAAAACTAATTTCCTACCAGGCACATTCTTTTATCTTTCTGACATTTTAAAATAAACTTGTCAAATCCCCACCACTGTGATTTTTTGTGTTAATTTTCCCTTTGCTCCCATTTTGGATTTCTTGCAAAACCATTGTTGTCCTATATGTTATACTGACCCTAAATACATGATTCCTTAAGCCTTAAATTACATGAGTGGGTTTTTTTGTTTGCTTTTTTGACTTTTTTTTTCTAGTTAAGGATGGCCATTGATGAAGGCCATTGGAGTATGATTTCCCTTTGATGGCACTTGTGGAAAGCACTAGTCATGATGTCTTAACCAACATACTTATTAATAAGAAAGTCTATATCCCAAAATGTTCCAGGACGTTGACATAGTAGGGCTAGGTACTTAGATATTCCAGTGATAAAGCTGACCATGGAAAAGAGAAAGCCAATAATTTTATAATTTTACAGAATTGTTTCTCCCACAGTAAAGTTCTGAGGGACTTGGGAGGGGAGAGGAATAGGTCCTGGAAGCTCTAGAGGTTGTGCACCTGTTAAAGTGCCCAATGGACAACAGTTTCCAAAGGTCTTGGTTGGGTGGTGATGCAGCCTAGGAGATACTGCTGCTTGCATCACTCCATGCCTTCCCTATTGTAAAACACAGGAGCCATAGTGTTTTGATGCCTGTTCACACTGGTTATTTGAAGGTGCTTACGTAGCTCACACTGTGTCCTCACAAAGCTTACTCAGCCATACCACTGGACATTTCAGCCAGCACAACCAAGACCTAAAACAGGTAACCGCTATAAGGACACTGGAAAGGCTTTCTTGGCCACCTCAGGCTTTAGACCTAAAGGAAGGGCTATTAAACAGTTTATTCCAAATTTCTGTTTATCAAAAGCCTCAAAATGTCTCCCAGCTATCAAGTTCTCTGCAAGAATTCAGACCTAGTCCTTCACGTATTAACTAAACCCTCAGGAGTAGCAGGGTTCCTCTTTGCTGCGTGCGTTTGTTCACAGACACTTTCATATCTACACGGGGTATATAAGCTGTTTGCTTGCTCTTGTTGACAATAGAAACAAGGGATGGGGAAGGGATTTGCTTACAGGGTTGGGCTGTGGCAATGGGCTTTTTAAATAGCTGCGTGACTTTTGTCTGTGCATCTGGATTTGGTTATTAAACACTTTTTTTAATGATCAGCGACAAAGTAAATAGGTTTATTGCACTTGAGGAGGCCTCTCTTCTCAAGTGGCAGATTATTGCACCTACTCAAACCATTGTGAGTAGAATGAAAAATCCTACTATTAAAAGGCCAGGGCTTTTCATCGATCTGAATGTTTCTCTCTTAACAACTTTGGCAGCATCAATGAGCTTTAAAGTGGGGGTAAATTATACTGGTATGTTTTAGTTTAAACATTAGTTTAAAGGTGTTTTTAAGCCAACTTTAAGGCCAACTGTTTGTAAAGGAGGCCTTAATGGAATTGGGAATTATGCCCAGAGCAAACACTGTCTGTTTGGCAGTGATTAGTAATGTGTTCACAATTTACTAAATATAGGGTGACCAAATACTAAGGTACTTAAATGCACCTTCAGATAAAGCAGTAGCAGGTTTAGAAATGTACTTTATTAAAATCTGAGCCTGCCAACAAAGGAGCTGCAGAAGAGAGTCAAGGGGCTTTGCAGAGATATCCTGATGGATAATTCACTGACTGTGGGATCACAGTTTCTGGGCTTGACACAAAGTCTTGGGTTGAGGCATTTTCTTCATGGAGAGTTGTTGAAAAGCCTTCTGTTTGAGACATTTGGAACTGCAAAGAGGACAAAACCCTGGGGTTATATAGTACAGCACAAGGAAGCCAGCAATGGATGGAACGGCCTTAGCAGTTTCTAGAGCCTGACTTTCCTTCTCTGAACTTCTTAGGATTACAGTTATTCTTTGCAGCCCTCACACCTTGGCACTTCGAAGGGCTTCTAGGCCACAGGTACCGAAGCAGTGTCATATTCTGGCTACTGCTGATAGTATGTAAATAAACTTATTTGTTTCTATTCCTGAGCTGCTGTGCCCTGCTTGACCCTCACAAACAGCTCAGGTTTTCTGTGCAGGAATCCTCACAAAACAGTTGCATCTTTGCTTTGTCACTGGGCTGATTTGCACCCGTCCTGCAACTCAAGTGTGGCTGGTGCTGTTAAATGTAATCCAGAGTTTGCTCTGCAAGGACTGGAGAGTGCAGAAGGCAGTGAACCTCTACTTTCTGTGGGTTTTGCTATGAATTAAGGTATCCCAGTACTCCATGATCTCAGTAATAGTGACACCTGGATGTGCCTACTGGAGTTGCATCACTGTCTTACACAAAGTCCCTTTTCTACCTTGATTTACCTTAATCAGATTTTTTTATCTGATGATCGGATTTTTAATTAACTTGAAGACTGTTTTTTTTTTTTTTTAACTTATTTGCCAAGGAAATGGAGATCAGGAAATGGAAACTTGGCAGTAATGTCTTCCCCCTAAAAGTATTCCTTCCTTTCTCACCATGGTGGCAAATATTTGTGCATGGCTAATGAAAGAAACGCTAGTGTTGTGAAGTTTCACTCATCCAAGTGCCGCAGTAGCTCCACGTAGGACAAGAGCATGTGCCAAAAGGAGTAGGTGGAAAATCACTGCAGAAATATCGCAGTTCTTCGACTGTGTGAGCCAGGGCAACATCATGGGAACTACAGTGTGTGACCAGGAAGAGCCCACTGCTGACAGACCTAACAGCCTCATGGCTGAGAGGGCATTTCTGCTGAATATGGTAGTCTGAACACTGTGAAGGATGGGTAGGGGTGGTTGTCAGAGTGCTTAGAGTAGATACATTATTTTTTAAAAAAAAATTATGTAATTTTTTTTTTTGTATGTGTTTTAGCCATAGTATAGCTTCATTGTTTAGGACTGGGACTCTGTCAGGGAGCTGAACTGCAAGTGTGTTGTGTTATAGGGGTGGAGACAACGAAAACATTTTTCAAACAGAGGCGAATGAACTTGTGCAGTATGACATTCACAGCCAGTTACACAGATTTTGGTTTCAGAGGGTGACTTTTCCTTTCTCAAACCTCATGTCCATTCAAGACAAAGAGATAGGGCATCATAGGGCAGTAGCTGTTGTGGTATTATGGGTATCGCAAGAAGAGAAAAAATGGACAGGACATCCTCAGAAGGTTCATGATGGAGTGGCTGAGTCAGTGGGTTTCCAATTATCCTCACAACACAGTGGTTCATGGCTGGGTGTCTGTGAGGATGGTGGGCTGATAGGGCTGATTCCAGTCCCCTTTCGGATTCCGTGTTTTGGTTGCAAGACCCAAAAATATGGATAAGCCTCAGGAATGTGAGGCCAAACGGGTACATGTGCTTTCACACTGCAACATGATGACCTTTATCTTGCTTGGTGACCTGAAGGGCAGTCCTGCTGAGTAGAAGAAGCCTACAAGTAGCCAAGAGGTTCTAGAGTTTTCTCTCAACCAGCAGTGACGACAACTATGGGGTGGCATAATCCTCTGCCAGCGCCAAGCACCGCAGGACAACAAAGATTGGACACATCTCACAACTTCTTCTCATATATCAGAGGGGTTTTGGTACATTCCTACATGGTGAGAGAGAGGTCCAGAAAGGGCTGAGGGTCATCAAAGTGGTGCCAGGCTGTTTAGATGGTGGTCCCAGTCACAGAGCACTTGCCCTCAGCCATGGCTTGAAGGGTTTGCAAGAGAGTAGTGACCACTCCAACTCCATGACTCTTCGACATTCATTCTTTGGTTTCCTTGCAGTCCCATTTAGAGCTGAGGGGATTTTTACCGAGGACTGATCCCCATTGCATTTGCAGCCCCCATTTCTCCGTAACGCTCTCCAAGCTGTGTTTCTTTGCTTGCAGGCCATTGCCCAGACCTCCATCACCACCATGTCCCCCACTGTCCCGGCCACGACAGAGACCTACACACGGACCCAGTACTGCAAGTGGCCGTGCGAGTGCCCCAAGTCCCCACCGCGGTGCTCCGTGGGCGTCAGCCTGGTCACGGACGGCTGTGACTGCTGCAAGACCTGTGCCAGGCAGCGTGGAGAGACCTGCACCGAGGCTGACACCTGTGACTTCCACAGGGGCTTGTACTGTGACTACAGCGGAGACAGACCTAGGTACGAAATAGGAGTATGTGCACGTAAGTGATGTACATATATTTTTGACTTAGATATACGTTGGCAGCTCCCCTCAGTCTGAGGGGTGGGTGAGGTTTATCTCATTACATTACTGGCTGCATGCTCGTCAGCTTCTCCATGCATCATCTTCCATTCCCTTGTAACTGCCTTTGTTCTCAGGGCAGGTGGCTGGATGGGAAATGACATCTGAATTCTTGCTCTTTGAGTAGGCTGCAGCCAACAGCAAAGACCAACCAGCACTTGGAAGTCTCCAGATGTGCAAGGAGATGATTCCATATTCCCTGCAACAGAAAGAGGTTCTGTAGTGGGTTGGGGATGAAGGAAGAGTAGGTGTGCAGCCAGATTTAAAGACAAGCAATGTAGGCATCTACGTGAAAACCATGACATTAAGGGGATGCTTTTGGCAAATTCCCTACTGTGGATCCTTTGAAAGGATAGCACATGGTGTCTTGCCAAGAGGGTCAGGAATAAATCCTCTCCTATCAGAGCTTTTCAGTGACAAATTGAGGTCTGAGCCTTAATTTTATGATGCTTACAGTCACATTAGCAGCTGTGAGGCAGAAGGATATCTTCCTGCCTGTTGTAACAAGCTCTTGGTTTCATGTGACTCGAATACTTTTACTCAAGAAAAGAAAAAAAAGTTAGGTAATGTTTTGTGTGCCAAGGATATGTTCACCTGTTCTGAGATCCAGAACATGAGATGGAATCTGATTAGCTCATAAATGTTAGAAATTATTGAAAATTACTACTCTGGGAAAGATTAAAAGTGAAAGGATCACAAGCACAACCACACAGACTGCTGATCAGAAAGGCTGTTGACTGTTTAGCAAGTTATTAGAACAAATGGCCATGGCTTTAGGTATGTAAACAGGGAAAAGTCATTTAGAGGTAGGGTCTTCTAGGCTGGAACATAAGCATGAATGAAGTTAGAGGAAATGTAAAGGTGAAACAAAACCTGGAGGAGAGCTGATTGTGAGATGAATAGATAGAATAACTGATCCACAGGAGAGGAAAAAATTACAAACTGTGGGCTTCCATAAATTTAAAACAGCAGAAGTCACACAAGGGCAGGTCTGAACAGTGAAGCAGTTCAGGGAAGCTGACAGTTTCTCCCAGAAGTGATACTAGGTGTTGCAGTAGCTCAGTTACAAAAAAAACAACAAACAAACAAAAAAAGGTATGCAAAAAGTGCAGTCTAACCAGGTTTTTGCAGAATATGATCAAAATAACAACAAGAGAAGTTACGTGCAAGGAGCTGTATGCTTAAACAGTGATTTTCAAGATTAGAAAAGATTAAGCTTAAGAAGAGAGGATATGAGATCATTCAAGTGTATTGTCTGGAGTGTGTGGGAGGTCTGTAAGGGCAAGTTAGACAAACATTGTCAAGAATGACATCGTTACAGCTGGCCCTGGGTTGGGAGAGGAAAACAGGCTTGATGTTGTCTCAAAGCTATCAGCCTTCCTAGGGCTCTTTAAAGATCTTCGTGTTGCTTCACATTTGTTTATTTATTTAAATGCTTGTTTTCTTAGTTGGATATCTTTTGGTTTTTTCAGTCCTCCCATACATCACAGGCATTCACTGGGAATCCCTCCAGATTTTCCAGTGAGGTCTGGAGGGATTCCCAGTCTATGCTTTTTCATCCTTACTACCATGACAATATATTCCTTATCATGTGACATCTATGATGACGTCTATGAATCTCTGGTGAGGGGCAGTGTGGTGTGCAGAGCTGAGGGGAATGAGGGGTAGGTCTTTCCGTGGTTAGGAGTGAAGCAGGTTGTGTGTGGCTGCCAAAGAAACCTGTAGTCTTTCCCTTGCTTTCATCATCCAGGTAGATGCACAGGACAGGATCTGCTGACATGTCCTTTCTTGTACCCTGGGTCACATATAGGCTGCATCACCCCACTCTCAGCCCAAGGGGTTCTGTCCTGATCACAGGGTGAGTGAAGGCTCCTGTCAGTGGCACCCTGCTGGGTGTTGGGAACTAACTGCTGTGAGGAATTTGCTTTGCATACAGTTCCTACTGGCCAGGCCTAGAGAACCTAGAGAATCTGGGCATGCAGGGCTACAGAAACAATATATTATGTGGAAAAATAAAGATTCTGAAAGAACTAGGAACATGTTTTGGGAAAGGGAATGCAGTCAAACTGGGGGAAATTCAGGCTGTATCTGGACTGGCATGCTGTGGTATATCCCAGGATCTAACCTCCCAGACATGGAATAAGAACCTGCTTGGAGTCACTACAGCTCTGCCTTCATTGTTTAATTTTCTCTGCACCAAAGAAGAGACAGCAGAGTGCCGAGCACATGCTCAGGCGGGGAGTCAGACAATGTGCACCTTGGGCTGGGATTAGGGATGTCCTTCCCAGTAGCTTAATTTCAGACTTAGTGAAGTTCTGCGTGAAGGTATTCAGCAACCCCTTTGTGTTTGGAAGTGTTCTCATGGTGAACCTCTTGGTGTAGGAGACCTGAAGGAGGCTGAGTTATTGTAGTGAAGGAGGGATATGCTGGTAGGAAAACACCAGGAAATACAGCATTTTCCTGAATTGTCACAGTCCATGTGCACACCTAGAAATATATCTGAATTCTCAGGTCCAGCTCCAGCACTGTGAGATGTTTTTTCAATACAAAGGCTGAAACATTTTCAAAATTGGAGCTGAGCATAAACTGGAGATCTAGATTTGTGCTTCAAATTCCAACAGCTCTTGTTTTGGCGCAGAAGAAGGAATTTGCATTTGATGCTTTCCTTTCAGCCCATTCTAAAAATATGAAGCCTTTACAGAATTTTAATCCAGCATTTCAATTTGTGTTCCCCCGAAGCAGCCACATTGCTGCTCCATTTCCCACCAGACTTAAAAGTGAGCACTGCCTCCATGTGACCAAACAAGAAACTAAACTTTGAATTTTCCATTGAAAGATTTCTGCCACTGCATCCAAATAACTGGCCATCTCTTTGAAACAAATTAACAAAAAAATACTACTGTTTGAATCAATGTGATTCCTGTTCATGGGCAATCAAAATGCTTGCTTGATTTTTTTTGTGTGACTTTGCTTAAAAAAATACAAAAAGTAATTATTTTCATGGCTTTATAATGTATACTTCATTCATCTAGAGAAATATTCTATCATAAACTGTGTGAGATCCAGTTGCCTAAATTTAGTAATCCAGTGCCATTTAGGCGCTCCTTTGCTACCTTGGTTGTCCTTTCCCCTCTGCTTCGGATGAGTACAGGTGTTGTGAAGAGCTATGTCATATATGTGACTCCATATAGCCTCCTCATACGTCCCTGAAAGCCTCAAATTTCACTCATTACCTGTTTTAATTGTTTTGATTGTTTCTACTGTGAATAACTCCTACCACCATGCCATGAAATGATTTTTTTAAGTAAGCATTTGTGGGTAAAGCTTGTTTTATTTTCTAACTTGTTTTTTTCCATGAAGCATGGAAAGATTCTCTTCTTTTTGCTGTGATTCATAATGAAAACAGTTTCCTAGATGGTGTGACTACCCTTGTCTCAGCATCATGCTGAACACATCGCCTTGCAGCACTGCCGTGTCTCCATGTTGGCTCTGCCAGCCCAGGGATCATCTTGGTAAAGGAACACATCAGAGCTGCTTGTTGCCAGCATTATTTTAATGGTGCTCTGTGTGTCTTTCTCTCTTTTTCTTTCTTTTCAGAGATTGTTGGTGTAGGCTGTGTCCTCAATGGAATCAGGTATAAGAATGGGGAGACGTTTCAGCCCAACTGCAAATACAACTGCACGTGCATTAACGGGGCTGTGGGCTGTATTCCCATGTGCACAAACTCACGTCCTCCCCTTGTCTGGTGCCCAAACCCAAAGCTGATTAAGATGGCAGGGAAGTGCTGCGAGCAGTGGGTTTGTGATGACTCCAGGAAAATCAGGAAGACGTCTCCGCGTCACATCTCCTCTGCAGGTATGGAGGCAGTGAGGCAAACCTCTCCTTTGCCATCAGGCAGCTGAAGACAGAATCTACAAGCAAAGTATCAGCTTGTCCTGCCAGACCTGGCAGGTGTCTAGTCTTTGTGTGAATGAGGCACAGAGGCTCCCACACAGCATGTGCTGAAGGACAGGACAGGCAAACCCATGTGGTGTGCTCAAACTCCTTACAGCAATGTGGGATGCCTCCAGGGATGCCTCATCCCTGGAAGCATTCAAGGCCTGGTTGGATGGGGCCCTGAGCAACCTGATCTAGTGTGGCGTCCCTACCCATTACAGGGGAGTTGGATCAAAATGATCTTTAAGCTCCTTTTCAACCCAAACCATTCTATGATTCTATGAATGTGAGATTCACCAAAGATGCTTGTGTAACCATCCTGTAATTCTGCACAGCAAAGCCCCATTTGAAGCATCTGCTGGAATTCTGAAGATATCACAAGCCCCTTTTCATGCTTCACCTTTTTTTTTTTTTTTTTCAGTCTGGGCCCTCTGGGAAACAGAATGGGTTCAGTTTAATTTGAGACTGAACCTTTCTGTCTGGGTCTTATTGCTTTGGTAGTGCAATTTTAAAGCTCCTCTATCTTAGTAGTCTCAAACTTACATAACACCTTGAAAGCAGTTACTGTGGTGGAAGTTTCATTGCCACCTGGGCGAAATTGTCTATGTGTTAGTATAGCTTCTCATCAGGACTGATGATATTGTTAAACTACCTATTTTGTGTATCACATAACGTGTCTTCTTTCCACGTACATTCATAACCCGCTGCACAGAGATGGTACCATTTGCCTCAAATATGGTCCCAAATGCTTAAGATGGACTCAGCTTGCCATATGTCTTAAATTCCCCCTCAAAATGCCCTGCAATGAAGTGTATTGCCATTAGCCACATTAGCTCCATATTTTAGACTATCTCACAAAAGCAAAGCTGAAGGAGATGTAGGGTGCTTGTTGTAAACTAGAATTTTGTTTCCTCGGCGGTAAGGGATTTTTTTCCCCCAACCCTTGGTCTATCATTTTACTGCACAAAACAAAGCTTCAGTCTCCATTTTGTGCATTAAAACCACGAGTTTAGTCCTCACTTCTGTCCCTAGTAGCTCTGAAATGTGATGTAGGTCCAAATTCAAAGCATGTACTGCTGAAACTGGCCTCATGTCTTCATTGCCTTTGTCCCAAAATGCGCATGGGCATAACACAGCTTTGCTTGCCTGACTTTCCTCTTGTAAGTAGAAATCGTACAGAAGTATGACTAGCATTTATTACGTTTAGTATAGTGATTAATATACTAATAAACATAACAGTGAGCAAGCTCAGCGCAGCAGTTTCTATCAGAGTCTTTCCTTTGGGGTGTCCTATGAGCTGCAAAGCAGAGGGGACTTTGGCTGAGGCTGTGAAAGAACCTGAACTGCGGTTATTGGCTGCTTTCAAAACGGAGCCCACCCTTCTCCAAAAATGGCTACTGAGCTCTTTGGGAGCAATTCAAACTGTTCTTCCTCACAGTGAAAGGCTGTGGCTGCTTCCCAAGCCCTCTGCCATCCAGCAGAGACTGTTGACCACTTTCTGCTACTAGGAAATCAATTGAACGGGCTCAGAAATAAACCTTCATGGTGGGATCAGATCTCATCCTTTTTTTCCACCCGCTGGCACAGGCTTCTGTAATTGTTTGTATTGTGGCAGCACCTGGGGGTCCCAGACAAGGACCCCCTTGTGCAAGGCTGCGAAGGGGAATAAAGAAATGAGCCCTGGCCCTGAGCGCTCACAGAGTTGGAGAGGCTGACACAAGCAGGTCAGCACAAAGGGGATGGGGTGAGGGGGTTCACGGGAATTCTGAGCCACTTCACTGGAGTTTAATTATTTGGGTTAGTGGCCTGAATGTGTAATGAGCTGGGGAGAGGGTCTTTAATATGTAAAGCGGTCTTGGCTGAATAATGTGGGGTTAAACTCTCTCCATAGCCTACGAGGGAGAGGATGAAGCCTGGCAGAAGAACTGCATCGTTCACACCTCACCCTGGAGTCCTTGCTCAAAGACCTGTGGGCTGGGCATCTCCACCAGGATTTCCAACGACAATGAGCAGTGCCGACTCCTGAAGGAAAGCCGTCTGTGCAACATGAGGCCCTGTGAGGTGGATATAACCCAGCACATCAAGGTGGGGACTGTTTCTTTGTGTGCCCTTTCAGCTTTTGTTGTGCAGCTTTCAGGCCTCAGAGGGCTGATGCACTTCTACACAGACTTGCTGTGCTGCACAGAGTTCCAGAGTGTGTTCTCCCTGTGCATCCATGTGCTGGTACGGAAAGCTTGCCCTGAGAGCTTTAGCTGCAGCCAAAATGTCCTTGCAAAGAAGGGCAAGAAAAGCCTGCTGTGATCAGTGCTGGCTCAGACAGACCTGCACTCAGCTACTAGAAAAACAATGATGCATGTCTGGTCATGGCTGTGAACTCCATTTTCCAAGTATCCTACTGGATACACATATCTAAACATGTAAATCTGTCACAGCCTTTAGGGATTCCTAACAACACTTTTAAATATAGAAATCAAAGAATAGAATCATATAACTGTTAAAATTGAAAAGACATCCAAGTTCATCAAGTCCAGCCTTCGACCAAATACCACCATGCCCATTAGACCAGACTGTGGTCTACTTGCTTTTCTTAACACTACCGGAGATGGTGACTCCTCCACTTCCCTGGGCAGCCTGTTCAAATGCTTGACCACTCTTTCAGCTACAAAATTTTTCCTAATATCCAACCTGAACCTCCCATCGAGGAATTTAAGATCATTTCCCCTATCATTATTTACCTGGAAGAAGAGGCCAACCCCGACTCTGCCACAACCTCCTTTCAGGGAGTTGTAGAGAGCAAGGTGGATTTTATGTCTTACCTCATCACTCTCTACAACTGCCTGAAAGGAGATTGTAGCCAGGTGGGTGTCGATCTCTTCTCCCAGGCAACCAGCGGTGGGACAAGAGGGCACAGTCTTAAGCTGTGCCAGGGGAGGTTTAGGTTGGATATTAGGAAGAAATTCTTTGCAGAGAGAGTAATCAGGCATTGGAATGGGCTACACAGGGAGGTGGTGGATTCACCGTCCCTGGTGGTTTTTAAGATGAGACTGGATGTGGCCCTTAGTGCCATAGTCTAGTAACCATGGTGGGGTTGGATCAAAGGTTGAACTTGATTATCTCAGAGGTCTCTTCCAACCCAGTTGATTCTATGATTCTATGACTCTGGTTCTGTGATTCTATGATTCTATGTCAGTACTGAATATTAACCTCTCTCTTTTTATTTTCTTCTCTGATTTAGCCTGGAAAGAAGTGCTTGGCTGTCTACAGGGCCAATGAACCCATGAACTACACCATCTCAGGATGTGTGAGCAAAAGTCCATATAGACCCAAATATTGTGGCGTCTGCACAGACAACAGGTGCTGCACACCCTACAAGTCCAAGACTATTGAAGTGAGGTTTCAGTGCCCAGATGGAACTGAGTTTTCCTGGAAAATCATGTGGATCAATGCTTGTTTTTGCAACCTGAACTGCAGGAACCCCAATGACATCTTTGCCGACTTGGCTCATTACCATGATTACTCTGAAATCGCTAATTAAATTGGCTGAATGCTTGAATTGACCCATTGCTCTGATTTTACAGAGGTTTTAAAATAAAAGGAGAATCTTCATCCACTGCCAATGTACAATTTGTTTTTTTTCCTGAGTTAGGAAGTTAAGTAACCCTGTTTTGCCACACTGTTTTTGGAGAGATCTTGAACAAGCAGGATTTCTAACTCTGATATATCTTTGTCCATTAACAGCAGCCAGGAATTCCTTCATGCACTGATTCCAGGACTTAAATGGCAGCTATGTTGGCAATGCCATTTATTAGGCCAGCAGTTTAATTGCCCAAAGGAAAGAATAGTACACCAGTATGACAGCAAAAATATGCCTGTCAGTAGCTTAGACATGAGATTTGGGCACCCTTATTGTCATTTCTTGAACAATGTTGTATAAGATGGAAAATTGATATACATGTTTTATTTTTAACGTTAGACAATGAGGATTTGGTGGTCTGACTCTTGGGACTAAAGTATCTGTCACGCTGAGATCAGTGCTAGAACTGCCCCTCTGTCATTCTCAAGTCAGATCCTTTTCCATGGTGAATTTCACAGGAGAAGCCTAGGGGGAAGGATGTTTCTCCTGAAATCTCGTTGTGATGAGTTTGTCTCTCACCAGGAGACATTAGGCTGTGTCCAAGAACATCTATGTCCTGCTCTCCTTGGATTCACCTCAATCTCTTGGAGTATCTAATGCCAGGGACATTTTCACAGTTCTCTACCTGCTCTGATTCTGAACAGCCTGAATGCTCTGAATCCAAACCAGCCATCCCAGAGCTCATATTCTTAGGATAGATCTTCTATCCAGGGGTTATGTATTGCTCCTACGCTAGCTCTGCAGACCTGAAGGATGAAATGCAGGGGGCCAGATGAGAGATGAAGGAGCAAGACCTCATGCACCCATTTATTCACACAGGAATTGTGTAGTCTGTGTCTGGGGACCACCACCTCCTCCTCCCAGTGGGGTTATGAGCATGCAGGTCACACCTCCCACTGCCACCTTATCAGTGACACCAATCATTGTTTCACACGGCTGGGGTAGAGGAAAGGAGACACATGCTAAATGAGCAAACAGATGTCAAGCTTCTGTGAATGTGTGGATGCAGAAGGAAAGGCAGTCCTTGGCATAGCTTCTGGTGCATTAGTTCCAACTGGGCTGCGGCTCAGAGTAAACATCAGGGTAAAGCGTTTTCTTCAGAAGTGGTTTCACATGCAAATATCAGCTAAGAGAAAAAAACAAACCTGTCATTACCTTTCCAAGCAATACATTTATCATCACTGAAAGATGCTGGAGCCAGGGTTTTTTTCCAATAAATTGTTAGTACAGCACTCATGCCCCATGGCACATTTGCTATTGCTTCACTTGGGAGAGCAGAAATGTGTTTCTGCATGGAGAACTGTAGTATCTGTTCCAAAATCCCTGGTGGCACAGTAGAACTGATTGACACATGGTCTGGAGATTGGAGCAGTACAGGGCTGAATTTGGGATGATGCAAGTGTTTTAAATTAGTCACTTATTTTGCTTCAGTTTCAGCTGGCAGGTTGTCTCTCTTCATCTTGTTAACCCAAAGAAAGCTAGATTAGTTTCTGGGAGACATTAATCTTCTTGGCTATGATGAATTAAAAATTCTTGTGCATGGTCTGAAAATAATGTCATCCCTGTGTAAAAACAACTAGGAAAAAATGCTGTGCATCTTCAAAAGCTGCTAACTCCAGTAGTATATTTTTTTGAATATAAGAATTCTGCCCACATATTTCCCATAGAGCTAGGCCATACCTCAATTCAAAGCTTTTATTATTTCTTTCTTTAAGCTTCCATGAAACAGCCAGTGGCAGAAAAGAAGGGTGATCCCTCCCTGCATGTTTCAACGTTCTCTCCTCTTTGTTCCTCTGATGATAAGGAACCTGAGGCCACCAGCATTTTGAAAGATTCAGCCCCATGACTGCCTTGGCCTGGGTGATGTGACAGCAGAAGTCGTATCTGACCTATTCGTCTCCACCCAAATGAGACCTCAGCACTAGCAAGACTGAGACTGTTACATTTTAAATTCCATCCCTCGGTAAAAAAGTCCCATGAGAACATACAAAAAAAAAAGAGGCCTTGGACAAGAAGTTGACAATGTTTTCCAAAAGGGAAAATGGTTTGTATTGAGATATGTTATAGGGAAGCCATACTAAGACCTCTTGCTCAATATTTAAATTTGATTATTTAAATCTCATATAAGTTCCCTTAAATATGGCTTGGAATCCTGTGTTCTAGTTCTTGCCCATCTTAAAATGTCATATACATGTGTATGTGTGTATATACGTATATATGTGTATACATATATATGTATGTATATGTGTATATAAAAGTATACACATATATACATATTTATATGTATATACATCTATAAAATACTATGTGCATGCATTTATATAATATTGTATATAATATTATACATAGAAACATGCCTGTGAATACATATGTGTATATTTACATATACTCCTATGGTGCAGTTTTGGTGCATAAAAAGGAGCACATGTATAATGTGTGTTTATATTTACAATCAGTCTTTCTCTTTTTTACATGTACACATAAGGAAACAAAACCAGGATCAGATCATGTACAAAAAACTGTGTCCCTCAACAGGCTTGCTTTGCTTTACAATTAGCTAATGCTGTAACCCCCTCAATGAAATGCTGCAGTGGCTGTAACACACGGCTTTCACTGCAAGATAAAAGAAGCTATTGAGAGCTAATGCGTGACCAGCAGCCCCAGTGCGTGTCAGTTTTTAGTGAAGTGAATGCCTGGAAACCACAGATCTTGCCCAACGCACCCAAGATGCTTCTGTTTCTAGCCTGGTTTCCTAAGGAAGCAAAGCGTGTGCAACCCTTCCATCCTGCCTGTCTATCAGGCAGTCCCTTTGTGGGAAATGCCAAATAAAGGAGGCAGAAGTGTAAAGATCTCATCAGCATTGCAATTCCTGAAAAAAAAAAAAAGGAAACCAAAGAGCAGGCCAGGGAAGAGGACCACCACATTGTCCCCGTTAAGCCCATGCACATCTGCCAGGCAGCCAATGCATCCAACACGTCTGCAGTGTGGCCCAAACGCCTCAGCAGCAGTGTAAGCGGGTTTTGAACAGATGCACCAGTTAGAAACCAGCAGCCATGGAGGAGGCACAGCTGAAGGAATCACAGATGGGGAATAGTGGTTATTTCACTGCTGTAAATAGTGTAAATAGTGCTGTAAATTGTGGGGAGATGGGACACAAATCTGTAGGACACACAGGCTTATTAACTCTTTTGTTTTTACAACTCTTTGCCTGGTGACTCTGAAATGGAAAGAGCATCACTTCTAGACAGTGAACTTGATCTGCAGTCTGTGGTGCATCAGAGATCCTTTGTTCTAACAGATGTTTAAAAGCAGATTAGCCCTAGGACTAAGGCAACAGACCAGCCTTTAGATTCAGTTCCCTGGCTCCCTCTGTGCTTGGGCAAATCGTGTATCTTTATAGAAGTATTTTGTGGTTACAGCTTAAATACATTCAGGATCTAGATCCTCAAAGGCTTTCATGGATCCAGCCCTTGGTTTCACTTTTTCTCAGTACTTCAGAGCCAGAACAGGACCCTACTGTTCATTGCCTCTGTTGAGAGTGAAAACTCCTCCAGAGGGAACTGATCCTCTCTGTATGATTTTACAATGGGCCCAGGTCTCTGCTGGGACCTGAAAGTGATACCATAACCCAAGGAAGCAACAACAATAGCATTGAGTAGACACCAGGATCAGAGCTGGTGCTAGAACCCTCGCTGCAACAGTCCTGGGAGGGGCTTGAGAAAGGATGGAAGTGACAATTTTGCAATCCAGCCTAAGCCAAGACAGTTTGACACACGTCCTGCTCACAGCAATTATACTGTTAGACCTGTATACTGGGACAAGGATGGAGGGTGGGATTTTGAGGGTCTGCTCCTGGTGGTATGAACAGCAAGACTCCAGTGAGCTCCAGTGTCCGCAGCCATTAGCCTTCTGTTGGCACTTCATCACAGTCAGTACAGCAGCTCAAGCTGCCTTGTTTGGGAATCCCAGAAAGCAGGTTATCCACTCAGTGAAGAAGCAGGCATGAAATTTATTCAAATACCTTTTCAGGGAGCCTTGGCTGGAATTTAAAAGACCATTTTGGTGTGTGTGCAACTGAAAACAGGGTGTGGTGCACTTGCCTTATTTTTGAGTTGCTCATTAGGGTTGTGCTGTGTATGTGTAACACTCTAGAAAAACCCACAAAATTTAGAAACACTGTGTCATTTGGTAAATTAAACACTGAGGGTTTTTTATCCCAGTTTTTTGGAAGCAGTTTTAAAACAAGCACTTTATTAAACTGATACAGAATGCTCTCACTATCTAGAGGCACGTATCCATACACATATTTACTGAAATTGTGACTTTTCCTGTTTTATCAGTTCTACAGTTATACTTGTAAGCTTCATATACTGAAATACAGGAAAAATTAACAGGAAAACCAGATTGGCCTTGCAGTGTCAGGCTGAGTTCCTTCAGCTACGTATAACGCATTACTTGTTCGTAAAACATCGTGGTGAGGCTTTTTTAGGTGGCATGTTGCTGCTACGGTTTAAAGATATTAAAGAACCTCATAAGTGGTAAATGGTTAATGAAACTATGACTGACACCTCATTTAGAAACTTAGGCAGGCAAATGGAAGTAAAATATGTCTGCTACTGGCAGCTCTTTTCCTTTTTTGATCTCCTTGCCTGGCCAATGTCCAAGTGTGCATTCACAGTCTGTGACAAAGACCTGAACTGGAGGACACATAAAAATAAAGAGCCAGTAATATGGTAAAAAAGGATAACGTGGAAGCATTTCCTTCAGTGTGAATATTTTGGCAGCTTGGGAAAGCCAGGTGTTCCCCAACTCATATGTTCTTGTTTGCTGGTCTGTTTCTGGTTCTACATTTGTTTGGGGTTTTTTTGCCCTTACTGGACTTGGGACAGACTTCTAGAGTCTCTGAGCAAAGTGGAGTATGTTCTCAACCTACTTAAGTGTGCCTTCGTTAGCAGCTCCCTTGAGAGGCTGCAGGAGTGACCGGTTTGCAGCAGCCATACATACCGAAATTGTTCAAATACAGTCATTAAAGACAGGGGGGAAAGCATTCATTACTCCATATCACTTATTTTACATACCCTCAGAACTAACCCCAGTTAGGGTTCTACCCTTTCATTTTAGAAAAATATACTTGCAGAGTTTTCCCACAAATCAAGTTTGCTTTCCAGTCTGAAGCAGGTTACTTGCCTTGGTAGGAACTTAAACACTGTGAGCAGCCTCATGTCCTGAAGAGTTCTGGATTGGTGTTGAGGTTGCTTACAGTTTCCAGGATTTTAGGTGAGAAAGCATGTTCTCTCTAGCCTTCTCCTTCAGTGTGCTTTATTTTTGTTCTATTTTGTTGCTGGGTTGGGTTTTTTGGTTTTTTTTTTTTTGTTTGTTTGCTGGGAAGGGCTATTATCTGCATTTTTAAGCACTTTCCAGAAAACTGTGCCTCTGGCAATAGCTTTCATCAAAGGTACCACATTTCCCTGCTGTCTCTACAGGCACCAGAAATTCGGTGTGCTCTGTGCTCACCCACGTGGCAGCTGCCATGTGCACAGTCTAGCATGAAGGGCTTCCTGACTGCTTTCATTAGTCTGGGAAAACCATAATCTCCTGAGTACTTTGCACTTTCCAAATGAAGTGCTGACCCTGTGATAGGTTCTACTTCTGTAGGACCTCCTGTGCTCCAAATTTGTATGAGTGTCAGGGAGGGAATCACCACAGGATCAACGTTTAGCATTGGCAGCTGGTAGTAAAGAACTAAGATTTTTTTTGTTTTGGTGACTGTTTATCATTAAAAATAAATGAAATCATATTGCAATCAATCAGTAAATGACAATTTCCTAGCTGGAGAGACATAAGTGCAGGACTGAGGTCCAGCAGGGGGTCTGACAGTGTGCATATCAACACTGCACGAGAAGCTGGGTGGCACCTTTGCATGGTGTGGGCTCATCAAACCCTACAGGCAGGTTGGTTGTGGAGGCTTCGCTGCCCCAGCCCTCCCCCAGTCCTGCTGCCCAGCAAACAGCCCTTCCCTCCCCAGCCCCCTCCACACACTGACCTTGGCCTGAATACCATAATCCACTCCAGCCACAAGCAATTGCAGAGAGTGGCAGGTCATCCAAGGACACCTTTTCCAGCTCTGCTGCAGGTCACAGCTCACTGTGATGCTGATGATTGGGAAGACAGAGCTGCCTGTTATCCCCTTTCCCAGCCACTGGGTTCTTCTGGACATGCCTAGTGATGCCTGCATCCACTGTATGACGTACCTCCCACAGCCACCAGTGTAAAAACACGTAGGGTATGCGGAATGTGGGGCTGCTTCTTTAATGACATCCAAACAACAATTCTCCTCCTGCCCCCAGGAGTGCTGGGTAAGCAAACGATCCCCACGCTGAGTTGCAGGGAACAGACATTGAACTGTTTGGCAGTTGGAATCAGAAGCCTTTTTTCCTCTTTTTCCCCCCCTAACACTGGTCAGCAGCTGTGTTGTTTATAAAATGAATGGAGCCCTTAATGAAGCAATACACAGAAACAGTGAGAGGCTGTGTCTGTCTGTTACAAAGGGCTGAGGGGGAAGGGTTGAGCTCTTAAAATACCCTGACATCCTTTCTCTCAGTTATTTAAACATTAGGCATAGCAATGATCAGCTACCAACATGAAGCCTATATTTGACTTGGTGGAAATGTTAAATTCACACATCAAAGCAGCTGTTCATAGAGACAGACCAGGAGAGGCTTTCTATTACAATAAATGTAAAGTAGTGCAAAATAGTGCAAAAAAAAAAAAAACCCAAACAAACAACAAACCAGACAGCATGTGGGAAGGGGGAGGGACAAGTTGCAGCAGCTCAGTGTGCTGAATTGGTGGATGCAAGAGACCCCATTACCAACACATTAAAGATTGCAGCAGATACTCTGCCCAAAACACAAAAACAGGCATGAAGAGGATTCATGCACATTTCTCCCACTGGAGAGAAAAATAAGCAGCTTTGCTATAAACAGTCTTGACTCCAGCTCAGTCCACTTGCAACACACGACATTAATCATAAACCTTGAAAACACATCTAGGTTAAAGTTTCCAGCTGTTCAATCTATAGAGAGACTTTTAAAGAGGAAAGCAGCATCCTTCAGCACAAAAGTCCTGCTGCCATGACATGGTGTTGGCACATCCTCTCCCATTCCTTCTCTGCAAGGACAGGGAAGGGGAAATACATCTTGAAGTTCACCAGATTTTTGTACAGTAGATGTCAAGGCCCAGACAGAGGTGGAAAGAACACAGATTTCAGCAATGACATCCTTTCTATTAATGCCTTTGAAGAGCACCACTACAGCAAAGATTTGGTATCGAGGTATACTGATGGCATCAGGAAGCCTCCCAGTCCCTGAAAGCCCATTTGTTCTCTTCCACCCTTTATAACCCCAAAAGCACTGTGAGATGTGAACTGGTTATTTTCTGGAAACCTCATTTAGTCAAACCTAAATTTCCTCTATGCCAGAAGAGCTCCTTGTCCCCTGATGGTCATTCATATTTGGAAAAAAAAAGCGAAACCTCAGCTCACCTTTTCTGGGTTAGTAACATTACACTATCCAGGTTGATCCTGTCTTCAAGAATAATGCAGAAATCAGCTTTTGCAAGCTCTAAGAAGGGTTTTCATTAAAGAAAAAAAATCTAATAAATCTGAAAGCCACCTGCATCTCTTTAGTTACAGCACAAGTTAAAGATGCCAGGAGACCTGTACTGCAGGGAAAGAGGAGTCGTAACTCCTTGCAAAAGGTAAGACATTTCTCTGTGCTGCCCTTCAGCTTTTCTTTGCAGATACACACTGATCTGTGCCAAATGAATACTCTTTGTTGCAAAGCTGACATTTATAGTGGTCCTAGCAACGCCTCGCTGCTCAGAAGTGCTCGCAGATCCTTTTGTGCTACAAGAAGGCTCGGATGCATTCCTCCCCATTAAACCAAAATAAACTGCCTGGGCTTGACAGGCACACCATGGTGTCCTTGTGGAAGGAACGATTAGCCATTCCCAGAAAAGATCAGCAAAGAACATAACTTTGCCCTTCTTTTGTAAGATGAGCTGGCACAGGTTCCTCCTGTTTTCACTGGCACTGGCTGTGATTAACCAAATCAAACCCTTTGCTGGTATCAGTCCAATCATGACTGCTGAATCAGCACATCTAGCAGAGCCTTGGCTCACACATGTCAAATATTTGCTTTTGCCTCTTCCTATCACAGGATTTTTTGAGATCCAGGAGGAATGAGCAGCCCAAAATAGGCCCAGAAAAGTCACCAAGCCCCCTGTCCCTGAAAACATCAGTATGTTAAGTAAGTCACTAGGTTAATCTTTACTCTTCTGAAGTTAGATTCTTGCAAGAGGTCCAAAAAGAAATGCCTTTAGAAACTCAAAGTGGCATCTGCAATTTCAGCCAAGAGGTCTGAATAATTCCAGCTATTCATGAAGAACATGTCACATCAATGGATTTACAGATCAGATTGGAATTAGAAAGGATACAGTGAGCATGGCACCAGCTCCAGTGAGGAAGTCAGTGTACAGACAACAGATGTGTGCACTAGACAGTAGTATAGCCAGGGAGACAAAGAAAACTTCAAACAGCAAATAGTACTCTATAGTTCAGCAGGCTCAGTATTTTGTGACATTTCTTAGAGCACTATTATCCTTTAATATTAATATAGCCAATAAAAATGGTGGAGTGTGTGGTGTTTTCTTACTATGAATAGTAGGCTGGAATGGGGGAAAAAAACTGAGCACAGAAGTAGGTAATGGCAGAGATATAAGCAAAAGAAAACAAGATTTCATTGATATAAAGGAGGAGAGATAAGAATATACTTGGTCTGAGAAGGATTATACTCCTGATAAAACATGACACCAGACATTGCAAAGTTACAAATTTATTTGTTTTGAAATAAATACAAATACTTCATTAAGAAACTTTTCTTGATAGACTTTACACAATAGCTTTATTCTTTCTGGAAATTGTCTGTTCTTTCCACAAACCATTATGGATATTCTACACAAGAGCTGAAGTTAGTCAATATAAAGTAACCTAGATGGTGTTCTTCTGAACAAGCAATCCCAATGTATTATCATTTGCTATTTAGCTGCTCAGCCTTTCAGCTTTTTGTTTGTGTGAGGACTGCAGTTCGGCAGGTATGCACTGGAGCTCAGGAAATCCTGTCCTGCTATCTATGGAAGGACAAATTTAAGAACACCCAACTGTGAAAATCTGACTGGCAGAAAGGTATCAAGCCACTATCTTCAAAGAAAGCAACCCAAGGTATCAGGAGGCTATGTAAAGATGCAGAACCAGCAGATCATGACATCTATGTAGTCATTACACTGTATTTCAGAGATACAGTGTTGCTGCTCCACCACTTCGTGGAAGATCTCATCAGTTTCAAATCTAGTAATTAGTGGCAGTTGAACATACAGTATCTAATTACATGCCATCCCAGTTATTCATCTCTCCTGACAGAACATCTGGATCTGGCTTTGCTTCCAGAATTCCAAATTTATCACAATTGTGCTGGACACAAAAAACTTGAGCTGCAAAGATAAGCTTTCTGAAGGAAAAAAAATAAATAAAAAAATCAAGCTGTTTCTGCTTTACTGGCATGTATGGCTATGCTACTTGTTACAACTAACCAAGTTCTGCAGTGTGGTAAACCCTTTGGCCCAAGTTCCCAAACAGGGAATCCTATCTTGCTTATCAAATTTAAATCTTGTCCTCTTTTGGCTAAGCAGGTTTTAGGGTCTAGGAGGGGGGAAGGAAAGGAAGAATGAAACTAAGTCTCAAAAAAGTGAAATAAAAAAAGCTTAAAGATTTAGTTCATCTCAAAGTCACATTAAAATCACCTATTTTAGTAGTATATTATTGTACATAGGAAAACAGGCTTGAATACTAATGAATTAGAAGGCCTATAAATGCACGATACATTAATTTCTCTATCATTGAAGTCAAGCTATATACAATGAATTCAACTCCAGCTTCAACATGAGGCCATAACACGTTTGTTTCATTTCCTTTCATAAAAGTAATCTGTAATATATTTCTCCCCCTCTTTGAAACTCATCTCAAATTGTGCCAGTTTACTTCAAGATAATAAGAGATAAAGGGGCCTGTAACAGCTTTGATTTTAAAGGAGGGTATTGAGCAATTCTGGTTTGACTCTGAAGTGTTTACAACCACATCAGCTTTTGGCAAGTATCCTTTAGAATTTGGCATCCACTGAAGGAGGGCACAATAGCAGCAGCTGTCTGAGATACAAGAATAACGACAGAGCAAATGAGATGCTTCTTTTCTTTGGTCCCTGTCAGACCCTGGTGAACAGAGTTCCTCCTACAGAATAGCTTGAGATTAATACCAGTTATGTTTTTATGATACACAGGGGGCATCCATTACTTTTTCCACACTGTGACCAGTTTAAACCTCCCACATCCATCTAACAGGACACTTCCATGGACTTGGGGCTTGATTGTTCAGCATTGCTTGCCGAGTTCGGTGTCAGCTCGATGCGTGTGTCTGTGTGGGAGCGGTTCCTGGAGCCATCCCCAGTGTGGGATCGGCTCCTCGTTCCCTCCCCAGTGTGAGACCGGCTCCTTGTGCCTTCGCCGGTGTGAGACCGGCTCCTCTGTCCTTCCAAAGAGGTTACACTGGAGCCAGAAGCAGTGCGGGACCTCATCAGCCGGGTCATGCTAGCAGAGGGCACTGAAAGAAGAGTCTGTCATTAATTCCTTCCTTCATGGGCTTGGAAAGAAGCTCTTGCCTTCCCCTCCAACCTTGACCACCCTTATAGAAGCCTCCAAGGTTGAATATAAGCTTTTCATGGTAGCCTCACATGAAGAACTGCCTTCACTGCTCCAGGCATACAGTTAAGAAACCCAAATTACTGATGTGAGATTGGTCATCAGGGCTGAGGGATTCAAGGCAGTTTTTTTTTGAAGAGACTCCAACAGACCTCCCATTACTTTCAGATGTTTAACCTTTGCTGGCAACCCAGGCTAGCAATGCACCTATACAAGCAGCTGTCAGAAGCACATATGTGGAAAAAACCCCAGCTACAACTCAAAGAAGCTTCTGAACTAATGAGGTTTTAAATGTTGCATGTAGTATACGATCCGTATCCTGTGATGCCACAAGGGGACACTATTACAAATATCCACCTTAAAAACATCAGGATAAAGCAGAACAGGTAGTCATGGGTATCAGCTATTCAAAAAGCTTTCTTCTATTTAGTAACATCACTTGGTCTGAAAACCTTTTGCCTAGATACTACAGGTGTTTTTTTCTTTCCCCCTGAATATGCGCATCCAACAGGGAAGAGATCACACATTTGAGGTCAGAGACTCTGGGTGCTTAGAAGCCCGATTAACTTAGGTAGTCAGATCAACCATTCCATAAAATCAATACTTACTGTATCCCATTCCCTGAACGAAGTATTTGAAAGCTTCTGCAAGCTTGGCAGGCTGCAAAAGAGAGAGTTATTGTAGGCAGTGCTCAACAGGTTAGTCACAATAGTGTTACAGATGTCACAGATGTCCTATCTTAACACGGATCTTGAATATTCTCTGGGTTTTACTGACCCTCTGAAAGCTTAATTTATGAGAAAAATCCAACCATTCCCCTCTCTCTAGACTGCTCCCCTGCCCCATTATTTTACAAAATGGACACAAGCATTTGAGAATGAGATTTCCAGAGAAGTGACGACAAGTCTGGCTCAAACTTCGCTTGTGCAGTTACTGAAGCAGGTGAACCAAAGTAAGACATCTGGCCTAACAAAAAATACAAGGCAGTTCATACACGGTCAGTAACTGAGCGATTCCTAATCAGCAGAGAACAAATTCTAGTCAGAGCTGATAGTTATGTTTATAGGGCAAAAAAACAACTCAGCAGGAATACACAAGCACAGCTGCCTATGACTGACATTCTTGCAATGGGGCACTCCCAGTTCCTCTGCTGCTGACATAGTGGCCACATAAGCCTCACAATCTCAATTATTGCACATGAAAATATTTTTTGTATTGTATCTGAATCACTCCAAATAATGGCAAAAAATAGCAGAAGCAATCCACATAATACTGTGTGGCTTTTAAAAAAACAGCCTTTTCCTGACTCCCACTTTTGGAGCACACACTGCCCGTCCACAGACTTCAACTGCAGGCAATTACAAATTCAGATTTTCCTCAAGTTCACAAACACCACATTATATTGCTTAGCAATTTGTTTAGATGTTAGGTTCTAGAGCTGATTTATAGGTCAGCTCTTTTAGTGAGGCAACACAAGAACAGAGGTAAATTTTAACTTTCCCACCCTGGTTTTATTAGCAACTTGGAATTTATGCCTAAGTATATTTCAGAAACTCCGGTTCATTCTCAGTCAAGCGGAATCAGTGTATGCAAGAACATAACATTATTTCCTGCCTCCACTTTCCTGATCTATACTATAAATAGTCCAAATAAAACTGTTTTCAAAATGCTAGTGCTCAAGCCTTAATCCACATCTGCTTAGTAAATAAGCATAAAATAATACCTCTACACTCCTACCTCAGATCTTTACTTGATTAAGACTTTATTAGTGAAAGTAATATCCCCTCCCAATCTTAATTTTTTGCTTCACTGCTCTTTTAAGAAAAAAGAAAGCTCAGATGACCAATTGACATCATTATTCATGAAATCATAACCATCCTTTTGGCTGACATTTGGGAACAGCAAGTACCCTACAGGAAACACCCATTTGTTGCAGTCTGACATGCTGCAGAACAGGATTAGTAGGATTTCCGCCAGCCAAATCCTACCTGGGAAACTTGGGGGAGCCCACCACAGTCAGCCATCTGAAACGAGATGAGAACAGCCAGTCAGTGTAACGCCAGAGGAACTCATTTGTGCTCAGGATATATTAAAATGACCTTTTTAGCTATCTGGCAGAGAAACATTTCCTTTTGTTGTGTGAGTAACATCCATGTGGATGAACACATCAAAGTAAGCTGTTAAACATTTATAAAAGCTATGACTGCACCCCAGAAAACCCTGAAGTTTCTTGACCATAAGACAAAGAATCAGCTGGAGCTACAAGTGGTTTTTACTAGTCAGTGATTACTGGTTTCTTAGAAACTAGCCTGATAGTCCTGGTTACAAGTTCAGCTCCGAATAACAATAACATCACTCTGTATTGACCTGGATGACAAACAGGGAAGAGAAAACAAACACCTGAGGCTCAGAGGTGAGAGGGAAAAACAATTTGCTGAGATTGCGGATGGCAGGCATCAGCCTAACTTGCCAAGGGAAGCAGGGAAAGCCAAATGAGCAAAGCTATCTTGAGTGCATGCAGTATTTTTGGAGCACTTCATTTTTCCTGCCACTCCACCCCTCAAAGTCAACCCAACAAAAACAATCCTGTTCCAAGGAACACCACAAGCTCAAAACAGTAGAGTTGTAAATTACAGGAAATCCCAAATCCTATCCATGATTAGTTAGCAGCAAAACAGGCCTGCAGTGGGATCTAGCATCAGCCACATCCCAGGACTGTGCAAAGGCTGCCCACAGATACGGGGTCTGAGATAGTGTCATGCCCACATGGTAGGGCAGCAGTGGAACTCCTCAATGTTAGGAAGAAAAAGCATTTGAAAAAAAATAATTCATTATTATCATTTTCACTGACCAGTTCAAAGAGATGCAGTGGAAGTTCACAGCAGAAGCATGACCAAACTTGTTTCACCCTTTGCATGCTATTACACCATCAGTAACAAGCTGAAAACTGCACCCATACTCTGAACACCAAGCATCAGCCAAAACCTTTGCATCATGTTCTGCTGTTTGGAAGTGTATTTTATCAACTTTCCTGGACTGTACCCTCTCATAAAAGGCAGAATGACCAAACTGTGGCTGATAAATGTGTCAGTTGTCAATAGTTATCAATTTATCTGACACTACTGCAGAGGGACAGACAAGCACAGGATCAGAATGAGCTGGTTTGCACTTCCATTACATGTTTTTTCAAACATTTCCAAATACCTTAAGATCAGCTTTGTCAGCTCTAGTCAAATTCATTATGGGTGTGTGAAATACAGAGCATTTCAAGTCTCATCCCTAATGCTTTAAAATGGAGGAGCTCGAAAATTCTGCCCTGTTGACTCCAACAAGAAGCCCCTAGTCTTGTTTATCCTACTAAAATACTCTTACCCTGAAGGAACAGTCTTTTCACATTAGAACTGGATTCTACTGCAACATATCACTTTGGTTCTGCCTTTTTGTTTTTTAGTTAATCCAACTGGTTTTATATGAGAGGAATGTTTATTTGGAAAAATCACAGTTTTTGTTATTACCTTCAGAAGAGTGGTCCTTGTTGGGTCCAGCTTTGCATTGCATTCAACCTACATAAAAGAACATCAGCATAAGGCATTGTACATAAGACTTAATTATGAGCTGTTAGATGAAAACAGATTAAAAATCCTGTTTTCTGGCTTAATACAGAATAAACTGAGTATCTTATGCTTCTATATGAAGACTATGTATACGTATATGCATCTTTAAACCCAAGTAAGTCAATTCACTTTTCTGACTGCATTTTTTATCATGCACAAACCCATTAGCTGGGAACTGTAGATTTTTCATCTGTCTCTGGGACTCCAGTGGCAACAAGTGTTGTTTATCTTGTGATTTGGGGTCATCTGGTAGCGTCCCAAGTGGTGAGCAGCCATGTGGCCACAGGCCAGCAGACTGGGCATGCCCATTAAGGCACAACATTTGAAGTCATCCAGTCATCTGGGGTGAGTTATAATGGTCAAAAAGCAGCTCTTTGCTTCCATAGTGATCCAGGGCACAGCTCCAGCACCACACAACAAGTTAAAATAGCAGGAGCAGATCCCTCTCTGAAGGAAAATATTTGTGGTTCACTGGAACTGCTGCGGTGATTGTTCCTGCCATGGTAGCTATTAAATAATGGTGCACACACAGAGGGCACAAACAGCAAGGGATTAATAGCAGCTCTCCTGCAGTCAAAGAGGAGAGCCAGCTGGGCTGAACTGATAGCCAGCCAGGCTGCTGTGTGGTAGGAGCTCCGCTGGCCCCTGTGCAGCTGCTTGGCTCGCCCACCCATCACCCAGCAGGGTGGCAAAGAAGGCTCAGTGTACCCACCACTGCATCCACCGCCGGGGAGCTGTCACCGACCACCAGGAGGACAGGACACCTGCAAAGAAGCACAGACAGGAGCAGTGCTACCTCTGATCCAGCCCAGACTTGCCCTAAGCTGCATTTTGTGTCTCTTGAAGGATGAGACAGTTAAGTTGTGGAAGTGGTTTGGTTTGTGTTCCAGACATCTGAAACATGCATCAAATCCACTGCATTAACTGCAGACGTACTGACATGTTCTGATTCCTTGCCTGAGGACCTGTCCTTTCCCCTACCTGGCAGCAAATAATCCCTTGCCAGTGCTCTTATTCCTTGCTTGAAAAGAAATTGAATGTGGGCACCAGCATTAAAGTCTCACCCCCACCTCCAGGCCCCTGAGCTCCAACTTCTGGATCTGTCCACTCTATTCCAAACAGGTTGGCAGAGGAGCAGAGTCTCCTGTGTGTAACCATCAGCAGCTGAGCAGAGAAGGACTTGACAACTGTTATATTGCACAACTTGCAGCATAAGTGAAAAGCTGTTAGCAGAAGATCTCAGAGTCATCCTCATACCTGCTCCATCTTCCTGACTGTTTGTTTTTTTCAAATGTTTTTGGGTTGGGTTTTTTGGTTGTTTCCATGAACTACAGTATATGCCTGCATGAGGCTGAGTACATCTACTTTTCAGGTACCTTGTAAGCCCAAGTTTGCACATGCACAGGGATGGGAACTGCTTAACTTTCCATTTCATCTAATATATATTTGTCAAATCTGAAGAGAGGAAATCTTCCTAATGGCCGTCCCTGACTTGCAGTAACCTCTCATCTCCTACATGCTATTATAGGATCCTTTTCTAGCACATAAGCATATACAACTACAGCTCTGCAGTGCATTTGCAATGCATCTACTAATCACACCTCTTATCTCACATGAACTGGTGGGAAATAAAATACTTACTGAAGGGTGACAACGTTTACTCCAGGAACAGGGCGCTCAATCTCTAGGTCTCGCCGGCTAAAAAAATTAAAAAATGGAGAGGACAAAGGCTTTTGATACATTGAGATTCTACAGACACTTCCACGTTCTTCTAGTTTAGAGAAAGCACAGACATTCATATGTTAATTTAATCTGAAACAGGTTGTAACCTCCATAACTGATGTCAAACCATACTGAGACTGAAGGATCAATGTCTTAGCTTAGTCCCAGTGTATCATCTTTCACCCCACAAACGCACAAGGTCCTTCTCCCATAAACAAACCACCTGAGATCCCTAAAGGCACTCTCAAGCAGAACTTTATACTGGGGGAACACATGTAATTTCACCACACAAATAATACTTTCTCTAAAGACCCAGACAGCCTCTTGAAACAGTTTCCAGTTAGAAATCTGCTAAATGTATTACCTGTTGTAAGAGTTGACAAAGAGATGAAGGTTGGTTTGATTCATATCATTAATAATATGCTGACGGTAAGTATGGATCAGGTCATGGTTGCTGTGAATCTCTTCCTAAAGTGGAGACAGAATCATTCAGAATAGGGGCTATTTTCTGAAAGGATCTGAAGACATGGCACAGTAGTTGCATATCAGACTCATATCTACACACCAGGGGTGCACTTTGAGGGAAGGAACAACTTCCAGCACCCAGTGATGTCACCCAGGATTAATATTAGCTTGTGATTGCAGTACTACAATTTTCACTTTACAACTTCAGTTATGTTGTAATGTTAAGATCTCATAATTGCAAAACATGTAGCTGTAGTGCAGATGGTTACAGTCAGACAAGCTGAGGTTTTAAAACATACAAAAAAGATTCAGGGAAAGAAGCCTAATAAATGTTTCCAGGGCAAAGCAGATGTTGAAAGCTTACAAACATATGTAATGTGGAACTCAGTTTCACAATCGTAAATAACTAAACTTCAAGGACTTCAACCAGTAACAGTTTTCAAACAGTTTCATTCTAAAGTCTTTACAGATCAGTCCCTTGTTCTGCTGGAATGGAGTTTTCCACTGCCCTTACTAACAGTTTCAAGCACAGCAAAGTAGCCTCAGAAAATAGTGCAGTACTTTCCATTAGGCTTGCACTGAAGAGGGCCATTAGTACTAATAACCAGCTGTCAGAGCTACAAGTAGGTTATATAAAAAAAAATCTGTGGGGTAATTCAGCTCAGGACATGAGCATATATGACAGTTATACTCATGTTTAAGTGTTGGCTGCCTAAACAGTAGGGTTTAGAACTGTCCCTATTCAAGTTGTCACAACTGAGATGCACTTGAGTCCTCAGGACACGGCAAGTCCCATGGCAGCATACCACCTCCAAAATACTGGGAATGCAAGTACGAAACCTATCTCACAGCTTAACTTTGCCCTTTGTTGTTCAAGTGAAGGCTTCTCCCCTCGTCCCAGCCCCAGGAGGTAAATACAGAACACTGAATACAGAGGAATCTTTTGAACGTCCTTACCTTTCCAAATAGATGTGAAATGACCATGTCTGGCAAAGCATTTGTCCAACCTGAAATCTGAAAAGCAAGATTATCTAAGTATCTGATATTAACACAACAGTCGAACTACTGAAACCTTCTAATTACCTTCTAATAAATGGATGTATCTGTTGTCTCTATATGTACAATATTCTGAACTGATATTTTCCCCCCCTCAATTCAACTATATTGAATTCAACCACCATCAGGGGTTGTTTATGTTTGAGTGACTCATAAAATGTCTTTTGTAATGCAGTTATTCAGGAAACAGTACTAATGGCATAGGTGTATATGGAATCACTCCTTGCAGGAACACCAAGCAAACCAGCCAGATGGGTGTCATTTAACCTCCCTGTCCCATCTCCTCCCTGACAAGCCACACTGACAACCCAATGGAGCTGGTACCTTAAGCTCATGGCCCACAATATATCCTCTTGCTTTGCAAGGACAGAAGAATACAGGTCACCTTCTGTATTCCTAAGTTTAGCAATACTTGACAGGTAGAAGGCAGAGGCACAGATAGGGAAGAATTTAATTACAGCAAGACATTGGGTGAGATAATCAAAATGGATCTACTGCTAAATTTCAACATAGACAAGCTACTACATTTTTTTTAATAAGTTTGTATATCAGTTTATTTTTATAAGTTTCACCTGGGAGTTCATTCAGTAACTTAAGCCTTGAAAGAACGTGATATCCTAGCTCTGCAAGTTTCTCCTGGTATTAGTGTTGCCATTACATTACATCACCCCAGAAGCTTACAATGGGTTACCTCTGTGGTTAAGAGGACACACTAATTTTTGTACTTCTCAATGTTTAGAGCAACTGCTGTTTACTTAAATGTGACCCTGAATGGTATGAAGTGCCTGCCATCAGTTTACCTTGAAAAGTGTTTTAACATGTTAAATTTGAGTAACATGTAATGTAACATTTATGTTTATTTATATATAATGGTGCTAGGAAGATCTTTAAGCCAGTTCTCAGTGCCTGTTCTCCCACATTGCAATGTTTCTTACCACTACAAAAGAACACAGTTAACAGGAGCATTTTTATATGAGAATATTTTCTGTGAAAAGTCTGGTATGAACAATCTGTCCACAGTTACTGCAGCCTTTTCTGAGTCCTTTTGGCATCTAAGACTCACACAGATGACTGAAACATAGATGTTATTCTGAATGTTTTTCTGTGTTCTAGTTCACATTTTGGACTGTTCTGGTAAATAAAACCATGAAAAAGAAAGAACTGAATGTTACACTACACTTGAAGTTTACTTGAAACATTTCCCAAACTATTGTGTCCAGGTTAAACTCTGTTCTCCCAGGCAGTTACTGGCTCTTAAGAATTGTCCATGCCCAGCAGCTCCACTATGTCACAGGCATCTGTTTTTTCAAAGTACTTATTTTTATCACTAGTCCTGTAGGAGGTATGTCTGCAAATGGAAGAATAAACCCCAGAGGAATTATTCTGGGATACTTTGTGTCTGCAGTCATGCCATGGCACACAAGCTTGCCCAGCTCCTCACGTTCGACAGTCTTGCAGTAAGATTTATTTCACCAGCTTAAAGATGTTTACCTTAGTTGCTGCCCAGTCCATCCAACCTTCAGCACAAGGGTTTACATTAATGAGAACTAATCCCTCCACCATGTCTGGATGGTTTAACTGCAAGAGAAAAGATTGAAGATTCACGAGATATCAGTCAGCAAAAAAGTTAGCCAATTATCTCCTGGGGAAGAAAGTGGTAGGTCTAGTTTTATCTTGCACAAAAGAAGCATATGTATAGGGAAAAAAATTTCACTAAAGCAATTCAACTGAGCAGCTGGAGAACATTAAGATTTAACTTTTTCCTCCACCCTCAGTTTAAATAGAGAACTCCCATTATAAAAACCTTCTGCAAATTAACTGGGTAGAGCCCAGGCCTTAAAATGGAAAATCTAGGTCTTCTGGATTAGCTATCCTGCAGATTGTGGTATTTCACTTAGAAGCCTGACTACTTACTTAAATGGGCATGGCAGAGCAGGAGTCCTCTGTGCATGTTACAGGGACAATAATACCAAAGAGAAAACAGAATAGAAGCTCTAGGGAAGCTCCACAAAACTTACAGCAAATCTGGTTAAGATGTAGGCACCGGCTCCAGTTCCCATTCCTATAATGGTCTTCAGCCTGCACAGCAATAAAACAGAAAAGACAAATGAGGAAGAGTGCCAAAAATAAGTTACATCAGTAGCCTTCCTCTTTCACATGCCAGCATGTAGCTACAAAAGGTGGGCTCAGCTCAGGCAAACTGGACTCTCAGCAATGCCACCAGCCCCAACAAGATTTGCAGGACACTGGTCCTTGTGCATTGTGAGGCAGCACATATTCTTACTTTAAGTAAATATACCGAGCAAACATAGCATTTTTCTGATCCTGGGAGGCAGTAGTTAGTCTCTGTCAGAAAAACCTAGAGGATACAGACCTGAAATCTGCAGCCTAAACTCAAAGCTCCCCTGCTCTCCAGGCTTTCCCCACCCTCTCCCCCATTACAGCTTTCCAGCTGGGACACTGAATCCTCTCTAACAGAGGACTGGCAAGGAAACATCTCCTGCTCTCCAGCCACTGGGGCGATGAAGTTTAAACTTCATAACCAAACAGGGCAGAGACAAACCAAATATTTCCATTAACTGGAATTGGGTTTAAAGCATCATCTTCAAGGTCTTAGAAAATACACTGAAGGGAAGACTAGACAAAACCACTCAGAAAAACAGCTTATTCAATGTTTTTAGGAAAATACCTGAGGATAGTTTTCATTCTCATTAACAATATTAAACTGAAGTGTATTTACAAAGTCTTGATTTAATTGATTTTCAAGGTTCTGACTTTATTGATAGCAGTTTTTTACCCCAGAACTGACAACCTTGTCACTTGCATCAGGCATTTCAAAAAACACTCTGGCCAAAGCTAAGCTTTAAGGGAGGACACACATCTAAACTTGCTGCACGTAGACAACCGACACACTACCACTAAGTCTTTCAACACTGGCAACCTGGCATCTGCACTTGGTGGTAGAAGAGGCTTAAGGAGGTCAGGCTGACCTCTTAAAGACACCCAAGCCAAAAGAGCAAAACAGTAAATGTTTTCAGATGCAACCATGGGGGTTTTTTTTCTGCTAACCACACAGGAAAACGTGGGTTGTTACAGTGGGAAGAACAGATTGTCTGTGCCCTGCCCCTGTGAGGGCGATGCATAGAAATTACTGGAGGAAGCCCCTAAATTAAGCACATGGGATTTCACTTGAAGTTGCTTCCTGTTTAAAAATAAACAGACATTTCAAAAAATGCCAGAAAATAAGCTCTGTCAGAAACCAAGGCAAAAGTAATCCATCCATAACAGAGGAATCAGAAACAACCACAAGTGTAGTTCTAGCAAACAAAATGCCAGACAGCCAGATCAAAGCAAATGCCTGCTCTGCCCTGTTCTTTCAGTGAGCCATGTAGAGAGAAGAATGAGAAAGTAAACAATTCTTCACTCACCCGAACTGTTTCAGGATTCCAGGAATCATTTCAGCCAGCTGATCCATGGAGGGATACACATACCTACAACAAGCATGCATTTATGGAGTTACTACACCACGTTCAGCAGTGTAGGCTGGCAAATTTAGGCACAGTCATCACTAGATTTAGCACCAAATATGCTCCTTACAAAGTCATTGAGTGTATGAGCAGAATTTAGAACAGGAGCAAGCACAAGTAAGTGATTTAACAGAAATGTTCATAATCTATATGGCACTTTATGAGTTACAGAACAATAGATGTCTGGTCCATCTAAGAGCAAAACAGACCACAATGAATCTTTTCCAAGGAAAATTAACATTTAGAACCTATGAAAGAGTCTAAACACGAGAGGTGAGTTTCCAACCACATTTGTACTTCTGGTCCACCACAAGAATTTCCCTGTGTTGCAGAATCACAGACTACAGCAAGGAAATCTAGATATCTGACAGATAACTTGCATGCATGTTTTCAGGGAGACATTAATTACTATAGGATAAATGAGATAGCTTTCTATTAATATTAATGGAGAAAAGAACGGCATAAGAAGGGCCATGAAGCTACTGAGGAAGCTCAATAAAAACAGCTGTTTGTTAATGCTCCTGGTCTTCTGCAGAGCAGAAAAAGTTTTGAGGGAAGGAAATTCTGAGCAAAATCTCAACTGAGCAGCATGTGGGGAAAAAAATAAAAACCTGTTACAATTAAGGTGGCAAAACACTGAACAGAGGTAGTGGATGCCCCATCCCTGGAAACACTGAAGGTCAGGTTGGACAGGGCTCTGAGAAATCTGATCTAGTTCAAGATGTCCTTGCTCACTGCATGGGGGCTGGTCCATATGACCTCTAAGTTTCCCTTTCAAACCAAGCCATTCTGTGATTCGATGACTTAATTTGAGAATGGTGGACTCCCAGTTGGAGGGCAGGTAGAGATAATACAGCTTCTTATATTGTCATCATGATTGTATCAAGTAGAGGTATTTTCTGGCATAGATCATGATGGTTGCCCTCATGCAGCTGACAACTTAAAAGTGTTATCACTTGTTCAGGATGTGAGGGTTAAGGCACTTAAAAGCTCATGATTTAAACAAATGCAAAGAAGGAGTGACTGAAATAGCTTTGTAGGCTGCTCTGATAGACAACTGGGCCATTGCAGTCAACAACAGCTGAGAACCTGGCCCATCATGACCTCCTCAGCATCAGACCAGCTTAAAAATTAAGAAGGGAAATAGACTGGCTCATGCAATAAGGGTACTTATAAGCTCCTTAACACGTAGTTCTTACAGAAGAACTGGTTCTCGCCTTGTATCCTCCCCTTGGCCTGTTGGCTGCTCCCTTCCTCAGCCAAGCTGACTCCTATCCAAGGGGCATCTCCCTGTAAACCTGTATCATCTGACCTAAATGGAACAAGCATTTTGGTGCTCACAGCACACAAGGTTTCGAAGAGTTACAGCATCGTACATGGTACACACAGGAACATGCAGTTATCTATGGCCTTCTGTGGGGATACACCACCTTGTTACTGTCTAGCAACTTGGATTTTCCAGGTAGGTTGTCAGGTTATTAACACCTACCATACTGCCATTTCACTAAGACCACAGAATTAAGAAGGATATTATATTACTGTCTATCTTATAGGAATAATTTAGTTTTTCATCTTTGTGATGTCATTACAAAACAAGGTAACTCAATATTTAAATCTACATGATGTAGACATCTGTCAAGGAACTGCTCTACAAGCAGCCTAGTTATCAGAGCAAAACCTTAACATTGCACCCCCAAAGTCTGTTGTGAACTGGCACAACAAAACAGGGCTCCCAGGCTCCAGTACTTTAGTGTCAGGATTTAAGTTCAAAAGCCAACTGCTGTGTCTGCTTCAAGCACTTTTTAATGAAATTGCAGATCAAGACTTTTTTCCAGGAAGAGGATAACTCCAAAGAAATGGGCTGTTTCCCAGACAACTCACCCAGCTTGGAAAGACGGTGCTCCATCCTGCTGACCAGGTGCATCCACATGGCAGACTGCAAAGTGTTGGGTGATTTCCTGCATATCCTCAAAGTTGAAGAGAGGATTGAAGCAAGTTTTATCTTGAAGAGGAAAAGAAAAATACGAAATAATAATGCTGAGGGAAATAGTAAGTTTGCTGCTATAAAAGAATAATTTAAACTCTCCTGCAGGTTAATGAAAAGTTGATTCAACCAGATCAGAGGGGTTACAGCCTCAGAAAAGGGGCAGTCTTATTTCTAAGGAGGAAAGACAAGTAAAGCCCTATTACAAAGCAGCCTGTGTCAACTTGCTTTAATTTCTTGAAGCATAAAACCTGATCAGCTCCATCATGTCTAGCTAAGGTTTATCCACATTATTTTGGTACCTGCCAGCAGTATTTGCTTGGTACACTAAATTCTCAAAAAATTATTCCTTACACAAAGTTAAAATAATAAAATGTAGTCCAAGATATTCATTTTGGGTTTTAGGTTAGATTAAGTTATCTATCCATTTCCTTGTCCAATCTTTATTTTTTTGGTTGTGTCAAAATGATGGAAGAAAAAAAAAGTATCCAAGGCTGAGATCATGGCTTGTGCTTTTACCCAAACATTACAAGATAAACAGTACATGATTGACTGCTGCAGGCAGCTCAAGACAAAAACATCCTTCTGGGATATGCAGTGCTATAGGCCCCATACTTTGAGGTGGTTTGATTTCTGATTTTTAAGCAATATTAATGTAGGGAGAGGATTAGCACGTTTTCCTTCTGGAGTGGAATGCACCAGCTTTGAGATGCCTAGAAAATGGTACAATATTCTGTGTATGTTTCTGCATGTCCTCACACTACAACATACATGCAAAATCCGTGCAGGTTATAAAGTACTTTTAGCTCAAATCAGTTTTGAGAGAACACGCAAGCTTGGGAAGAGTTTTCTCCCCTTTCAAAGGGAGAGAAAGTTTATTTACCATAGACTTTGTAGCTCTAGAAGGAAAAAGGCCTTACTCAAAGATAGGATCCAGATTAAGCTCTGTCCTGATCCACTGAAAACCAAAAATAAAGTAAGAAAGTTCCACCAAAAATGAGCAAGAAAACAGGTTATTTTCCTTATTAGTAATATCCACTCCCTAGTAACAGCCAGACTTTAAAGATCTGCAGGTGTTTTTAAATATCAATAACTGATTAACAAACAGTGAATTGTGTGAAGCAAATAGTACTGGTGAAAAGAATAAACTAGAGCAAGTCTGGGTATTAGCTCATTAAATGATAGATAAGATAAAAGGCACTTAAAGTTTTTTCCCTAATAAGGACTTCCTTGGCTAAGGACACAAAGCCAGCAATCATTTAATCATCCTGACTTGCCATGTAATTCATATAAACCCAAAGCAGCACAAGGCTGGTTATCCGACAGGAACCCAAGACAAAGCCCCAGCAGGGTTGTTTTTCAGTCCTGCTGTCAATACACCATCAAGCCTCGCTAGAGATGTTTTTACAGCATTTATACACAGTTGTTATTAACAACCAGAGATCTTTTGCTCCTGTCACTGAAATATTCCAATCATTTACTTCATAAGGATTAAAAAAAATAAAAATCTGAGAATTAAACATGCTGTAAGAGAGGAGTCATATGCCATCCAGCAAGTTTGCACACATACAAGCAAGAACCTGGGGAAGGCTTCCTAACCATCGCTGCTTCCACACCTCTGATTCCAGCAGTTACAGAACTGTTACAGCAGTTACAGTGTTACAGAAACTGCTCTGGTAAATAAAGAGTCTACTCACGGTTCAGCCCGATGTCGTGGTAGGTGAGGATGGCCGGGCGGTTCCCCCTGGGGGTCCCGCACATGGTGACACGGACTGAGCCGTGCACAGTCTCCACGTCTTGCTCCTGGTAGAGAAGAGGAAGAAAGGGAAGAGTGTGTCAGGGGATTGTCCAAGTGCTCCACACCTGCTGCAGCAGACCTTGTCCGGCCAAGAGCACAGGTCTTGCCCATCCCAGGCTCTGCTCCGCAATCCCTGTGCCAACCACCCCTGTTCTCCCCCACCGTGAGGGTTCTGTGCTAACATTTCACACCTATCACCTACTCCAGTCCACAGACAACTACAGAAGCGCTTAAGGGGCTAGCTCTAACCAGATGCTAAGGGAATAATTAAACAGTTTTTAAACTCATTAAAAGGCAGCATAAGAAAACTAGGAAAGATCTTTGATGCAGTGACACCTAAAAGAACAGGACTCTCAACATTTGCAAAACTGCAAGTTGCCAAGAGAAAATACTTCTGTTTTTTTAGGAAAAGGACTCAGCAAATAACTGCTAGTCTCCAAAGAAAGCAGTATTAAGCAGCCTGTATTTGCATGTTGCCACAAAGACTTATTATAGTGTGAAGCTTCTGATTCCAGTAGCCTTCCCCAGTAAAAAAAGCCACCACATGTGTTTTCTTCATGGCTTGTGAGCTACAAACCCGAGCATAAAACACTGACTGAAGTTACTTCGCTATAGAGCAGAATAACCACAACACTGTGGTTATTCTGTGTATCAAAAAAATAACTTTAAGAAGCATCCCGCTATTATTTGGCATAACAGGAGTTTGTACCACTTAAGGATAAATAAATTTAATGAAGCTGAGGACACCATCATTAACAAATCAGAGTCCCTCTCAGCACCATCTTATTTATTAGATCTGTGGAAGTTAGATTAGGGCTTGGGTCACATCTAACTTATACAGCAGATCGAACAGCTTTTTGTTTCTTCTGCACTTGAACTTCAGATGGGCATAAACAATTTGCTGTTTTGCCAACATGTATAAAGGGAATCACAAACCAGCAGTGATTTATGACACTCATTTACAGTACCATTACACTCACATAGCAGTCAAGGCAGTTAATAGGTAGCAGTCAGTCTTATCTCAGCAGAATACTTTATGTACTGTACAGGACACAGATAAGATATATCCATGTCATTCAGTGTCCTGCCTGCTGCTGCAGGGCTTGCTTGACTTGCTGTGCCTTATAATGCCCAGAGGCAAAGTCCAAGTTAAACTCAAACCTATTTTAAATATTCTATAGAAAACAGAGGTGTACAGCCTCTGCAAAAACCTTTAAAAGAACTCTTCAAAGGTCTGAGGTAATAATTTAATCTAAATCTCAGATCCTTAATCTGATACAAGGTATACATTGCACATTTTGTTGAAAATAAGGATTCTAGGCAGTGCCATTCCACATTTCATCTATTCTGCTTTTAATTACATAATTACACCAGTTTTAAGTTACAACTACAGCAATTAATCAAGACCTACACCCCTTGTACACTTGGTGAGCTGAGCATCGCTGTTATCTGAACTATACTCCATCAAAACTCGAATTTGCAGCTTTTATATCTCCTTAGAGACTCATTCCTCTGCATACTCACTGCATTATTTAGCAGGTAGGCTGTATCTTCCACATTCAGAACCATCCTTAGGCAAAACAGGGTGATAAATCCAGCAAGTCATACAGAGGACGGGTAGCGGGTTTCTACTTCGTCCCAGTAGGAAACTGGGTTATATAGACAAGCTGCTACCCTACATAGGCTTATGACTCCCATAATGCCCAGCTAGGAAAACCAAAACAGACTAATTCACGAGGATGTCATTCTTAAATAGGATTTGAGTCAGGTTTGACCAGGGGAAGTACGTACTCAATAGAGCTCAGACATCAAAGATGGACCAAGTCCCTGCCACACAATGTGCAAGGTGCCAAACTTAAAACCTGTGAATTAGCACAGTCTGTCCTGTTGCTGAGTCCATCAGGTTTTGAGAAGTTTAACAAAATGTGAAATGAAGCTATCTGAAAAGCTAAAACACCCCAAACTTACGCTCAAATAAATCAGAAGCAAGTTCTTTCCTGAAAACCAGGATTAAAGTTTCCAGTATAAACACAAAACACTTTGAGAAATTATTCTAAGTCAGTGATTCTGCACAACAAAACTAAGGACTTTTAAATGTTTGAAATCTACTATTTTCCAAAATAGCTAAGCAACTTTTAGTCTAAAGGATTCCCACATCACACTAATGCCACTATAAGTTGAATTTTAGGCAGAAACCAGGTTATTGTACATTATATATTGGGTATATCGTTAGCATATACTATTAAAATAGAATCATAGAATCACAGAAAGGCTTAGGTTGAAAGGGATGTTAAAGATCATCTAATTACAACCCCCTTACTGTGGGCAGGGATGTCACCCACTAGATCAGATTGCTCAGGGCCCAAATATTATATATCATATAATTAATATAAAATTGGGTATTATCATTATACAGTACTCCAGAAGGGATTTGAAGTGCCAGTAGATAGCCATTAGTGATAGTGGAAATTAATAATAATGACAAATAATATTTCCACATTCTACTCTCCCTTCTATACTTAGATAATTTTCAATGCAAAGCATAAAACCTGATAATTTGGTAATCTCACAGTGAGAGTAAGTGTTACTGTGTAACACACCTCCAGCCAAGTGTGGAATATAGCAGTTATTTCTTCCTCAGTGGCATTTAATAGGCATTTCATATAATCAGATTTTTATTTCTAGAGCCTTCCAGTAACAGCACTGAAAAACCCAGAATGTGTTTTCTTTGCAGGGATCACCTGAAGATTTTGGCTCTCCCTCCTTCATGCGACAATGAAAAAGGCTATCCATGGTAGATAAAGCCAAACCTTTGAACCTGCTCATCCTACTGACTGCCACAGCTATTTCTACTGGAACCAGAAACATGAGTCTAGTTCAAACTCAGTGTCAACTAAAAATAGTTCAGAGACAACAGGCGACCACACTCCCAATAACTGGCATAAAACAGTCAGTTTAACAATTGGCTTAATTCCTCATTATCTTCACAGTAAGACTCCCCTAATTCAAAGGGGTTGTGCTATTTTCGAGTAGCTCAAATTCTTAATGGGAAATACCCACAAGGTTCTAAAAAACAATCAATTCAAACCAGTTTGTTTGGTGACATCAAACCAACAACTTCACATCCCTATTGATCCTATTAAAGATCAAGAGATTTGTCTACGTGATGTAGGGATGGATGTTTTCAAAACGCAGAGCACTGAAAACAGATGGCAGCACATCCCAATCAACATCAACATTATAGTAAGAGGCTCTTCACCAACTGATTTGTATTAAAATACTATCTTAGAAAAAAATCCAAGGTACACTAATCCGATAGAAGGATAAAGACAAACACACCATCTGTTCACATCTCTCACTTTAACAGAGGTGCAGTCTTATCTTAGTGCCCTAAAAACACACACAAAACCACTTTCAGTATGTGCAATTTAAACGAGGCTGTCTCAGTTTGACGGTGCTGAGCCATTCTAAAATAGATTTTATTTTTGCTTCAAGTGATTTTTTTGGATTTTTTTCATGAGGTTAAAAGGGGGAGAATATGTTATCACACAGGAGATCTCATTTTTTCCTTCCTGTCTCCATCCTTACTAAGGAAGACACGGATTGAGGAACATGTTTATGAACAGGTTGTTTTCTGATGTACGGAATATGCAATCAAAATGATAACTAAAAAGGAAGGTATCTAAAAAGGAAAACTGTACACACATATTGCACATTTTGCTAAATAAGTAATTTTATATTTTAAGTAAAATATTTCATTCCATCAAGATTTTAAAGCTTTCAAATATACATAATCCTCAGTTAAAATCTAATGCTTTTATTTTAATTTATAATTATCCCTGTTAAATACACCTCCCTTCTTTTGCCTCATAACTGAGAAGAGCTTCAGAGCTTTTAAAGATGATTTAAAAAGTTTTTAAATTGCTAGGAGACAGTAAATTTTAAATCCATATTACTTAAGAACTTTAATATAGTAATACCTGCGTAAGCTGGAGTTTTTTCACTTTTTTTTTCAGGGCCTTTAAGATCAAAAATATTTGAGCTTTTAATGTGGTATTTCATTGTTGAGTTTCAAATCCCCTATGCCCTGAAGTTAACACTTCCCTCCCTAGCTTTTTCTACTTTAAAATAGGATTTCAGGTCATCTTATATTTTTCTAAAATCCCAGTGCCCACATTTCCAGTTATTTTTTTTCTTTTTATTGTTGGTTTGTTTTTGGTTTTTGTGGGTTTTTTTTGTAAAGATCTCTATTTTAAATTAGCAGCCATAAGAAAAAGGATTCCCCAGTTCAGTCTGCGAGTCAGGTGCATTAATGAGGATGACTTTAGATGTAAAGGTAAGTGGCCCTGCCAAGGTAGAAGCCAATAACAAAAACTTCGGTGCAGGAACTGACGCAGGTTGTTGCGATAGTTCTGCCCAGGGATTCTTCTTAGTCCGATTAGCACTGGGTCAGACTGCTTTGCCAAGTGCAAAACCGCAACCACCCCCAGCCCGTTCCTTCAGTGACCTGAAAGGATGAGGAAATCCACAGAACATCCTGCAATGCTCCAAACCATATCCACCAATGCCAGTGGAAAAGTCATCCACTCATGCCACGAGGACCAGCTGATTCGTGTCCCACTGCAGGGCAGCTCTTTCTTTCTCCCTGAACAGACAGGAGGAGGAAGTAAAGCTTCCACAGCTGCTGCGTGCCTGTGGATACAGATGGCCACAAGCCACGAATTGCAAGGGACAAACTCATCTCTGCCACCTACACGTGCCACACAGAGCAAAGTTTTGCTCAGTTACTGAGAAAGCAGTGTCCTGATGGACTGAAACACAGAGCTTTTACACGCAGCATCGAGGAGTTGGGCTCCTGTTGGCTCCCAACCTACTGAGCTAGAGAACAGGCAAATACATCAAATTGGAAATACAACTAAAATGTGCTCGGCATGAGGACAACAAAGCCACACAGGGCACACTGCCCTGCACTGACTTATCATTAATTATGCTGAAACAGCTCTGGTCAGGAACACTCCCCTTTTTGAGGGGCAGGGGAGCTTTACTTCAGTTTTCAGGTTGGTGCCACTGACATACTAACAGACAAAACGCTGACTAGATGTAGTTCAGAGCTGTCAGATCTTCCATCTCTTGTCTTGGCCATCCCCTGGTAACTTCAGGAACACTTTACTCCAGAGAATAACCACATACACATCTTGCAGTTTTTGCTTTTAGGAGGGTAATATTGCACTACACAGCGGCTTACTTTAAAAATGGAAAACTACATTTAACTCCAGTCTGTCTTAAGCAGCATGTGAAATAAGGGCAATTTTTTTTCCAAATCTGAATAACTATATAACATTTATTCTTGGAAGGAAGACATCTCACAATCATTACTTTTCACCAGTGGCAGAAACAAAGTCATGAACTGAACACTGCATAACTTGTTCCTAGAAGGACAGAGCAAGTTGCTCTGGTGGACACCCGCATCCATACACATGCATTAAATAAGAAGTTCCATCCTGCCAAGTACTGATCACCTTCCCCTGACCAGATCCATCCTCCACCCAAGAGTGACCCATGGGAAAGGTTTCTCACTAAGAGCACACTCCAGCTTCAGTGTCAGCCCTCAGTGACCTGGGTCCTCCAGGGCCTGAACTTCTCCAATAAACTAAGCAATTAAGCCTCTAATAAGAGCTCCAAATCACCTCTTTCATAAATCAACCACAGAAGAATTTAAGGACAGATAGGTAGGGTACTTGGGGGTTTAAGGACCAAAGCTGAGCCTCCTTTGCAGCCACAGTTCTTAATGCATTGAGACTGTTCTTCCACATTTTTTCCTCTCTGAACTAGAACAGCTACAGATTAAACTCTTAACAAAGAAGGATCATTAAAAAAAGTAAGAGCTGGCAGAACAGCACTAAATGACAAGAACCACTGCTCTGGATTAGTGGCAGTTAATCCAAAACATGGGAAAAAAAAGCAAAAAGGCTTAGAGAATTTGATCTTGCAAGTTAAAAAACCTATATATATACATGGTTTACAAACCAAGCAATTTATTCCAAGAATAGAAGTGAAATATGGGTCACTTCTGGATTCTTAATCAAAATACCGCAGTATTCCCGTTAGCAGACTTAATCTGGGATTCAGATTTATTTAGACCAAGTGATCAATCTGGACCCAAATGGAAAGCTTCTCCCATGCTGTGCACAGTCCTGCAACAAGCTGCATGGTGGCAACTTTAATGTACATTTTTCAAGACTTCAGGCAGTGGATTTCATTCTTAAAAAAGATGAAGGGGAAGATGCAGGATTGATGCAAACTACAGCTTTGCTACAGAAGTAAGAACCATTGAAAGATGTCTGAGATTACTTTGGAAACCAAATGAGACAGTTAAGAGTTGAATTTAACCAGTTTGCACAACATTGAATAAAAATACAGACAGGTGCCAATAAAGTGCAAAACGCAGTAAAGGAGAGAAAGGTTATTTCCTTCAAGGACTTCTGTCTGAACCTTCAAAAGACTAGAACAATTTAATAGCTTTCCCTGTTTCCTGCACAGTCTACCTCCATTCCTACACCCCTTGATGAAAATGAGACACACAGTGAGCCCTTTCTGCCAACACATACTCCTTGTCCTCAGCAATGGGAAAACACCACTCTTTTCACACGTACACGCTGCCTGCTCTCCATCCCAGTTGAATACAGCCTGATTCCTGCAGCTGTCCCTTTCCTTAGTCTCAGCTTAAAAAACATCAAGAATCATCAAGAACAAACTTCTCAGTCAAAAACTCAAATGACAATAAAATAAGAGGGGCCAGGAGAGTTAAGTTATCTTTCAAAAGAGTGACACATGAAAAATGGAGAGCCACCATGTGATCTAGTGGTGTGCTTTATGAATTCTTATGTTCTGGCTCTAAATAAATATGTCCTATTACTGACATCACTGATTGCTTAACACCTTCCACCACCACACAGGCCTCAGGAACCTTTTGAAAAATTTCAACAGCAAAACAGGATGCATCCACAAGGGCATTTCCTCCAAGGAAAGGCATGCACACTGCTAATGAAAGCAAATTAACTGGGGAAAGTGTGTGTCCATGTGGGAAGGGAATATGTTGTTTTCACTACCACTGCCTAAAATTCTCATTCTCTCAGCAAGAATAGAACTGCTTGCAACCCAGCCACCCCTTTTGAATGAAACTTTTTCAGCTCCAGTCTGAAAAGACCTCCCATTGTCCCCTTCACATTGCTACAGCATAGCCCCATTCAGACCCCTCTCACAGTAACAGCATTCCTGGCAAGCAGGCAGCCCCTTCTGGTCACATCTTGCTGTCTTCTCAAGTGTCAATTCAGTTCCCCTTTTTGCCAAAAGAAAAAAATAAAAGCAAAAAAAAGCTTTACTTGCCTGAACATCGAAGTCTGGAAGGAGGCGAGTGATAGCCTGTGAAGAGATTTGAAAGAATTAATGGAAGTGACATGCAGCTACAGAAATCTATGCTGGAACATGTGTTCTAACCCACCAGTTTCACAGCTCAGAGCTGTGCCTGTCCCTTCATTCAGTGAAAGCTCTTGATGAATGTCAAAATTCACCCAAGAACTTTTTACCTGCTAATCTTGATGGAGAAGATGAAAGCAGTAAAATACTTGATTACAGACCAGCAAAATGAAATATAAAACCTGATGCATCCTCAGTTGTTGTTAAAAATCACTGAACAATACATTCACAAGGAGCAGTAAAACACTGAGCTTATTGTAGCCTTGTGACAGTCAGCAGTCCTATCCAGGATGGAAAGTCACCATTCAAGCTTGCACTGAGCACTTCCAATTCAGTTAAGCAGTCATTACTGGGATTTTGTTATATGATGTGGAAGGTGGGAAGGGGTTTATTCTAGCCAAAATTAGTCTTTGCAGTGCTTGGAAGGCTGGCTGGACACAGAGATCCATTCCAACCAGTGACCCACCATAGCTGTTACTGACAGACTCTTACTGTCGAGGTCCCTGACAAAGGATCTGTCAAGGATCTCCCCCAGGAAAGGAGTTCAGTGACATCCTCTCCATCTCTAATAGTATATATGAGGCTTAAAGCTTCAAAAGAAGTGTCTTGTAGTCAGCTCCTTTTAGTCAAAGACAAGAAAGAAGTCAAATTCCTATTTCCACTGCAGGGCTGAAAACAAAAGGAAGGACAGCCAAGCAAACACTTTATGCTGTAAAATGCGAGAAAGGACAAAGATTAAAAAAAAGAAAGATAAAAAGGAAAGCTTAGAATCATGGCAAGGAGGTCACTCAGCCCCAGAAGCCCAGACAAGTTAAGAACAGATGTCAGAAGCAATACAGCTGCTGTCTTAGGCAATATTGTCTCAGATGGTGGAGCTCAAAGCATTGCAGTCCAACCTGCAATTCTGACACAACTCGAGAGCCTTTAGGCAATTAGGCATTGTCATGTTCATACAAACAAGTAGCTAGAGAGCTGACTGAGCTTGTGGAAGTCATTTTACACAGCCTAGCTTCAGGCAATGTGCTTGCTGGGTTTTAATCTTCCTATACTGTGGGTCTCACAACCTTTTAAACATAGCATTTCATCCACTGTTGTTCCAGTGGGACCTAGGGTTGAAAGCAAGAATATGTGGCATCTGTACCAACAGCATATGAAATAAGGTTGATCACTGTTCAGGAATGAAAACTCAGCTATAGCAGAAACCCAAGAACAACAAGCCAGGACATGACTCCAGGTTGCATCACCCACCCAAACCCAGCTCCACTGTTAACCTTAGCATGTGCTGAGTGTTTTTCAGGGCAGCATTTTCCACTTTCTCAAAATACATTAAGTAATTTCCTTCATCTGTGTGAAGAATGGTCACAGAGGAAATCAAATTCTCTTCTAGTTTCCCCATGCAGACAAAATTTAAGCTAACATCATGAACAAAAGCATTTAGGGTTCATTGTCAAGATTCCAACTTCTGACCTATGTACTGCAGAAACCCAGGAAGTTAATCAGTGTCTTAAGACATTTTGGAATTTTAAAGCAAAGACGTTTCAGTACTAACAGGTCTTCTGCTTAGAATCTCCCTTGCTTTGCTACTACTGAACAATATGGGCATTAAAAAAGGATCTTAGTTTCTGAGAAGTTTGAGTACTGCATTCACTGGTATTCAAACAGGCTTTGCTTTCATGGAGTGTTCTTGGCAAAGAAGCTGTGTTTAAAAAGTTTCTCTAGCCATTTCACTGCAGTCACAAGTGGAAGTGATTTTCTGAAGCATTTGCACAAAAGAGGTAAGAAATAAAGAAAGCAACAGATAGAACAATGAATATATAGAAAAATCAGAAAAACCCCCAACACATTTATATACATAATTTTCAAGAACTAACCTCACTGGGAAAAAGAGAGGAAAAAAAATCTTAGTTTAGATTCAAGAAGAAAAGTTGAGACATTTCCTCACATATTACAGTGAATTTTTTGCCATGAACATACCAAAGCACAGAGAAGTGCTACCATTGAAGAGTCAGACAGACACTGAATCTAGATGCTGTCAGCAGATTTTGAAAAAAAAAAAAAAAAAAAAAAAAAAAAAAAAAAAGAGGGGGGGCATAAAAAAGAAAGTACAAGACTAAAGAAAAAAAAACACCAAACAGAAAGAAAAAAGGCAAGGATGTTTCTATGCTGCAACCCCAGAGGCTGCAACAGGCTGCAGGTTGCACACACCCAGCTGGCTGCAGACCAAGCAGTTGGTCTGTAACTCATGTTCCAGTGCACTCAGACAGGACTAGATGGGGCTCAGCCTTACCTCTGGATTCAGATGTGCCTAAAGGAAAAGTAAAAGCTCTCTGTTCCTCCCTGACAGGCAGCTGACAGAGCAAAGTCTGTCTTTACGTTGAGAAGTTTACAGGTATAGACAGATGTACGTGAGATTGCCCAGCTGGCATCATTCACTACAGCTAAAGTCAGAGCTGTCATTATTCTAAGAAGAAAAAGTGTCACCACCATACTTAGAGAAGACCAAAATCAAACAGCAAGAAAGAATAAACAATTAGGTCTCAGTTTTGCATTATTTAATACAACCCCAAACTACTCTTATTCCATATTCAGTTTTTCTTGTTTTCTCCCTATAGTATGTTAGAACTAATCCAAAAGCACATGTGCAGCACCAACAGCAGTCCTAACAAAGCAGATGAGCTCTAAAAAGATTTACAATAATTACCTCCTCCTTCTCCACCAGAGGTTTCACCTCTGCAAGGTGAGCATCCTGGAACTCTGTTGACATGGTCAGTAGCTGATATCTGCAAAGATGAAAAGAGATTTGTTCTCAGCTTGCATCAAAGATTAAATACAGAAACAAGTGGAGATCCTGCTCCACCCAGCCCCCCACAATGACCCACTCAGGTTATAGTTTAAAAGACCTCTGCAAGAACATTACGAATCCCTTGTAAAATGCCTCACTGGTTTATTTATATACACATTCATGCACAATACAAGATTAAAGAAATTCTTGCAAGAATTCTGCAAGATCAAACAGAAGTTTGGCAGCTTCAAACCAGGGAATGCTGAAGAAAACAGGGCAGGGACCAGTGGAGAGAGTCATGAAAACTATCATTCCACAGTTGAAAGGAGGCATAGCCAAATCTGCACAACTACCTTCTGAAACTCGCTTGAATACTTGTCTCTGAAAGCTTTACTTTTAGTTTATGCAAGGCTCCCTTTCTATGCCCCACATTTTACTGTGAGAAAACTGAACTGGACACTCATTAGCATTATTTTTCTCTCAGATTAATGTGCTCCATTCTTCAGGACAAATAAAAATCCTGAAGCTCCTTTAAGTGGACACCAACAAGGCATGTGCAATAATGTAATTTTCAAAACTGTCAAAAGAAGGAACAAGATTACTGTATCCTGCTCTAGGACAGGTCTAGCATTGCAATATCCAGCTCTCAGCTGCAGGAAGCTTAGCTGGGAACACAGACACAGCCAAACAGAAGAGGCAACTGCAAAGGCAAACAGAGACAAGGGCGGTGCTGCATGCACAGAGCACCTTCTACTCCTGGACTAACAGACATCTCAGTTCATCAAGCACAACAGTCCAAACTGGGAGTTTAAAAAAAATAGTGTGTTTTCACTCTCTTGTCAAAGATAAGATCACAGAATCACAGAATATGCTGAGTTGGAAGGAACCCACAAGGATCATTGAGTCCAACTCTTGGCCCTGCACAGTGCCAGAGGCAGAGGGCTGTTCTTTATGAAGCTCTAAAGATGATCTGAAACAGTTCAAGAGACACTGGAACTGTTTCAGCAGCAAGATGACAAATACAAAAGTCAAAGTGTGTTTATTACATATCCTCTGGCCTGCTAAAGAAATGCATGTCATGTAGGGTTTGGGCATCTTTCATAAACTTCCAATTTTGTCCATCTACCTAACTATAAACCAAATGAACTATTTATTTTTCTTAGAAAGTTTAGAAATAAAGCATATGAGTAAGCATACTCAAGGCAAGACAAAAGGCTGAAATGTATTTCAGAATTATTGACTAAGTGTAACTGCACACATTTCAGTTATAACAATTTTCCTGAAGATGAGCATAGAACTACAGAACAAATTTCACATTGATTCTTTAAGCCATGATTTCCCCATCTCCTGACTTAGATCTGATTTAAGCCAATCAACTCTGTCTATATAAATGACCTGGTGCTCAGGAAGGGCCGTGAAGCCCACAGGTACATCCAGGCAGTGGCATCAGCTGCATTTTTCACTCTGGCACTTGGGTTAACTTGATGCTCTTGCCCCTGGGCAAAGATGCTCTAGTGACTGTTCTCAGGATGGCTGGATGCTGCAGGAAGTTATGAAGGGATGCACTCAGACTAAGAAAACTAATGCTGAAAAAATGTGGGTGTCCATGTATGTTGTTTTGGATTTTAGGAACCCATCATGCTAGCTATGCAATTTGATGGACTTTTGGTAAAGAATTAGATCAGGAAATTTAAGCTTACAGAAATGTTTCATTAGTATTTTATCCCACCACTTGAGGCATGGGGACAGTATCAAAACTGACCCCATTGCCAGTGCTTTGTAATCCAAATTTAAAACAGGGCAGAGATACTTAAATAGTTAGAAGACTCAAGTTACTGATTCACCCTGTTTCTCCAGCTTTTCCATTAAGTTTTGTCCATTACAGATTTTTATCTTACAGAACAATCAAAAAACAAGTTCACAAAATTTCAAGCAACTGCGAGTGACATTTCAGCAAGTGTTACATATTTTTGTGATTACAGCTATTGATGTAGTGAGCATTTATGTATGACAGAGCTAAAATAAATACTGCTGCAATATTTGGAAGTCAAAAATATTCATGTGCAATTGTACCTAAGTCAAATGGATTTTTAAATTTTTTTCTTTTTTTTGTAATTCAGCAAATTCAGTTAATTAATACCTTAATGTTGCACCTAGTTCTGCAATAGGAATTAGAAGTGCAAGACAATTTTCTGTGGTTTGCCCATAGGTGAGGAAAGTAAGAAGCCAGGTCCCCTGCAGTTTTCCAGGAAGAGACAGCTCATGGAACAAAGCTGCAGCGAGTGCTTGTGGAATACACTTGTATGCACAGGGCAGTTTCAGACTTTCAGGGACTCAGTATTGACTAGAAATGACAAAAAACCACAAAAGACAACTGTGCCAGAAAAGCACAAGATGGATGCTTTTTATAGCCTTAAACAGTCCTGGTTTTTTAAAAGTGAAGTGCTGACCAGCAAATTACATGACTGCCATCAGGTTTGTTGAACAGAAGACCAACATTCACCAAGTTTTCACTTTTGGAAAGATACCTCATCTTGGAGACATATAATGATTTCAGATCAGACATTTTCAACCTCTGGGTTTTCCCCTCTGTGCATCAGGGATACCTGAAACATTCCTACCAAGCAACAATCTTGTGATAAGGCGGCACAACAATATGCTATTTGTTCAAGAGAGTTGGCAAACAAAGCCCTGCTATTTGACAGGGCTGTAAAAAACATCTTATTTTCCAGGGAGAAAGATGGGGAAGTGGCTTTGTACCACCCTTGTTCAGCACGAATTTTATACTCCCTAAATAGGTGCTTTGTGCTCCCCCCCGTTATGTGACAGGGTAGCTCGAAGCTAATGCAACTGCATAACTCTCCTAAATAGATAACCATACAAGCATCCCTTTATACACATTTCAAAGCACTTGCCTCACAGAAGCCTTTCAAAGACAAAGTTCATTTATATCTGCAAGCAGTAGTGTAAAGTTGCCAAGTTGGATAAAAACAACTTTTCACTCTGCTTGGCCAATTCAGCCTGCTGAGGGGTCCCAAGTTCTCTTTTCTGGTAGAAGCCACTTCCACCCAGTGGACACTCACCACCCTGCACCCAGATATCTGTTGCAATTGCTGCTCAGATGTTTAAGTTTTAAACCAGTCATAATTGTAAGAAAAAGCTAAAGGTTTAAGACACCTCTGCAGCTGGCAAAGTGCTTTAAAGCTGATGGCATACCTACCTTCGCCAGCTATCAGGAAAGACACCAAACTAGCCTCTAGGAAGCAAGGGGTGTTTGGGGAAGAGTGAAGTCATCTGTGCAATACTGCGTTTACTAATTTGATTCAAAGAGGCTTTTCTGTACCCATTCCAACCCAAGCCCACTGCTCCAAAACCACTGCAGCAACTGCCATAAACAAGACTAGAAGCTCATAAATCTGTATGAGGAGTCTGATTATTTTGATGTTGAAGGTTCAGAATATATCCCCTATCCTTCCACACCATTGCTGGAGCCTTGTTTTGGTAGCAGGGGGTACCGGATGGATGTGCAGCCTGGCTTTGCACAACAGATATCAGAGGAGCCAAAAACCACCCATCAAGCCATCCACCCTCAGACACAAGCAATGTTGCAATCAAATACCAAATATTAGGTAATATGCTTATATGTGACCAAATTAATTTCGAGTACAGGAGCAAAACGAGTCCAAAGCTCCTTCATTTCAAACTTCACACTTCAAGACACATGTAGGGTTGTCCAAGATTGTTTCACAGGGCGCATCATCAAGGGCTATGGCCTCACGCCCATAAAGGGTTGAGGGCACTGCCACCAGCACTACAGGATTTACTTATGCCTTCTTACCCAGCTGTTTATTATTTACATGCTATCATGTAAAACAAAGAGCAGGGAAAGATTCCTCCCCGAGTGTTTCATAAAGGCAGCAATTTCCTCAAAACTGCTTGTTTAAACACAGGCAGAAGGAGATTATTCTCCTTTCGAGTACTGATGCATAGAAGGGTAACGTCATCAGAGCAGCCTGATGGCATTTTCATCTCCGCAGGCTGAGCGAGCAGGAGGGACAGCAATCACTTTACATGTGGGATTAAATACTCACAGGTATCTAATGGCAAAGAGGAAAACAGTGATGGGCACTGAGGGTCACAGCTCCCGAGCTCTGGTGTTGCTCTCTTTGGAGAGAAAGGGACCATGCAGAACCTGAGCTCCAGGGCCACAGGTGAGAGGTGTTTCCAAGCCTATCACACCACTCTGCAACTTATCCCTTGAAAGCTACAGGTGTCTTCAACACTCTGTCACTAAGGCAGGTGGGAAAGACAGGGGTGACAGACGTTTTGCACACCTGTAGCGGCTCACAGCACAACTAAAGCAAGGATGAGACAAGGATGGAGAGAGCCAAGATGTCGCCAAAGCACTGCAAGAGTCGATTAGCAGATATCTGCAACAGTTCCAGGTCAGAAGAATAATCAAGCAGCTCGGGCCTCTGACAACTAAGCGAGGAAAGTTACTGTGACACTCAAACAGCCTTTGAGGCTTATACACAGTCAATTAGACCTCTTCCAGTCATTAACAGTAAATGCTGTAAACTTGTCTGACTGGCCCTAGCATAAAAAATGGTTACTGCAAACTGGAGAGCAGCTTGAAACAAAACCTTGTCTTCATTAGGCAGAGACTAAACAGAGACAAGTGGACATCAATGCAAGACAGTTCATAGCATCCATGTATGATTATGGTCCACAATCCATCCCTCATCAAGTGCAGTTTACATTTCAGATATTCTATAACAAATTTGACAAACTTAATCTTCCTGTTTGTGAATCATTTGAAAATTATTCCTTTGCAAGTATTCAAAACAATTCATGCATAAGCATCTACCCACACTCTGTCCTGTTTAAACTACTCTTTGTTACAGGCATTGGTATCACGAGGTTCTTTGTGTACAGTTACTGATTTTCTCTGACACTGTTCCACACAATAAATCATGAAAAGAGGTTTTACAGCAGTTCTTTCCCTTTAAAAAAAAAAAAGCAGATAACTTGACAGTTAAGTAGCATCTGACTAAACAGTTTGAGCAGGAAGTGTCAAAAGTTGAAGACACTCAACTCCCTGGGACTCCCCGGGTTTCCTTAGCCTCCAGTTACACATTATCCCAATTTGCAACTAAAAGTTAATAAAACGAGAACAAAGGATAACAAACAAAGCTTGGAAGCAAAACCCTTAAATAACCTGAAGTTTCAAATGAGAAAAGGTCAGGAGCCAAAGCATTAAATCAAATATCAGGGAACAGAAACAGCTACACTGCCTGGTGATCTCTGGTTCACAGATGTCCTTTGAGCCACCATCACCCAGCCCGCTTCAAGTACAGCACACTCCTGATACCGAATTTCATTATTTTTTTCTAAGCAATTTGCTTTTATTCTCTTTCAACCCCCTTTTTGAGCTACTCCACCAGCATGCTTTTGTGAAGGCTCTAGTTGAAAATAAGAGCTGGAATCAAAGAAAAAAAACAACAAAAAACCCAAAACAAAACATGGGTTGTTAGCAGCACAATGTAGCATAACATTGATTTTTTTCAAAGCCAAAAAACCAAGAAGGGCTTAGAAGTTTTAGCCATTTTTAAGTTCAGACTTATGCTATGTGCTAATCAATCTGATTAAGAAACCAAAACATTTCAGCCAAGAACTCCAGCCCTGTGTCAAGTAACAGCCGGGTGAAGCCACATGGAGACAGCTGCAGGGACAGAGCCAGCAGCTGACGCACCAGCAAGGCACAGATGGGGGGTCACAGCATCTCCCCCAGCCCCACTCCTGGCTGTGGCACACTCCTGCAGTTAGAGAGATGAGATCTCCAGGCTCAACTCCAGCCCTTCTCCTCTGGCTCGTTTTCACTCATGCGACTGACTCCTGTGCCTGATGGACACAGAGCTGCTCAGCTGTGATCGCTCTGGGATCAAACACAGCCCTGAAACTGCCAGTTCCTCCAGACCAGGGGCTGGTCACTCTCGGCACGCACAAACCACACTGGCAGCTGCACACTGAGAGTAGCATCAAAACACAGGGAGCTGGAAGCAGCTCTTCTGTCTACCCTGCAGATGTTGAGCAAGAAAACTGTTGCAATGCAGCTTGCACAATCCTCCTGCTGTGGGATGCAGTGAAGTGTGTTCCTTAGAAAGCTTGAGGTCCTCCCATGCTCCACAGGAGCAGAAAGTGGCTGTGGGAAGGGCTGGTGTGCTAGCCACAGGACACGCCTGCTGTCCCCGCTGCCCCAGGATGGACACCCCTGTTGTGCACCCCCTGCCAATACAATGAGCAGCTATTCTCCTCCTAGCTGGCAGGGAAACAAAAAGCCTTGCAGTGTCTTAGGGCTTTTTCATATTGTAGCAATCCCTAATACAACTTATGCTATAATATCACAACTCCATGAGGGACAGATTACAAACCCTAACCAAGTTCTCTGAAATTCAGTTTTCTTTAGCATCTGGAACTTGAAAATGCTCCTGGCCATAACCACTTGTCACAGAGGTATCTCTAATAATGGCAAAGTTCCTCTAAAGAGATTAAAAGTGTTCAAGGCCAGACTGGATGGCTCTTTGAGCAATCTGGTCTAATGGAAAGTGTTCCTGCCTGTGGCTTGCAGGTTAGATGATCTTTAAGGTCCCTTCTAACCCAAACCACTCTAAGATTCTATGCGAACTCCTAGTGATTCCCAGGCCTCCCTGGCTATGATGAGTGCTGTTAGCCCAGCCTCCCTCCTCAAGCAGCCACCATGCACTGCTGACACGGCTGCTAACTGTCCTTGCAGGGGGCAAATGCTCAGGAAGGAGGTAAGGAAACTCAGGGCTCTCCTAAGAAATCCTGCATCTGAGCAGCAGCCTAAGTCTATTTGCAGACACATTATGCCCATTGGAAAGGGTGCCAATATTGTCCTTTAGCTTTAAAGGACTCCAGGCTGTGGGTGGCAGCACTGCAGGGTGGAAAGGGTGAAGAGCAATCAGCTGTTTTCCCAGGCTTCATTTCCTCACACACCCCTCCAGCCAGCCTGTCTCCATCCACTGCCCCAGCATCCTCCTCTGCATCCGTCCCACTCCTCCTCCAGCTGCCTGTGCACAAAGGTCTGAGGCAAAGATTAAAGGCGACACACTGGTACAGGACCTGGCACCTGCCGTGCACCTGAGTGCTAGGCTGGGCTTTGGGGGCAGATTAAATAACATATACTGCGGGGATGGATTAGGCATTTCATAACGTGGAAGAGACAGCTTCTGCCACAAAGATTGCAGTCTAAACAGACAAGAAACAAGCTATTGTTCCAGCAGCTCACCAGTGTCAGGACATGCTCCCTGCCCCCTCCTATTCTCAGTCTGCCATGCTTTAATAGTTCATAGCTGCTGCCCAGCTGCAGTCACTCCAACAAGTGGGTGGTTCTGCCAAAGTTAGAGGCAAAAACATACAGAGATTATTCCAGAAGGGACAGGCCCACAGTATCCTCAGAGATAAGGAATGCTGTCTGGCTCTCTAGGTTGCACCCTCACAAGTATATAGCAGGTTCTATTCGTAAATTTTGCATTTTCACATGATATTATAAAGAGGAAGAGTTAAATTACAACACATTGCAGCTAATGTTGATGATGTTTCTTAATTCACAATTATTCATGAGGTCATACAAACTAGGTTACAGCTTCTGAGTACACATAAGACTCATTCTACTACCTATTAAAAATGCTTGCTCACTGTTGTTACAAGTTCTAACCTCTGCCAAAATGTCTGAGCTGAAGTTTTCCATGATGAGTGTATGAGGGTTTGTTTGTTTGTTGAGGAGAAAAAGTATAATTTATGGATATTCTGTTCCTGTGAGCCACCATTCCATTTTTCTAGATGAACTTTAGCCTTCTAGAGCTTAATCTGGACTCAAACTTCGCACAGATGGCCATTGCATTAAGGACACATCTTTCATTCTTCCCAGGAAAGATCCTTTATAAAATTACCCGAATTTAAGCATTTTCTCATGCTGAATTACTTAGGACCCGACTTGTGTAACAGTCTTCCATTTCCTGCAAGCCTCAGAACCTCAAGACACAATATGATCTCCCAAGGGCTGAGCACACAGCCTGTATCACAACAGGTGGGACTGGTGAGGGAGTGCCTAAGTCAGCACCATCCAGTGCCAAAATACTCCTTGCTTCTCAAAATAAGTCCTTTCAAAATACTTCAAAGTGGGCAAAAAACCAATTCATCACCCTCAGCTGACTTTTGTCAAAGCCTTACCCACCTACACTCCAAATTAGTGTCTATTACATAAGGCAGAGAACTTCTTTATCACTTCTCAGGCACTATTGACAATAGGGGTTGGAGTTCTATATGCCCAAGCTTTCATATAAGCTTTTATATACAACTTCATAAAATTCAGTGTTTCACATGGCAAAAAAAGGAGATGCGATCCTCTTAAACTGAGTTACCTGGGAAAGAGAACAGTACTTTGAATTTGTCATAATATAAAGGATCATCATAAAACTGCAGTGGTTCTGCTGCATAGACTAGTCCCATAAGCCAGTATGTCACAACTTTGTCCAAGAATGTAAATACAGCTTAAAATTTAGCAGGGATATGTTACATGAAATTCGTGAAAAGTATGTTTAGAGCACTGTACAACTACGGCAGCAGGAGAATGACATCATTAGCTTGTCAAGGTGCACACGAGCTTCCTGAAGGAAGTAATCCAAAATGCCACAGCAAGAGCAATCCTTCCTTCCTTTAACAGTGCACTTCCCATCTGGATGTCTGTTTACTGTGTTCAAAAATAAAAGTTCCTTCAAAAGTTGCATGCTACTTTGCTGATTATTTTCCATTATACCTTATGCCTACCAGGAAACAACACTTTTTTGCTTTCAATACCACTGCCTCCACTTTCAGAGCCTTCATTGGGCCATTACAGTTTCGGATCTTTACCACTTATTTTGTGCTTCCTAAAATTCAGAATTTCTTAAAGAGTCAGGAGTGGTAAAACTGCAAGGACTGACACAAATAACCAGACCCAAGTGATAGTTGAAAGCACATGGAATAATTTGCTTTGCAATGAGTTAGGTTTTCATACTGCACTAAATCCTAAGGTTTCCTCTTTCCATTAATTTCTACACCATTCATACAGCACCAGCAGACTGGCCTTACACATCCATGGTAGAAAATAAGTTAAAAGAGCTATACTTTTGAAGCTATAGTTAGATCAGACAGGAAGGAGTCAGTTAAAGGCTTGGAAAAGTAGTGGATACCCAGTTTTCAAAACAGGGTTTGCAGAGGAAGACCTGCATTGACCAACTTCCAGCTCCTAAGACAAAAAACCTTGACAGATGAAAAAACCATATTAAAATTTTGACAGCTAACCGAAAGGAAGTAGCCCCAAACCCAAAAAAAAACATAGGAAATGTGATCAGCCACACAAAATAAGAGCAGCAAAACTGACATACATCCTGCTTAGTACAAACAGATACAGTTGTGGAAAATTTCATCAGCATGGGCAGTCCAGCTGTGCATCAGCAAGCTCACCACGGAGCACCTCTGCCTGGAAAACACTCCTTCTGACCCAAACTGTGGGCATTATCCAAAGGTAACACTCATGCCAGTTGGGAAACAAAACAGGTCTAAACCTGCAGCAGCCCTTAGCTAAAAAGTAAAAACTCATCTCCCTCATCATCCAACAGAGGAGTTCACACACCCAAGTTGGATACTTCAGTAATTTCAGGTTTTACTATTTTCTCTACTCGACACTTGCTGTGCTGGATTAAATGCCAGATAATGGTACTGATTCACATGGGTGCTCAGTACTGGGTTAAATTCTGTCATAATAACACTTCAATGACACATGAACACATATTCAGGAGAACCTCTGAATGGTTCCTTACAGCTCCAACTTCACAGCCAAAGGAACTTAACAGTAAGGATTACCTCCTGCTGACACTCCCTTATTGAAGTCACCCAGGGCTCTGGATAGAAAAAAAAAAAAAAAAGCCACCTCCATTTGAGAGAAGCACCAAGTTCAATAGCCATTACATTCACAGCCATTGATTTCCAAGAGTCTAACCCAGATTTTAGTCATCCATAGCAACACACACTACCAAACCTTAAAATGGGATTTCCTTACCTCACAGCCTTTGAAACAGTTGCAGAATACTTTCCCTGACTTTTCGGCAGCAGCAACTAAGTTGCTTGCAACTTCTGGGACAGAGCTTTTGATAGAGGACAGAGGGGTCACTACTGCTCCTGGACCTGAGCAACCTGACCTAGTAGCTGCCATCCCTGCGCACAGCAGAGGGGTTAGAACTGGATGATCTTTAAGGTCCCTTCTAACCCAAGCCTTTCTATGATTTTACAATGACCTGCTGACAGCTGGAGATCACTCCCCACCCAACAGTCCAGGGAAGTTTTTCACTTAGAAGGCTGCAAGGGCATCACCATCATGCATTAGGGCAAGCATTCAAATTCCTATCTAAAGCTGAAGCTAAGGGCAGTCTACATGCAATGCCATTTATTTAGCAAAACAGTGACAGGACAAAGTGAGCTTCTCTGTACTTCTGCCTGAGATTCCCAGGTACTGTGACTCAACATGAAAGTTAGATGAAAAAAGTAGCTGGAATTCATACTTCATCTCCAGAACCAGTATTTCATCCCTTTTAATACCAAGAAGTTGCATCTCCTGGTTTTTAAAAAGGTTTTCCTTTCAGGTGATCAAATCAGAGCAAGTAGAGAAAATCATATGCAGTCTTGCTGCATACTGCTGTGGCTGAACCAATTCAGGCCATTGCTTTCCTAGGCTATGCTCTCCCTGGGAGCACACAGGCTTTTGCTGCCTTAAGCTTCCAGCTGTACACATGATGTAAACACTGCTGATCCAACACAATTAGAATTTGTATTATTTTTGAGAGTTTCACAGTTTCTACTTATCTTCATTCTGAAGAGTTTCAAGCCAATTTCATCCCTTCTTTATCTTTTCTTTCACTCTTTGTCTATCTTGAGACAATAAAAGCAGGAAATGTCTCATTACATATATTATCTATGTTTTGTGCTCTTATGAGGTTGAGTGAAAAAAAACCAGTATTTTCTGTGGGAAGTTAGAAGTTTGCCAAAATCCCTTAAGCTGGTCATAAAAAGATGTATGTTGCACTTCAATCAAATAAATTAATCACTTAGGTTTAAAAACCTGAATCAAAGAATTTTTCTCACAGTAGTTCACTGCTAATCCCACCTGAACTACAAGTGAAAATTACTTAATTGTCTTATAACCACTTCTAAGGACCAGGATCCCATGCCAAAGCGTTCCAAAAGGTGCACTGTGATCTCCCCATGTAAACTGTCATTGAGCAAAAAGGATTCGAAGAGCAGAGTTTCTCTCACTGGAGTAAAGACAATTGCAGAATCCTGCTGGTTTTACTGAGCATTCATGCAATCTACCCAGATGACCTGTCACAATTTTAGTGTTCCTTTTTGTTTCAGAAAAAAAAAAGCCATTGTGCAGGGCAGAAACGGAAAAGCTTAAGAGCTTGTTTTCTGGTGGTGCTGTTTCCTAAACACAGGCAGTGCACGTGGCTGCCCTCTCTCAGCAGCAGGTGACACTTCTTTGGCTGTTGCCTAACTCCATGGACACCTGATGCCTTGACATCTCTATCTTGCTATCACCTTGGTGAAGAGGCCAATGAACTTTGAAAATAAGTACACAAACCCTTCTTTCTAAGGGAAACAGATGAAAACCAGAGCTAGTCAAGACCTTCTAGATCCTCTCCCCCAGCCTGGTTCAAGGTCAGCCAATTTGTAGAGTGCCTATTTTCAAGGGATGCATTCATATTTTCACAAGGGCACATAGCGACAGGACAAGGCAGAATGGCTTTAAACTGAAATGGGGTCAATTAAAATTAGATATTAGGAAGAAATTCTTCATTGTGAAGGTGGTGAGGCACTGGAACAGGATGCCCAGAGAAGCTGTGGATGCTTTATCCTGGAAGTGTTCAAGGCCAGGTTAGACAGGGCTTTGAGGAACCTGGTCCAGTGAAAGGTGTCTCTGCCTATGGCAAGAGTGTTGGAAATATGTGATCTTTAAGGCCCTTCCAACTCAAACCTTTTAATGATCTCTTAGTTCACGAACTGTAGAAATTTTGGTTCAAAGTTTTTAAGGATGAAGCCCTGCCCATTCAGGTGTCTGCTGCACAATGAGCTCAGATGCAGAAGTTGAGGCCTCCAGGTTCCCAAACCATTATGGCATGGCATCTGTTCAGTTTATACTGAACAACTAGATATAGAAACCACAGACACCCTAAGGGGTCTCATTACTACATTAAAACCTGTTTTCACTGCATCTGTGTTTTCCATGTCATAACACACACCAGTTCCTCCTGAACACATTTATGCCCTTTTTTTTCCCCTCAAGAGCAAAGGGCTCATTAGTACCCTGGGAACTGCATAAGCCTTTAAAGAACACTATTTTTGCTGCATTTACTTCCGAGTTTTACTATTTCACCCACAGTGATTAAATTCTTGCTGTGCATGGGGCATTGTACAGCACTAGCTGCCTGCTGTTTACTCAAGTACTTGCAATAAAAACACAGTTCTTCCACGTCTAACTAAGTTAGACCCTGGTTAAAAGAGCACAAAATTAAAAAAAGAAAAAGAGAAAAAAAGAAAACCAAACAAACCAACAAAACAACAACCTAAACAAAACAAAAAAAAAACCAAAACCCAACAAAAAACTCAAAAAAAACAAACCACCAAACATGTTTCCAGAGTCAAGTTCAAAGTGCACAGCTTAATGCCACTGGCTGAATTTTTTATTTAAATCATGCCTCTGAGAGCCAAGACTAAAAACAGCAATAGAGGCTTCTCAGATGTTTACCTGAAACAGTTGCTAGCTCCCATTTACAGATTATTTCCATTGCTTGCCCTCAACAGTGAGTTGTTCAGCAGCTGTGTATCTTTGACACACTTGGACACACACAAAAAAATTTGATAGAAAGCCAGAGGAAGTCAAAACACCATACAGCAAACGTGGGCAGAAAGCTTCAGGTTGTCTTTGAACTCTTCCATGTCACTACAACTGCATTTGCTAGGTTCAAAATACAGTTTCTATTTAAACAGGAGGGAAAAACAAAAAAAAAAAAAAGAAAAAAGTCATCAAAATAACACAGCTGGTACATAGTCCTCTCCGAAGTCCTGTTCTGAGGATGGGGTGCCAAATCGGGCACTGTGGTCTTTGTAAAAGGTTGGGTTAAACAGTGAGTAATGGCAGCTTGTAAGTGTTTCATAGGAAAACCATAGCATGATGAAAAGCATTAGCCAAAAAATTCTCCCTAACAGAAGTGAAATTCCTTATTTCATCAGCCCCAGTGCGTGGCTGTGGCTCCACTGCAAACACTACACTGAAGTGCTCTGAACTGAACGGTGCCTGGAAGCACGGGCGGCAAAACTATGCCTATCGCCACATACGGCGACAACAACCCCCACTGAAACAACTGACCGGACACCAGTCAAGGCTGCCCCGAGCTCCGAACCCAGCACAGAGCTGCGGGAGCAGAGATACGCAGGCGGCAATCATCAGTGCTCAACTTCCGTAGGGAAAGTATGTCTCTGGGCTACACAGCTGTTTTCCAGCCCATCCCGCTGCTGCCCGGGAGCCTGGACAGCAGCATCCCGCAGCCTCCCCCTCTTCCCGCGAAGGGCCGGGGACTCCTCCAAGTCACCACCCCGCTGAGAGCTATCCGCCTCCCTGGCAGCTGGCAGAGCCGTGCTCGAAGGAGTGAGAAAGGGATTTAGTTATATGAACAAGGAGGAAGGTGATGCAGGGATGCGCTCTCGAGGGGACCGCGAGGTCCGCGGGGCGGGCGAAGAGATGGAAGGATGGATGGATGGATAGAAAAAAAGAAAGACGGATGAAGGCACCTCTTTTACCTGCCACGCTCCCGCTGTCCCTACTCCGCCTGCCGCCGCCACCGCGCTCCGACACCGCCCGGGCCCGCGGGGCGGATTTATAGCCCGGGCTCCGCCCGCCGGGCGGTGCCGCCGCCGCCCGTCCCGGGGCTCCGCCCGCGCAGCCCGGATCGCCCCTCCGGCCGCGGGCGGCTGCGGCGACTGCACCCCGTGTGCCCGGCGCGCACGGCATCCCTGGATGTCAGCCGGGAACGCCGGCGCCCACCCGCAAGCCCAGCTCTGCCCTCCTTCCTGCCCGCGCAGCCCGGGTGGAGAGGGCTCCGCGCTGACATCCCATTGCCGGGCAGACTTGGGAGCAGTGAGCGGCGGGGACCCGCCGCCCGTCCTGCTCCCCGGAGCCGGTTAGCGGGGGCTTCGCACACTTTAGCGAGGAGAGGGGAGTGTGTGCAAGGGCTTAGTCCAAAGACCCAAAGAACAGGAGCCTTGGGACGGCGACAGCGGGGTCCTGCAACAGGTGGCCAAAGTCCTGCGGACCTACATACTTCCATATAGTTATAAAGTCTGTTTACCAGATCCTGAGTTGCAAAATCTTATTCTCGTAGATCAAAGTGACCACGAGGAAGGTGCTGTATTTGCAAGAGGAAAATAATGCCTTTGCACATTTCTGGTGAAGTTCAGAGGGTGCAGCGGGTTCTGCAAGGGCTGTGTGAGTTTCCCAGTGAACAGCTCTTTGGCAAGAAGCGCAGCAAATCGTTTATTCCAAAAAGAGGCCCTAGCCTGCTGAGCAAAGAGTATCTGTGTATACACAGTTCTGCGTGTAGCCACCCGCCAAGGGGCGGGTTAAACTGTGATGGCCTGAGCTGCTTTTTCTGTGACTTCTCTGTAAAGCAACACTCCCGCAAGTGTGTGATTTCACTTAACAGCCTCACTTTTATGGCAGGTTACTGTGACCCAAACTGATGAAATCACAGCATGTTGTCATTCTCCCTCATTCAGTGGCCTGAAGAGGAAATCAGAAATTCCTCAAACTCTGAAACTCTGTTAAACTCTCTGCTTCTTGTTTTCTCGGCTATACAGTAAGCTTATTAAGTTGATCTACAAAAGCTTGCTGCTGTTCAAATGCATATTAGCTTCTCCCCTCCTAAGTCAGCCTCTGCACCTGAGTCAGAAACTGCTGCCTTCAGAAAAAAACCCCTGGAATTCTCATTCCTTTTTCACCACAAAATGATGGGAGATCATGTTGTGCAGCAATAATTCTAAAGTATTAACAACTGTAGAATAAAGGAAATTTCTTATCTTGTTTTCTTAGTTAATGTCTTCAAGGATGAAAAGTATTTCTGAACAACACAAGAGAAGCATTTGTCATTCTAAGACAGCACTGCTGTGTGCGGGCTTTCTTTGCTTTTCAAATCATAAAATGTCTTTTTCATAATCATCTTAAACTGTGATGCCAGGAAACAAATGAAACCATCACAAATAATTTAATTTGCAACTGAGCCTATTTTGAAGTCGTATCTTCAAAATTATGTCATCAAATCGCTGTATTTGTTATGGAAGATCTGTCTAGCTTAGTGTACCAAAGTTATGGAACAAGTGTAAATGCTAGAATGAGAAGATGGGTTTGACTAATTTTCCAACAGATTAATCCTTCCTTTATCTGATCATGAAACAAAATCCTAGCTCAGAAACATTCAGTTCTTCAGAAAACAGACCTGGGTCAGTGTCTGAATTGTGTGATTTGGCCCATCCTCAAGTAGTTTTTCAGCCTGCTGTGCTTGGCTGCTTTTTGGGGAAGGGGCTGAAAGCTCCGGAGATTCAGATGGAATGAGCTGTTCTCTGTGCACTAATGCAAACTTAAGCAGTAAAAAACAAGTACCAAGTCTGGAATGGAATAGAGAACTGGAATGAAGTGTTTTCTTCTGCTTTGACCTTTGCAGTTTGCTTGCTATTTAGATCACATGGTGTTAGATCACAGAAGGTGTTGGACCTTCTAAAATGTTGGAGACAGGCAGGTAGAAGCCCCAAGGAGTAGTTGCTCAGAAAGCCTGGTAATCTGTGCATCCAAAGAGAGCCTTTGCTAGTTCATGCCCTCTTGCCAGCTATTTTGCTAGTTATGGATGAGAATAACGCAGTGATTTACAGTGTCTTTTGAGGGTGATTGGTAGGTTGAAAAAGAAAATGAATTAATTCCAAAAATCCAAGTTAGAAAGTGTTTTACTATGTAAAGATGTAATTGCTAAAGTTTGTACTCAGACAAATCCTGATGTGTGCCAGAAAGGAGCACGGCTAAAAGCTTGGGGAGCGTCCCTCCCCTCTGCTTGAAAAAGTCTGCTCAGAAGACAGGTTGGGAAAACAGGAATGTCAAGGCTCAATTTGCCAGAATGTCACTGCTGACAAGGCAACAGCCAGAGCCTCAGTGAGTTTTCAGCCCGTGCTGGGCTGCAGGACTGCTCACACCACATTCCCGCAGCACTGGAGTGGCTCCTGTGCCAGTATCCGTACGTGCACAGACGTGTGTACTTTAGGAACCACTGTGCTCGGGAGACAATACAAGCTGCCACCCACGTAGGCCCACTGAAATCCCAAGGAGTACTTTTACTGTGAATATTAATTCATTTAAAAACCAGCTCTATGCAGCTGGCATTCATTTGTTCTTTCCAGAAGAGCATCTCTAGAGGGGTGCCTGCCCCGACACAGATCTCCATTCCTGCACCAGAAAACGGGCTGTGCAAATGAACCTGAAACTTCTCCAGTGCTGTCGATGGCTTTCACTTGAGTCCACAGCTCATGTCTCCAACTTCTTCAAGAGTAAAGTAAACAAGTTCTTGATTTACTGTTTTATTTTGTTTTACTAAACTGGGTTGTTGTAAGTATCCACACCCTCAAAGACACACATGCACAAAGAATGAAAGGCCATACTTCCATGCTAGTGAAAGACTAACCAGACTAACCATATGTGCTGAGCTGAAACCTGCCTCTGTGTTCCAGTGTCTGGCAGTAATAATATTTCAGCATTTAAATAGCACTTTAAAACCATTAACTAATCAATGCTCACAAGGCTCCAGGGGAAAGAGGGTGGTGCAAACGAAGAACCATCAGACTAGAGACCTGATCCAAAGTCCACCAAAAGGTAACAATTCCATCTATTTCAATGCTATGGAAACAGATTTTAATTATGAGACTCTTCCTCTTTCCCTTGACATTATATTTCTAGCCATGCCAGCATTAACACAGGATATTTCTGTCATTGTGCTGCAGCAGCAAAGAAGGAAAAAGAGTTAAATAAAGTAGGAGCACAGTGTTATATTTTGAAAAAAATATTGTGCATTTGTTTAGAAAGATCTCTGCACTCTGTTTACATTTAAGCAGTGGTAATATTATTAGTCACTGCAAAAGAAACTGGGTGTTCCCTTGTTCTTGCTAACAATACAGAAGGGATAATTTTGGATTAAGCTACATGTTTTATGAAAAATATACTTGATGTTTGCTGGTTCATGTTAAAAGAATTCCCTGTGTGACCCATCAAATATCACACCCCATCCACTGGGAATTTTATTCTACTATAGCCTTTTGTTGTTGTCTTTGGATCCCTTGATGATGCTGACATGTAGCCATACGGATCGGTTGTCCTTCCAAAAATTATTCAGTGCAGCTTTGAACCAAGGGCACTGACCTCAATTAAAAACATAAATAAATAACACCACAGAGTGAAGATTCACATGCCTTTGTCAGAGAACTGCCTGGTATTATTCATATTCCCACTTAAGTACTTATTTCCAGTTTGGAAACTGCTTTTGGCAGGTTTATCTGCTTCAGCAAAAGCATAAATGCAGGGTGAGTCATTTATTTGGTCTTGCATTAGGAACTTCCTGCCATTTGCAAGGGAAGTGGATTCTTTTTTTAATATATTTCAGAAGATCAGGTTTATCTATAAGGATAAATGGAGGCAATGGGGGGGGTGGAGTTTGGTTTGTTTTGAGTAGGTATGTGTCCCTTCAGGAGATTTTGGTGGAATGTTTTACCAAAGGAAACATTTCTGTAGGAAGCTCTGTTGGTTGGTGTGGAATCTGTGAGCTGCATTCACAGCAGGACTCAGCTGCTGATTGACGCAGCTGCCCAGCCCTGCATTTGCCACTCAGGCTTTCAGTCCAGTGAACATGGACAAATAAGTGCCTAAGACCTGGGTTTATGAGAAGTCAACATGATGACTGGTAAATATTAAAGCTAGCCAAGAGAAAAAGCCAAGAGAGACAAGCTCTAAAATAGATTTTATGTTTATTTCCATCCACATAAGGTTTTTGACTGTGAGTTCTTTCTGAAATGAATACCTATGGTCACTGAGCGTTTTCTCTGGTACTGCCTCACATTCTGTAAGCCACAGAGGATGCAGGCAACTAGGGACAGTGGCAGATACCATGCTCATTCAGCTGTATTTGAGTGCAGCTCTTCTGCTTACCAGGAAAAAATCTCATCCACAGCCTACAGGGTGGTTATACACCCATTGCACGATTTTTTCCTTGCAAAATCTCCTGATGGGGTTAACACATTTTGCAAAAATAATGAAAGTTCATCAAGCCAAACAGGAAAGAGAAAGATTTTGGCTCTGTAGCTCACAGATGTCATTATGAAGGGAGGAGATAGCTCTATATCCCTGCTACAGTTGGAGAGAGAATTGGGACTTGGTGCATACTTCCACTGCTCCTCCAAACAGAAAAGGCTCCAACTGCAATATCTAGATGAAAACCTGTCTCTCACACTAAGAACTCACAAAGAGAGCCTTCATTTTAGAAGGTATCTATTGTGCAAAGGATAAGACAAAAGGGAAGAAATCCCAACTGAGACTTCAGTCAGGATCTAGAGGAACTCTTTTGCCCATGGTGGCAGTGGTTTCACACACATCCTGATTTGGTGGCAGCCCAGTTGTGGTTTTATAGTTCTCAGTGGTGTCTGTGTTTCAGACTAAGGAGGCAAATGCAGGGTTCTGCACCTGGGCAGAAATAACCCCAGGCACCAGTACAGGCTGGGGGGTGACCTGCTGGGAAGCACCTCTGCAGAGAAGGACTTGGGGATCCTGGCAGACAACAAGCCATCCATGCGCCAACAGTATGTCCTGGGAGCCAAGAAGGCCAACAGTATCCTGGGGTTCATTAGACAGACCACTGCCAGCAGATTGAGAGAAGTGATCCTGACCTTCTACTCTGCCCTGTAGAGGCCATATCTGGAGTGCTGTGTCCAGTTCTGGGATCCTCAGAACAAGAGAGACATGGAGCTCCTGGAGCGGGTCCAAAGGAGGGCAACAAAGATGATTAAGAGTTTGGAGCATCTCTGTGATGAGAAAAGGCTGAGGGGAGCTGGACATGTTCAGCCTCAAGAAGAGACAAGTGAGACAGGACCTCACCACTGTACACAAGTATCTGAAGGGAGGGTGCCAAGGAGATGGACCAGGCTCTTCTTGGTGGTTCCATGCAATAGGACAAGAGGCAATGGGCAGAAAAGAATGTACAGGAAATTCCACTTGAACACGAGGAAGAACTTCTTTACTCGGTGTGTGACTGAGCACTGGTACAGGTTGTCCAGAGAGGTTATTGAGTCTCTCCCTCACTGGAGATATTCAAGAACTGTCTGGACACAACCCTGTGCCACGAGCTCTGGGATGACTCTGCTGGAGCAGGGAGACTGGACGAGATGACCCACCGTGGTCCCTTCCAATCTGACCCATTCTGTGATTCTGCGATTCTGTGAGGTTCAGGTGGTAATTCACCACAATCCAAGTGTAATACACTTATGCAGTCTCAGTTTGTCTACTCAGATGAGCTCTTTTTGTATCCTTCTTTGTCACCTGCATGCCACTGTGCAGAAGTTCACACAGTGCCATGCACTGTGGCCCATGAAGATCCCTGTCCTTGCTGATGGCCCCAGAAGGACGTGTATGGTGACCAGCTACTCACCTGCCCTCCTGTTTGTCCAATGGTCTAAGCAGAAAGTTGTTTGGGGCTGCTGGGAGATCAGAGAATTGTTTTTATGGATATCTGATAGCTTCTTGTGTGAGTTTGTTTATTCATACTGGAGTAATATTGAACTCCTCACACATGTCCACCTGTTAAACACACATGTACTAACCTGTATGTACAATTGTATAGAGCTTTTTCCTTTCATGATTGACACCGAACATACAGATAAACAAAATAAGTTCCCTCACAGATGTAGCTTTACTGAGCTGGCATGAGATTTTTTTTTTTTATTCATGTTGATTCTTTTTGTTGTCAACTATGGGCAGGCAAGAAAGCAGAGAGACCTGTTTTAACTGTGAACTAGAGGCAGTGCCACAGCCCTACACAGCAGTTAAGACATGGAGAAATGAAATATTGAAAGGTTTTAAACAAGGGGGTATTTTCCTCAGCTCTCTCAGAGGTGGGTGGCCTTCACCATCCTGTTTCCAACAAGACACTTGGTGTTTATCAGAAAGGATTTTGCTAAAGAAAACCAATTAGAAAGTACTACATTTGGCATTAAGAACTATCCTTTGACATTTCTTCCTTTTGAACATTTCTTTTCAAAACAACCTACAAGAAAACAAGCTACACAAGTTACTAATTCAATTTCCGAAGCAATGGATGAGTAGAGATTTTAACAGAGTCCAGATGATGCCCACAAATGGTCATGTACAACTTCTTGCATCTGTAATCCTTCCCCAGTCTGCCTGGGTAAAGCCTTGGGTGCCAGGACTCTCCATCTCCATTCATTAAGTGTGGAGGATCTGACTGACCATCCATTGCAACTGCTGTCCTCTGTTTAACAGAAAGGTGTGACCAGGGATAGACTGGGTATGAGTGTGTGCTGTAATAAATTAGGCTGTTTGAAGCAAGAGATCATAGGCCTTGGAAGCCATGAGGAAATCTCCTGTTTCTGAACACTCTGCTGCTCACATACCTGCAACTCTTGTATTGACCAAGGCAGAAAACAACAAATGCAATCTGGCATCTTTTTGGTTCTCTGTAGTCATTATTTGGCTGAGCAAAACTGCTCCAAAACTGAAGCACAAGTGCTCCACTCTCTCCTTTTAGTCTCCATCTTCAGTTGTTATATTTTAAAGAAGTTCCTCTATTTCCTAGAAATCTGGAAAGTACTTCCCTTCCCCCTCACCTCTGCCTCCCACTCAGTCTGGCTGAGGCATTGCTGTACACACAAACACATAGCCACGAGTTCATCTGTGTGTACCAGAATCCTTCCCATTCCATTTTTCACACCCTCACTGAAGGAACATCCAACTCACATCTCAGCTGAACTTTTGAACCCACCATGGCTGAGATAGCTCAAAATCAAGCAAATCAGGGTGCCTATCAAGTTGAGGAGCAACTAAGCAAGTGCAAGTCAGAACTCCGTGCTCACTGATGTCTGATAAGGAAGAGCTGGTAAAAGGCCTGATCATTGTCTAATCTTCCCCACATAGTAATGTCATGTGTCCTCTGCTTGAAAATGCAGTTAAAAATGCATGTCCTTTTGCCCTGAGAACACATTTGCATAGCAGTAACGCAGCCAAGCCATTAACTAAAAGAAAGTCTGGTTCTTCAAGACCCTAAATGACACGTATTGCTTGTGATCAGTTAGATGGCTACAGCTGTCTTATGAAGTTTTTGGTTATAAATGGTGGTCTTAAAGCTCTGAACCCAAAGTAACGGAAGCACAAAGTAATGTTGCTGGTTGGCACTGTGTGCTCAGAGCTGAGTACAGGCCTGGGACCACCTGGAACTGTGGGCATAAAACACAAACACCTATAAAACAGATACCTCAGGTTTCTTCTTGTGTCCAGGCAGAGGAGGCAAAGGTTGGTTCACTTTTTACAAAAGCTGCAAGGAAGAAGGCGCCAGAGAGGAGATAGATAGGACACAAGCAGCAGTTCTTGACTGCAGTCTGTTTAAGGGGTCACTTTGGCTTCTTTTGACAAAGACCGGCTGTGTAGCCTTAAAACAAAGTAGTGGAGGAAGCAGGGACAGGAGAAGAGAGCAATAGGTAAGCTGATTGCAGCTCTTGCAGCAAAACTGGAAGTGCTCTTTTTGCCAGCAATTTCAAAACAGTTGCTCAGAATCAAACAGCCATCTCTAAAACAGCAATTCATTCATTTAATAGCTTTAGAGGCTGTTTGCTATTAAACAAGACATGGTAAATCTGTTTCAGATTAGCAAAGCAAATGAGTCATAAAAGAAATCCCAGTTTGGTGTTAAGTTTTGGCCCATACAAGCTGCATCTCAAACAGATGCTGTGTCCATACTACTAAATATAAAATGGCCAAACCCCAGTCCCTGGCCCTGACACTAAATGTCGTGGCCTGACTCAGGCTTCGTGTCTTTGGACCAGCAGACTGACCCCACACACTGTGTGGTACTTGGCCCTGTCTCTCTTCTGTGCTACAAGTCATGTCCCTTTGGTCCTAAGATTTATCTTCATTTTCGTAATGTGTTTTTGAGTTCAGAAGCTCTGGAAGAATCTAAGGGTGGTGTTGCAGCCCATAAGAGTGATGTTTTTATGGCCTGAAGCTGAAGGGATGCGCTGCATCCCCCAGGGTATGCATGGGGCTGAGCCTGATGGGATAGCCTTGGGGGACTGTGCAGGCTGGAGCATAATAATGGCCAGTCTTCGCGAACGAAGAACCGGGGAAGGTCTTTACACCTTCCAGCCTGCGCATTGGATTTTTTA
>JAWMRA010000078.1:142997723-143058580 GCA_035584735.1 Pseudotriccus pelzelni
CCTTACAGGGCTAACGAGCTCCACCTGCCCGGGGAGTATCCCTGGCCGGAATCGAACCCAGGCCTCAGCGGTGAAGGAGCATAGTCATGTGCGTTCTGCCTGGTTTTTGTCTTCGGCCCAAGGCAAAAAGGAGAGATATTCTTTGCTGTAGGAACCATCCAGCTACTGAAACCCTCAAAGATGAGTGATTGCCAGGTTGATGTCTACCATCTGCAAAACATCATGTCAGTTAGTTCCTGACATTTGTCCTTGGAAAAGCACTGCTGGTGGAGAGACTGCTATGTGAATGAAGAGACAGTGGTGAATGTAACATATGTTGTCTCTGGTAACATTTTTGACACTACCACCCATGATATTCTTATTTTCAAGCTGAGAAAGTGTGGGATACATGAGTGTGCTTGAAAAACGGTTGTGCTGCCAGGGCTAAAGAGTGTCATAATCAATGGCTTAACATCCAACTGAAGCCCAGTAACAAATGGCATGACAGAGGAGTCCAGTATTGTTCAATTTCTTCATCAATGATTCGAATGATGAGACAAGGGGTGTGCACCTTGCAGCAAATTCAAGATGATGCTCAGTGAGGGACAGTGATCAATATACCAAGTAAAAAAGATTTAACCCAGGAGGACTTTGAGAAACATGAAAATCGTACCAACAAGAACTTCCTGAAACTCAGCAGGTGCCAAGTTCTGTGCTTGGGGTGGAATAACCCCACACATCAGCACAGGCTGGGAACTGAATGGCTGAGACTTGATGAAAGGGAATGTGGGGTCGATGCCAGAATGAGTCAGGAGGCAATACTCTGCCCTTATTACGGGCAGTGCAAAGTTACATGGAGTTACACCATGAGAAGCATGCAGCAGATCCAGGGAAATTATTACCTCCTTTACTTATCCCTGGTGGGACTAGTTTTGGGCCTACCAGCATGTCAAGAGCCCTAAAAATCTCAGCAAAGAGCTGAAAAGATAGTTAGGGGGTTAGGGCAGACAACCTTCAAGGAGAAGGTAAGGAGACTTGTTTAGTCCTGGCAAGAAGAAACACCGAGGTGGTCTAATAGCAGCCTACATCTGTGAGACAGGAAACTGGAAGGATGATGAATCCAAACCCATTTTGGTTCTGGCATACAATATAATAGGGCAACAGCTACAAGTTGTGGCGTGGGGAGCTGAGATTAGACTGAAGCTTAAGATACTAACACAAAGCTAAGGAAACAAAAATAAGTTCTGCTCAGTGGAAGGAGGAGGTCCAAAGGAAAACCAAATAGAAGGGCACAGAGTAGATCATAGCAATGTTGGGGTTACCACCATAAAGCAGAGTGAACAGTGAAGGGTGCCAAGAATGCTTAAAAAGGTGAACTCTGGAGATTTCACCTGTTTGCCAAAATAATCAGTTGCTGATCTGAAATTCTACTGTGCAGCATGTCCTCTGGATACAGGATGCAGGCTTAGAGTCTCAAAAACCCAAGGCAGAAACTGAAGAGGTGTAGGGTCTCTGTTACTATAATATTTCCATTAGCAGTAAGTGGAGTTATCCTATATCCCAAAGAACCGATTGACTTAGTGCTTTTTTTCAAAAGTATCAAAGGTAAGTCTTCCAAGAGCAAATAGAATTTTGATAGTAAGAGAAAGAAATGATCAAGGTTTAGCTCTGGGTGTGGAAAATTCCAAGATTTTGTTTATGGAAGACTACTACATGATACTTAATGTCATTGCTAGACCGAACAAACCCTAAACCCTACCAAAAAATTTCAGAACATAATTTTTATAATGAAAAATAAAAGGCAATTTTGGAAGAAAAATAGTCATTGTTGAGCCATGTATTAATGCTTAGAACAAATATCTAATAGAGCAAACACCTGAGGTTTTATGCGAACATCACTTAAAACCTGTATAAATCACATTTCTATTTTGAACAAATAGGTGATCAACACTGGCAGGGCTACAGCTAAGAGTGGTCTTTAGATCAGAAAAAAATTATTAAAATTATTGTTATGTGGTGGCTGCACAGCCTTTTTCCAGCACCAGTTATCACTGGAAAGAGAAGAGCTCACTGGTAAATAAAATTTGATTCAGAGGCATCAGACTGGGGAGGAAGGATCAGGAAGGAATTCAGGTGAATATGCTGAGGACAAGGATATCACAACTGGAGACTTTCAGGGCTGTCTTGGGGGTTATCCAATGAACAGAGTTAGCAGAATCCTAGTTTTGCCACTTTTACAAAAAGTACAGGCCAAGCAGAGAAAGAAGGAAAAACCAATCCAGCATTAACAGCAGCTGGGAAAAAAAATGCATCTTAGAGGGCTAGTTGTTATCTAGGAAGCATAGTCCTTCTAGTTTCTATCCTAAATGGCCTCAGTAGAAGATACAGTACTCAGAGATGTCATTTCTCTTCATTCCACAGCACATGCATAGCAGGGAATGCCCAGCAATGACCACAGCCCAGTGGGCAGGAGCTCCCACACTTTATGGTGAGGTGCGCATACACAGACGCTGCTGCTGCTTCCTCTGTCCTCAGTGCAGTGGACTGATCACCAGTGACATCAAACGGAAAAAGCAGCTTTTCAGGAAGTTTGTGTTGAGCCCTCTTACCTCGTCGAATTCCGTGTCTGCCAGCATGACGGAGGATTTGATTTGGCTTTTCGTCACCCAGCGCTGAGACACAACATCTATGGCCGCAAGGCCACATGTGTTTAATAGTGTGGAGCAAAGCTTTACAAACATGGTTAATTATTATTTGTTAGTTTTGATATTACATTGCCGGGTAGAGGTAAGGTTAGGAATCCTGCTTTGATTTAATATAAAAATTAATTTTGAGAGGCAGTTTGTGTCAAAAGTGTTCATTATTGAAGTGATGATGACATTCCCTATCATCTTCTGCTAGGGGACCAAGGCCACAGTATAAACCTTGAACACTTCACAGTTATTGCTAATTACAGGTAGTGGAGCTACCACAAATGTTAGTGTTGTGAGATGAGTAGATTCTGCCTGCACATAGGTACACTTTGTGAAAGGCCTGAATGTTGTAATCCACCCATCTGTGGCCTGTGGTTCCAGGCAGCCTTGGAAAAAGGGGGAATCTGACCCCCTGCAAACAGCACCACATGTCATGGAGCTTGGACACACGTGAGCCACGAGGCCAGGGTTTTCAGCAGGATGATTAATACCAACATCACCCTGGGAGAGTAGTATGAACATACTGAAACAAAACATTTTGGGCTTGGAGGCCCTGTGTCTGAAAAGACTGCCTGTACCACACTTTGCATGCCTTCAGCTCAGAAAGACCCTGAGCAAACTGATAAGGGATGACATGAAGAACATTTTTTACTGAATGTAAGATTTCCTGTTTAGCATGCTTTCCCTGATGGAATGTATTTATGGCTTTGTTTGTCCCACACATTGTAGGATATTTTTATCTCAGAAGAAGCTCCTTAAAAATTATCAGAATTTAAAAGAGGACAAAAATCTGTTGCAGTTTTTATGGTCAATTTTCAAACATGATATCTCAAGGTATATTTGGACAGAACTTCAAAACATCTTGTTAGAAACTTAAATAAGTCCTGAAAAAAATTCTTAACTCAGAAAGGAAGCCTTGAGCATAACTGGTTAACACATTGTGGAAAACATAAAACTCCATCTGCAGCAGTATTTAAAACTGGGAATTACAGTAAAGTGGGGAACATGCTTTAAAAAATCTTATAAAGTAGCATGGAAAAAATAAAAAAAATTTGAACTAGATTCTTTGGCTACAAACTCAGATATGCCCTATCTGATTCCTCCTACTGACTGATCACTGTCATTAGTTCCAAGACAGAAATACCCACAGGAGCCAAATTTAATCTTATGTTCTTTCTGTGATATTTGATGCAGGCTGGGAGAAGGGACAGCCCTTGCCCCCCTACCCTGGGCATCTGTGAAGCTGCTTTAAAGCATTTTATTCTCAATTGTGAAAGGAGTTTTTCTATGTCCTTTCTGTCTGCTGCTATTAGAAACTCAAGACAAAGGCTGAATGCAGACTTGAGCTTCCTGAGACCCATTATTAATTTGGCCTTTTGTCAGGTTGGTGGTTTTAGCTTAATCCTAGTCTTGGCCATGCCGAAAGCTCCAGGTGCAGACACGAAAGCCAGACCTCATCCCTTCATTTTGAGTGTTCCCTTTTCCAGGAAGGGTCCCAAGAACTTTTGGGATACCTCAAGAGGCCCACGCAGTTCTGATCTACAACCTCTCCATAAACGCAGGCAAGAGCTCATGTAATGACAAGGTTGTGAGTTAAGCACTCAGGTGGTGGGGGACTCTGGTGGATTTTACCCCCAGTGTACAAGATTTGTGACCTTGTCTGCTGGAAGGAAGCCTTGCTGTAAAGTTAAGTCATTCAGGGCTTTTTCTACATGAAAGAATCTGCACCCTTGGCTTGGACCCCCCTTCATGCAAGTTTGCAAGAACAGCTTATCAAAATTGCTGGTCTAGGGGATGTGCTGTGGAAAATGGATCCTCACCTATATCCAGGTGGCTTCAGAGAAGTGTCTAGCTGTTGGGGGCCAGCCACTGTCAGTGCTGCAGATAATGTACTCCCTGCCTGGATAATTACACTGAACCAGCAGAACGCTAAAAGCCCAAGGAGGAAAAAGGCCCAAACAGGGTATCTCACGATAACTGCTGGTACCAAAAGTGCCCTGGGTTCAGCAGCTGCCAGCGCCTCTTCTCAGATGTTTGTCAAAACAGAACTTTCTTCACCAAAAGGGGAAGTGTCCCTTTTTTTTCCCAGCAGCTGCAGTGTACTGAACTAGACACTTTTAGAGCCATATCGTCTGCGTGCCCACTGCCAACATCCAGCAGTTATGTTATGTACTCAAGAGTTTTCCTGGCGAACTATCAAACCTCCCTGGAATAATCTGAAGGGGCCTCAGTTAGTATGTTCCCTGGTACTGCAGAAACGCTGAGCCAGGGCACGGAGTGTGATACTGAGTCTGCAGATCTGGTAAATATTTAAGGTTAAGATTAACCACTATTTAAAAACACCTCTTTCTCATAAACATTCACTTGTGTTATGACACCCGAAGTCATGATTCATTGTTGTCATTGATGTGCTTTTCTCTTTGAATACGTAAGTCAGTTTCTTAATATAGAAGGTCTACTTATAAATGTGGAAAAGGAGCGACATATCTATCCTAGTCTGAATGACTGACCAAAGACTTGAGGTGCTTTCAGTCAAGAGAAAATCTTGGATGTTCTAGTATGTTCTGTGTTCAATCCTTTTTTATTTTGCATAGGGACAGATCCCTGTTTTCCTGGTCATAAGCGGGAGGGATGTAGTATCAGGAAGCAAGAATAAAAAGGAAGGGGAGGGGGTAGAATGTGGTAACTGATGTAAAAGTCAACTTCATCTTCTTCAGACTATTTCTCATTTAAAATATAAGCATACGGCGTAGCTGCTGATTTTTAAAAAGTTTAACTGCACTTAAGATGGTTAAGTCTAAGCTTAGGAAGCTCCACAGAGGAAGTGGGCAGCCCAGATAGGAAGGGCTTTGGGCAAGATGGGCACTTATCACAGACAAAAAAAGAGCAACTCTGGAAGCTGAACATGATTTTTCCTGTTTATTGCTTTGTGTTCAACCTACTGATGGTGTAAATATTTGATTATTGCTCTGTGCTCAATCTACTGATGGTGTAAATATTTAGAGAAGGAAAACAACATAAATATCACAAGAGCTTGTGGAGAAGTGATGCTCAGATATCCTGAAAAAAGGGATGTGATCCTGCAAGGGTCTTTCCTATAGAAAGAGGATTAGTGAAGCTCAGGCGGTTTCTTATATTTGTAACCATTTAGGCAGCTCAAGACTTAGGAAAAAAAGTACCTAAAGCTCTGCAGTGCTGCATAAAAGGGGATTAAAAAAAGATACTAGATGGAAACACTATTGGAAGTACTGACTTACTGTAAACATTTGAAAAAACAGTCTACTAGCCTCAAGGCTTTGAGTAAGAATCAAAGCTTTTAGTCTATTGACAGGAAACCAGAGTTGGAAAGAAATTCACAGCATTTTCCAAACATTAATTTTTTTCCCCCTTAAAGGGAAAAGGGTGCCAGGCAGCTTCTAGTGGAAAGAACAGAACTTGTATTTTCATATCAACTCATGGAAAAGTAGAGTTGAAGAGGACTAGAAATGAGAATGTATGGCTCTTTGGAAAAAGGGTCAAGTAAATGTATCTATTTCTTATCAACATCTTTGAATCTGTTTTAAAATCCCCAAGAAATAGAGTGTTAGGTTTCTCTAGGTTGTTCTGAGACATATATTACCTTAAGAAATTATTTTTGTTTTTTCTTCCTGTTAGTTCTTTCTTATCATAGGCTGAGGGCACTTGGAGAACAAGTTTTTTCTTCTAATACGTAACACTCTTGATAACATTTCCAAGCACAGGAAGGCCAGCAGTTTTCAGGCTTTCCTCCTCTGTGTGTTTCTGTGGTGTTTCTATTGGTTTTCCCCTTTCAGTACTGAAAAACACAACAAACTTTATTTTTAAAACATTTCCTCATAAGTCTTGTTGCCTAAAGGGCTTGCCAGGATCATAGTTCTTCACTCAAGTGTCTCTGTTTTCCTTACATCTTTTCTAATGTACACTATTCAAAGCTGGCACTGAAATCTGGGAGTCAGAGGTGCTGAAGGGTCCTCTATGGATTTGTTACTCAAAGGGGGCTAAATTAAGGTTAAAGTTTACCTCCTATCTTTGACTTACAGTAGTCCTGCTAATATGTCCCAGGGTGACATTTGCTTGGTTTCCCATATATTATACTTTTTCATGTTCAGTTCACAGAGCCTATTCTGTGCTATGGTTGCCTTGAGAGCTTCTGTTCTTTATCTAGTTGGTCTGTGATTTCTCATTTCTATTTTTTTAATAAATTGATTAATTTAGGCCATTTCTTCTTCTTAATGAGATCAATTTGAGTGTTGAACCTGTCTGCACACATTGGTGCCTGTTGCTCGTATAAATTTGATTTCCATTTTACAGTGATACCCCAAATCACAGACTCGGGCTATTTGGTGTGCCATCTCTGTTGGGTAGAAATTGTTGCACCCTGCTCTGAGTCATACCACTGAATTTTGTGGTTACTTTAGAGTACTGTGGTGTAGACCATACATCCCAAGGTATTATTACAAATTCAATTAATTATGTCAGATATTTCCCTGTCATCAGCTGGGTGAGTTGGTGGACTGACCTTGGCTGGCCACCAAGTGCCCATGAAGCCGCTCTTTCACTCCTCCTTCTTACCAGGACAGGGGGGAGAAAATGAGATGAAAAGCTTGTGGGTTGAGAGAAGAACAGGGAGACCACACACCAACTACCACTATGGGTAAACCAGACCTGACTAGGGGAAGATTAATTTAATTTATTGCCAATTAACAACAGTGAGAAATAAAACAAAACTCAAACCCACTTTCCCTCTGTCCTCCTTTCTTCCCATGCTCAGCTTCACTGCTGACTCATCCCCCTCCAGAAGCCAAAGGGAGTGGGAAATGGGAGTTGTGGTCAGTTCATCACACATTCCTCCTCATGCTCTTCCCCAGCTCCAGCGTGAAGTCCCAGTCACAGGACACAATCCTGCGGGAACTATTCCAGCACGTTTCCTTTCCACAGCCTGCACTCCTTCAGGATCAGACTGCTCCAGCACGGGCTCTTCAAGGGCTGCAGCTTCCTTAATGGGCACATCCCCCTGCTGCAGTGTGGGGTCCTCCACGGGCTGCAGATGGATCTCTGCTCCCCCACGGACTTCCATGGTCTGCAGGGGCACAGCTGCCTCACCGTGATCTGCATGGGGAATCTCTGCTCCGGCACCTGGAGCACCTCTTGTCCCTCTTTTTTCACCAGCCTGGTTTTCTGCAGGACTGTTTCTCTCACATATTCTCTCTCCTCTGGCTGATGTTGCACAGAAGTTTTTTTCCCTCTTCTTGAATGCGTTATCCCAGAGGTGCTACCACAGTTACTGATGAGCTCAACCTTGGCCGGTGGTGGGTCCATCCTGGAGCTGGCTGGCATTGAATCTGTTGGACTTGGGGGAAGATTCTGGCACCTTCTCACACAAGCCACCCCTGTAGCCCCCCTACTACCAAAACCTGACCGTGTGAACCCTGTGCAGTGACTTACCACGTCAGAGAAGAAACTAAATTCCATTAACATGCTTTACTCTTGACAAAACCGTGCTGGCTGTTTCTTAGCACCGTATTAGCTTCCAAGTGCTCACAGGCCATTTCATAATTTGTTCCAATAGCTTTCCACAAGCTGAAATTCCTTGGATTGATTCCCTTTCTCTTCTTCCACCTCCTTAAATGCAGATAGGGCACTCACCCTCATTAGTCTTCAGGGTTCACCTCACTCCAGGTAGCTTTTAAATGTTCCATCTTTTAAGGGTTTTTCTTGCAAAAGCAAGTAAAAAATAACAGTTGAGGACACACTTGCTGGTTCCAGTTCTCTCCACCTCTCATTCTCTCTAAGGTTTTTATTTGGCTGGTGTTTATGAGTTGTCTCTTTCTCTAATCTAGACAATGCCTATTCCACGTCGGAATTCTGCAAAAGGGGCCAGAGTTTTTGGCACACTCTTGATTGACTTTTGATAACACAGCTCCTGCTGTAACAATCTGCCATTTGTCATAACCATGCAGTGAGCAACAAAAGGTCTCTGTTAAATGTTTAATGCCAGGCATGGTCCCAGCAATCGGGGCTGGCAGCCTGAGGAGTCTATGCAGTATAGGAGGTAGGAAGAAGCCAGAGGGAAAAAAACTCAGGAAGCAAAGTGTGGAGTTTGTTGTCTGGGTTCTGTATAAATATAGCTGGATGTTTTATTATCTTTAAAAGTGGAGGATTTTCCTTTAGTAATAGAAATCAGAAATCTAATGAGTGCAAATATTCCACTTAGTAAAATAAAAATTGCAAAATCACAAATATCTTTTGTCTTACCATAAATATGCTTAATTCAAAAAATTCATCCATACCCTAGAATAACTCCATGTAAAAATAATCAATTATAACAAATCTATTGGTTAAAATTAACTTTTGTTAATTGGCAGCAACATTCATAACAATAGTGACATTTTTTCCTACAGCACTGCTGCTTTACAGAGCAAAATAAAATTCTGGTGGAGCCCAGAGTCATCTGACATCCTTATTCATGTGTGTTGGCCTTAGAAAGTTTCATAAAGACCATATAATGAAACTTCAGACACGTGTTTTGATTGGTTGTGATATTTACTTGGGAGAGGTGGGGGCATTTTGACCATATTGCTGTCTCAGTCTGAAAAATCATCAGCATTGGCTCTCCAAAGATATCATAAAAATGTGGCAAAGTGTTCAGGATGTTTTGAGTTGATCTGAAGGAGCCCTTTAAGGCTGCAGCATGCCTTAGCACTGTATTAGCTAAGGTGTGGTACAGATAACTTGCATGTAACAGAAAATGAAATCCTCTAATGAAAGCTAATGTGAAGACAAAAGTCCTCACATTTAAATTTTTAAAACCAGATTGCCAGTGAAGCGTGGAAGCCCCTGGCATAAAACCTTGTTTCAGGGGAATTAGCAGTGTAAATAGTGCCCAGTACATAACAGCAGTTTGTGTTTGTATCACTAAATTGTGCAACCAAGGAAAGATTCAGCAACTGATGGCAAACTATACTGTCCAAGTAAAATCAAAATCCCCTTTAGGATGATATTAATCCTCAACCAATCTTGTTTAAATTAATTACCTCCCCAAAGGAATAAGATTTGGGTGACCTTTTCAGGACATCATAATAAAGTGTGCTTTGTTTATTGAGTGCTTTTGAAACAGCTTGGACCAAAATGCAGTTTTGCTCTAATAAAATGTATCTGGACCAGTTCCATTTCCCTCCCACTCACTGAAGCCCACAGGACTAAATGGGTGTAACAAAAAGAAGAATTTGGCCATTGACCTGCAACTCCAGTGACTCATACTGGATCACATAAATCTGTCTCCCAGTTAGAGGCTTTAACAGAGGGCTGCTGCTAATGCTGAGCTTCCCTGCTACCACATAGAATGTGGGAGGCTTCAGGGGAAGGGACCTTTCCAGTCAATTCACAGAATCACAGATCATGGTGGCGGCTGGAAGGGATTCCTGGAGGTCACCTGGTCCAATCCCCCTGATCAGGCAGGACCACCTAAACCTGGTTGCCCAGGATCATGTCCAGATGACTTTTTGTTATCTCTAAGCAGAGAAATTCCACCACTTCCTGGGGCAACCTGTGCCAGTGTTCAGTCACCCTCACAGTAAGAAAGTGTTTCCTGGTGTTCACTTGAATTTTCCTGTCTTTCAGTTTGTGCCCATTGCCTCTGGTCCTGTCAGATTCAGTGAAGAGCTGAGGGGAGGAGAACTGAGAAGAAGACTTGGAGACTAGAAAGGCTGTGTTGTATTGCCAGCTGAGTTCTCCTCCAAACCAAATACTCAGATTTTATACTTCTGGACCTTTCCCTAAAACAGAGTCCTTGCTTGTGGGGCTGGAAAGGGGGGGGGGGGAGTTTTGGTCAGGGGGTCTCTAGACTCATAAAGCTGGCTCAGTATGGAGACTGCTGGCTGTTCAGATCCTCATCTTTGCAGGTGCTCTCCACAATGCAGACACTTACAGACAAATCTCCACCTGGGCACTTGTGCCAGGATCTCATCCGTGACCTTCTCTTACCATAAAGCCTGACTGTGTGCTCCAGCAGACAAGCTATTCTGCTATAGGCAGGAAGGAAGGGGGGGATGTCTGAGGTGAAATGTATTCCTATGTTTTTCTCCCTGCATTTTTGCACCATTCTCATCTCCACGTTTCCTTTTAGTTCCTCTCACCTGGGCTTATCATAGTCCTAAATTCACAGGAGCAGAGAATACTATCTGGCCCCATGCATTTTATTTTAGGCTATGAGAGTTGCATTACAGATGAGGATTGCCTAATCCAACACATCAGCCAGCCAAATTGGCCAAGCTTGTTACTGAGGGATTTTCTTATTTTGCTCAACCAAGGAGCTAAATACTTTCTCTGCCTGGAAAAATTATCAAGAAATATTGTTTCAGAGAAAATGTTTTGGAAGCATCATCCCAAGTGGGGATTAGACTTGTTTTGACCGGGGTAATCTGGAATTGGAAAGCTGCACAGACATCCGAGAGAGCCTGGTGACATGTGGAAGCGTAAAGGTGAGACTGACTCATAAAAGTGCACTCGGGGCTGTTTTACAACAGCAATTCACAGCATATCTGATCCAAAACAAAGCGGGGTTTGCCTGCCCACAGGGATCATCGTGTACATACAGAGGAAACAAAGGGCTTACATCTTTCAACACAAAATATTTCAGTATAAATAGCTCACAGGAACGCAGCTAATCTCTAAGGCCTTCTGTCAACCATCTGCAGAAGAGGGAAGAAAGGAAGAGCTTTTAGTGAAGGGCATCTTACCCATGCAGGGTGGGCTTTTTTGTAGCCTAAAAGCCCCACGGGTTTTTGCTTGATGATTGGTTTTTGAATCTGAAAAACATGAGGGGTGATTAATGCCTTTTTCAAAAACCAGGGACTGTGTCTTCTCTGTCCCTGAGAGAGAGGACTTTACAATGGGCTCTGAACAGTTGGATCTCCCACCTGTTCTCCAGTATTATTTCTGCCTTACCAAATAAAAGTCATCCAGAGAAGAAACTGAGGCAACTCAAACTCGGACTGTTCACACTTCAAAACCATTTATTTTCTCCCAGGATCTGTTAAAGACCAACCCAACAAGCTCTACCCAAGACAAAAACCTGACATTGTGTGGGTGACACCTCCCCTAAGAAACCTTCCCCACTGGCAGTGAGGGTGAGACCAAACCAGATGCCTTATGTTGCCTGGATCATCACTCCTGTTTTGAACCCCCAGGCTCTTGTGCTTTCTTGTAGGAATGAGCCCTCGGGTTTGTATTACAAAATCACTGCCTTGGTCAGAATCCTGGAAAGCATGTAAGCACAGATTTGTCAGTTAACCTCTAAAAGGTCTTGCTTATGTGCTAGGTTAACAAGCTCTGCAGATCTGGCATCAGCTCCTCAGGTTACTCAAACCAGGTGTCCGCAAAACCTCAAAGGAACGAACTTCTGACTTTCAAATGTTTGTGGAAAAATTTAAGGAAAATCAAGGGCAGATTTCCACAGGCACAGGTGATAAGACAGAACACACTAGGTTTGGGGGTTTTTTTGCCTGTTTGCTGGCTACTTGTACGGACCAAGTGGTTTTCTCAGCTTTGTTTTAAGATCGTTCAATTGTAAACTTGATAGGCTGGAAGGAAGAGCAGCTGACAGAGGGTTTAAAAACGTCCTTTCCCATGCATACTTTGGCTGGTGGTGTAGCTACTGAGTAGGCAAGCAGTGCCATGGCACTGTGGCCCAGAGGCCTCCGCGTGTGTTAGTGTAGAGTCAAGGTGGGGTAGCAATCAGGTGGGTTGGTGGATTCAGCCCTTTCCTTCTAGCAGGACTGTCACTGTTACGTGTGACACAAGAGAGCCAATCCCATTCTTCAGTTTGGCAGCAAATGGAAGGTGGTGTTGTTCACACCACAGTGACAGAGTGACTGATGGTTTCAAGCAAGCCAAATTGCTCAGGAGAGTTATGAAATTGTGAAAAATGGTTTCTGCCAGCTTAGTTTGTCTCTTTTTGATAGGTACAGGCCCTAAGGTGGTGGGCAGAGACGCCTATATGTAAGGAAAGGCCAGGAATAGCTCACTGGTCTGTTTAATATTTCAGCTGCACAGGGACTAAGACTGTTTTATGCACAGCAGAAATATTGTGGAAAGTAAATGTCTAATCCCTCACTGAGATATGCTCTATTTTTACTTGAATCTTCACCAAAAACATGGTGCTCCATGGTGGGGCTCCATGTTCAGCTCTTACGTTGAGCACAAGGCAGCAGAAGCACATTTCACTTGCAGTGACAGGTGACCTTGCAACAAAACAAACTGTTCTCAGGAAACTTGTGGCCAGACACTTTCCGGCCCTCAGGAATGCCAAGGCCCAGGCTTTACATACACAGCCCTGACAATGAAATCCAGAGACAAGGTTCCCTAAACAGTGCATAAACATGATCTAAACATGAAGAACAAGCACTGCCTACCTGATGGGAACATGAACTTCGTGGATTTACTGCACTGCTATCCTACTCTGGATTTATATGCCTGAAGCAGAAGAGGAATGCAGTTATCACTGTCTGCTGGGGATGAAGCCCCTTCTCCTGAGAGCAGATGACTGCTGTGTAGGGACTGTCCTTCTGGACCCAGGCACCTTCTGCTCTTGGCTGTACCATGACCCATACTCCAGAGCAGTACTGGAGAAGTGTCCCATTCAGAATTGTCCACCACTTATTTAGGGTACTTTATAGGCAGGTAGAGGATGTGCTCTACAAAAGGTGTTCCTGTATAAAAGATGCCTGCCATTACTCATGATATAGCAGTGCTGCTGGGGTGAGCAAGAACTGTGCAAAAGAGCTGTGAAATTGTTGAAGGGAGATTCTGCCTGCATATCTTGTCTTTGTCTGTGGCCCAAACTGAAGCTGGAGTGTCCTTCTACCTGCGTAATCTCTAGATTGCAGGAATCAGTCTCCCCTTGCTGTGGCAATTATCAAGGCTCACAGTTCACAGCTTGGTGCACTAGACTCTAGGGAGCTACTGTGGTTGAGTGAAGTGAGGGAATAAAAGGTTTCCAGGCTTCAGCTGGTGGTTTTACAACTTTTTGAGATCTTATTGCTGGATTCTGTTGTCCCTACCGTCCTTACCCTGATATCCTGGCTGTCACTGGCCGCCAACTACCCTACAGGCAGAGCAATAGATAGCAGCACTCTTCAGTCAGCTGCTGATGGAGATCAGCTCAGACCAACAAGCTGAACAATGAAAGTAATTCAGTTGATTTTCCCTGAGGAAAAGAAACAACAGTCCCTCAAGTGGCTCATTCAGTAGATTGGCAGTGACAAACATTTAAAAGGGATAACTACTGATACAAGTGCATCCCAGAAGCATGTCTGGGATGGACATTTTTGCTTGGACAACCTGTCCTCTGCCTAACAGGGACAGTTTCCAGGAGAAGCAAAGGCGAGTAAAGATACTTTCCTGCCTATGCATTCATTACTCAAGCACACTTCAGAAAGAGATCTATTTCAGTTGAGATCTGTTCTACAAATTATATGTCCAGGGCAAGACTCTCTTTCAGAGGGCTTTGCTCTGTATGTTGGTTTGAATTATCTCCAAACTGCTCTCATGCCATTGAGCTCACTCAGGAAACTGATCCCTGAACATTCCAGCTCCTGGTCAGTTGACAGAGCATTTCTTTCAGTTCCCATTTAAACATGCACATATGTTCTCCTTGGAGTCTGCACAAAGCCCTGCATTGTGGGCTGCACAGGCCACTAAAGCTAGCACAGTTGGCTTAAACTTGCCTTTTTCAAAGATTTGCCCTGCCTCTTTAGAGCAAAACAAAGTCTTTTGTATTCTTGTGGCCAAAATGATTCAAGGGGAACCACAAGGATAAAGAGCCCCCAGCTTCTCTCCCACTGCAATTTGGAGTCCATTTCCCAGGGCAGTGTGAATACAAGGGACAATCACATGGAAATGTCCTGTGTAATTTGCTTTTAGAACATTCCAGAAGGGAATATCTGAGAGGAGAGGTGAATGTTCACACTACATCTTCAGGCAGTCTCCAGAGCTGGAAGCAGTGTAAGTTTCCTTCCCCTTCCTGTGATAAAGGATTCCTGTAATATCAGCATTGTGTGTTGGTTTACCCTCTGAACCTCCAACATCTTCGTGATGTTCATAATGACTTTTGGCAATGAGCAAGGTTACCATACCATAATTAGTAAAGTATGTTTTGAAATCAAGATGTGATTGATTGCATTTCTCTGGAAATGAAACAACAGAGGTTTGGTAGAGAGAGGGCAGGACAGGAGGAGAAAAAATGCATTTAAAATAAGGCATAGGGAGGAGAAGATCAGAGACGTGGAGCTGACTGAAGACTGTGCCAAACACAGACACAAACAAATGCCTGCAGTTTCAGTGTTTTGCTTCCTGAATAAGCTTGACCACAGAAGTAGTTCAGTGACTTGCGAAAGAGCGAGCGATTGCAGAGGCTGTGAAGAGCCAGTCCCCTATTGCTGATAGGGGTATACTATGTTGATAGTACAGTGGTATAAACAGCAACACTCACCCTGTCTTGGGGAAACCCAAAAGCAGCAGTGGCAGCCTGTGAAGGTCGAACATGAACATGCAAGGAAAGCTCTTATCACAGTATTGGGTAAGAAAGCACATGAAGTTTCAGCTGAGCCTGTTTGGTTGCCTGGCACCTTGTGCTGAAGCCACTCCTTCCAACCTGCCCTGGATCCCAACCAAAACAAAAGGTTTTGGGAAGTCCCCCTTTTGCACTGGGGACTTTCAGTATAGAAAGCCTCTAGCAAAGAGACTCCCGCTCCTCTGTGGCATGAGAGGACGTGCTCCACTGATCATGGCGGTCTGTACAGGAGGTACGTGAAAGACAACAGCACAGTCACTGAGATACAGTATGTGACACAAAAACTTGTCAAGGAATGAGTTGCCTTTATTTGTGTCCTGGCAAGTTGTCAATTCACAACATGTCATGTAAATTCTGTCCCTATTCTCTGTGTGTGTATGCATGTAACCGTGGTATTGCATGATGAAGTATGGAGGGGACTAACCCATCCCTTCCCTAAGGACATGTTATATAGAGGCTAGAGCAAGGCAGAGCCTAAGAATTTAATTTTTGCTAGACATATGAAGATGGGTTCTGTGCCACTTCATCTAATTAAAAAAAAATAAAACAAGGATGACTTTGCTGCAGAAAGGCAGCACCAAGTGCCTCAGACATTGGATGAGGGGCAGCAGCAGGACCTCCTTAGCACTGGCTCGCTGCTCACTGCTTTGCAGAGCTGCCTCAGAGCTGCTGTTGTTACAGCTGCACAAGGCTCCCCTGACTGCCCTGGGCAGCTTTGGCAGGACACAGCCCCTCTGTCATGGAGCTGGGGTGTGCTGGGAGGCAGCACCAGGCTTTTGGGAGAAGGGTGGCAATCCAGAGCAGACCCTGCAGGAAGCCAAGTTACAGTGATGGTCTGAGCTAAAGCTTTCCACTTCACAGGGGCAGCAACCAGCTTTTGTGCTGAACTCCTGGAAGTGTCCTGAAGGCAAGAGTTCTCCAGCCTTCAATGACTGCTGATGAATAGCTGATAAATTTAGGACAAGTTACCTTTGTCTGTAGAAGGTGGCATTAGATGATCCAGGTCGTTAGTGAGGCTGGAAAATGCATAGTTTACTGACAAATCTGAATCACTAATTGTCTTCATTGCAAAGTCTTGTGCCAGTTCATATTGTTGAGTACAGATTATAGTTGTTTGCTTGATTGTTTTTTAATCCATTCTATATTTGACCTATAAACAGGTATATTGTAATTGAAAGCCTAATCTCCCCCATTTATCTATTAAAGTCATACATATTCCATAACTCGAAGAAAAAAACCTCATTGTAATGCAACGACTAAAATACTGCTTTAAAAACGCTTTACCATGCCTGAACATTTCTCAGCTGGGAAAATATATTATTCACCCATTGTACAGCTAGATAACTTTGGGCACAGGACTGTAAAGGAACTAGTCCATTCTGCACAAGTACATGTCGTGACAGGAAACACTTCAAACTTATAAATAGACTCATGAAACTATACCCTTATAGTTTACCCTAATTAGCCAGTGACAGACCTTCTGGTCCTTTGGCTAGACTACATTTTGTGTCTGAGCTTTCATTTGGTTCGTGCTGGGTGCAGTGTAGACATTCATTTTCAGTGAATCAGTGACAGAACCATAAGTCATCCAGGATGGCTGACTCACAGTCCCATGACTTTTAACAACACACATAGTGGATGTTTTTAAATACATAGCGGTACCATTTCACTGACATCAACATTTTGGAAAAAACAGGCAGATCAATTCCTCAGAGATAATCCCCATGTTAATTAGTGCAACACAGAGTCAAGTCCCATTCACCAGACAGTAACACCACCTAGTTACCCCAATCGCTTTGACTGGCAGGTCAGCTATAAAAATCTTTAAATCAAATTAAATAATTTCTCTCTAGGCTCTTTCCTTCAAATAGCTTTAAAACACAAGGTACAATTGCTCCTAGACAATCCTGGGAGAAAGTAAACATGCTGTAAATTATTAGCTAACTCGACCTCCGCTTTCGGTGGAACAATGTCTTTTATACAGAAAGTTGGAAAACGCCAATGAAAACTGATGTGTGACTGCAATTAACATTGCTGATTACTGTGGCTGCTTTGCCACCCACATTCTTTAAGAGGCCACTAGAAAAATGATCTCTTTTCAAAGCTTATTTAGCAATACTATCACATGAGGTGCACAGGTCATGGTTTTCACAGTGGCACAGCACACTGATCTTCCATGCTCTGCAGTATTTTGTGCACAGGCCTGTTTTTTTCCACTTGAACAACAACACACCAGATTTAGGTACTTGATTTACTCCAGTGAGAGGACATTCACCCCCTTTGCCACTGCTGTTGTTCACAGCATGAAATACTGTTTGCAGTTGCCAAGGATGAAACCCAGGTGAAGGAGTTCAGCTAGGCAAAGAAGTCCTGGTAAAGGAGGGAGACAGGTTTGGTGGCACCTTGAAAACAATGTTAGCATGATAAGGTACTAGTGTCCTACAAGAGGAGTTTTCCAGCAGGGCCCTAGAGGAGTGGCTTCTGTCAGCAATCGTGTGGCCAGCAGGACCAGGGCAGTGATTGTCCCCCTGTACTTGGCACCAGTGAGGCCACACCTCAACTCCTGTGTTTAGTTTTGGGCCTCTCACTACAAGAAAGACACTGAGGTGTCCAAAGAAAGGCAACAGAGCTGGGGAAGGGTCTGAAGAATAAATCCTATGAGGAGCTGATGAGGGAGTTGGGCATGTTAAGTCTGGAGAAGAGAAGGCTTGGGCAGACCTTCTCCTTCTCTACAACTCTCTGGAAGGAGGTTGTGCTGAGGTGGAGGTTGATCTCTTGTCCCAAGTAGCAAGTGATAGGAAAAGAGGAAATAGCCTTAAATTGCACCAGAGGAGGTTTAGATAGAATTGGGAAAAATTTCTTCATGGAAGGGGTTGTCAAACCCTGGAACAGGATGCCAACAGAAGGGATTGACTCACCATCCCCGGAGGTATTTAAAAGACATGTAGATGTGGCTCTTGGAGACAAGGTTTAACGGTGAACATAGCGGTGCTGGGTTAGTGCTTGGACTTGATGATCTTGAAGGTCTTTTCCAACCTTAACGATTCTATGATTCAATGATTGTGTGACTCAGGTGTTAGGAGGGAAAGGGTGGGACAGGGAGAAAAAGAAGACAAGCATGAGCTAAGCAAGAGTGGAAATATGGGAAAGACTTTGGCAATGTCAATGAACTTAACTGGAGCAAGAGCTTGGAACACATGGATGGGAGGATGGTGAAAAAACAAGGAAATCTTTGGACTTTGTGCACTGATATTATATGAGGATGTGTATTGTTTCTCTCTGTACTTGGGAGTTTGCCACTGGAGATTTTTTACCTAGGTAGGAATCTGGGCAGCTGACATGGTGGGCAACACAGGGATGTGTTTTCTGTTCTGGCAGAGAAGGGGATTGATATTTGGACTTTGAAAGAGCTGAGAGAAAGTGGGTTGATATTTGGACTTTGGAAGGGCTGACAGAAGGTGAACTCATGGACAGTGATTTCAGTATGGGTGTAGATGTGGCAGACAAATAACACTTAGACCAAATAAATGCTCAAAATATTTACACAGCAATGACACTGCTATATCAGCAAAGAGACAAAATAATATGATCTGATGGGCACATGGAGTTTGTTCAGTGTTTGTGTGTAGGACAGACAAAAAAACTTAGACATGAAATCAGGAGTTTGTAAGATACAGACTATTTGTCCCCTTAAAGAACTACTTCAGGGTGGCCGTGGACACAAAGAACCTCAATCCACATGGAGGCCTCACAAGAACTTGTCCATCACACTGTCCATTGGACTGTAAGCAGAGCCTGTGCCTCAGCAAAGTTATCAACATTGAGGCTGCCTGAAGCCATGTTAAACCTTCTAAAATGATAGAATAGCTTAGATTGGAAAGGACCTTCGAGATCATCAAGTTCAACCATTAACCCAGAATCACCATGTTCACCACTAAACCATGTCCTCAAGCGCCACAACTACAGGTCTTTTAAATCACCCCAAGGATGGTGACTCCACCACTCCCCTGGGCAGCCTGTTCCAGTGCTTGACAAGTGTTTTGGTGAAGAAATTTTTCTCAATATCTTATCTAAACCTTCCTTGTCAAAACTCGAGACCACTTCCTCTTGTGTTATTGCTTGTTACCTGGGAGAAAAGACTGACCCCCCCAACTGCTTACAACCTCCCTTCAGGTAGTTGTAGAGAGTGATAAGATGCCCCTTGAGTTTCCTTGTCTCCAGGTAAATTAACCCCATGAGTTGGATGAGTTTAAGGACTCCAGTAAACATGGCTTTAAATCTAATTGCCTCTAACTCTTGCTAGGGAAGTGCTTCTGCGTTTGCACAGTGGATGACTGCAGAGCATCCCTGTGGAAGGCACCTGGCATACCCAGAGAAGCAGCCAGAGTCAGATGGACACAAGAAGCTGGTAACTCATAGGAGCTGACCTGGAAAGGTCCAAACATGCACTGCTTAAGTCAAATACCAAGAAGCAGGAGATGCTTATTGACACAGTTCAGCTGTTGGGTTTTTTTAGGGATGTGAAGATCTCTACAGATCAAAAATAAATCAAAGACTTTTTTTCCTCCCTTTGTTTCTTATGAATGAAAGGAGAGTCTGAAACTCTTCCCTGTGAAAGATAAGGTTGAAAAGAGATGATGGTTTAGCACAACAGAGCTAAGACAAAAGAGAGGTCCTCCGAGAGATAAATTTGTATATAAAAATATTTATCATAAACACTACATTTACTGAGAGAAAAACAACTAGGCAATTCACATCTTGCATGTTTGCCAACAAGATCCATAGCAAAAGTAGTAAATCAATTGTCCACCTTTGATGACTCCTGAAGACCAGGAACAGCTGCTCTTTGCCATATACAGGCTTTGTCAATGCTAAAATGAAGGAATGTTAAATCACATCTTTCATGGCCAAAAAGATGACAACAGTACATCTTTTACTGTAATGTGCTGGTTGCTCAGATGTTTCCAAAAACTTGACAATGAATTATTAATTGAAGGGAGGTACTGTTGCTTGGTAGAGCTGATGATTTGGAGACAACAGATCCAAAGTCTTTCCCCAGACCTGCCATTGCCTTTTCTGTCTTTTCTTGGCAAGCAATTCAGTTTTTATGAGTTTCAGTTTGCCTATCTGTAAACAGAGATAACATCTGCACTATAATATATTAAATAAATTTAGCTTTTCCTTCCATTCACAAGCTGTCCATGAGCAGTCTGGTTCTGTATGTGAATCATCTCTGGTCAATAAATTTCTTTACCTTTGCTGGTTACAAGCACTGTGTTTATTCTCTAAAACTGAGACACTGACAACTACAACTATTTTGGCTCACTAGTTCCATTTTTTCCGTAGTTAAAGAATATAATACTAATCTCTCTTGGGCACACTGGAGGTGGGGAGAGAAGACATTTATAATTTAAAGGGAGGATGTGCTTAACATGGAGTAAATCAAATCCTTTCACTGACATGTTATTTAAAAATGTGCCACTGGCATGTTTGCAAGAGATTAGCATTGCTGAATGAGAAACAAGTTAGTTTCTGACTCCAGGGCCGCAAGTAGAGCTGTTCACCACTACCTTGCTCCATTCACAGTTCAGTCCTTGTGTCACTTAACATGTGACAGGCAGAAAGAAAATCATAAATGTCTGTACTAATTTTGAAGAGTAATGATTAAAATCCCAAGAGAGGGGCAAACCCCACCTTCTTCTGTACAGCAGCGGAGGAATGAATAGGGGCAAATAGATGCCATTCTTTCCGCCACACGAGCTGGAGACTTTCCAAATCTGCTGCTTAACAGAGTGTTAAGCAGAACATCAGTTAAATAGGACATGGGCACAGTTTGTACTCTGTGACACAGGGAGGTCAAGCTCTCAGCCCTAAGATGAATCTGAATTGCTGTGGTGCATCTTACAGGCAGTTTCCCATTGCCTTCTCACTAAGCCAAAAAAAAAAAAAAGGGGAAGGTCTGCCTATATTTTTCCGACTGCTTCTGTATTTTCATTTTGTAGCAGTAGTCGAATTTAAGGACAATTCATGCTGTGGCCTAGGGAGTTGTGGGAGCTACAAATAGTCAGCAACAGAATCTGTGTTTATTTTTTATGTCTGGGTTAATAAAACCAAATCAACTGTATATCTTCCATAGGGAAGGGAAATTTTCATCATGGCATAATGCAGTCTCCCACATTGTCACAGATTTAATCTTTAATAAAGATGTCTTTAAAGAAACTGGTACCCAGACCAGAATTTTAGCAGTCTCAACACTGTATCTGTTCCATTTTACTGCACTTACTACAAAATCCTTCTGCAGACTCCTACAGATGCTGCTTAGGGTGTAGGGTTTTGATCAGAAGTGTCTTTTAGTAAACCACCAAAATAACCAGGGTTCTGCTTTTTTATCATAAACATGTAGAAAATTCATTTCACCTCATTTGAAGCTGTCTTAAACACAAGCATCACCAAAATAAATTTGTGAGGCCAGAAAATATTGTAATCTCCATTATATTCTTAAAGAAGCTGGGGAAGGAACAATCAATTAGTAATATTCCAAAATAGTACTAGCTCCCAAAAAGAGAATTTAGACAGAAATTAGGTGTTAAACCCAAGGAGATATCCACAAAACAGCCACTAGATAACTTTGGAGCCCAGAATTTCTATGAAATCACCTCCAAACATGTGGACTGTGGCTCTGAGGGTGTCTGCAGCAGGCAGTAGGGATCGAAGTCATCACAGCTCACTGCTCCCATACCAACACTGCTGAGCCCCTGCTGTGAGAGCCACGAGCCCTCAGCATCAAGTTGAACATGTACAAGTCCATGTTTTTCCCAATGTCCCAGTCTCAGAGTGTAAGCAGAAGGATCAATGAACATCTCTGCTCCTCTCGTCCAGAGGACTCTGCTGTCCTCAGTGGGGAGGGCATGCTCACAGGAGGAGGCATTCAACCAGGGACCAAGGGAAAAAGAATGGGACTAAAACAGTCTCTGCCCTCCCCTTGAAGATGCACTGTCTAAAATTAGAGATTCAGGGAGTAACAGAGGTGTGTTAAAGAGAGCAAGATGCTCAAGCCAGCAAGGAAATCTCCTATCCCTGAGCAGGCAAACTGGTTTTCCATTTGCTTACTGGATTGTTTATGCATTTTTCTTAAAAAAAGTCATTGGATAAAAAAAAAATAATTATAGCATGCACACAGCAATCATGAAGACTGATTTCCAGGGAAAACCTCATGTTAAACTAGAGTAATAGCCACAGGGGGATGGGAGGGGAAAGTAGTAGAATTTTGTAATTACAAGCACCAAACTACCCAGTTTATGTTCAACCACAAAATGTATTGTGCCAAGAAGGTTGTGTCCCAGGGAAAGTCATGCCTCTAGAAGGCCTTTTGTACACCCACAGTAGAACTTTACCCCACACCAAGTAGGAAGGCTTCAAGCTTTCCTTAGATGGCTGGTGGCAGTGCCCCAAGTTAACTGGAGGCCTTCAAGTTCAAAACAAAACAGAACAATCCCTTCCTGGGGAGTTTCTTCCCATCAAGCATTTTTGTGAGGAATCCAACCTCTCCTGAGAGATCTGGCAGTCAAAATCCAGAAAGCAAATATTTAAGTGTTTCCTTGGCCCTTCTCAAGCTCCTTGGCTGCTCTGGTGAGGATGCTGCTTTTATTGTGTCCAGGGTGACTTATTTTGGAGGATAACAAATCTCCTGGCAGTCAGGCTGTAATTCCCAGGCCTCTTTGGGCCAGCAAAAGGAAGCTTTGATATATTTTGAGGTTGTCAAATGAGGCCAGGGCTTTCTCTGTCCATGGGTGGCCAACCTGGGACTGATTCCTCTTTGTTTTCTTGCTTGTCACCTGCTGTTGAACCCCTCATCTTACAGAGCAGGTTTGCAGAGCCATATGCACCTCAAGGGGTTTGCACACAATACCTTACCACCCTAAAGCATCCTCTTGGGGAGGTAACTGCAATGAAGGACAGAGTAGGGGTTCATTTGTGGCACCTCAACAGCCCTGCTGATTCAGGGAATGGAAGTTGGCCAACATCTCTAGAAGATGGCTTGGTTAAACCATGTGCATAAGGAGGGAAGGTTTCTTTTCTCTTTCAATCAGGAAGACTGACCTCCCTTTCTCCACTCCCTCAAGTCAGTTTGTTTCCCAGGACACTGCAGGGCAAGGAAACCAGCTCTGCCAAGAGCACTCAACCTCCCCCAGCACCAACTCAGTGGTAAGGACTCAGCGTGGCTGGTTCTTGCTTTAGCGCTTCTGCCCACCTGGGAGACAACCTCCATGCTGACCAAGGGGAAACCTTGCAGCTCTGAGACTGCTGGAGTCAACAGAACACTGACACATACAGTGGTTCTGAAACTTTTTCAAAAAAGCCTTCTTTTACTACTGGTTTCTGTGATTTCTGTTACGTCAAATTTTTGACTCTGTTTGACTGCTTTAATCACTTCCTGCCTATAATGACAGCAACAGACATGAGTGAAATCCCAGCTTCCTCTGACCCTAGGAGAAAATTATCCCTCAAGTGACTTGTAGGCCTTAGAGGATCTCACAAGGACTTTAAGAATGTTTGTCCCTTATATCTGTGCAGCATCAATCCAAACACTCCATGGATACACAAAAAGCTGAGAGACCTGTATGACAGACTCTTGTTTACCTGCCAGCATCCCTGCTTCTGCTGGGAGCCTTGGGCTTTCACAACTCATCTGCCATCCCAGTGGCTTCCAGTATTTTGGAATTCCCGTTACCCTTTTACCAGCATTGTTGCTTAACAGTTTGTATGAAGTAGGCAACAAAAATCATCCGGTTTAACCTCATTGGTCTGACTGCTTACGAAGTCCAAAGTGTGAAAATGATTTACATTGAAATTATGGTTAACAGAAATTGAAAGCTCACAATGATGTTGAAGACATGATTTTTCAAAGTATACGTATTTTTTCCTTACAGTTGTAAGTACATATTTATGTCTGTTCTATGTGTGCATGTGTGTATATAATATATGCATATAATTTAGTATACATAAATATATGTATACATAAATATATTCATGTGGAATTTGCACTGTGCAGTGTGCAACAACAAAATCAGTTTCTTGAACCTGAAGCATTGTTGTCATTCTGCGCTGGCAGAATCTGAATTGGATCCTGTCACTGCAGTGAACTTTAGGTGGACATAATTTCTGCTATTGCAGGGTCTTTGAGTAGTTGAAACTGAAGCAAAGTGTCCACTTGCACATTTTAGTGTCATGGCCCACTATCTAAGTGTCTGCAGTGCCCCATTTAGATCTTAACATTGGATTTTATGTACACACTTCTGCAGCTACAGACATTTTGCAATCGAGTCTATTTACCAAAAGACGTACAGAGCTGAAGCCCTTACAAAAACAGTGGACCTCAGCCAAACCACAGGTTTGTCTACAGTGAAATGTCTAATCTATCTGCCATGCTCTGAATATCGGTCTTTGACAATTATCTCGCTATCATGATTAGAACATGGAAGAAAAAAAGAGCTATGGAGAACCTTTCAAGTTGTTTGCAGAAAAGTACTCTGGATTGCCTCTTAGATTTTTGTTTGGCTCACAGATGTATGTTGTCTATTTAAAAGTACTGTCCTCTCTGCCACAGAGATGTTTATTTAACATGGTTAGTGCTTTCTTTTTTTCTGACTTTATAATTATATTAGCATTACAGATTGAAGATTTAATCTAAACCACTTTTTTTTTTTTTTCTTTTTTATTCAAGCAGTGCTATATCCAAAGATTATTCCTTGGCTTCAGATATAACCCTCTTTAATTTATGGGTCAGATTTTCAACAGCTATTTTATACTGATTTACACCTGCTGAATTGCAAGGTCATTGCATCTAACAAGCTGAGGCCTAAACTAATTGTCAATATCTCATTAGACAACTTCACAGACAATCCAGTCTTGGTGGATTTACGTGTTTTCACAGGTCTTGAAAGCAAGGGCAGGGAAAATAATGTTGTGATTCTTCACAATACAATTAATATTGTGATTCCTTGCAGTTATTATATACTGATGCAGATGCTACATTTTTTTCTCTTGTTACTAATAGCTGATTTCAGTGACACAATATAATTACCAAAACCTTGCTTGTTAGGCATGAGTGGGGCAATCAGCCCTACCCATGACACAGACAACCCCTGCCCAAAATGCTTATGATCTCAACAAGACAATCACAGAGCAGACAGAGAAAAACATGATGAAGGAGCTGGTTTAAGGGACAAATAGCCATAAATTATTATAATCACTATTATAATAATTTGATCTAATTACACAAGAGACCGTTACCTGTTTGACGATAGAGCAAGCATTGGTTTGTTCTCTGGCCAAGAATAAATTAGTGACAAGAGTATCCTAGCTGTCTTTCCTGACTTGTAATGCCAACAGTTTCTATTCAGCAGCTGACTCTAATAAAATCATCTGGCTTTTTTGAAAAAGCAGGAGAGGAAGGCAGCAGCTTGGTTGGTGACCTCAATTCGCTTAGCTGCAAGGCCAGTTTTTTGGACTCCCCTTTTATAAATGCTGCAATTATCTTCTGTACATAATTCCAGTTACAATTCTGATTGGAAAATGGAGCTGCTTAGGGGAGCTTACAAGACAACATCTGTTCAACAACAGACATCTGTGCCAGAACAGCAAACCAGGGCTGCCCGAGGTGGGGTGCTCGAGTAAGGCACATGCACAGCCCCACATCTGTATGTGCTGACATGGGCCAAAATTGGTTCTTCTTCCATCAGCATCTGTTTGTAACCCAGACCAAGTTCTCTTTCACTCTCTGTATTCCAACTTCAGTCATAAAGGAATGGTTTAAAAAAATCTTATTAAAGAAACCTCCCTGGCTGGTATGTCCAGCAATTCTTTAAATAAAATTGCTTCCACAGATAGCCATCCCCTACCCAGTGCAGAGAACCAAAAACAGACTAGTAAAACTAGTTTTCAAGTATCTTTTGCTGAATCTTTGAACTTGTTCCATCTTCTTTTTGCTAGAGGATGACTAGTGAATTAGTTGATTTCTCCACTAGCCCAGTGCCAGCCTACACTGTCAGCCTGCATCTGCAGTATCCCTGCCCCACTAGTTACACAGTGGTCTATTTATCTGCATTTAAGAGAAGAAGTTGGAGCAAGTAACCCTTCCAACCTGTTGTTGCTGCAGCCCCAGCCCTTGTGCTGTATGTTGGGCTACTTGGTGAGTCGTAGACAGCTCTCACTGAGTTTTATCATACTTTTGCTTGTCCTCAGGCTTATCCCGTGGGACTCTCCATTTCTTGTATCTTCGTGCCTCTGCCATGGTAAAGCACCAGTTAACAGCTGTAAATGGAGCCTGCCCTGACTCCTAAGATTCACATGTGCCAGCAAACTGGCCAGTTCTGCCTGTAAACAGGTATTGCAAGCTATTGTAGTATGTGGCTCAAGTAAAATGAAAAATACTCTCCTCTCCCAATATTTCCTGCTCCATCCCCTCGCTACTGACAGAGCCAAATTATGGTCCGACTGTTTCTTCTCATTCAGACAAAAGTCACAAGGTCTGCTTCTAAGCGATCAAGAATTTTTTAATGAGGAAACCAAGAAAAGAAATAAACAAGCCAAAAACCAAAGAGGAAAACTTTTAATACTAAGCCACGTTTAAATAAAAATGATCAAAATTGTTATTTATGTGACAAGACATTGCGCTAAGAACTCACGTTGATAAGTTTCTTTTTCAAGGCTAGTTGAGAAGTGCAGTCTAGAGCACACAATACTGTTCAAAAGAGTAATGCTTGACATAGTGAATAATATGAAGATTTATCATGTACACTGTAAGAAGTTGCTGAACTGTCTGATGAGTCTGTCCTGCCTCACACCATCTCCTTAGAAACACTCAGTGATGGGTGGCTCTAAAAGTCACAAATCATGTGACACCCTGCCATACCTGACCCACCCTGTTGTTTCAGGTGTACTGCTGGAAATGTGAAAGTGCATCACTGGCCCCACCCCTGCATTATCTTCTCAGATATGCTCTTCCTGAAGCCAATGTGCCAATTTTAGACAAAGGTCTGCCTATGCCTTCTGCTGGATCTGAAACGTTATGAAACCGGAAAATGGAGAATGAGGAAGGAAGGAAGGAATGGTTCTTTTCCAGGCAATTTTAGTTCTCTCCCCTCTCTGTTTGGTGATTTTCCAGCTGGATAAGGACAGGGCTTTGGAACCAGCCTTTTTCTCGGTGCCCATGTTGTCTACACGCTGCTGTTTCACTTTATCAGCTCTCCTGTAAGGTCTGCTTGCTGTAATTTTCCCATGCTATTTACCATGTGCATTACAACTGGACTTAATGGGGACCAGATCCTATTATACTGGACACTGTGCACACACCTACAGAGAGCATTTCAGGACTGGAAGAATTTCAAATATCTGCCAAGTTGAATGTAAATCTCTCTGTTGCCAACAAATCGTGAATTTCAAAAGATGGTTGTTTGGTGTGCAAATACAAACCCTCTATCTCCAAAAGTGGGCAGATTCCCTATCCTACAACCTAACCAACACTAGTAGCACTTCTTTCTCCAAATTTCTGGGGCATGATCTCCTGCAAAGCCAAGTGCAGAAAAGCACAGAAAGATCAGGTCTTTCTGAATCTTACCTCTTACCTCTGCCAAGAGACTGTAGAAGTGTGTTTGTGGACCTGAACTTCAGATGAGTTAGGTGTCAGCCAGCAGATTCACTGAACCTTTTTGCCTGGACCACTGCCCAGTTGTCTGCAAGAAGCTGGTTATTATATTGTCCCTAACTCAGCCTCAAGAGTCTGGAGTGGAAGTGATTAGACATGTGAGCTGTGGTTTGGGAGACATACTTGCTGTGTGCCAAGGGACGTGCAGACAATCACGTAAAGCAGAAATGCACACACACAGTGCTGCTCGTGCTGGTGAAATGAACCTCCTATTGCAGCAGCTGTGACTCAGAGCAGCGTTTGCATATCCTTGATCAAGAAAAAAAATGAAAAAAAAAAGACCAGGAGCTGAAGAAGGGTGGGATGATTAGGGAACAGCCAAGATGAAAAGCATGTTCAGAAGTGGGTGAGGGTTTCCTCACCTGGGACGTGCTGCTTTGCACCTACAAATGTCTGCCTGGGCACAGCCCACTCTCCTCCCCACTGCAATATTCCCATGCAGGCTGATACAAGCAATAAGGGGTGGCAGAATCTGGCTTAACTTTGTCTGGGCAAGGTGAACCTTTTGGGATCTGTATTGCAGCAGGAGGGAATTATGCACATAATGGCAGTTATCTACATGAGTATTTTTACACTGTTAAACTCAAAGATGGATGTTTAATTTCCCCTTACTCTGGTTCCCAGGAGTTAGGCATTATAAGGCTGTTGACTTTTGAGATTTTCTGTTAAAGGCATAATTGCTGAAACCCCATGAGGTTTGAAATAAGATACTGTATTATTTTCACACACCCACATACACACAAAGTAATTTTACTAACTGAAATTAGGACTATTTCCCTTAATTAAAAAAGCCTTTAAAAAGAATGTTGCTACTTCAAGTGTAAACTGATAAAGGGGTGAAAACAACCTCTTTTGGAGGCACAAATAAATGTTGCAATGCTTTTAAAGGCATCTCATTTGCTTAACAATGAGATCAGGATAAAAGGGAGCACCACACTTTCACTTCAGTGAAAATTCTTCCCTCCCTTACCGTGGTGACAGACACATATGTCCAGCTACAGAAACATGTAATTGAAGATGCCTGTGTTGGAAGAATTCACGAGGCGCAATGAAGCGTGCATGATTCTGTTGTTAAACAAAGGGACCAAATCTCACTTTCAGCTGGAAATCTCATCACCAGCCTTTCGAAGGAAGGGTTGGGCCCTGCTCTGATGGGAGCGGGAAGGGATAGGCATCCATCCCAAAGAGGCTTTAATGAAGCAGGCTTTTCAGGAAGGAGAGGCAAAATTCTGTGCAGACAGCATCTGAAATGTTCCTTCGGACCACAGGTGTCTTAACACCATGTCTGGATGCAGGCATCGCCTTGGGCTGTCCCTGCATATAACCCAGCATGCCTCAAGATGGAGGATCTTGCGTGACCCAACACAAAGCATCTGCAGCCTGGCTAAGCTAGAGAGGTGTCCAGAGGGAACAGGATTTGCTGGGCAGATGGAAAGGCTAAAGAAGACTTGTAGAAGACCCAAACAGGCCGATTTGTTTCTGTGTGTGCTCCTGGCTTGGGTAGAAGGGCTGCTTGATAGAGCTCCTTGTAACCAGGGCAAAGGGAGCTGGTGAAGTCCCTCAAGCCCGTGGTCATGGTCAGAGGCCACATAGGTCCAGCAAAGGGGGCTCCAGTGTTGTTTCAACCCTCTGTGCTGCAGCAGGTTTCACTCCTGCAGAATAAGGAGCAGTTTGCTCATGCTGGCAGGGTTCTCTGGGTCTGGGCTGGGTGATCTGCAACAAAGGTACCCTGTGATAGTTTCAGTGAGTCCACCTCAGCTTTTTAGATCTCCAGAGATACCAGGACAACACAGCCCTTACAAAAGCAATCCTCTGATAGAAATCAGCATCATACAGCTGCTCTGGTGTGAGGGCTGTAGGGTGAAGCAGCATTCAAAACACCCATGACAAAAAAATTGTATAGAGCAAATGTGAGAAAATTATTGTTTAAGCTTTCCTACAGAGTTTAACATGGTAGTCACTGAAAACTGGCAGCTACACAGCCTGTGAGATACTGAAATTTTTTTGGTTATGGGTTTTTTTCTTTTGCAGATGGTTTTCTCAGGATCATCTTACACATTCATGCTGGAATAGACAACAAAGGTTTTATAATTCCCATGTTCTCTCTTTCTCTGTAGGCCCTGGACACAACATTCTTTTGCCTCCCAATTTAAGTAGGTTAGTTAACTTTATTTCCTAACATTAATGCAATCTTTGCTTAAGGGAATGTTGCAACCGGATATTGATTTTTTAAAAAGAAATAGGACAGGTCATTTCAATTCTTCATGAACTTCATCGTCCCTGTTGTTCTGGCAGAGCTTGAGGATGGAGGATCACCTCTTGCTCTATCTCACTGCACTCCATCTTTTTTCTCAGCCTCTTCTTGCATCAAGTCCTTCTCTCCACTGTAGTCAGCTTTCTTGGTTTTGTTTTTTTTTTTGATGGTCTCTTCCCTTTCTGTGGGTGGCAGGCCTATCCTTCCCTGTTCTATTTCTGTTCCTTTCCTTCCTTCCTTTTTTTAGATCTTTGTGTATAATTTTGACCAAATGCTTCTACAAGAAACTCAAAGCAAACCTAAAACCACAAGAAAAGCAAGCAAACAAAATGTCTTAAGACTCAAACCTCGAGGTTCAGACTCACTTAAGGCATGGAAACAACACGGAAAATTGCAGCCTAATGCCATGAAATTTAGCAGTGTTCCCAATAATTGAAAAGCAGGTTTTAAGCCTAAGTGTCAGGTCAGTGTGAAAAACTAGAAGTTTTTCAGCTCAACCCATCTCTATTTCCCATGCAGTTTGATGGAAATGCCTACTCTCTTGGGTCTGATCACCCACCACATGAGCTGTCCAATTTTACTTGGGACGTTGAAGCAGAAAGTGTGACAGTTATTTTTGGCACCTTATTGTTTTCATCACTTACTTAACGATAGCTTCCATTTTTTTTTCAAATATAACAGTCCTTTCCATTGGACTTTGATGTTTGCCATGTAGGTACTTATTAACCAGTCAAAGCTAATCATTTGGACATCACTGGCTTTGTTTCTTATCTTGAACATATATTGTGATCACATTTCATATGCATATATAAATGTATGTACACAGCAGAAAAGCAGATCCTGCTAAGTCTGGAAAAATGCTTCCATTTATAGGGAACATGCTTGCAGACCTCCCTACCAGTGCATATTTTCACCACAATTTCTCCGCAAGAGGAGAAATTGCTTCATTTTTAAATGCACAGATCCTACCATAGACTCCTCGAGAGCCACAGACCAGTAACTGTCAGTCCAAAAGGCACCTGTGTTTTGCAAAATACACATTGTAAAAATAGGACTGAGCACATGGAGCTTTTTCAGCTGCTGCTTTGTGGCATAAAAGAACTTGTATGTTGCCAGTCCTCGTGCCTTTCCCGTCCTCTGTCAAAATGATCAAATCTCACATCCTGGGCCAAGATTATGGGCTTCTCCCTTGCAGTGTCCCATACTCCAACATAGAATCAGAGAATTATGGAGTGGTTTGGGTTGGAAGTAACTTCAAAGATCATCTGGTGCCAAATGCCCTGCCATGGGCAGGAATATCTTTCATTAAACCAGACTTCTCAAAGCCCCAGACAACCTGACCTTCAACACTTCCAGAGATGGGGCATCTACAGTTTCTCTGGGCAACCTGGTCCAGTGCCTCGCCACCCTCACAGTGAAGACTTTCTTCTGAATATCTAATCTAAATCTTTTGGTTTGAAGCCATTTACAGGGAGGTCTGGTTGTGCTCCTGCTCTCTTATTCCATTCTCCCCTCAGCAGTAGTTTCTGAAAAGGGATCACATGTGTGTTCAGTTATTATTAGTAGTAAAGCTAACTGCATTTTTTCCAGTGAGAAGGTTCCATAAAACCTTCCTTTTTTTTCCCCCTCCTCCTTCACATGTCTTTGATTAAAAATCTTCAGCGTCTTCTTATATAGCAAAATGCTTCATTTTCAATTCTAGAATTCCAGAGAGAAATTTTCAGGACATTATTAGACCAAATATAATAGAAAATGCAGATAAACTTGGGAGCCAGATCTGCTTGTCAGGATTATGTTGTATCTGTCCTGCAACAGCTCATTTATGATCAGCCTGGGGATAGCTGAAGATTGGACCTGGCGCTCCACTTAAGCTCTTTCACAGATGATTACGGCAGTGCTGCTGAGAGCAGGAGAGCAAGGTCTGATCTAACAAAACTCATTTGAGCGAAAAAATGCATGAAGAGCAGTGTGACAGAGAGACTGCTGTTTATTACCAGTGCCAGTCAGGCTAGTCAGGCTACATGTGATGGATGCAATGGAGATGGTGCAACCCATCAATCTCTAAATCACAGCCGAGTGGACAGGGCTGGCTGCTGTTGACAGGTTGACTCTGTACAGTTCTTGGACAATTACCCACCTTCCTACAACCTTCAGGGCTTAAAGGGAGCATAAATGAGTACAAAGTAAATTGTCTATGCAGAACCAATAATAATACAAAGAACAAAAATGTTGACCTCAGGTTTCAGTCAACATGGGAAAAAATGCAAGTGTCAATGGGAGATATAGTGTCTGATGGGTGTCATTTCAATCACCAAACCAGGGGAGTATAATAATAAAATCTGCTTACAGCACAGTTAGTCAGGCACCAAATAACAACCACTTTCATCCTAAAAAGCCATATTATCTGTGAAAATGAAGATGTACAGCTGCAACTTTAAAGCTCGTGCTTTTGAGATACTTGGTAATTTCAAGAGAAAGGCAGGAGGATTAGGCAACACACATAGGCTTGGTTCATTTAGCCAGTAATGACAAAGCTCATGTTGCCAATTTGATCAAATTTCCCCCCAGACTGTATCAGCTGTAAATATACATATAAATAGGCTCCCTTTGCACATGTATCTTGCCTCTCTGTGGAGAGTTTTGCATGTGATATTACTACTTTAGTTCACATTACTGTTCTTTCCCACTGCTGATCAATGCAGCGATGCCACTAAACCTTTGTATTTTAAATCTGCCCTAACATGGAAGTTTGGGGGAGCATCATGAAGCTTCCTGAGGTGCTTGGGTGCAAGTCTCGACTGGTCTGGTACCAGCTTAGATGTTTGATCCTTCGCTTCAACCCTTTACTTGCTGAAAGTTGGGGTTTTGGAGGCTGGGATAATAGCTATGCAGCTTTGAGCTAACACATTGAACTGTCATGTAAACTGGTTTTGGGAGTTTCCAATAGCGTTTACTGTGGGGTATGGATCCAGAATGCTGCTGGCTGAGGAGATACTCAGCATGTCTCAGATGTGGAATTCCTCTTGCTAAGAGGCTGCTGGGTGAGGGGATCCCTCAGCAAGTGATTGGACTGTTATTTGTTGTTGTTTGCAGGGTCAGACATTTGTGACTCCATTAAAATAAACAGGAATAGCCCCACAAAGTAGTTGACTTCAGGCAATTTCTCTCCATTTCACAAGCAGAAATTACAAACCTCAAGCAGACACTAAATGATGTATCAGCAGGACATGAAACATAATTTCTTTGCTTTTATATTTTTTTTAAAGATCTGAATGTTTGAGCTTAGCCCAATTATCAGGACATAGCTGGGAGAAAGAGTGCAGCAGCCCAGACAGCGTTCATCACTGGCCAAAATACCAAATTCTGTGCAGCAAAAACGGCTTGAAAGTGCTCATTCAAATCTATTTGTTACATGAAGCATCAATTTGTAAATCTATTTCTTTTGGATTTTGCCCCTCATACTGTTCATAATGAAGATTAAGGACAGAATATTGTTTTAGCCAGGCCACAAGGAATCTGAGAAGTTTATTTTTATCTTAGTCCTCCCTTCAGGTTTGCAATTATTTTTTCTGGCAAAAAAAGTGATTTAAATTTTCAGTTTAATGAAAGAAGAAAAAGCTCTATTGCACATGATATTTTTCTTTGGGAAGTGTCAAAAGCCCATTATTTTGTTCTACCTTCCTGCTACATGCTGAGTGTTCATGGTGAAGATGAGCTGTATCATATCAGATTTCAGGAAGAAAGTGAACTTTGTGGACTCTGGAAACTTTTTCAACTTTCAAACTACAAAATTGTCCTCTGATACATCATTTCTCAAAAGAGGATATTAAAGAGTTTTGGACATGCTATTGAAAAACTTCAGCTTCTACATCATGAGTTTCCATGCACTGATTAGTTTGTTGATGGAAAGAAATTCAGAAAAGAAAGAAAGAAAAGAAAAAAATTAAAGAAACTGGGTATTAAACTGAATATTGGTAACACTGGAACAGAACTGGAGAGTCTTGACACGCTGAACCAGATTCCCAAAAGGATTTGCTCCACAGACTATGGAAGATAAAGCAGCTGAATTGCGGATCAAAGACTATCAAACCAGTGAATCACAATGTCAAGCTCTCTGTGGTTTAATATTAATTAATTATTGTATGTACACTGTTCGTGATTAAATATAATTGGAGCAGTTGTACAAGGGAATATCCTGTAGATTACTAATGAAAATACTCTCTGGACAGGGGTAAACTCTTTTGAAGAAAACAGGGACAAAGATTAGATCATGCTAATCACTGGGCTTCTGATTAAAGAGCAAAGGCAGCTTGGAAATGATTAATTTTAGCAGTGTTTGACCAACTTTTTAGGCTGGCATCAAGTCAAAGCAAGCCAAAAGAGAGAGAAACTTCATGGTGATGATTCATGCTGCTTTTTCTTTAACAAACAGAACAAAGAAATGAGGTGTCAGGAAGAGCAAAACAGCAGAGCAAGAAGTGGAACAAACATCAAGAAAAGGGCAGGGCCAAACTGTAAGAAGCTGTAACGTTCAAAAAATGTCACAGGTTGCAAAGTAAGAGGATGAGCCACAGACATGGGGCAGGCAAGTCTCAAGGTAACTGATGTCTGGCTGCCTGGTGTACAGCCAAACTCCACCACTGAGACCAGCAAGGAACTGCCCACAGTGTGGGGCTAGATGGGGTTTGTATCTGAAATGACATCGAGCTGCTTCTGAGCAGAAGTTTAAGTGGGGCAGCAGATATAACATGGAAAGCATGAAGTGCCAGCAATTCTAGGTCTCTTCAGATGCAACAAAATGATTTTGAAGTTTCTCTTGGCTCTGGGACTGTTCTCTTCCTTAGTGTTTATAGCCAATAAATTGAAAGGAACTTTGATCTTTAAAAAATTACAGTAGCCACCCTAAATTGTAGCTGCACAGTCCTGAAGGCTGGCTTTTACTGTAGATTACTATAAAGCCTCCCTTTAAAACAGTATCAAGAGTAAACTGATGTGGCAGCCTTCTGGTCAGGTGAATCTATTTAATACAAAATAGCTGTAAATCGACACAGCAAAATTTCATGTAAAGATTTAGCCCTTCCCAGGCCAGAGACAAGGAGGGAGTTGTAATGTTGAAAATTGACACCGTGTCAGATGTTTTTACCACTTACTGCTGAAACAGCTCAGTTTCAGTGCAGAGCTGGGAGAAGCCAGAGTAGCTAGGCATTGTTTGTTTGTTGTTGGGTTTTTTTACCTCAGTGTATGTAATTTAAATGTGGAATTCTTCTCTACTAAAAGGCACATCAGTCATTTCCAGGCAATGCAGAATCATCTATGCAAGATTATCCATCCCATCCCCGAAGGAGTGTCTAAGAGGGGTTGGATTGTCCTCCCACATGTTTATTTTCTCCACTAATTACAGAGGGAGAGTACAAGATCAGTTTGCATTAGATATCAAACATTTAGGTGGGCAAAATTAGATAATCTCATCCTTGAAAGTCCTTCCATGAACAGCAGGGAGATATCATCTGAATCCCTTTTGTGACAGCAGGTATCATAGCGAGACCTCACATGCAGCTTACTAGGGGTTTGTGGAAAGCGTCTGCCTGCTCTGGATTAAAAGGTCCAAGCATCTCACGTGGTGAGAGCAGAGTGAAGCCCACCAGGTCCTGCTCTGCGTGTCCGCAGGGAAGAACCACACTGTGCCAGCCAAAGGGTGCTGTCCTCCAGCATTTCTGTCACAGCTGGGAAACCACGGGCTGTGGCTGGGACTGCTAGGCATGACCTCAGAACACATTAAAAGTCAGGATTCAATAGCTGTAGGTTCCAAGTATCTTGCAAAGCAATGAAGCACTACTTTAATAAAATAAAAGAAAACCTCCAGTGATTACACTGATGCTTGTTTGTGCCTGTATTGCTACTGCCAAGAAAAGACAGAATCTGACTGAATTAGGATGCCAGAAGTTGGACTGGTTTGTCTTTGCATCGGGGAAGTGTGTGGATTTTTTTGTGTCCTTCATGAAGCTTGACTTCACTCTCAAAAAAATCCCAAGCCTGTTTCAGTTGTTCTTGTAAGTGCAGTACTGCCCACCACTCATTCTGTGTATTGAACATAAAAAGATATAAGTAAGGACAAAAAATCAGACTAAGACATCCCTGTATCTTATCTGAAGTTGTAAAGAAGGACTTTCTTAACTCTTCAAATAAGATGAACAAATTTGAACAAGAAAGAATAGCAGTTTGGTAATTTGTGTTGTGCAATTTGTGATGTGTAATGTTTTAGGAAGAGTCTCCAAACAATTATTATTTTAAAAAAATTGACAATATAATTAGTTTCTTAAGTACAATTTGTTTTAATATCTGTTTCATTTACAGTATGTTAAACACTGGATTCTCTAATCCACTAGCAAAAAAAAAAAAAAAAAAAGTCACAAAAAACCCTCAGTAAAATTCAAGCATGGTAAGAATCCAAAGGGCCATATTAAAATTAAAGATGGCCATGAACTGAAATCTTGGATCTATATGTTGTTAACTATAAATATTTTTACTATTTCCATAGAGAAACATCAGAGAAAATATTCTAAAATTTGAATTCCTTCATCTAAATATGTTTGAAAAACTCTCATATCTCAGACACTTAGACTAAAGAAAATTTGTGTTAATGATCATAAAATGATCATATAGGTGGAAAAAGACCTCTAAGATCATTCAGTCCAACCATTAACCCAGCACTGCCAAATCCATCACTAAACCATGTCCCCATATGTCACATCTGCACGTTCTTTAGGTCCCTCCACCACTTCTCTGGGCAGCCTGTTCCAGTGCCTGATTGTTGAAGAAATTCTTAATATCCAGTCTAAACGTCCCCTGGCAAAACTTCAGACCATTTCCTCTCCTACTGTCATTAATTACCTGGGAGAAAAAACAGACCCCCATCTCACTACAAACTCCTTTCTGAGAGTTATAGAGAGTGACAAGGTGACTTTTTAAAAGGAGTGGCCATACTTTCATTTTGAGAGGGGCCTGATCCTTCCAGGATGATGGTCTTGCTGGCACAGAAAATGAAACAGGACCCTCAGGGCACAGAGCCAGTGCCCAGCATGGTTTCTAAACTGAGTGAATATGGGGAATAGGTGGCTGATTGCTTGGACAGAGAGGTTGAGTGTATGTGCAGAAGGTGATCAGTAGTCTGATTAACTGGGTGATGACTGAGGATTATTGAACATCCACAGTTGACAAAGTCTTGTTGTATATGTCTTCATCTTTTTTTGCCAAAGGGCCATGCAAAAATGTTAGGTGCAGTGTTTTGAGTGTAACCTCAAAGCAGTCCCAGCCTAAAAGGAGAATATGACTGAGATTAAGGCTACAACTGACTGACCAGAGAATGTAAAAACATTTCATTTGAGTGTCTGAGAGCTGCACAAAAACACAGGGAATAAACAATATGCACTAAAGGATTAGGATGACTCTAGGCTCCAATAAATGCCTGACGAGATTAAATTTGATCTTTCTTTCTCGAGGTCAAGCTGTTCTTTGTTCCAGTAAATTTATTTAACCATATTCACCTCCTCAGAGATGTATTTTATGCACACTGTCCATGCGTTGCAGCTAAAGCCCAAGTCACCCTTTAATATTGTATCATGAATGGACAACTCCTTGTTTGACCAGAGAATGACCTCTCACTCCACCCCAAAAAAGTATGAGGTACTCTTCTCTGTGGCAAGAGCATTTACTATTATTAGTGCCTCAGAAATATTGCTTTAGTTCTACATTTATGTATGGTGCAGGCAGAAGGGTGTAGCAGGTACGTGTGCATACTCATGTGTGTGCATGCAAGAGAACTCTTAAAACTAATTGCCTTGGCTCACAAAACCTTCTGGATCTGTTTACATTCCTGAGGCAAATTCCTTAATATATCTGTAGTTAAAGTGTTCCACAGCCTCTAAATGCATGGCTTTGGTATGCTACCCACCTTCCCTATGCAGGGAATCGCTGGGAACATTTAGTTCCTGCTGAGAATAAATGTGCCCCTGATATAAGCACAGCGGCAACGTGTTAATATGCTCTGCTGATGCTACTTGATCCTGAGGATAGTGTATTGGATTTTCTGCATATTATCTTAATATAGCATGGGAAGGGGAAATTGTTTAGTTTGGAGTGTGGAGCAGTGGGCAGCAGGAGGAGGAGGGAAGGGACTGGAAAGTGTTTAAATAGCTTCAGTAATGACCTCGGTGCTGATGGGGGACTCCCAGTCACATCAGGATTTATGCTTAGTGTTTGAACTGAGGAAGATTTGCCCAATAATGTCAGATAATTTGTAGTGTTGTGGGCTGAGCAATCCTCATTCAAGATAGCAGTAAAGAAGTGGTTGCAGTCCTACAGGAGAGAGGGAGGGGGGTTTCTCCCCCAGCCCTCGAGGCCATATCAGTGCTGTTCCCAGTGACTTTTCAAGGCCAAGAGTATTAGCTGAAAGATAAAGGTTTGGAAATCAGCCTTACTCATGCAGCCCTGATTTTCTCCTAGCAACCTGAGAGCTGATCCTCTTCCATATGGGTTTGTGATTCAGGATAGTGAAGTGCCATGCTGTTCTATGGCCTTAGATAACAGAAATAGGGACCATCTGCATAGCTGGTAAGTGTGCAGCACTTGAGAAAGGTGCTTGTGTATTCTCCTGGCTCTGCTGTATGAGGAAAAAAAAAAAAAAAAGGAAGATCTGGAGAACATGAAATAGAAGCAGAACTTCAGCTCCAAACACAGTGGCTCAAAGAAATGCATTGGACAGAGTGCTGGGCTGCAAAGGCAAACATGGATCTTCACCTGTTCTATTCTGACTCCTGTTACTTTGGTCTGCAGCATCACCTCTGAGGAATATCTTGTTCCACCACCATTTGGTAGAGCACATCCTCCATTTGGCCAAACTTCTCCAGTAAAGCCAGTAGCAGCATGTTACAACTTCCCAACAGAATATATTTACGCATCGTGTTTTGTTTTCCAAAGTAAAGATCCCATCAAAAGAGTCAGTTACCCAAGAGATGTTTCAAACGGTGCAGCACGGCGATGCTACAAATTAACTTATTCAGCTTACCAGGCTTCCTGGTGTTGGATGCTAGTAATAGGGAATGTGATGTTCACCAAGATGGTGAGTCACTGGAGTTTATGCAACAAGTGCTTTATACAATACCTTGCCTGCTTTTTTTAGTGCTAGGGAAACAAATGAAGAAATCACTTTAGCATGATGGAAGTATATATTTGTTTTGGGGAGAAAAGGCCACCTCTGAAGTTCCTTTTGTTTTGAGTTTTTGTAAGGCTAATACTTTTTTTAATAGGTGTCAATTATTTCTTTACTGGCAGAGCTCACAAACTCCCACACTGCTGAGGGCTCCAGGGTGAAAACTGCAGGGAGGGCTGTACCACATCTCTCCAACTGCTTTCTGGTTGCCCCACTCACCATTGCAAATCCACAGTTCCTTCTCCACAGGCAGTAGCAGGTGCTGGGGCTTCTGGTTACAGCCCCAAGCTGCTTCCAGCAGCTCCCCGTGCCTCCTTGACTCCAGCCTGCTGCTCTTTCCCCTATATTGTGATGAAAATGGAGATAGATTGAATGTTACCTGTTTACAGTGATCACAACTTGGAATAACACCATGGGAAGAGTGATGGGTCAGAGAAAAAATGCCACACAAGGAAAACAAGCAACCAAGCCTTCATCAATTATGTAAATCAACAGCTCTGATGCACTCTAAATGTAACCTATGAATACCCGAGGGAGGAGATCTCTTTCACAAGATGTGTGTTTGTAGCCACAGCTCAAAGTGCCAAAGGAATAGGAATAGACTGAGGTCATTGCTGAACTTGTGAGGGATACGGTGCTAACTACAGACCTGAACCTCCTCCTTTTGGGATTGATGTCTTCTGATTTCACCTTGCACACCTCCAAAATTAGAACTACCATATTGATACCAACCAGGAGATAACTGCTGCTCCTGCTGCTGTTCTGGAGACACTATTTATTAGCACACTTGGACTCACTCCCTCGCATGTGTTTATTCAGAGCAGTCATGTGCTTGAACAAAGATCAGTGGTGATTTGTGATGTCTGCTGAAAATCCCCTGAAAATCAGTTATTGATTAAATTCTCATTATCATTTGTAATATATTACTGTGCTAAGGGAGCTCTCAACACAGTCAATGGGATTTGCTGGGGGATATGGCAAAGCTTGGTCAACACCATCCTGAAATTAAGTACTGCTTTACTGTACTTGGCTTTCTGCTCAGCAGGCATTTATGAGAGTTCAAAATGTAAACATGAAGTTTTGACTTCAGATAAGAATACTTATCTAGAAATACATGTGAATTACTCAGCTGTTTGCGTTCATCTGCCTTTCTGTTCCTTTGTTGCTTTGAAATACGTCTTTATCTCTCCCTTATGTTTTAATAGTGGCCATAATAGTAACCACCCAGCTTACTATAGAGAGCACATCATTCAGGGTGTGTCACTGCAACACTGAGAGGGATGAACAAGACAGGAGAAAAATAAAGCTGCTTGATAAAACTGCCACAACTCAGCTGTTGGTGCAGCAACTTGGACCTGTCACCCCCGGACCTGAGTTGGGAAGGGATGAGGGAGGAAACAAGGTCAGATGGACTGCAATCTGAGCAGAAGCCAGGTTCATGTTGGTCAGTGACCCTGCTCCGTGCAAACAAATACCAGCCTGTAGTCGAAAGCCTGCACCACTTACCCAACCAAACTGCTCAGCTGCGCCAGAAACTGGAGCAGTGCTGCCTCCAAGGGCCACACCATCCTGTCCAAACTGTCAGGGCCTGACCAAAGATAACCTTTCCTGAAGGACACTAGCATTTTGAAACCTCAGACAGCTACTCAGTCTGTTCACTGACCTTTACTGAGAGGCCAGTTGGGAGCAGATACACATTTGTCGAGACCTTGCACTGCGTTTCTCAGAAGCTGAAATGCCCTGTAAAACGATTCACCATTCTTTAAAATGCTGCCTCAGGGCTGCCTCGGCGAAGGGGAAGTATTATTTCCCCCACATAACTTGTAATCAAAACAATGAACATTATTATAGTGTGTGAATGTGAGTGGGAGAAAGCAAGTCACAAGTTTTACTTACTAGACGAATTGTTTGATTGCCTCTTAAAAAAATTCCTGAATCTAGGATAGCAAAGCTGCAGCCACAGCTAGCTTTCAGGTTTTGCATTCCTCCAGAAAAGGATTTATCACTTGTGCTGATAGCAGGTGGATGTCACTGAGTCACAGAGAATTACTCCTTTTACCTTGTTTCCCACAAATGTAGAGGATGCTTTGTATTTTCAAGTGTGCCTCTGCCATTTGATTTTTCAGGTGTATTTTAGTGTTTAAAAATAAATAAATTAAAACAGAATGTGGGAAGCAAACAAACCAGCTGAAGACTTCACATGCTGGAGTACTCATCACTAGGTAGGGGAAGTATTCTTAGGACTTTCTGTGGCTATGAATATCAGAGTGTCATTCCAGAAGTGATGTGACATCTGTGCAAATATCTAAATACGACTGAGATAAAGTCTGTTTGAAGAGGTTATATTTCTACCTACTGCAGTTGGGTAAACCACACCAACTTGAAGAAGGATTTGCAGTCCAGAAGCACCTTCTGCCTTTTCCAGCTGTGTCAACTGAACTGATGAAGGCCATCTCCCCTTACACTCCTTTTCTCATGGTCTAGTTTTGTTGTTTCAGCATCCTTTAACACAGCTGCAAGGCTGATCTTCTCTGTTTACTGATCCCTGACCTTTCCCACCATCCCTCACCCCATCTTCATGCTCCTGCCCAGAGATGTCCTGATCCACAGGGCAGGGCAAGCTGGGACAACACATCACCATGGCACCAGTGGCAACTCTGTCTCTGCTTCTCCTCCAGCTCCTCACCGATTGCCTATTCACTCTTGCTAGTTCTGTGCTCACAGGTTGCAAAAGGCTTCTCGTCCTCTCCCATCTGACAGAAGTTTCTACCCAGAGGTCCCCCGGACTGGAAAGTCTCGGAGACATTGGCCAAAATTCAGCAGGGATAAAGGTCCCTGGGTCTCCTGAGGCCTGAGTCTCTTGATCTTTGAGGGCTCCTGCCTGCCCAGGTGTTGCACAAAGCAACCCCAGCTCCACCAAGCAACTCTGAATTACGAAAGAAAAGGCCATTTGTAACTTGGAGTCCTGATTTTTTGCATTGGAAAAGAGAACAGAACTTTCCACTTGAGGTGATGATTAAGTGGGTTATTTTTTTTTCTTGGCACTTCTGTCTGAAATGACAAATTCTTTAATCATCCTTTCCTAGGATACATTTTGAATTTATTTGCATCTGCATTTCCCCATGAAAGATGAAGATTTCTCAGAAGATTAGCAGCAGGGTGTAAACAGAATCCCACATTACCTGAGGTCTGCTGCAGGTGCAGAGCATATGTGACATTCCCCCAGCACGCACACACATACACACTCCTCCCTCCTCCACCAGCCCACAGAAAGGATATTGCTTCTATACATTACAGATAAATAATTAATATTAATATATTATTCATTAACAATAATTCATATTTAATGTAATGTCCTTGTGACGATTGGACTAGACCTAAAAAAAATGTGGTCAGACTGTTTCTGGCAGGCTTGATTAGAAGTCTGTGGAAGTGGACACATCCCACTGTAATGGGACTCATGGGGAGAACTCACTGGACAGAGGCATTCCTGTAGGTAATATGGCACCACCACCACCTTCCTGGTTGTGTTCAGAGAGTAGGAAACCCCAGATAAGGCAAGAGAGGAAAGTACAGAGCAGCGTCCTACAGATAACATGCCAGATAACACTGGAATCCTTTACATATTCAAACAGGATGGACCCCAGGATAAGTTTGATCCACCCAACAACTATTTCAGGAATGCACTTGTGATCCTGCAGGGAATGGCCCAGCCCTCAGCAGATGAGGCCCAACCTCCTTTAAAAGGGAAAAAATCCTGAGACAGTTCCCTGGGTGCGAGGCCAAGGCACTGGAGCCTGAAGGAAACATTATACTGACTTGCAAAGACTTGCTCTTTGCAAATAAATCCCGTAATGTCTGATAGAAGATTATACACCTGAAAGGAAAATTTGAGATGTCTTCTAGGAATTTACCCTTTTGCTATATATTTCACAAAAATCTGGGAAAGGTGCTGCATTCTTGCCTCACTGCAGAGAGCCAAATGCTCTTGAAGTTTTTTTGAATTTTGACAGGGAAGAAAAAACCCCAGGATTTCATATCACAATATAATTTCCAGGGCACTACATGGTGTCCACAGAAGTGGACTGCTCTGTCACAGCTGTTCTGTCACAGCTGGGCATGGTAGGATGCTCCATGACAGAAGGAGTGGTAGGACTAGTCTGCCACTGCGGAGTAGAACCGAGGTGTGGGGGCCTCCCAAGCCTGGATGGAAGGCAAACCCACAGAGGAGGGTGGAGAAGGAAGGTTTCTGCTTCTCCTGACACAAATTTTCAATTTCTTTGGGTGGAACTCTCAGGAGGGGTGAAAATAGCATAGCTGCCAGAAAACTTGTGAGAAAGCCTGTTGTAGGCTAGATTTATTTACTGGATAACATCTAGTGCAGGTAACTTGCAGCCTGCCTTACACTGAAGGTTAAACATTTCTCTGTCTCTCACTGAAATTCAATTTACAGGTATGCTAATTATCCTGTCTGGGACTCTCAGTGAAACTTGGGACCATATTTTATACCTTTTTACCTCCTAGAGAGTCTTTACATTGCAGAAAGATCAGGCTTCTAACAGCTACCACTGGGAAAGCTTTGCATTTCTGAAGTATTTCAGTAGTGCTATTCTAGCCCATTTGCTGAAGGTTTTGTTTTCACAACAATGACATAATCATCATAAATAGCATTTTTTGTATTACGTTGTATTCATATGGTAATTCCCTGGAGCATCTGTTCTTCCATATTCAAAGGATCCCAGTCTACTATAGATCTTTGCATCTTAATATTTCCTGAATTCTGCCATAGATTAAGAACATATTTCTCATATGCATTCCAGTGAAATATGGAATATATTAAAGACACCTCAGATAGATGCCCTCTGAAAGATCTTCCTAACTCTGTCTTCCTGAAATGACTTTTTGGAGGACAGAGCAGAAGGAGTGTGTAAAGTACTTTGTGAGGAGGTAGGTGGTATTGAATCTGCAGCTGTCTTGGAAAAATCTGGCATAAAGAAGCAGTGTTGGCAACGCTGACACAGACTGATGCTCTCCAGAACCTGGTTAAGTGTTTTCTTCTACGGAAAACCTTTTTCGGGCATAATTTACAGTGGAACTCCTTTCATATTTAAAAGAAATGCTACTGTGTAACAGTGACCTTGCTGATACCAGTTTCCAGTGTTACTGCTGGTTTACAGCCTTTGGTAGGTTTTGTCTGGTCAGGGAGTTGGTCTGAGCTGGGCCCTGCAGTGCCTTAGTGAAGAAACAAAAAGAAAGAGAACACTTAACAACCGATAAGCTCCTCAGAAATCAACTGTTAAGACCCAAAAGTTTTATGCCAATAGCTGAATTAATATGCTTCAACAGTCTGGGCTTTACTGAGTTTAGCTCTTCTTTAATGGAGTTGGTGCTATCGTTATGTATTTGGGCACTTGTATAGCAAAGGGAAAACGTGGGCTTCAGCCTGGACTCCACTGACTGCTATTCAGTTTTATATTGCCATTTCTAAATTGCAGAAAAATCCAGTCACTCAACCAGTCTGGTCCCATCCCAGCTCACACAGGATCTCTGTTTTTCAGTAAGAAAGATTCCTAGTGCAGGACAGTAGGACAAGTAGTAAGAACATGAATTTCATCTGGAGAATATCTGTTTTCCTTTCAGCACACAAAGACATAGAGCTGGGCACGTGAGAATAGACACATCCTTATGGTCTGTGTCTGGAGCATCAATAATTTTGTTATGCTCTGTTTGGGGATGGAGCATATTTGAGACTTGGAGAAGCCAAGAAGATATTTTCTTTGTACAGGGTATTACAGCTGATCCATCCTGAACTCAGGGAGCCCCAGTTTAAAATTCTAAAGTCAAATCTACAGCGTGATAATAATTCCTCAGGCTCTTCATAAATTCCTTACTCCTCTGTCATACTCAGTCTTCCCCCTACTAACACAAGACCCTCCTCTTAGTGATGATCCATCAGGGTGCACTGTTTGCATGGGGGGGTTCATGCCACCCTTATCTCCTTTTCACTGTTCTGTGAAGATGGTGCCAAACAGAACATTTAACTTATTCTGTGTTGCTTTGCTGTTTTTCTACCAAGTAAACAATTTTAATCCTTTGTTGTGAACCCACAGAAGGGATTTCCCATTCAAATCTTGGGCAGGTCCAAGCTTAGTTCCTATTAGCAGGAGTGTTCAGACCATTAAATATAAGACTTTTTCAGGTTTTTTATACTATAAATAGCAGCAAAATTGAGATGGTACTGCTACATCTGTGTGTGAAGGGTGATACTGTTGGCACCTGTACAGTCCCTATGTGACTAAGAGAGACCTATATCCTGGTCCACACTCATTTCCTCTAGGACATCACCTCTGTTCCCTTTCGTCTTATGCTTAGGCTGACTCTTTTTCTTTTCTGACCCTGGGCCTGCTGACTTCAAGGGAAGGATTTTGCAAAGTGACCTAAAAGAGTTTATGTCTTGAATAGCCCTGACTCTCTTAATCTCTTAGCTCTGAATTGAGACATGCTGTGCTGTTTGAATATCAGCACATGTGCACCACACAGATTACAGGCATGATTCTGGTATGAGGAAGCTGACGTGCAAATCAAGATTTTTTTCTTTGTAGCTACCCCGATGACAAAAGAGTGTCTCACCTTGTGTAGGGGAGCAAGGTGAGTCATCAAATCTGATGACTTCATCCTACCCACACACGAGGCAGGGTGAAGTTCATCTCTTTTCCTTTCCTTATGTGCTGGAAGGCATTTTGGAGGGTGAAATATCTCCCACACAAGCTCAGGGTAATACAGGGTGTTTTCAAACAGAAGAGAGGTGGAACTTGCCAAGATTCATAGAAACCACTTAGCAGGAAGAGGAAGAGATGGACATTGTTTTATCAAGAACTAATATCAGAGAAGGAGAAAGGCACTTGAGAATTCAAGTCACAGAAGACATGACCAGAAGCCCCTAATTTTTTATTTTCTTTGGGTCTTAGTTTGTGTTTTTTATTATATTGATACATGAAGAAAAATGATGAATTCAGAAGCCTAGTGTGAAACTCCCATGTGTTGGTGTTTGTTCATATTTGTGTGTTGCATTCTGCCTTTGTGCACCTCCCAGAATGGCAGTGGTGGTAAAAGCTACACTGAATGTACAGGGAAATCTGACAGCTGCTCACCAGTCACAGGAGGGGGTAAATGTACAAATGCTAAGATTGTGGTAGGCCTTTCCAGGTTGCCTGGAAGTGCAAGGCAAGACTAATGTTGAATTTCATCTGAGAATCCAGATTGGATTAAATGAAACTGAGGCTTGGGGATGCCTTGGACCTTGTGAGTGTCTGCTCTGGGGAGGAGGATGCAAATTGGACCTGGAAATGCTCTCCAACTAGTTATCAGGAACAGTCATCTCCAGCCTCCTGCTCCTGGGCTCCTAGTCCTTGCACATGTAAACACACAATTAGGAAGTTCTGTGTCTGGCATTGGCAGGAACTGGAATATTATTGCTTGGCTGGTCACTTTTCCCTATGTCTAGTTTCAACTTTCCAGAAATAAAACAATGATTAGTTGCAGAGGAGAGAAGTAGAAGCAAAGTTGAAGGTTAGCAGATTATAAATCTTGCTAGGTTTGGTGAGTTCCAGGCTGAGCTGTGTAGTGTTAGGAAAGAGGAGTAAAATTTTAACTCAGACAAAAATCCCAGTGGTGAATCAGCAACTGATTCTCTAAAATCATGTCCCTGCAAGCACGTCCGTAATGTCTCAAAGGAGTGGGTGATACCTTTTCCTGGGACATACACCTTCCATGTGATGTTTCTGAGTTTAGTGCTGAGTTTAGAACAATGCTGCCTGGCATGTTTTGACCTGTGTGAACCCTGAGCACGTCATTGCCTTTAATGAACTGTTCTCTTTTCATTCTCCCTCTTCCTTTCTTAATTATTTTTGAGAATTAAGATCCGTGGTCATAAAAAGTGATTCTGCTCCTATCTGTTGACTACAGGTCTGTTGTGATTTCTTTCCACCTGAATATATTGATACGTTTCTGAAGGATAATGCCTTTTCTCACAATGCAGATAAAGAGAGTATCTGTCTTCAGGCAAGGCAAACTGTGAAGAAAAGCTTCCCCACCACAGCAAATTAGCTTTCCTGGTTTGCAGATCATAGTGCCTGTAACACCCGGCTCTGCCATGAGCAGTGTTTACCAGAAGATTTCAGAAGAGGTTACAGTGTAAGGGCATCTACTTGGGAAAATTTAGTGGGAAATTAGTGGGAAACTAAGTGTTTTGCCCCTTGTCTGTTGCAGCCATCCAGTGATCTCCTACCTCCACTGGTGTCCTGTAGCCTGTATGTGCTCCTCCCCCCTGCAGTCATTTGACTGAAGGCACCCACCAGAAATGATTACGTGTCAGTGACTGAGCAGAAAAGATAAACTGGTTGCACAAGCAGTATCTGAGTGTAGACAGAAATGTACAACAAATTCCTTACTGACTTGTTAACAATCATTGAATAGGGCAACGTGGTGGTGGTTTGGTCACAGGTTTTCTTGGCATGTTCTGTGGAGGCTGATTTCTGCTGTTCTGCTTGTTTTTTATTGTTCTATTCTCTGAGACCAAATCACTACTCTACCTCCAGCAAATGGCAAATGGAAAATTACTGACCCCCTTTTTTGTGAGATCTCCCCCTCCTTTGCTATTCCTTTCTTTTGCCTCTTTCACCTCACTGCATATGACTGACAGAGTTGATAAAAAGATTGGTAACACAAAAATATTGTTCCCTCTTATCTCACTAGGGAGCTGGGGCTTTTCAGGCACCTTAATAAATAGTAATGTGAACCTAGGGCTGTTTTTGCAATAGATGGCTTTATTCAGTGTTTAATTTAGGCTAGAAAGAGAGAAGGGAACTTCAGAATCAATGCTAGGAAGCTGGTAACATCATTGCCAGGTCAAAAGAGTTTCTTCTCTCAAAAGCAACCATGAAATTTGCCCTGCACAGTTCTAGATTTGTTGTTTCTGGCTGTCTGTGGTTAGACTTTTCCAGCTTACAGGAAGAATATGCCCATCAATCCATCCTTCCTCTCCGGGTACCACTCTTTTAAACTCAGCCTGGGCTGCTGGAATCCAGCTGTGTGCTTTCAGGCTCACCAGGAGTACATACTGCAGAAGCATTGCTGCCTCCATTTACATATATGCTTTTATTTTGGGTGAGCTCAGGCCCATATTCACAGCCTGATTGTCTGCTGGATGTGTCTGAGCAGACAGTTCCACCAGGAAAGTGGAATTAAGTTAAAGAGAGAGCTGTAGCACTTCTGCTAAGCAAAGAAGAGCTAAACCCAGATTATTGTCATTATCAGTAGTGAGAAAAGTGGATTATGAATATACACAAAGCTTTGACAGCATGAACTTTTTAACAGTTGCTTTAAAGACTGTATTTTGAAGAAAGAAGGAGAGAGAAAAGCAGCCTAGCACAGTGAGGACTTTGGGAGAAACGAAACACAAGAAGGAATGAGAGCGATAGAGTGGGAAGAGGCATGGAGGGATCAGTCCATTCTTCAGGAAGAATTCATAAAAAATACATAATATTGCTTAGTGCTGCCTTAACACACTTTTATAGATGTTAAAAACCTTCATGCTCAGCTGATTTACCACTGCAGTGCTCCTGGGCCTCACTGGATCAGGTTACATATGAGCAGGCAGAGTTCTTGATTTGCACCCCATCACACACACATAGCAATAGCACAACTGGGAACAACAGGTCCTCCACTATAGAAAGCACACAATCCAAAATTCACTCTACAACACATTTTTTCAACTCTTTGCTCCTGTCCCAGTAAATGGAAGCACTGACAAAGAGAAGAGGGAAGATACATGGGCCACAAACCTCTGGAGATCTCTCTGTTCCATATGTTTCTGTGCTTCCGTGTGACCAGAGGGAAAGGACAACAGGAGATGCTGAGAGAACATATAAGGGGCAAAGTCATACTGGAGTGTGCATGGAGATGGATGCCTGCAAAACAGCACTGAACTGGGAACATGCCAGACTAGACAGTGGAACAGACTGGTCTGTACTGAAGGGGCTCAACTCTTTTTTTTTTCTCTAGAAACACTTGAATTTTCCTTTCTATGTGTTAATAAATGTGGGATACAGCTGCTTACAGTCAAAATGCCCACCACCAAAAGTCCCAGTATTTTGAGAGAACAGGTGTATTTAATCCCCTTCCCAGTAGTTACTCATTAAATGAAGGCAGAACAACCCAAACCAGCAGGTATTGCAACGGCGGAGAAAAAATAGTTAAACATGCAAGTGATAAACATCTGAGTTACTGATTAACTCCTGGCTTTTGTAACCCCAGCAGTTCTTCAGCTGGTTTACAAGGAGACCAAAACACAAAACTGTGCCACTTTAGTAACTCATCATGCGCTTTATCTCTCCTTGGCACAGGTGTCCCTGGGCCATGACAGTGAGAACAGCACTGCCCCCTCTTGATGGAAAGAATTCAGACCATTTTCAGTGCCTGCAGAGCCTTTCAACGTGAGTCAAAACAGCAAGAGAAATCCATCCATGTAGGACAGAACAGATTGAAGTGTAACCCCTTCTTTGGTGTGTCAACTGCCAGAAATTGAGAGAGAATAGAAAGAATAATTGACTTGCTGTGTGTGCACATTCTCAGGCATCTGCTCCAGGATGTCCATTGCAGATGGGATGCTGGGGCAACTGAGCCTTTGGTCTGTCCCTCTATGGCCAAGCTTATGCTCTCAGGGAAAAATCTGGGCTGGAAGGGAACGTGGAGACTTAAGGCATTTCAGGAGCAATCAGAGTAAAAGCAATGCAACATGCTTGGCAGGATGGAAAACAGGCTGATGCTCACTGTGAGGAAGAAAAGGGTGATTTCAGATGTCTTCTTCCACCTACAGTGTCTTGTTTGCCCTCCTGCTTCCAACCAACTCCATTCAGTCTGGAGTGTCGCCTCAAGCAATATCTCTCCCTCTCTGTCACTCTTGATGTATTCAGTTGTTATTGCAGCCTGTCACTCGGTTTAACTGAGCACATGCTGTTTGCCATCTGGAGGAAAGTCTGAGAAGTGAGGTGGCAATAGTCACTGCCATCAGGAGTTCAGCTGAGTCTCCTCAGAAGTTGGTTCTTCCGTACCCTGACTGACTGGAGCATCCTGAGCCCTTGCAGGGTGTGAGGAAACTCCTGAAGATATGTGACCCTGAAATGGGACAGCCTTGCCCTGTGGTGCAGAGGAAGTCCTTCCAAAGTTTAGTAACTGTGTTTTTAACTAACACAACTTGTGCTTAAGCAAAGTTGCTCTGTAAAGGAAATGATCCTGCAACACCACAATCTCTGTTTCACTCAGGAAGTAAATTTGAAGAAACAAGCAGAAGCACTCAGAACCCTCAGCACAGATGGGCACAGGATTGCTGGATGAGCAGGATGTCCAGCAGTGGTGAAAGTCAGGGGCCTGACAGTCTGGGAGTGGATGCTAGACTATGGTGAGCTAAGCCAAGGAGGGCCAAGCTGTGTCCTTGGGGATAAAGCTGCCCTGTGAAATGAGCCTGAAAAGATGCAAGCCTGGTTTGTGTTCTGTCTTACTTCTGCTCAGTCTCTTATAAAACCCCTCATCGCTAAGCCAAAAATAACAATAGCCATTAAAAAATCCAAATTCTTGTTTGTCACCATCAGCTGTCACAGAAGGCAAAAATGGCCATTTTTTTTGGACCACATCATTCTGTTGCTTGACCTGCCTTTGCTATACTCAGCTTTAATCATTTTCAGTTAAAATTTCACAGTAAGACTCTATTTTCCAGGTCCCAAACAAACAGCAGGGAGCACACTGAACAATAGCAAAGGGTTTGGCAGAGTGAGAGCTCCTCGTCTGTGCCAGAAAAGCTTCTCCGATAGCTCTGAGTTCCTCTTTACCCCCCTCTACCAGGGGCTGACATCAGGGAAAGAGAAAAATACAATTGAATACCATCAAGAGTAATGTCCTGTTTATTTTCCTGTGAACAAAATTATTTTCAGGACACCTCAGAAATCAGAAATGGGAGCGAGGAGAGGGGTGAGAAAATCAGACCAAGCCCACACTGGGATTTCATTAGCTGTTACTAGAGAAGAGATGGAATCAGGGCCAAAATGCAGGTCAGGGACAGAATAAATGAAGCTGTACATATGTCACGTGTCCTTGCCTACCATTCTGTTGAGAAGACAATGAAGAACTGGAGAGATTTCTCTGCCAGAATCAGGACAGTCTAATCTGTTAATTATGTTTGTTGGTTGTTGCTGGTTCCTATAGCTGTGTAGGACAGCCAATCCAGAGCAGCTCTGGCACAAATATGGATTTACCAGGGGGAAAAAAAGCCGGTAGATATGGGCTCCTCATGAACAGTGGCTGCTGCTGTTTGCTCTTGTGTCCAGTGATGTGGTTATGCAGCTGCACAGACTCTTCCTTGCAACACAAATTGAGAGAACCAGTCTGGCATCTCTTGGCTGTTGGAACAGACAGATCTCACTCTCTCTTTTCATGTCGCCTCCTTCCCTGCCCACAGTTACAACATTACAGTCCTGCTGTCTTGCACAAGCTCTGGTTCTAATTGGGTGGGAAGGGTTGAAAACTAAGCTTCAGTTGGTTGGAGCTCTACCAGCTTCTGTAAAACAATTTTTTATTTTATTCAGTAAGACTGCTGTGTGAAAACCTGCTTTTATATCTTTAACAGTGGAGATCTTCAGAAAAACTGTTCTGACTTAAAACCTGTATATTTATCCCTTAAAACGGAGGATCTTAGGATTCTGAGCTTTCTTATGCAGCATGAAGCAGAAGGACACGCGGACTACCCAGATCATCTCAGGGTTAGTGGAATGTGCTGCATGTCTTCTTGCATGAGCAGGATCTTCTTGTCCAAAAGCTATGTGGCTGTCAGAGATGCTCAATTCTGCCTTCCAGGCTTTTGAACAGATCCTTAGGAGTTCAAGTGATCTGTTTCTCTTCAGGCCAGGAGAAATGAGATGGGACACACATGCAGTGAGGTGTGAGTTGAGGAAAATGGAGTGGCCTCTGTCCAGGCATGGTTTGAAAAGTGGAAATCAGAGACCAATTATGCTGCTCCTGATCACACAGTCTCTGGACCACCTCTGCCCACTCCTTCATGAGAGATGTGCCACTTCTGGAAACCACCACAGGTTACGCTGTTCCCACTGCTTTAATTGTGATTTCCATCTCTGCAATTACAACTGCTGTAAGTGATGTGGATCAATAACAAACTGATGAGCCAGAGCCTTTCCTGAGGCTATTGCACGGAGCAGGGGATGAGGAATGGAATAAGAGGCTTTCCAGCTTTCAGTTCACTCCCTGCTGTCTCACCAAGGTCAGTAACAACTCTAAATCAGGTGGAGTGAAGGGCTGACTCAGCAGGACCTCTGGATGGGGTTGCTGGCTGTTCCCCTCTGACCTGACCACACCAGAGATGATGGGGAGGGGATGTTGGACCTGTCACCTCCTGATGGCAGACTGGTCTCAGCCATGGACTTAACTGGGAATGGGATCATGTGTAGAATAGGGACACCTGACGTCTCTCTCTTTCTCCATTCCCCAGGCCAGTTCAGGGATGTCCTTCCACAGCTAAATGTGCGATGAAATGAACAGACAGTTTTCCAAAAGAAGTAGTTCTTTCCATAGGAAAGAGTGAATGAAGTAATGAAATGACATCTCTATTCTTTATACATCATCGAGGCCCACACCTCAATTAACCTTCCCACCTGGGTAATGCTTGCTAATCTGTGTACTGTGAACTCCCTTCCCTTACCCATTCCCATTTTGATAGAGACTGCATTCATGGCATCTTTTCCTTTCTACAACGGTTTTTCGGCATAAATCTCTTTCCGCTGTTCCAGCCCAACCACCTAGTGGAAAAGAAAACATGTATGGGCTTTGATTTTCATCTGTCTTGCTATTAAAGGAGAAATGCCAAATCTGGTCTCTGAGAGGATCTAAGAGTGGACAGCCAACACCTGCTCAGCAGTCAGGAGGAATGGTGATGGTGATGGTGATGGCAAAGAACATGGGGGTGGCTCTACCTGCCCCTGGCAGAGTGGCACTTCACACAGCTTAGTAGTGCATTGGTGGGACTTGGGTTTTAGCTCAGATTGGTCCCAGAGTGCTAAATAAAAGAAAACACAGACTGAAACCCTGCCCACAGTTGTCCCTGCTGCTTGGTTGCTTGCCCACTTTCTGGCCTGATTTTGGGGGCCATTCCCCTGAGGCAATGCCTGCTATGTGGATCTAAACGCAGCCAGCTGGGTGGATGTCAGCTGTGCTGTCTCACAGAAGCAACAGCAGGGAAAGTTCTGTGGATTATGACATGGACATCACCTGCAGTCCTCATCCAAACGTGTCACGTCCTAAACTGAATTCAGGCCAACATGGGATCAGACCAACCTCACATAAGCAGCTTTAGGCTGATGTCAGCAGAGCGGTTGGTACAAATTCCCAGCAGCAGCAGGGTCAGTGCTGTGGGGTGAGGCTTCCTGAGAGCTGGGAAGGATGCTGAGGGTCTGATCCATGAGTTTACAACTGTGAGCATGACACAGTCCAGTCAGGGTGAGTTTTAGAAGAGTGGCCTGGATAAGGGTTAATGACTACTCTACAGAATAAATTATTGCAGGTGAAAAGCATTAACCCCATGCTTAAAGCAGCCTCGCTGTGCCCTCCCTCCACAGATGAGAGTTCTTTCAAAAGGGAATGGGACTTCACAAAGGAGTATTTTTTCTAAGGAAAATTTTCACTTTGCTCCTGGTGCTTTTTGCTATGTTGTAAAAACTGGTGATTTTTACTCTTTTCTCTGACCTTCAAAATTATTCCAGAACTCCTAAAAATTTAGAATAGGAAAAAAAAAGATTGGGACAACATGTTAAAAAAATCAAAGGATAGATGGATTTTTTTTTTGTGTAAATATATGTGTGTTTCTATGCATCTTACTCTCTATAGACAAATAAGATGAAGTTTAAGATAATTTTGAAAATATCTAGTTTTTAATTCAATTTCTTGATTGTTCATGGTATCACAGTAGATGTATTAAATACTTACCTAGCCTGTGTATCTTGGGGATAGGAATATTTATTTGTTCTGAGTTTGTGCATCTTCTGGTACTGGGGACAGACACTACATTACTGAAGATGTTAAACACTTGTGTCACAGCAAGAAGGACTCACCATGTCACTATCATTTCAGTGACCACCTCTGACCCTGCTGCATGCCATGAAGTGATAGGATTTTTAGGAACCTCTTGAAGTGCAGCATAACATTTGACTGGCACACAGGCTTTGCTGGGCATTTTTTTTCACGGCTACTGAGCAGATCAAAACTGTCTGGTCAAGGCCCAGACCCTCCTGTGTTAAGCACTAGGCAGAGGTCTGATAAAAGATGAGCTCAAACAGTTGGATGGAAAGGAAGACAGGGTATGGCTTATGGCATTTTCATAAATCCAGATCCAGAAAGTTAAATTCAGAAAGAGAGTTCAGGTGATGACAAAAATGGATTTTTTTTCTTTTTTTTTTTTTTTCTGGGAAAAAAGTGGAAAATGGAAAATCCTACTGCCTGGTGTAAACTGATGTAGCTTTGACCTCTGGGAAGAGCTAGTCTACATCCACGAGAACATGGCCAAGTAATACTGTGCTGTATGACTGCACAGGCGAGGAGGGTCTGAAGGGCACTGTTATCAAAGGAAGTGAATACCTGAAACACAAAGGGCTAAAGTTTTTCTGTACCAGCCATGAGGCCAGCTTTTGTTCCTGTAAGCACAGTAATCTTTCTTTCCTTCCTGCAAAACACAGCCTCTCCCAAAAAACCTGGATGACAGAGACTCTTCACTGATGGGTTTAAAGAAACCTTTCTTTGTTTTCTTCACAACCCTGCAATGTCAGCAGTTCAACAGAGTCATTCCCCAACCAGAGAAGCCTGCTGCCATAATCCCACAGCCCCAGCCTTGCAAATCAACAGAAAAATGCTGTTCACCAGAGATTCCCAGAAACTTCAGCTGAAAGGACTCTCTGAAGGTGTCTAAGCAGGAATCCATAGTGCTGTATCAGACCAGACCTGGCTTTTTCTAGCTATGCTTTGATGTCCTACAAGGACAGAGGTATAATTTCTTCTCACCCTCCTACTGAGAAAGGCATTTTTCCTGATGTCCAACCTGAACTTCCCAAGCTGCAATGCATGGTCATTGTTGCTTCTACTGCCATTTGATACTACAGAAGTGAACTTGTCTCAGCCATCTTCATCTTTCCTTAACAGAAGGGCAAGGACATCAAAGCCAGACAGTATTTTTTGACCCTTTATTCATAGCTTGCTCATATTGTACAAAAGAAGGCAGAGGGTACACATGCAGGCTGGGACTAACCAGGACCTGAGATCACCCATGTTATTAAGTCCATAGTCTGTTTCCTGGTACTGTTTTAGCTCATGGATTCTCATCCCCTCAGAAAGTATGCCCAGGCTTAACCCGGGACACAGCATGAGCCAAGGACTGGTCCCAGAAGACAGCATAGATAAAGCCATCTAGTATTTTTAAGACACTGAGGTTTAGCTGTACAGCCACACTCCATGCTATATCTGTGCCCTTGGTCACAAGAATGCGACCTGACCTATCTTATTATATCCTATTTTTATGTTTATACATCTATATATATAAACATCTCCCAGAATATGCCTCCTTAAGTGTCAGCTGCCAGCTCACCCTTCGCACTCTCCAGTATTCCCTTCATGCCACCTCTGGGGGCACAATGGAAACATTCAGCTTTGTGTCACAGGAATCCCACTCTGATGGTGCTGCTGCAGTGCTCTTACATTATTTCAGATACTTTTATAGAAAACATATATGAGTTTAAGTAAGAACTTTATTTAGGTCACAGGGACAGTTCTTGGGGACTAGAAGAGATGCAGGGTCAGGTGCTCAACAAAGCAGATATGGTCACTCAGCTGGAGAGAACTAGTCCTCAGCAGTGTGGGTGAGACCAGCTCCAGAAGATGATATATGAGCAGCGCTGATGTAGCCACAGGAATGGACAGCTGGTTATTCCTGGAAGGATATCTAGGACTGGTAGGTGAACCACACTGTGCTTTGTGTTACTATGAAAGAAGCACTGGGCAAACTTACTCTTGTGGATGCAGGTCAGCATGGTCACCAAAACACATCAGAGCTCTCCTGAAATGCAGGTTATCCAGGGCAGGATTATTCTTAACAAGTCTACACTCAAGAAGGAAAAGTCACATTACAAACCTCAGTACATCCTTTCCCTGCCTGCTCTGATATTTTGCCACTCTGGTGCTAAGAATAATAGTGAGCTGCCACGTCACTGAAAACAGCAAATGTCACTGGAAGCAGAGCAAAGCAACAGCAGCTGCAGAATCTGCAAGCCAGGCTGGTGAATTTTGCCCTGGACTGTAATTCTGCATCACCCACGGTCAGTCATGAGAATTTGACCAATGAAACAGGAGTTGTTGGGCTTGGTGAAGGACCTTACACTCATCTCTGAGGCAGGCAAAGAACAAGAATAATAAATAAAAACTCTTCAGCTTGAAATGAGTGAACTGTGGGAATATTCATCACAAGAGCTAAAGTGGAACAGTTATTCACTGTGCTAATATCACAATATTGAATACCCAGGAGCCTGATGAAGCATTTGGACAGGAAATTTAAAACTGAAGGCAGTAACTGTTCAAATAACACAGTTTTAAACAGGGGAACTTACTTCCCCAGGCCAGGGCGAGGGTCTGGCATTACTAAGGGGTTGCAGCTTTCCCATTGGGGCTGAGTGTGCTGCACTGGGTCCCTTTTGCTGGACTCTCAGCTTGTCACAAACCTGGCACGAGCCCATGAGATGGGTGGGAGGAAGCTCTGCAACTATCTGGGGGATGATGGACTATCCCAGTGTGCCCCAGAGTGCTGGGGACGGGCGCACCTTCCCCCGTGGTGGACAGGCAATGGGATTTGGTGTGATCAGCCAGCAGAGCTGCCCTGAGAGAGGAGCCTGGATCCATCCCCGCCATTGACCATGGCATGCTCCCCACGCGATGCTCCCCTCTGCCTCAGCTCTGGGGCATATGAGCATGAGTGCTGCTGGCAGTCAGCAGCCAGATAGAGCCTCTGCTTTCATTGAACCCTGCTAATTAATTTGCAGCATTGATTGCTTTTTACAATATATCCGTCCCCCATTTAACATTTGGGTACTATGGCCGAGAACAAATAAATCCAAAACTGCACAAGCTGATGATTTTGGTGGCATAATGTGAAAGTTCTGTTAGAAACAACTGAGTTGCCTTTATGGTCCACAAAGGACATTTTGATCTGCTATAACTAAAGCCTTTTACATCCCAAACTGTAAAGATTTGAGCATTGCAACAGAGCCAGGAGTCCCAAATATTTGTCCCTTGTCAGGAAAGAGTTTTCTTTCTTTCTTTCTTTCTTTCCTTTCTTTTATTTTCTTTTTTTTTTAATTGTGAACATTTCTAAAGGGTCAGTAAACATCTTCCCTCCCCCCACCCCTCCTTTTCCCCCCATAGCTGGAAGTTTGGCCCCCTTTCAAACAAGAAAGAAAAACTGTAGATATAACAGCACTGATGTGAATCCTCAGGGTATGAAACCTTGAAGGTCTTCTCCCATCTAGTTCTTCCACATCCCTTTCATGGCCTGTGGGCTCCTGCATTTAGTTCTTACCCAGAGACTAAAATGGATAGATTTAGCAAATAAGTCCCAACCCTTACAGCTGTGAAGATAGTAGTGCCAGGAGGGAACAAGCTCTGGGCCTGTGATGTGACACACACTGCTGTGAGAGAGCTGAGTGTACCAGGAGCCACCGGATAACTCATGGGAACAGGAAAACAGCACGCTCTAGTGGGGAAATTATTAAAGTCTATTAGAAAAATCTAGTAGAAAACAAATCACTGCACTCTGTGTGAAAGCAGCCATTGCTTCCTACCTCTATCCAGTGTTTCTTCTCCTATCACTGTGCATCTCACATCACTTGTTGCCCCTGATACCCACTAGCCCAGGCAGGGGGACAGTCCTTCCAATGCTCTCCCACGAACTGTCACAGAGCTTGGGCTGATTTCTTTTTCAGGAACCAGAATTGTGTCCACTCCCTCTGGCTTGCTGACTGCACTTGGCACAGGGCACATTTTCCCATGCCAGTGTGGCAGGTCCAATTCCCAGGGTATGGGAGGGCAGTTGGGTCAGTGACAGGCAATGGCAAGATGCCCCATTATCGCGCTAATTAGCGAGCTCCTTCCCTCTCCCTTACACTGTCACCCAGTGGAAAACTCCATCTCCATTAAGAAGAAGAACTCATTACTGGCAAAACAGACACTAATCACGTATTAGTTGTAACCATTAATGAAAAAGCTAATGAGGTGCTGAGATCCCCAGCGCTGACTGAAATGAGTTAATCACATCTCACTGCTCAAAGGCCCATTAGTCTGTGTGCATGCTGATGTTTCCCATTCCATTGCTTATTATAGGAAATAAAAACTTTGCTCTGGCTTCATTTACTTGCATCTGCTGGATCTCTCTGCTAAGCTGTAAAGTCATGTACTGTGGGCCAAACTTGCAACTTTTGCTGCCAAGCAGCAAAGTTCCCTTGGCCCCCACAAAGCCATCCCAGAGAGGGCTATCACTGGTGGAATGGCACCCACTGTCAGGGAAGGAAGTCTTGTGCTGACCCAGAGAGGGAAGCAAACAGCATGGCCACAGCCACATAAAACAGTGATTTCTCATTCCCCCTGGCTGTTGATTTAAAACGTTATTCCAGCTCCCACAGTAACAAGAACTGAAGTGCCACCAGTGTCTCAGCTGCTCTCCTCCTGAAGCAGCTCCTGGGTTTTTTCAGTTGATATCCTGTCATTCCTGCTAGCGGTAAGTAGTAATCTCACCAGAATCCAGTGCTATCTGGGATGAATGAATAATTGGAAACAACCAGCAACTGGGGTAGTTTGGTTAAATTTGACCTAAAGATTTATCTGAGGTGTTGCTGATAATACCGGCTCTCAGACTTCAGGAAAGACCTCATCACCCCTTGAATTCACAGGCATCTTTAAGTATCTAGTTTAATTTAATCTGTCTGGAATGGAGTTAGGTTTCTTCCTAGCAGCCCATACAGTACAGAGTTTGGGATTGGTGGTGGGGAGATGTGAGTGAGTGGCTGTGTGGGTGCTTGGCTGCTGGCTGGGGTCAAATCACAGTGCGTGCTCAAAAGCATCACCAGCCTAATTCTCTCCTGGCCCACCTACTTTGATGGACCAAACAAAGGGGTAAAACCCCTACTTTTCTTTGAAAGTTTTTCTAGAAGAGCCATTTGCTTTATTTTTATGTATCCCATCTTCACCTTAATGTCTGTTTATTTCTATGTCCTTACGTAGCTATTCAAATCAAACCCTTAAAGGACAGAGGCTGTCACCTTGCAGAATTTATCCCTGCAGCCAACTCTTTGATGTCTTCAGCGATGAACCATCAGTCATCGGTCTTTCCCATGACTTTGACTGTGACTCCACCACTTCAGGCAGAAACTCATCAGCATTTTGAGGAACTTGCTCACACATACCCACCTGATATCTGATTACACAAAATCCTTCAATGCTTAAAGGAGTGTTGAAATAATGATAGGACAAGGGGGAACTGTTTTAAATTAAAAGACCAGAGATTTATATTAGATGTTATGAAGGAATTACTTACCATGAGGATGGTGAGGTTATGGAACCGGTTACCCACAGAAGTTGTGGATGCCCCACCCTTGAAGTGTTCAAGGCCGGAGTGGATGTGACTTTGAGCTTAGTGGAAGGAGTCCCTGCCCATGGCAGCAGGGTTGGAATAAAATGATCTTGAAGATCAAGCCACTCTACGTTTCTGAGATTGATTCTGGGAAATCACCCTTTCCACTATTTTCTACCATATGAGACCCACTCAGGTATTTGTGCAGGCTGAACACAGGATGTGGGTGCAAACTGGACATGCTTCAAAGCACAACCCAAGTGTGGCCAGTGCATTCAAACAGCCAGCAGGCAGGGGCTGGGGGAGCAACGTGCAGCTCCCCTGGGTGGTGGCAGCTCTTTGAGGCCAGCCCCAGGAAAGCAAGGAGGGTAACACAACAATCCACATGGGGAGAAACTGCCTTAAGGAGTTTCTTGATATAACACTTGATTCAGAGGCTTGGTTGGGGCACCTCTGGAGGAACACCATGGTGCTGTAGGATGCAACGTTAGTGGCACAGGTTAGGATGCTCTTCTTACTGACCTAGTGTCTGGGTGGAGGGGGAAGCAGCTGTAGTTGCTGTGTAACTCTGGAGTCTCTGATTATGTGGAAAAAGTAACTATTGTGGGGAATGTCCTGTCATAGTAGAAGAAGATTGTCATAGGTTAGTTCTTGGAATTTTACCTTTCCCCTTGCTTTTGTGAGCGTGGGGGGAAGGGATCAGATAGCT
>JAWMRA010000078.1:143058738-143075675 GCA_035584735.1 Pseudotriccus pelzelni
ACTTTTTAATAAAGGGCTGTTATTCCTTTCCTGGACATAATTCAATCTTACCTGTGTCTCATTTAAACTGAGACAAAGATTTAACTGAAAACACAGAGATTTACCTCTGCATACAAGTACCTAAGAAATTTTCATTGTGTGAACCATATTTTATTTCATATTGCCCCATGACAGCAAAATGTAGTGAGATCTGCTCCCTGAAATTCTGTAGGAAAGACAAGTGAAAACAGATTTTTAAGGATGGCAAGGGACTTTCCTTGCCTTTTTATTTGTTGGGTTTAATTGCTATTCTGACTGTGAGCCATCAGAGGAACCCACGCCATGAACTGAAGCCATATACTTCCCCTGTGGGCACTTTCTTTCTTCATTTGATGGTGTAAGCAAAGTCCTCTGTCCAAGTCCTGTGGTCAGTCCATCTGTCTGCATGTTGCTCTTGCTGCTGCTTCATGTCTTACTGGTCTCAGGCGTTTTTTCAGATTGTAATTTTATGCAAATTGCTTTCCTGACAAAATCATTTCAGACCTGAAAGCTGCATTTCTTGTGAGTGGACATGAAGCAAAATGAAAAATGATTTTCTAGAGAAAGCTGTTCCCTGGTGTTATTTGCTTTGCTGAGGATGACAGAGGAGCAAATGCTTCACATCCCCTCTGCACCTGAAGTGACTGGGACATCTCTTCTGTGCCTCTGCTTCCCCCTCTTTTTCAACATGTGTGATTCTGACTGGCTTGTATCTCACTGGATTAGTATCTTTTTAACCTGGGTTAAAAAGCAAAATGTGAAGCAGCTTCTGAGAACCTGATCCTCTGAAAGTCACACTGCACAGCAGCTCTTACTGTGACCATGTCTGAACAGGAGCTTCCCAAGCTGCCCTCCTATGACTTCTTGAGTTTCTTACCACTAAGCAATCAGGATGGTTGCATTTCAATGGACAACTTGTATCACTACTAGACCATATTCCTTAGTCACTCCCTTAAACAATGAAAGGAAATGACACACAAGGAAAACGAGCCGTTGATTTGGTCCATAAGAAATAGCTCAGGTAGAGTCTCCACATGTAAAGCAATGGTCATGCAGATGCAGTGGTGTGGCCTGCTGAAGTGATACCTGATCAGAGAGATCATCTCTTGCATGGGGTTTTTCTGATGGACGTTCAGGCCATCCACGACTGAAGGGCCTGTGTGATCACAGCAGATGAATTAGGCCCTTAAAACGGGGACCTGAGGTGGACCCTCAGCATCTCAGCCAGCTCTGTGGGTCACAGAGAAGATAAAGTTGACTCTCTTCACTGGTAACTAATTTCTGAGCTTGTCTTAATTTCCCTTATGTATTACCTAAATAGAGCCCAGATCCTTCGGGAGACCAATTTTTTTCTCCAGAGTAGGCTAGAACTGCCAGAAGGTGAGCAGTGCAGTGCCCAAGACCACAAGGTTTCCAGCAGCCTGAAACATGGCAAGGTCACCCTTGGGATCATAGAATCATAAAAGTTAGAAAAGATCTCCAAGATCATTGAGTCCAACTGGATGGGAGGGAGGGAAGTCAGATAAAGCTTCATTACACTGTCATCTGACAGAGGAGGTTCTAGGAGCTAATGAAAATGCTGTGGAAAAAGTGTGTACAGAGAGAAACACTTTGATTTGATTATAAAAAATTTATTTTGATTCATATCATACTGAAAAATTAAATAAATAAAATGACAAAGAATGATTGAGACTCTCCACCATCAGAGGAAAAAAAATCATAATGCATTGTGTAGTCAGACAAAAATAGGATGAGAATCTGGTCATGGGAGGAAAAAAGTGCTCAGAGATTTCGCTTTGGTAAAAAACATAACACACACTCAAGGAGTGCTTCAGAGACTTTGCAGTGGTGGCAAATACAGTCCAAGGGTTTGAAGCCTTGACATGTTGCTGAATTTTCCCTTGGTTGTTCTTTTAAACAAAATAAACCCTGAAAGTTTCTAGCAGGAACACAGTCTTCAACAATGGCAGTGGAAATTAACTCTTCCCTCAGCATCATCTGTTGGTATCTCAAAGGCATTTGAAAAAGCAGCAAAATTGTAGAGAAACTGAGACAAAGATCTAGCACCACAGTCAGCTGCCTAATGAACTCTAGAAAAAAATTCCTCTGGAATAGAAATATGACGGCACAGACTAATCCTCATCCTACACCTGGAGACATCCACTCTCTCCTCTTCTCACTCTCTGAAAAATGGACATCAGTCGTATACAGTTACTGCTTGCTGTTGGCAAGAAAATTAAATAGGAATTGCAGCTTGTTCCATGATGAAGACACTACATTTAACTGCCATAGTATGAGCAATAAGGTTTTATATGTGTTTGTTAGAGGCAGAATATTCAGGGGAAAATTTGAAATTTAATTAGGACAGGAAAAGGAAACTTCCAAAACGATACAGATTAGAATATATCTTGGCTTCTTTTTCCACTTTCTTTGATTCTAGACTGCCTCCTGTGATAAAAAAAATATATCAATGGGATATGGGTACTGAATCACCATGAGTTTTCTTCCAAATCTTCTAAAAATGACTGAAAGAGCATTGACTGTTTCTGAATTCCTGATATATTTCCATTAAAAAAAAAAAAAGTATTTTGAAGATCCAAAATCAGCCACAGTGTGAAGATAACACTGGGGTCTTCCATGTAGTCTTTTTCCTCCTTAAGTTGTGTTGCTTGTATTACTGCACCATCTCACCAGAATCATATTGACTAACACCAATTTAAACAGCAGGAATGCTTAAAGCAAACAAACAAATGTGGCTCAGGTAGAAATGTTTCATTCTTTTACAAAGGACATGTAGAAAAGCGTAAGCCCATCGGATTTGCTGTGCCTGTGCCACGCAGGTGAGGTCTGCTGGCCACCATGCTGGGGAAGGGCTTCTTGACATGAGGTCATGAACAGGGCTCAGCATGAGGGTTTGAAAATCCTGCCCTTTCCATATTGCAAAGCTGAGGGGTCACGTGTAGAGCAAAGGGAGCTCAATTCCCCGCACGTTCATTTGGCATCCTTGGCTCTTTATACACCAGGAGTGTGCTCGTACTCACGTGGGTAAAGCAGTTGATGTTGGTGCTGTGGCCCAAAATTCCAGCTGATCATGCCATTGTGCCATGTACTGCTGCCTTGGAGGACACCTCACTCATACCAAGCCACAGAAAAACAAGGTGATAAATCTTGGATGAAGCACATCACTGATGCTCAAAATACTCATTTGCTTGGACATCCTGCCACAATCGGTGCATGGAAGAGGAGACATTTAGATGACGATTTCTTTTGCCATAAGCCCCAACCAATGTGATACATTAATAATTAGATATGCCATTTTTAACAAGCCTGATTGGAAGTCCCTTTAAGTCCGTGGCAGACTTCACCAGAGCTGAAACTGGGTCAATAACCCATGAATCCTGTTTTCACAAAATCAGGAAGAAAACACCACTGTTTTCGATTCTTCACTGCCTGAACTTGGATTTGTACTTTATCTATCCTTGAGGTTTAAATGTGTTGATTCCAGCAAAAATCTGTGGATATAAAACCTCTACTGTAACTTCCCTTCTCTCATTGCCCAGAAGAACTGAGATTAATATACTCATCCCTCCAGAGATGCACGTAATTTTGAAGTCTGTCTTATGCTGTAAGATCAGCTTCCACAGATTGTGTCTTTGAAGGTGCTGCTACAGAGCAAAGAATTCTTATTGTATTACTAGTTGGTATCCCAACCTATGATATTTTTCCATTTCAAATACAGATCTTGTAAAGAGAAAACATTTTTTTAAATTTGTAAAAAATAATAAGAAAAGTTTCCTTGGGACTTCTGGATATTTTCCCATAAAAAAAGGTAAAAGCTACCTTTAAAAATTAGTCTAGTTTGTGTTTGCTCAAATGCAATATAGGAGTTGTTATTACTGGTTTTGATTACAAAAGTGTACCAGACAGAAGATAAACTTTGGTTAATTTCCCCACCTTTTATAAAAAAGTTTAATTTAGGGTTTGTCATCTTAAAAAAAAAATCACATTTGTTGAACAATTATAAAAGGCACATATAAACAACTTAAAGAAGAAAGTTCACTTTGCAACCTTAAACTGATTAAATAAAAAGAGCATTCCAGAGTAGTTTCCACCAAAAAAAAAAGGCAAAAAAAAAGCAAAAAAGAAGAACAAAAATTACATATAACCAAACAAGACAAATAAGTGGCTAAAAAGGCCTTTTTTTTTTTTTTTTTTCTGGAGTTTTCAGTATTGTTTTCTCCATCATTATGGCTGTATAGGAAGCAATATTAAATACTACAAGAAAGAAATGTTTTGATTCATATTTTCTAGACACTATCAATGCAGAATGAGGCAATGGTTCAAATATTTACTACTCCAGGCAACTTCATCATGTTTTTCCTTAATACAGCATGGAAACAGAAGTAATAGAGAAAACAGAAGAAGCAGTTCAAAAAGAAGATCAACAGCAGAAGTGAATTCATTTCTTTGAGGTAATCCTTACTATGATGTTCACAGCTGCCTTAGTGGGTCTCAAGTCCCAGAAGTCGTTTTCAGTCTTCTTCAAGGGTCTCCTACCTTGCTCAAGGAAAGAACGGACAGCAGTTCCTGTGCCCAGGTTTCCTCTAATTGCAACAGGCAGATCTTTCATCAGGAATTCAAGAATCAAGCCATAGAGCCTAAGCAGAGACTAATTTATTCCCACAACTGATTGATTGCTCCTGGATGTTCGTGGATAGGAAATCACGTGCAGTGTCGAGGCCAGCCCTCAGCCCAGTTCCCTGCAGCGTGAGATGCTCCGATTCCACCGCAGGTCCGCGTCTTCAAACCCGGCTGGCGCCCTGATCATCTTCACTGAGCTTTGTTCTGCTGCTTGTTGGAAATTGCAGCCCCCGCTCCTCCCCATGGCCAGGGTCATCTGCCCTTGAAAAATTTAATCTTTTCAATGGAGGCAAGAGTCAAAGTTATATTGAACTCGAAATCCCCGTCATGGACTCCTGTCTTCCGGAAAGCCCCACCTGAAGTGTTGTTTTCCCAGTAGTGATGCCAGTGTCCTTTGCTGTCTGCTCCAAAGCCGTACACACTCACCTAGGATGTAAGAGAGAACTAGTGTTAAGGACTAGAAAGCAATTGGTCTTCATCTGAAATGCTGAAGAAACTCTCTTAATTCTCAGCGTACTTATAGGCAGCAGCACCTGAGGGCATCAGTGATGTGCCAAGCTCTTCTACTGCATGACATGATGCAACCACAGAGTAATGGCCCAAGGCCTCCTCAAGAGCATTACATCCTAGGCTATATTGAGACACCACCATACCTGGACTCAAAGAGAAAAGGAAATTTCTATCCATTAATTCTTTTTTTATCAATATGAAAACCACATTCCTACCCCTTAAGCATCTCATGATATCTTGAGATATCAGTGGCTTGGGATGGGAATGTCTTCTTTAGCTGATTAAGGCCACAAAGGTTGAAAAAATTTTGGTTTGGTCCTAGTCTTCCAAGTAATTACCCATGTTGACCCCACTTACATACTTAATTATATCTACTTGCAGTTACTTCAGAGAGAGATGGACATTATGTTCCTTGTTTGTATACACCTACAACCTTTCACAAAGGCTTGTTTATCAATGGTTATGCCTACTGTCTCCTCTGGTGGTAAAAGTCCAAACATCACAGTTGATTTATTTAAACTAAGAGTGATGACATGGCTGGGCTTGAATGGGTCATAACCACAAAACAAACTCCCTAAACCACCCACACATGGGCCCGCCCAAATATGAGCTGGTTTTAAGTCATTTTTGATAACGTCAGAGCCCTGTTCACTGGCTGCTCAACAGAAAACAGGGTCCATCCAAGCTGCCCATCCTTTCTGCTGGGACCATGGTACAGTTTCTTCTAGTGTTTTTAGGAGTATTTCCACCACCTTTCCAAGGTGCAACACAGTCCTGGGTGACCAAAACTCCTTAATCAGCAGATCGGTGTCCAGGACAGAGATTTTGCCAGCATAGTGATTTTTATCCCCCATACTGACACACCCATTCTTGCAGGACTTTGTAGAGCTAACCTGGCCTTACTCTAACTAGTTGAGTCTCCAGTCACCTAGGAGCACTTTACATCAGTCAAACCAGAGAATTTCCTCAAGGAACTGCTGAAGCAGAGGCATTTTCTATAACCTACTGTGTAAACCCACAAGCTTGAGTTTAGAAATAGACCAGAGCAACAGCAATGGCTCTTAGTCCTTTATGAGCTAGACAAAATATAATTGAGATTCTCACTAGCAAGATGGGCACAGACACCCTCCATGTTTAGAAGTCTTTTGACACTAAATGGAATCTCTGTTTATGTTTAATTATATTCTCCTGGAATGCATCTTAAACTCTACCACCTATTGACAATAAAAAAATCCATCAGTCAGTTGAGTGTGTCTGCATGTTACTGAGGAGTTTGCATATGTTTGAAGAAGTAGATGGCAGAGAAGGTGGAGAGGGGGAAACACAGGTTGAGTGAGTGCCCAGGGGTTGTTCCTGGCTCTTCCATGTGAAATGTCCTGATTTTCTATCCACATATCCAAAACACAATCATACTTTACCTCATCACATACGTGGAGAGCAAATATCAAAGAGAGAAGGCCTGTGGAGGGATATCTCCCATGATGCTCGAGCCAGTTTTCATAGATGTACTTCATAAAAGCTGGATTGTAAACCAGGATCTAGGCAAAATTGGAGGGAAAGACTCATTAGTAAAATACTCTGGGGAAAAAACAGTGGTTGCACATTATTCCTTATGGACACTGGGTTAGGGGAGTGGGTAAGAAAGAAATAATAATCATTCCTTGAGGGCAGGTGAAAATGAAAAATTAAGTTCCATATAAAGTGCATTCAGGAACATTTCTCATATGCAATTACATATGAATAGTCTTTCCTTGGTCTTAATATCTCACCTGCTTACACTGATGTAAATCCTGGTGATTCCTACTGAAAGCAACAGGTATGAAATGGCACAAGGGAGACGAAAATCAGACATTAGGCATTCGACACCCCCTGAGCTTTGGGAGGCTGGAGTTCTGAGCAAGGCAAGCATGAGATGCAGTGACACTTTTCATAGAATCACAGATTAATTTAGCTTGGAAAAGACTCTGAAGATCATCAAGCTCAACCGTAATTTGAGGGGGAACACAGGAGCAACTGAGTCTTCTGCACAGCTACAGATCTAAGGAAACCAAGGATCAAGTGTGAACTATAAGGAAGCCTATCAGGCAGTGTCAGCTGCTTTTCCCTTGTTTTCCAAACATGCTATTTTTCTGTGCTTTATACTTTTTCTTAGGAGACATAAAATGCACTTGATTATCTCCTGGGAAATCATGAGGTTATTTCACAGAGATGGAGCACTTAAAATCAGACATGAGCATACAGTAAATCCAAGGAATGGTGGTATCCCTTAGTTTCAACGCCCTCCCCTGAATGAGGCAAATGCAGGCTTATCCCTCTGTGCTGTGTTTTTAATTAGAGTGACAGCATTTCAGTGCTATCTGTTTAGCTGCAGGGCTTTTCCTTTTACAAAGTCAGAAGTTAATTGCTAATATTGCATCCGTGTGTAATCGCCTCTCACAGGGTGTTTTTTTGCATCGCACGGTGTGGGAAGAGATACAAGCTTCTCCTCTCCCCGTTTGGGAAGCTTCTCTGTATCACCAGCTGCACCCTGGGCTGCTGCTGCTCAGCAACTCACCCTAGTGCATCTCACAGGGGTTTTGCAGAGGTTATCATGTTCCTCACAACAGTCGGGATGAGTTAAGGGATTATTTAATGCACCCTAGAAGTCCATGGCCTGAAGCACAGGGATATAAACTGATACTAGTTCAAGGCCTCATCTGAAGCCTTTGGCAAAACCTGTTTTCTTGAATGAAGGGTATGTGCTTTAATCTGTAATTTTAATGCTCTGGAGCTAATGCCATATTTTACAAGCCCTTGAGAAATTAGACTCCTTTTGAAAATCAGCCTCTCCAAAGGCTGAGAGGGTGAGATTTTCATTTTGCTTGAAGCTCTGTGGAAGATGTTTTTTCCTCTCCCTTACACAGCCTGCCTTGGTTATGTCCTCAAACCACACAGCTATAACAACAGAAGTATTTGTGGGGTGGTTTAGGGTCCAACATGGGAATTAGCATCCTGCCTCATGGCAAATCCTGCCTCCAACCTGTGCCTGTAAAAAGCAGGGAATACTCCCTGGTCTGTGCTTTCCTCCAAAACATACTTGAACATTGCCTGTGAGACCAGTAATGCACCTGGAACCAAACCTGCATGGACATGGCCTGAGCCTAGCCTCCAAACTTGTTTAATTGGGTACAGGCAATTATTACAGCTTAACTGTGGGCTAAGAGCCTACAATCAGGAATTTTCCATTGGCTTACAAACTCACAGTTTTATTTGTTGAGAGTTCACTTAGCTCCTTATTACAAGGAGCAGGCCTGGAAATGAGAAACATCCCTGGTGTTCAAATAGTAACGTGATTATAAAAAAAACCCTCCAAAATCTCTCCACAGAGCCATTGCATCCAAATGACTACAATGGGTGGCAACAGAGCAACTGCTGTGGAGGACAACAACGCACTTTTAATGTCCCTGAGCAGCACCAGAGGAAGTGATGCAACCTCCAGAACAGTGTTCATACTATGGCACCATCACAAGAGCAATTTCTTTCCAACCTCAGTTATTTAGTGGTTGTTCTATGGCCTAAATGGCACACTGGAGCTAACCTTTAGCTTACATGAGCCTTGTAAAGTGTCTGCAATTTTTTGTGAATGTCAAGGGCTTGCTTAGATTCTTGCAGTCTCCTAAAGAGGTAAATGACCTACAAGTGAATTAGCAGAACATAATGCCCAAAACAGCATCGCTCACCTTCTCTTTTTTGACTTTGATTTTCCTTGGAACTGGAACATATGTGCTGTTAAAAGAAAAACAAAAACAGCAGTAAGATAAATAAAAGCCCAACTTATTAATATTTTCAAGTAATCCAAATAAAAAATATTCTTCATGTACAATAATAAATTCAAATTGTTTGAAAGTAGTAAATTTAAGAAGTTGCTGTAAAATGAGGCTGCAGTTAAGTAGCACAGCGTGGAAAGAACTGAGCTGTCACTGAAGCAAGTTTATAGGAAACCATTACATTCTTAAATTTCCAAACTAATTATTGACAGTAGGACACCAAAATGTAGTTGAGAATATACTGCAGAGTCAATACTACGTGGAGCTCGAGATTCCTAATTCTTGAATCATGCCTCTTTGCACTTTGAGAATGGGAAGGACTTTCCATTTAATTTCATGGCAGGAAAATCTTTTCCCACCAGGGGGAGACCTTTCCCCTCCTAATGTTTGGAGGCACCTCAGTTTTCAGAGTGGGTGGCAGCAGAGTTCGTAATTTCTGTAGTTATGTGCAACTCGGCATTCCCAGTACACAGCCCCTCACCAGCAAACTACTCCCCTCCTCCCCAAGGCGATGCTGAAGACTTCCTGCAGTTCCCAGCACAAAAATTCCAAGTCATACCTTGTGACTGGATTGAAATCACGAGTCATGACTTGAAAACAAAAAAAACTTTTATTCCCCATATCTCATGCACAATGCGTGATGGCATCGCACAGTTCATCATGAGTGATGTAATAAAAAAAAATCTCCCTGCGTTTGTTTCAAGTGAAACAATTCTGGTGAAATAAATTAAAGTATATCCCAAAATGTACTCTGCATAGTTTTTGGATGGGTTGTGGTAAATCACTGAAGCCATTAGTTTAATGTAAACGTTTTCACTTGGTTTTTGGTAACTACAAGGCTCCTGTCATTAGTGTTTTATTTTCTTTGAACCACAGAACATAAACACTTTGAAACCTTAGTCTAAATCTTCCCAAACCAGTGGTGACCTGGCAATGTCCTTGTCTCCTTAGGTACTTCTGGTTATCCCTGACCTGCAATCCCTGCTCTGGGCTGGATGCACTGAGAGAGATGATGGGTGGTTCCAGCCCTCCTGAGAGGTGGGACAAGATGCTAATGGGGAAAGGGACACTGATGCAAACTTCTTCATCTGCTCTCAGCAAATATGCCCTTGTAGCTGCTTTCCATGCCTGACCTTGGTTAGCAAATCAGCAGACACAGTCTTGGTGATCCCATGGCCTTTTTTTGGTTATGAAGACAAAAAGGACTCCTTTCAGAAGAAATACCCAAGGTCTGCTGTCACTTGGCTGCAGAATTCCATAAAAATGCGCAGAAAATATTGGCACAGTGATAAAGACCCAGGGCATCCAGGGAGTGAGTGACCCAGTAAGTACCACACAGGAGTGAGACAAAGTGTCCTGTGATGAAGGTGGAAGGAATACAAAAATAGTCTTTGCCAAAACAAATGGAGCTTTTTTTGCACTATGCAGAGTCCTAGAAGACCTGGAGAAGGCAAGTTGAGGCAACTAGGCTAAATATATGACTGATGAAGGCCTGAAGGTTTTCTATCCCTGAAAGGGCTTCTCTTAGTCTTTTCTGGGATAATGCTTAGTCTTAGAGAGACACTTTAAGATACGACATATATGAGTCAAATGGGATATGGCTCAGAAAATCATTCAGCTATCAATTCAAAATAATATTAAGACAATCTCCAGTTTAGATTTTGGTTTGAACTGTAAAATTTCTTAGTGTATCACTGGGAGGAGAACATGTTTAATTCACAGGTTTTGAGTTTTAGGAAATTATTCTTTCAACTGAATGGGATACAGAAAATTAAACCCTGTGTAAAAGTCTAACCAATACAGGATGTTTATCTTTTTTGACTGTGGGTGCACTTAGATTCTTATTAGCCTAAACATAGTTGACACTATGCAGCCTGTGCACAAGGCATGATGACCAAGCAGGTTGGGAAAGGGACTTCTTTTCTTCTAAAATACCAATTTTCAGATGTGTGGCGTTTGGTTTTTTTTTTTATTTCATGCTTCTCCACTTTAAAATCGTACACTGAACAGTTTCCTTACCCACAGTATCTGACATTGTGTGCTTAATGCATGCTCATAGGTTAATTCTGCTAGCCTAAAATTATGTTACATATACTGCTATGATTTGTGTGCTTATGATTCCCTGCTTTTATTATCCTAGAATTATACCAGCTTATTAATTATGCAATTTCCCTGCTTTGAGTATGGAAAAAATAACAAAATACTGGTATTTCTTCCATGTGGTTAAATACTCACAGACTAATTTACACCAGGTGCTTAACAAGCCCATATATACAATCTACTTATAAATATATAATATATCCTGTAATTTATTACGGAAAAATATTTTCCCTCTCATGTGCTGTGACTGCATTGTAGCCAACCAATTATATCTTCCTAATAGACTAAGGGCTTACTCGACTTGCAGTGCAGACCTCAGAGTTCAAGCAGTGCCTAGAGCTTTCTCCTGGGGCAGGGACAGGCAGTAGACCTGCCTGCAAAAGGTGTGTCCAGGTCAATCATAGAACCATAGAGTCATAGAATCATTTAGGTTGGAAAGACCTCTAAGATCACTGAGTCAGAAGTTGAACCAGCACTACCAAGTCATCACAAAACCACGTCCCCAAGTGCCACACCTACATGTCTTTTAAATCCCTCCAGGGATGGTGACTCCACCACTCCTCTGGGCATCCTGTTCCAATGCTTGACAGGCCCGTTGATGAAGAAATTGTTCCTAATGTCCAACCAAAAACTCCTCTGGTGCAGCTTGAGGCCGTGTCCTCTGGCATTATTGCTTGCTACCTGGCAGAAGAGACTGACCCCCACCTCACCACAAACCTCCTTTCAGGTACTTTTAGAGAGCAATACGGTCTCCTCGACCCTCTCTTACTGCAGACTAAACAACTGTTCTCTCCCAATTGCTCCTCATCAGACTTGTGCTTCAGATCCTTCCCCAGCTCCACTGCCCTTCTCTGGAGATGTTCCAGCGCCTCAATGTCTTTCTTGTAGTGAGTGGCTCAGTTTTCTAAGTGGGCTGGTTTTTCCAAGTTACAAGGGTATCCTGTGGATTGATTTTTTTCAAGGAACCTTATGACTACATAGATTAAATGCTGGTGGTGAAAAAGGTAAAAGGAAACTAACCCAGAATTGCTACAAGTTAAGTGAATTTTAATAAGAAGTGAAAATAATCGAAAATCAAATTCTAAATAAATAAAACTTCATTTTTTGTTCCATCAAAAAGTTTTCCTTAAAATTGCAAAGTTGGTCTTATGCCCAGTCAACATGCAGAGGACATACTTTTCCAAGCTGTAAATGTTCTGAGACTTTGAAATTGGGAAAAAAGTTGAAATGTCTTGAAATACTTCTCTCTGGAATCAGGTAATCTGATCTGCTCTTTTTGTCTGCATGTAGCAGGGTGCCACCAAGTAATCCCGCAAGGCTGTGGTTTTACATCCAGCAGGTAACCTCACACCCAGTACAAATGTCACATACTTCATTCTCTGGATTAGGAAAAGCCAGCTTATGGGAAGGGAGAGAATCTGGTAGTAGGCGTCCAGCAGAAACATGCATTTTGATTGCATTTCTAATTCTGGAGCTGCCATATTAAGCAGGACGACCTTTTCTTCTGACAGCACTCATAAAGAAGTACTGGAGAATAAATTCCAATGTGTGGCACATTATTGACAAGAAGAACACTTGAATTTAAGGCTGAGACATGCCGGTGGCACACAGAACATTGTCTCCTCTGCACAGTTCTCAATCACATTCCACCAGGAAACAGACCACACTCCTGACCAGCCTGACCAGGGGAAAATGCTGTGGATGGGTCACTAAGTGCTGTGGTCTGGATCTGCTCTCACCACCTCAGGTGAGCAATCTGCACATACCTCTCCTTCCTTGTCCTCTTATGCAAGTGGAATATTATATGTTGGAAGACCACTTAGCTACTCAAATGTCTTGTGTGGGATAATCCAGATGTCTAGGACCACCCCTAATAATGAATAATCCACCAAACACTCGATTCTGCAGATGGCTTTCTGATGGGTACATGCTGGCCGTACTCCCAAGGGACCAGAGACCAGGAAGGATGAGCAGAAACCCAAAATGAGGCACTGAACCCCAAACCTCAGGAGGCTTCTGTTCAAACTGGCTGCAAAAACTCCTCTTTTCATATCTCTGAGAATACTGTGTGGGGTTGTAAAGAAATAGGTCTTGATCTTTGCACCATAACAAGCTTTTCCTAGAAAGCAAGAGTTCCGGGCTGAACTCTGATTTGAGAGGGTCTGTAAAGCACCCCTAGGCCTTATCAGAAGCAGGGATTTGTCCCACGTAAGCTATGATCTCCTACAGCAACACGAAGTATGGAGCTCCCACCCCTTGTGCCTGCCCTTACTCACAAGTTGATGGTGCCTGTGGTGAGAGCGGTGACAACCCAGCGCAGGTCCAGGGTTTTGAAGGGGATCAGGATCATGCTCACATTTGCTGCCAGCTCTTTGTAGCTCTCAGGATAAACAAAGTGGTGAGTGGTCTTGCTCCCAACATCTGACTCGTAGCCAGCGGTGGGGGCACGGTTCATTCTGCAGCCAACAAGTAAAAGGTGAGAAAGTGAAGGAGCAGAAGGGGAGTTAGGCAGGTACAAACACATGTGAATCTCCACGAAGTCATTTACTTGAGGGGCAGGAATGTGCTCCCATGGCTAATGGGAGTGCTGTATACAGGCTCTTCATACACCCTTGACAGGGTGCTGAGGTCCTCAAGCAAACTGGAAAGATTATCAGCCATGTGGATAAACAGTAAATGAAAGCTCAACTGTGGTGTGGAATTCCTTGATTGAACAGGAGTGTCTACCAAGCAGGCATATATATCTGAGCATATTCCTGATTTCCCTTTACAGTCAGCAGAGACCTGATTAAAAGGGTGGTGAGTCCAGAAGGACATATTTCATCCTAAAGATGCATCCTCCAATTGGTGAGAAAAACACTGCTCTGAAGTACATCAGTTTGACTTCTTGCAGTTTCTTTCTCCCCATCTCTACAGGTGTATTTGAATGTCCAGGATCAAGCTAATAAACTATGTTATGTGTGATGAGGAACAGCCAATATTCCTTATGGTTGTCCCATGAAAAGGCATCAAAGCCACAGTGACAAATACAGGACCTGCTGCTGACACTTCATGTAGTCAAACCCTACTTTCTAGTGTTGCTTTAGGCAACCGTGGGGTAAGTGCACGGAGATCTGCCCAGGGCCACCAGGGCTCAGTCAAGACGTGTTGGCCAAACAGGGCTACCCCATCTTATGTCAGGTTTATCAGGAAACAGAGAGGGGCTTTTTGAACTCAGGGGGTTTTGGAACTGCAGAAATGCTTTTATGCTTGTGTTCACTTCTGAAAGCAAATCTGGGAACACATCAGCAATTCTTTCCCCTGATGCTTTAGCTCCTCAGTGGTAGAGATTTGCATATTTCTGTGGTGCAGCAAAGTGCAGATCAAAGATCCCCAAAGCAACTTGCACAAATCCATGATGCTGTGAAACACCATGGAGAAATCCTTCATCTGTCTCTGAGCACAATGGGGTTTTCTGCAGTGACATTAGCTCAGCTCCTGGCAGAAGCACAGGGAGGACAAGGAAGGATGTAGCTGATGAGGTGATGAGGAGCACTGTACATTGCCAGATAATATGCTGCCCTGGCTGCTGATAATAGGGGAGGCAAAATCGGTTTATCAAGTCTATGCCAGGTAGTGTTATTGCAGCGCTCCATGTGATTTACTTAAGTTTCTTCTCACTCCCCATAAGGGAGCTGTTAGCGTAGGCAGAATAGCCTGCCAGCCTATGTGGATTTCTTATTGAGTTCCCTGTTATTGGCTTCTCTGCCAGAGACCCTTATCAGTGCAGAAATATCAGCAAAGCTTGAGATTTCTACATTTTATCTTGAGATTAGTCAGTTGAAGGTATAAAATACGGGGGCTTCTTTCCGTCAAGACAAAGACAATGGTGACATCTTAGTTCTCTTAATTCTCTTGCGACCTTGCAACCTGCCCTCAGGTCTGTGTACCTTTCCTACCACCCAGCCTCAGCAGGAAGGACTGAGCAGGAATTTCCTTTCCGTCATGAAAGTAGGTAGTTATGCAAATAAAAGTGGGCTGGAACACGCTGTAAAAGGAAAGGTGTCCCCTCAGACTCCCTGGCTCTTCCTTACGCTTGGCTGTATTGCCAGAGCACATGGAAGTGAGTATCGGGTCACCAGAGATTTTGTGTTTGACGCAGAGAGGGGTCACCTTCTCTGCACAAATTCCCATGGTGAATCCTAAAGCCTTGAGCAATCCTTTCAGATCTGGCTTAAGATTGCTGAAATATAAATCCGAAACTGGAAGGTTCAATTGCAAGTCACAGAGAGTTCCGCCCTTGCCAGGGATGCAAGGCTCTGGGAAAGGCAAGGCCTCAGAGCAGAAACGCGCTCCTGAGTGTGTTACTCTTTAGTTACTACTTTGAGTCAAGCAAAGCCTTTTCTGCGTCAGTCTGGAAACACAGGCCAGACAATATAAGAAAGTCCACACAGGAATGACACAGTCTCCATAGGGATGGACACAGAGTTTGGCAGAAATGCTCCACAGCTTCCCACATTTGCTGCTGCCCCACATTTGCAACCTGTAAGACTAATGCTGAGGGCTCTCCCTTTCCCTTCATGGATCTCGAGACCAGTTTGGCTGCCTCTGCCTTTGGGGAGGTACTTTTGGCAGGGAGCAAGAACACAACTGAAAGAAGCAACTCCTGAAGTGATTTGTTGTGAACATTTAGATGTCATCTGAAGACTCTATGGCATGTCTGAGTCACATTGGAAGCCAAGGTGGCTTAACAGTTATCTTTCATTGATTTACTCTTGGTTTCAGTGCACAGCTTTGTGTTTTGTTGTTTCTGAGAGTATAATCCCACTTGTGGTATTTTTAATCCCTGCCTTCCGCCCTTTATTGTTCCCCAAACTGTACTGTACTGGCAGCTGTGGTGTGAAAGGTGGACAACACATTGGAGATGAACTTAGTCCAAGAATCTTGGCTGCCCTCTGGATGACTAGCTCTGTTTACCTAGCTCCTGCTTGCATCTCAGTGGGACAAAGTAGACAACATTCATTGCCTCAAAAGGGAAGGGCGATGTGATCATTTAAAAAGTACCTGCAGCCAAGCAGTTGTCTCCTGTCCACTGAAAAGTGACTTTGGCTTCCCCATCCCCTCACTGCTTAAGAGCGAACCAGTGCCAGAAAGTCAAATCTGATACAGGCAGTTAAACGTCTAAAAGATCATTTGTGAGTAACAGCTGCAGAAGTAATTTTTTACTCAAAACTGACCATTTCTTTTTCATCTCTGTCTTTTCAATGCAGATGAGTATGGATCCTGCAGAACAAGCTACAGTATCAATACCTATTAATGACTTTTTTTTCAGGCTAAAACATGGAGTCATATCTCCAGCACACATAGTTTATATCCTTGGAACTTAGATTTGACTTAAGCACCAGATTTCACTAGATAGCCCCTGAAATCTTGTTTGCTCACTTGTCACCCAACATACCAGTGAATTTTAGACAACAAAGGCATCTGGAGCTGACGTGGTTTTTACTCACCTGAGTACAAAGTCATGAGAGTCAATATCTTGGCCATACTGCGATTGGCGGAGGTTCCCAGAGTTGCCCACGACAGCGCATCGTCTGCAGGTGTAAGTACCTCTCTCCTGCAGGGGATCCCCATCCCCAGGAATGACCCCAAACAATTCTGTCAGAGTAGCGTTCAAATTCCTCGGAGCTTTCTCTGCTTGCAGTTTCTGTTAGAGAAAAAAATCACTCCAGGTTATCAATTGTCATGGGTTTGCCTAGGTCCCCCTCCTTGGGGATTGGAAATAGTTTGTCCGGATGAATTTCCAGACAAGGGCCAATCAGGAGTTCAGGTGACACCTTTGCCAATTACATCTTCAAGAAGAAACGGAAGAGAAGGTGGTGG
>JAWMRA010000078.1:143075775-143174723 GCA_035584735.1 Pseudotriccus pelzelni
GCTTAGTTTTTATTTTTGCTAATAATAAATCCTAATATTATTTATCTCCCCAATCAGATCTCTTTGTCTGCATAAACCTTCTCTCACCTTAGAATAATTTGTGGGGGGTGTGATAAAAAATTGTCCCCTAGGCAAACCCATGACATCAATGCAGGCAAGCTTTTCTGACGGCTAGATGTAGCTTCAAATGTCTCCTCGAAGACCATTCTTGCATCCATCTGCAGACACTGCTTTCTGCAGCACAAGGCTTGAGGTTGGGAGTCAAAGTGTGAAAAAAATAAAGTAAAACCCACTTCCCATTAACTTTTTTAACTTGGCTTCCCTTTTCTCCTCCATCTCCTCAGATTCCCTCACCTCCTCAGACTCTGTTTAGCCATGAAGGAACAGATCAGGCATTCTCTCCAAGGCTGACCTTAGCAGAATAAGTGTTCCTCTGGTGTGTATAAACCTACACTCACCCTGGGCCAGGTATCTTCTGGTAGGACATGTATAATGTCTTTTAGCTCTCCTAAAAAGGACAGAAAAGTCTCAGGGAACCTGATGGAACACAGAAATGGCTTATATCCCTTCCATGTATTTTGGCAAGAGAAGCGTGGAAGAACCAGCTGCTTGTACAACAGAAAACTACAGTAGAGTCAGCCCTGAGGGCTGGAGATGTAAAATCATCTAAAAAAATCTCCAGGATGAGGAAAACCACCCGGACCTTGGTCATTGTGTCTGTTGCCATGGAGGGAAACTATTTTGTAGCAGCTCTGTGGTGCATGGTGGAAACAATGGCTGGACAGGGAAGGTGCAGGGTGGGTGATGGTCAGACACTCCCTTTCTGGGGCTCAGCTCTCTGAGGTCTCCTAAAAAGTTTGGGAGCGCTGGCAGGATCACAAACACCATTGCCCACCCTCGTGGTGTTACTTGCTTGCAAGCTTACAAAGAGAGAATGGCTCCAGCACAAAATGGGCCAAAAAGGCTCTGTCTTGCTCTGCCAGCTCAGGGCAAGGAGAGACAGGGAAGGAGAGAAGAGAAACACCTTTTCCCACGTCTCCCAGGAATGGCCTGGGGGAATTTGGCTTTAGTTTCCAATGTGTTTCCCTTGGCTGCACCAGGAACTGTTCATTTGTCCTCATTATCTCCCTCTCTCACACAAACATATGTAGCACTGTAATTTTTGTTTAAATTCCGTGATGTCTTTTTGCAGAAAGTTATTTGCACAGGAATGAACAACAGGCCTGTGCAGCTGAGAGCTACAAGATGACATTAAGGCCAAGAACTTGAAAAAAAGAAGACAAAGAAATTTTGGATACATAGACTTAATCTTCTGACTAATCCTTCTTAATCTATATATTTGTATATGGACTGCAGAAGGAGATTAGGATGCAAGGTAATTAGGATGTCGAAACAAGTACTACGTTAACGACCACATATGTACTGTTCAGTGGATGGCTCAATTATTTAAGTGAAAAAGGTTATCTTCCAAATTCCTGTGTGATGCTACAAACACATGGCCACATATCTAAACTCCTGCATATTTTTTGTGAATCCAGTCTAACCTGATATTACTCTGAATCCTTGAAAAACAGTGTTAGAAAGCCTGCAGCCTTCAAAATAATTGGAGACTTCATAGGTGTCATAGAGTGTAATAGCAGGTGTATAATGTAGAAAAATCTGACTTTTTTTTAGAAAAGGAACTTATTTTGAGTGATTTGAATACACATTTGCACACACCCATGTATACTCTCTCTCTGTAAAGGTGAGCTGACTTTTAACTGTATTGAAACGAAAGGAAAAACCATCAAAATTTTATTCTTGAACTGATTTTGCCTGAGAAAATTCAAATGTGGAATATAATTTTCAGAAAATTCTAAAATTCAGTTATGTTGCTGTCAGTGTAGAGTAACTACAGCAACCAGGTTAAAACATGGGTACAACATCAGCCTGAAAGCAGGACACCATCATCCTACAGTCCCTCAGTTTGCACCAACTCCAGCAGGGAAGATTACTACTAATGTCAGATATTCTCTCAGTGACCTCAAACAGGATGACATTCATACAATGAGACATCTGTCCTTAACTCATTTCAAGTCCTCTGCTTGAATTTGTTCGATGATTATCTGATGGAACTTTACTTTTCAGGCCTAATCTTCAATTAACACTAGTCAGTCTTTGATTTTTCAGCAAAACACAGAAGAGTAGGGAACAAAGTGGGTTAACTCCAAAGCATATCCAACTTCTAAAAGTTCTGATCTAATGCACAGCCAATTCCTTACTGCACAATGTTTGCTTGGCTTATTGAAAAAGATCATTTTAATAGCATTACAATTACAAGCCGATTATAGTTCACTTTCCCACATCAAAATTTTTTTTTTTTTTAAATGTATTTATTTAAGGAAGTCTGGCCTTTCCCATAAAACAACAGAAGCACTGGGTGAAAGTCTGTCCACTCTGTGCAAGGCAGAGCCATAGCAGTGCCATGTGACATTGCTGGGACAGCATCCTCTCTCCAAGTGCTGTAGGTGTGTGACAGGGATATGTGTATGGATACAGCTGCTATAAGTGGCCTTATATACACTAAAATATCTGACCCCTGTGTCCTGAGTGAAGTGGCTGCTCTTCTCAGAAGTCTGTGAAAGCAATACCGGTGTCTAAAGAAGCAGTTTAACCTCTTGCCTAAGACCACAAAGCATCTTAACCCACCTTGTGTCCATATATAAAATATCAATGGATCACTTAACCTTCCAGTTTCCTTGATTTAAATATTTTTCTGGCACTTGAGAATTAACTCTTCACTGTAGGGTGTTAAAAACTGGGAGTTCAGATTGAGAAGCTTTGTAATCGTCTTCAAAGGGAAGATGTTATTTAAGCTGTTATCCAGCCTTAGAAACTCCCAATTTCACATGCAGAAATTTACTAGCTGGATTTGCATCTTCTTATTTCAAAAAAATGAAGCAAAAAAAAAAAAAAAGCAAGAAAAAGAATCCTCAAAGTTTATGCAGTGAAGACATGAATGGCTTTCCAAGGAAGAGCTTGTTCTTTCTCTCACCACTGTGTATACACTTTCTTTAAAGATGACAAGGGATTTGTTGCTTTTATAACCTACTCAGAGGGCTTTACTGAGCTCTCTGGTACCATCACATTGACAGCTATTGCAAGAAGCAATACCCAAAAGCTTGGCTAAGTGGTTGCAAAGGGAAAGTGTAAATTCAGCCAAGGCTGCTCAGAGCTAATAGCTTGGAGTGGTGATGATACAGCTACAGTCACAGAATCATAGAATAATAGAATGGTTTGGGTTGGAAGGGATCTTAAAGATTATCTGGTTCCAACCCCCCTGCCATGGGCAGAGACAGGTCCCACTAGATCAGGTTTCTCCAAGCCCCATCCAGCCTGGCCTTGAACACTACCAGGGATGGGGCATCCACTTCTCTGGGTAACCTGGGTCAGTGCCTCACCATTCTCAAAGGAAAGAATTCCTTCCTAATAACTAATCTTAAACCTACCCTCTTCCAGGTCAAAGCCATTACCCCTTGTCCTATCACTACATGCCCTTGTGAAAAGTCCCTCTCCAGCTCTCTTGTAGTCCCCTTTGGGTATTGAAAGGCTGCAATAAGATCTCTCTGGAGCCTTTTCTTTTCCAGGTTCGACAAATCCAACTCTCTCAATCTGTCTTTACAGGAAGGGTGTTCCAGCCTCTGAGTGTCTTCCTGGTCTCCTCTTGACTTGCTCCAAGAGATCCACATCCTTCTTATGTTGGGGCCTGAAAGGAGTCAGGAGAACCTCAAAGGAAAGCTCCCCTGGTACCTCTGCACCATGCACAAACAGTCAAGTTTGGCAGTGTATTAAATACAACACCGAAATCACAAATTATTAGCAGGTAGAATAGATTAACCTGTATTCATCAGTGTGATGTGGATGCAAGTAGAACATGGATCAAGGCAGACAGGTATAGGTGTGGGTCTGGCAGCAGCCAGCACTGGTGAGGCATCACTGCCAGCACACAGCCAGGCAGCTGGGGGAAGTTGGTGTAGCAGTATGGGGTTTATGGCTTTTCTCATTTTTTTAAACTGTTTTTAAAAGTTTAAGAGGGAATAAAGCCCCATGAGAACCTCTTTTGCCCAGCTACTTATTGCCTTGCTGCAGCAGTTTGGAGGCATTAACACTCATGCAACACTGTAAGACATTACACATTATACGAAGATTAATCCTGGCAACTCTGGTGGGGCAAACCCAGGTAATCTCCATTTTTCAGGCTGAAGGAGATGTTAAAAGGAAACCATCAATTTTTAAAATTTTCCCTTGGTTTGGAAAATATGGCATTACTATTGTTGTATTTCATGTCCTGTAATTCCTGTGCACCAAAGAGTTGGAAGGGGAAGAATACAGACTCTTTCAAGAGTCTCGTCTTTGTTTAACGATTTGTGTCATCAAAAAATTTACACTCCCAAATATGAATGTATATGTGCATATATTATGTAAATATCACACAATAATATGCATATGCCAAATTGTGTGATTTCCAACTTCCATGGCTGATATGAGTCACCTCTACGCTACTCTACAGTGTCAGGCCATGCCTGTGCAAGCTCTGTGTGCCCTTGTTTCTGGCTTCAGGGTGTTTGCAGCTCAGGAAAGTGCATCACAGTGCTTAGAGAGACCTGTGAGCTTGGACCACCTTCGCATCCATCTGTCCTCACCACAGGAGGAGCAGCTCCAGCCCAGCTGGACTTGCGTGGGGGCTGCCAGCAGGGGTAAGAGGTGGTCTAAGGTCAGGTTCTTCCAGCACGCCCAAATCTGGTCTAAATGCCATGCTTCCAACCAAGCAGTGCAATAGCAGGTGGGACTGGCACGTGGCAGGTACTGGGAGCAGAGCCTGGGACCTGGCCTGGATTCGGTACCACCTTCCGCAGAGATCTGGTAGCCACACGCTTCCTTCAGTGCGCTGAACACTTTGTGGTGCCTTCAAAGTGTCACCAACGGCGTCCCAGTTTGAAAGAAAACTTCTGGTGATCAAAGTACTCGGGCACATTTTCTACAAAGAGCATTCAAAATGCATGACTCAGGTGCCAAGCAGCTCTGCTGCTGTCTCAAAAATAAGTGCAGCTTCCACAACTTCCCCAGGGCACGTGTTGGGGATGCCCTTTTGTTCACCGGCTGGTTAGCAAATTTTAAAGCCATATATTACAGTTTTTCCTACAAACATAATGATTCAAAACTAATATTTTCTTTTAGATACACCAGTAACATGGCCCCAAGACCCGGACTATCTTACAAAAAAAAGAAGGCAAAACTCTCAAATATCATAAGACTCAAGATAAAAACTGCTATAACACGATAGTTTATGAACAATGTGCTACAGATAAGATTGCTAGGAAACTCTGAGCCTGAATTTACTTATCACACCTTTAATCCATCAACCTCAACATGTTTATTTGAATTTAGAACAGCATGTTCTGATCTCATATTTTTAATACCTTATGGCCACTAAGAACAATGCATCCACCACTGAGAACAAAACAAGAAAACTATAAATAAATGCTGTGCTGTGTTACTGCATGTAATTCTTGATATGTTTCCATATATATGGGTTACTAAATTTAGTGAGAACATCCACAGCATTTGTGTCATAGTAAAACAATGGAAAGCTCGCAGGTGAACAAACTCAGGGAGGTGGGAAAGAAAATATAAACAGAAAGGAATGTATCACATAACACCAGGTGCCACCTTCCAAAACACTGAGACTCTCACAGTCTCTGAGAATAAGATGAAGGAAGGCAGAGCAGAGAGAGAGGAGGTGAGAGACAGGAAAGGAGGGAAGGAAGGGAAGCAAAGGAAGGGAGGGAAGGAGAGAAGGAGGAAGGAAGGAAGGAAGGAAGTTCTAACAAGATGATTACAGCCTGGAGTGTTATTAAAGCCCAGATCCTTCCCCAGAGCAGAGGACTTAAATTCAACTTCAAGTCACAAAGAGCACAGAGCATTTACAGTGGTGTACCCAGGAGGAGAATTTGGGCCATTATTTGTTATCAGACAAAAGTAATGAAGGCAGAGTTTATCAGCTGTGTAGATTTAAGCAAATGAAAAGCAATGAGCAGTCCTGACATCATCTCCCTTGTTTCCATGAACACAGAAACAGCCAGGTACACTTTCAGGTGCTTCTCCAGAGCAGCCCCGCCCCATGCAGCAGGATGAGCCTGTGCAGGGCTGGTAGCACTGACCTTCTCTTTCCTGCTCTTTTCCACTTACACAGGTGGTAGCACTAAATCCAGTATGGACAAACGATTTCATTCAGAGCAGACAGGAATATTTCCTTCTGAAAGGGCACATTCTACCAAAATGAAAGAGTTTAAATCATATATTCTTCAAATAAACCATGAAGCAGCCTGGCAGCCACATGAAGATCTGTAAGCAAGTGAAACAACCCTGTTCTTCAGCCCCAAATGCCACTTTGTCTCCAATACTGATCATTAGTCTCTAAAATGAGTCCTCACTGTCCTAGTAGTGGAGGCATACTAATGCTGCAGCACCATTTAGATGAATAACATTCACATATTCAGCAAGAGAGCTAAAGGGAGAGGCAGGGCAGACCAAGCTTGGTAGACAGGCAGCTCTCCAGTAAGGGCTCTGCCTGCATTTAGTCCAAGCACATCCCATGACAGGAAAGTCACAGCCATGTAATTAATAACTCCAGTGAAGTCACCATCACCTCAGAGTCTCAGTTACAGCATAAGGAAACCACCACACTGTCTGAAGGCAATGCCTGAGAGTGAACACAGTAATTTCTCCCCCTGAATAGAAGTTTGAGCAATCTCAGGTCTCCTCATGCCTCATCTTTATGTACAAATATAGTAAAAAGTGACAAATTACTGCATTGGCAAAGCCCACAAGAGTAAAGCATGGCCATGAGCAATGTTTTCTTAAAGACTGGCTGAAATCTCAGCATCACTTTGAAGATGAACCTAAAAATGAACAGTGAAAAGGGAGTGCTGTCAGGATGCACCTGGGAGTTATTTACTGCAGAAATGACACCGACTATCTTGAAAAAGCTTAACCAAAGCAACATGCACATTAGAAATCAGTAGTAATGACGAGGTGAGGCCACATTGTGCCTGGGTTTACCCAAGACCATCTTTCAGAGGAGTCAGGACACTTTCACCATATATCATGGATTAGGACAAAGATTTCCAGTAAGCTACTGACTTCCAATACACAATGCAGTTTTGGGGGACACTAAAATATTTCACACATCATGGTTGAAGATAGAAAATGTCTGGAAATATTAAAAGGTTTATTTTTACCATCTGAAAAAAAAAGAATGCTTTGATTTTGTATTCTGAAATGATATATTCCCTTTGAACTTGACCTGAATTAAAAAAAAAAGAATGAAAACACTAAAATAGGGTTAGACAGCTCTGAAAATTAATGAAAAGCTTTTATTTGGAGAAGAGGAGGGGAGACTTTTGACTGTTCTAAAAATCACTGTTTTTTTCATTTTGCTGAAAAAGAAACAGACCTCCCCTAAAAGAATCTGTTTCAGGTTGAGCTGAATTTTTAATGCACTGGTGAGGCCACACGTTCACTACTGTGTCCAGTTCTGGGCCCCTCATTTCAAGAAGAGCACTGAGGTGCTGGATTGAGTCCAAAGAAGGACAATGAATCTGGTGAAGGGTCTGGAGTGCAATTCCTATGAGGAGTGACAGAGAACTGGGGTTGTTTAGCCTGAAGAAGAGGCTCAGGGGTGACCTTATCATTCTCCACAATTGCCTGAAAGGAGGTTGTAGCCAGGTGGGGGTTGGTCTCTTCTCCCAGACAACTAGGGTCAGGATAAGAGGACATAGTCTAAAACTGTGCCTGGCAGTTTAGGAGGACTTTCTTCACAGAAGGGGTGATTAGATATTGAAATGGGCTGTCCTGGAAGGCGGTGAAGTCACTGTCCTTGGAGATGTTTAAGGAAAGCCTGGATATGGCATCAGTGCCATGGTCTAGTTGACAAGGTGGTGTTCGGTCATAGGTTGGTCTTATCTGGAAGGTCTTTTCCAACCTAATTGATTCTGTATTCTGTGATTCTGTGAATTCAGATACAGCTTTTTTGTGGTTTTTTTTTTTTTCCACAGTTTCACAACAAGAAGGAGAATCACAAATTTATACTTCTGTACTGAGTGTCCCAAGCTTTTTCTTATTTTCTTTTTTTTTAAGAGACAATGCATTTAAACGTCTTGTTTAAATCAGTGAGTTTTGAATGCAGAATGCAGCATGGCTTTACTTGGGGTGCTGTGCAAGCGATTTACTAAGCTCAAATTGGGGTATGCCCGCTCCTCTGAAAACTGCCAGTTGTTAGATCAGCTGAGCTCCCTGGTGAAATCTCAAGCCAGGGCAAGGGGAACTAGGACTTGAGCTTGCCATCTTCCCTCCTCACAACTTATCAGAGCCCAGCTAGGAAACATGGAGACCACAAGGAAAAGTGTCTGGAGGCCTCAAGAAAAAATGCAAGTAATGGAAAATGAGTCATGGCCAATGAACAGGTGAGAGGACGCAGCACCTGGAGTACATAAGACACATAGCAAAAGCAACAGTTTCATCATAAAATGATCATATCATTTATACAACCATTAAAAATGTCAGAGTTCAGTGGCATTTCTTTTTCACCAGTAAATGCAATAGCCAGAGAAGTGAGAAGTGATAAATCCAACACAGCCTCATTCCCACAGCACTTGACATCCCCTCCAAAACCTAAACATCCCCACCACAATAGTGGGTGCCAGTCAGAAAGGCCCCCTCAGGGTGCCACAGAAGGGCTGAAAGCCCTGGATTCAATAACAAGGGTTATGATCACCACAAGACACCAAGCTGGAGGCTGTTGTGTGTTCAAAGAAAGGCACAGGGGACTGCTTTTCCCACAGAGAGGGAAAACAAGCGCAATACAACTGTGATTTCACAGAACTGGTGCTCTAGCTGCTTGGCAGTGCAGGCCATGAGTAGACCATTCAATCGAGATCTTGTTTCAAGAGAATATAAAAGGGGCTTTTATTGGGTAAAACATCAGGATTGACCTTTGTCCCTTCTGTGCTTTTTGAACAAGGTATTCACTAGCTTTCATGGTACTCGGATCAGGCTCCAAGGGTGGTTGGACCACCCTTCTCGAGGATGTGCTGGGGCTGCTCCTTCCCAGCAACCCACAACCACCCATGTGTTTTCCAGGCCTGTTTTACATCATCAGCCATAGTAGAGAATGTTTTCATACGCATGCAATTAATCATTTTGCATTTAATCCTGCTAATTATTTACACATCTTGTGGTAGGGAGAGCCCCAGGAGAATTACACAGTTCACAATGAGTTTGCTTTGCTACCTCGATGGATGGCAAAAAGCCCATCTGACGCAAAACCAGCCGGCTTACGAAGTCTGGTCTTTCAAAGAGAAGGGAGAAAATGGCAATAGTGACATTTGCAAAATCTGGATTTACCACCTGACTCTGTCAGGGACTTTTCTAGCTTGGAGAAAGCAAATGTGCAGACTCCAAGCCCCTCTGAACTAAACAGCAGCACAAACACCCAATTTCTCCCACCTCTGCCTTCCTTGTCAGCTGAGACAGCAAATGCTTTTGGCAGAAGCCATCTCTTGCTATCTGCTCAGCATCACTTGAAGCCTGAAACTGTGACTGTCACCCAGACTCTGGGCTTCATCCACACTTACCAGCCACCACCTGTAGCTGTCTTCTGGGATCAAGGCATTTTGTGAAGTCAAGAAAGGTTGCATAGTAGAATTAAATCTCTGATCGAACCAGAGGGAATGTCCCATCTCTGAAATGCACGTGTGACAGCTGCAGGGTCTCCGGGGGTACTTGAAGAGTTTTTGCACTTGCTCTGAAAACTGCATGACGAAATGTTTGGGATCCCAGGTGGTCGTGGTCACCTGGTGTGTGTAGTTGAGCAGAAACGACGTTACGGTGATGAGCAAAAAGGCGAATGTAAACATTTTCACATTTCTCCTCCTTACGACAACCATCTTTCCCACTCAGGTTCTGCCACCACTGCTGACCAAGTACAATGTAAGGGTCCAGTGTAAGGCAAAATGGAAAGGGTGCAGCAGGCACCGGTCAGTCACCACCCCGGGCTTAGGCTGAACAGGCTGACTCCAATACCTTCATCCATAAGGGAAGAAGCTTCGTCTTTCCCAAACGGGCTTAAAAAAGGCAAAGTTGAGTATTTCCTTTCACCTTCTCAGAGTGCTTCCAAGTTCCTTCCACCTCCCTGTGTCCTGCTGCTAGCCTCTTCTGATGAGAGTTTAATGGAGACAGACCCTTGTCTTTCCGTGTACCAGAATTTTTAAAGGGAACCAATATCAGCATTAAAATTCAGATTTTGAGCATGAGAGTAACCCATACATTAAAACAAGCAAACTGAAGAAAGAAGAGGGTGGTTATTCTTTTTCTTGGAAGTTAGTTCTTGAGGGATTGGATCATCTAGGGTCATACATTCCATCAGAGAGACACGCTTTGATGTCCGTTTAAGCCATGGAGAGCAGTTTGCAACCTAGAGACACACAAACAGAAAAAAAAACTAAGAAAAAGAATTTTCAGATTTTTTTTTTCATTCCTCCCAACTTGTTCTCTCTGCTTTTCTCTGCCCATACCAAAACTTCTGATCAGCTCAGGGACCTGAACACAGCAGCAGCAGCAGCAGCTTCCAGCTCTGCTGTGGTATTTGCATACTGTGAAGTTTCAGGGTGAAATTTTGGAAAGGGCAGAGCATCGACCTGTGGACATTGAGTCCCTTTGTATTGAATCAGCCTCCTCGCTCTGCTCCGGCCTTATTTGAATTACAGTTTGTAGCTATTTGAATGGCAATGACTCACCACCTTTCTTCAGGATGACCTTGATAGCCACAAGATATGCAGTAAAGTATTCATAACTCAGAGCAGCTGAAGAAAAAGCACCCGGCAAAGGAGGGAGGAGCAGGATAGGGAGAAAGATGAATTGCTTCCTTTCTCTTGCTCCCCCCACCCAGCTTAATTTTTTAAGGATTGGGACTGGACTTGTGTTTCAGAGTAAGCAAAGCAATAACAGCCGTCATGTCCTGGGACAGAGAGGGAAAATCTAAGTATAAAATAGCCTTTGTTTCATATGGGTTATTGCTGTTTTTCCTGCTAAGGAAGGGTAGGTGAGGGCAGCCTGTGATCTCAGAGAGTTCCTATGAGACCCCAGGAGAGAGGTAGGGAGGCATAAAGCTGCTTTGGGGATACAGAGGAACCCAGAGCTGCTCTCCCTTCCCCTCCTGATGTCCTGGGCCCAGAAGCAGTGATTTAAACAAGGTTTTAAAAGTCAAAAAATTAATCCCTTCTTCCCACAGTGCTGTTGTTTTGCGGGAAGGAGAACATGTTACTTTTAGAACTCTGGAAGTTTCTTCATAAAGTCCCCACAGTGCCATTGCTTAAATAATACTCTTTTGTTGTTTTGTTGTTTGGTTTTTTTAATTTAGAAAAAAAAATCACAGAGAAGCAATTGTGTCAGAATATGTCCAATTTATGAACAAGCAAAAGTCCAGTGAGAGAAATCTCATTCACTGCTAAGCTGCAGGCTTCAGGGCAACAAATAAAGAGCAAAACTGCAACTTTTACCATTAAACCCCATTATTTTAACCCATTCTGTGTGCCACATTGATGCAGGATCCCCCTCATTGCATCACTCAAATGTGATGCTTATCTAGACGTGGGGAAAGAAGGGCAGCTGGTAGCCACAGCATCCCCAGCTTTGCTGCTGGTTCCTCTCCTGGGGATCTGAGAGGAGCTGCCCCAGGCCAAACCGCTTTTCCAAAGAGTTTGACAGGGCATCTTGGAAACAGCATAGACTTGGATTTTAGAGGTGATATGTAAATATTTACCAAGTCCCATAAAGCCGAATCCGAAGACAGGAGCCTCAGACCATGGTCTTGAGCCTTTGCTCTCGGTTTCTCATTTCTCCCTGCACGCGATGGGCAGCATGTGCCCTTCAATTAGCTGCTGTTTGCCAAATGCCTCATGATTTATTTTAAGTCTGGCCCCTCCAACTGCATTTATAGGAGCTCAAGGGCTGACAAGTGGGTCAGGCTGGATAACAAAAGGCTTTATTAACCCCGTCTGCTCATGATCCTTCCACGGTAAATCACACAGCACCAGGAAACCATTAAGCACTTGCTTTAATGCTTTAGAGGGAAGTTCTTGGACTAACCAGGAATTTTCTGAACTATTCCCAGGTAAAATTCAGGAATTGCAGCCTGAGAGGTGATGGGGATGCTGTCACTGTGACTTGGAGATATAGAAAGGGAGCTTAGGAGAACAACCCCCATGCACAGCCCCATCCATGCCAGCTGGTCTCTGAGTCACAGAGCAGCCCCAAACACATTTGCTTTACTAGCCTGAATATAGTTGTTAGTCTAAACAATAACACAGCTTCTAACACCTCCCAAAATATGCTGAATTGCAGAAGTAAATTATTTCTCCATTTATGGAGTGGATAATTCAAGAGCTGTGATGCTGGGGGTCGAACCCCCACTGCTGTCAGCAATAGGCCAAGTTAGTATTTGTAAATACAGCTTCTGCTCTTCTTTATATTTTTCAGAGGAGGAGGGAGGGGGATTATCCAGCCTTTCTTGGAAAAGCCTGTAAAATGGAGTATTGTACATAAAACAGTTCTGGCCTCCAAAATAAGCACTTATTTCACCAGATTTATTTATTTAATTTTTGTAACTCAGCTAAGGTTAAAGTTATCTTTATAATTTGGGAAAGGAAAAAAAAAAGAAGACCCAATCCAGTGTTTACAGAGTGGACTGCAATGACTTCAAACTCCTGTTATCCTGTCTTTTATAACATGTGATGGGAAAGGCAAGAAACCAGAACCTCAAAGGCCCTTTTCCCATGTGAGTATAAACACCCCATGCTCTCTTTTAATTCTTTTTAGTTTCCTATGAATGTTCATGTTTCCTATAGATACTTGTGATAGAAATATATATACACATACAACATATGCATACATATGTAACCTCACAGAAAGGCTCCAGGGACTACATGTGTGATTTAGGCCCTGAGGAAAAGGAAGACTGAAATGAAGGCAACCAGCAGTAGGACAAGGGGGCATGATCGTGAGCTCTGCCAGGGGAGGTTTAGGTTGGATATCAGGAAAAAATTCATTACAGAGATTGTAATCAGACATTGGAATGGGCTGCCCAGGGAGGTGGTGGATTCACCATCCCTGGAGGTAAAATGAGACTGGATGTGGCATCAGTGCCATGGTCTGGTAACCACAGCGGGGCTGGATTGAGGGTTAGACTTGATGACCTTGGAGATATTTTACAACCTGGTTGATTCTACGATTCTATGTATGAAAAGCGCTTCCTTTTTCAAGTTCACTGTGACTTGAACCAGGACTTCTTTTCCTTTCTTATAACACACATGAGATCCAACCTAGACATCACTACTTGTACTCTTCACAGTATCTTGCACCATATCCCTGACTGTCCCTGAATCTCCCTCTGCTCACATTTGATTCATAAATCTTTGCAAAAGGGTTTCCAAAGGATTCACCAAGGTGTTGGGACGTGAGAAGGGTAGGGACTGGTCTGGGAAACTATTCAGGGCTGCCAACCCCAGCCGTTTGGAATGTTCTTCCTCTGGATACTATGGGTGATAGTTAAATTAAGCCATTAAAAGTAAGTAGCACGACACCAATTGTGGCCTTGTCAACATACCTTGGCATGACTTCAGCATTAGCACATCTGTGAACAAGCTATTTTGGCCTCAGAGACCCAGAAAAACATCCTGGAGACTTCAGGGTACAGAGATTTAGTGCCCAGCCCTCTCCCAACTACGGTCCCCTAAGAGATAAACAGAGCTTACTACTGCATGCCTGTGGCTGTGCCTGTGGACAGAGATCCCAGCTTAGCTCATGCAAGCAGCAGGTTAATCTACCTTAAGTGATTGGGTGCTTAAGGTCTTATTTCTGGTCTGGATTTTGCCTGCTACCTTCCTACTCCTCCCTCTTCTGCCGTATCCTGTTGTCCCCACGCAAGACATCTCTATACACCCTGGCAGAAGTTATTTATGCTGGTAACATGCAGCAATGGGCAATGAAGGCAAAATGTGAAAGGTTACATTCCAGGAGGAGCAGAGGGAGGCAGGTTTAGAAGAAGGGGCAGGTTCCTCCAAGCTCTGTCACAAGCATAGAAGTGGGTCCGTTGTGATTAAATGGTCATAAATGAGCGCAGAGCTTAATCTTGTGTCTACATTTTATGTTATAAAATAGACCAGGATCAATCCATTGCTATTGTTTGCCTTCGTTGTCTTCTCATGTTTTAGAGAGAAGGAAGAGAAAGAACTTTTTTTTCCCCTCTGTCTATTTTTTTTTCCTCCAAGGTAGATTTTATTTGCATTGTAAACTTACAGTCTGAAGAATGTCCCTGGTTCCTTGCCAATCTGGCAATTAACAGACAAAGATAAAAACACATCGGTTCAATGGACTAATATAAAGCAATTCTTTACACCTTCAGGAAATATTTTTTTACAAATCCACCTACAAATGAGATGTATTCCCACTGCACTTGTCAGGTTCTGTGACAAAAGCTCATCTGCACACCCACAAAGAAGCACAAAAAGAAAATAGCAGTATGGGGAGCCTAAATAAATCCCAGCTCCAGCTGCTACCAGGCCCATCCCAGGGACCATCAACCTGTAAAAGTCTGCATCAGCCCGAAGGAGCCCAGGGGTACAAAGGCAGATGGGAACCTGAAATAAAGACTCAGAAGAAGGGACACTCTGCCTGGGTCCCTCCCAGGCTGGCCCTGCACAGCCTCAGCCTCAGGTGTGAAACTCACCCAGGTGAGTCAATGCCACCTTTGGGACTGAGATGTGTTGCTGTCTCGGGGCGTGGGACACCTTGTGGGGTGCAGGGGAAGGGCATTTGGGGATTATGCAAGATCTGTGTTGTCAGCCACACAGTATTAGCACAACGGTTAATTTTTTTGATTTCTTTTAGAAAATAATAACGAAAAAAACATTGAGAAAAAAATCTCCGTGCTACTACTCATCCCCCACATTGTAAATGTCCCAGTACGCTGGTGTTTGACTCCTTTTTGATGTCCACTTTCCTAGAAAAGGAGTGCTCTGTACCAGCACTGTGTTGAGGAGATCTTTGTTAACATGTTGGTGGTTCAGGATCCAGTTTTTCTGGTCTGTAATTCACATTAAGACCTTGGTGTGAAATGCACTCTCTGCTTTGAGGTTGTCAGCATTTTCCAGACACGGCTTGTCAGGCAGAACAGCACAAAGGTAACAGAGAGCAGCATCCCTGTACAGAGATACTGCCAGTGTTCCATTCACAGCTTGAATTGTTCAAAGGTGCCAAAGACCTTTAGACTCAAAACTCGCATATCCACCTGCCCTGCTGGAATCTGGGATAGGACAGTGTGACCTCCTGCAGGTCTCTCATGATTGATGGTGGTCGTCACAGAACCCTTCTACATCCCACAGTATTTTACAGCTGGAAACTCTGTACTTCAAGGAGTAAGTTCAAGGTTTGCTGCAATTTGACTTCTAGAAACTCTGCTGTGCTAGAAAGGTCTCAGTGGTAGAACTGCAAGAGCCCATTTTCAGAAGCACAGCTCAGATTCCTGCCCCGTAAATCCTCCAGAGATGAATTAGTTTCTCACCTGAGCCACTGACAGCTATATTGTTATAAACCCTTTAGGCAACACCAACAGTGTGTCTCCAAGCGTCCTTTCTGCTGTTCTGGGACTTTCTTCCTGTCCACATTCCTTGTGAGTAACTACTTGAGCAACTCTTAGTCTCAAAGCCCTGGCCTGGGAAAAGATGGAAGGTTAAATCTTGCCTGACTGTACCCACAGAGGCCCAGAACAGTCTTGGAAGACATCATTCTAGGGCAAAAAAACATATCTCTGGAAAAATACACACAAATTTCCATCCCAGATCTGGGCTTAGGCCTGAAGAGAAACAATGGAGGGGACTGTTTCACTCCAAACCACAGGCTTGTCTGCCCTGCCCTGGCTCATCACTGGCTGCCTCCCACTGACTGGAGCTGGCTGACATTTAGAAAGAAACACTTCATTGGTCTGACACCTCAGCAGAGACCTCTGAGCAAGAAGCTTTTGCTACATTAGACAGAGTATGAATTATAAGACAGCCTGGCAGCCAGTCAGAGTTAAACACAGGACAGAAGCGTGGATGATGCTGGGACCCTCTGTGAGACCTCTGGTCCATCTCCTTCAGCTCCAGCAGATCAGTCTCACCAGGCGTGGAAGGCCACTTGTGGGCTGGAGACGTGAGTGGGTGCTGCCTGTGCCCCAGCACACCCTCTGCCACTTCAGCATGTCCGTGGTATGATTCTACAGCTCTGTCAGGCAAAGTGAGCCCTGCCCTTCTCAGACACCAAAAGCCACCACAGGATACAATTTTGGAAAAGTACAAGCTGCCACATCCCTTTGCCCTTTTCCATCCATCCATAACTTAATTACATTATGGATTCCATATAATTCCTCATCCCTGGAAGTGTTCAAGTCTTGTTTAACTGGAGTTTAACTGAGCAGCCTGGTCTAGTGGAAGGTGTCCCTGTCCATGGCAGAGGGGCATTGGAACTAGATGATCCTTAAGGTCCCTTCCAACCCAAACCATTCTACGATTCTATGATTTTAATTTAAATCAGATTGTGTTTTGTTTCTCAGAGCTAACTGGCTCCCATCTCCTGTCCCTTGTTACATCCTCACATGGATGACATAGGTGCCACAGAAAGTCTCACCTGCCATTTAATCAGGGAGAAAATGGTCTGTAACTCCTCTACCCCATCCCTGATCATGCTGAGAGGCATAAACCTGTTGACAGGGTCAAAACTGTCAAACGGCACAGCATCAAAGTTGGGCAACACATTTGGTATATCAGTTTCAGTTTATTAAAATACTCACCCGAAGCAAATCAAACTTAACATATCAACAAATCCATTCAGGAACATTTAAGCCACTAGAAAAAGTAGCTTCAGACAAATTTGAAGGCAGGAGGTCTACTGTGCTTCTGGAATTTGAAGCCAGCTATTGGCCAGTGTTTCATCCATCACAGTGAATAAAAGAAAAAAATGGAGGGGGTTTATGGAGCGTAACTGCATGGCATTTTAGGTGCCAGCCATCTGAAAAAAAAAATCATTACCTACTTGTGTCTTATCAGTGAGCAGGTTTGCCGGCAGGCTTAGGCTGGCCAGGTCGATAGGAAATCTCCCTGGTACTCTAACACAGCCTGCCCTGGTCTGCGTGGCCAAGGCAAGCTTTTTGTGCAAGATGTGTAGGAGATTAACAGAAACTTGTGTGGGGTATTTGCATTCCGATGTCTCAAAATAAATATTTGTCTTGGCAGACTTTATCAGGCTTGTTTCTGAGTGGTCTAGAAATGACAACTCCCTTGCAGTGTTTGAAAAAAGGGCTGGAGGACCTGGCTCAGAAAAGGTCATGAGTCTTCCTGCACCCTTGGATTCTGAGAGCTGCCATCCCTGCCACTCCTCACCATGGTGAAGACATTTTTTCCTCCACCACCTCCTCCTCCCTCACATACCAGGAGTTGACTCCTGCAAAACCTGGAGAAATCGCAGTGTTAGTATCCAGGATGAATTGTGCTGTCCTCCATGGGCTACAGTGTCCTTCAGTTCCTACTCATGTGTTCAGGTCAAATGGGAAATTTTTCTTTGAATGCGACTGGAAGTGCCCTGAAAAGTTGTCTGGCTCTAAAATCTCCTTCATCAGGTTCAACCAGACCAAGTACAGGGTCCTGTGCCTGCACCAGGGCAACACCCTGTATCAATACAGACAAGGGGATGAAGGGACTGAGAACAGCCTTGAGGAGAAGTATTTAGGATACTGGAGCAGCAATAGGTGCTCACAGACCAGAAAGCCAACTGTGTCCTGGGCTGCATCAAAAGCAGCATGGCCAGCAGGCTGAGGGAGGTGATTCACTCCTTCTGTGGAGTCCCCAGCACTGGAAAGACATGGACCTCTTACAGTGAGTTGAGAGGAGTACCACAAAAATTATCAGAGGGCTGGAACACCTCGGCTATGAAGACAGGCTGAGAGAATTGTGTTTGCTCATCCTGGAGAAGAGAAGGCTCTGGAGAGACCTCAGCGCAGCCTCACAATGCCTAAAGGGGGCTTATAAAAAAGACGGGGAGGGACTTTTTAGTAGAGCCTGTAGTGATAGGACAAGGAGAAATGGTTTTGGGGTGGGGGGAGCTCATCTGGGGGAGCCTGGCTCCCTCCCCTGGTGTCACCAGCAATGCAAGGATGACGTTCACCTGGACATTCACTTATCACTCGGAAACACATGGATGACTGGGACTGTGGAGATAAACTCATGATCAATTTATTGCCAGTGGGAATTATAATGTGAATAAGTCACTGTTTATATAATGGCCCTTTGTTACTGCATTCAGGCTTGACATCATGCCAGCTTAAGGAAAAAAAGCACTGATAAGGTACCACAACTTTCCAGGGTAAGCCTAGTGTTAAGTTTTCCAGGTCATTATGGTGCCAGGAGAGAACTCAGCCACATCCTACCATGAAACAACCCTGAGATAAACTGGGAGAGGCCAGTGAAAAGGGTGATTAATTCAAACTTAACGGGCAGCTCCACTGGTGACCTGTTTATGGTCTATTCCTTTGGACCAACCCTAGTTCAAATACTTTCAGGACAAATTAGGAACACTGGAATGACAGCACTGTCCAGCCAGGCAGTGAACAGTAGCACTTACAGCCAAGAGGTTGGAGTCTGCCAGGTCACACCAGGGATGTGTTGAAAAACAACACTGGAAAAGCAAGCTGCTGGTAGGAATTTGTTCCACAACCCCTGTCTTGCTAGAAAGCGATTTCAGAGGAGTCCTACCTCCTTGCACACATTCTATTCATGAAAAAATGGCACTTTTGCTTACTTGGTGGCACTTTATTTTCCTTTATCCCCTTACCTAGAGACACACTGATGTTTTAAATAGCAAATAGATTGCTACAAGCTCTTAAAAAATACTCTTTTCCTTCCTTATCCAGTAGTTTGCAGTGCTGGACACGCTGCTGCATGAGAGCTTTTCTGTGGTGGGCCAATATCCACCAGTGGGTTGGGATGGGATTCTTTTGGCCAGCAGGCTGAGAGACCAAAGCTGTGGCAACAAACAGAATTAACTTCATGGTAAAAATCCTAAACTAAAATTCACTTCCTCACTAAAATTCATTTACTCTATTTCTGTGAATTACTCTACTTCAAAGAGTTCTTTGAAAACATCAAAGCAGACAACTGGACACATAAAAATTGCTGTTGATTCTTGTTGACAAACTTTGGTGGCAGAATTCATGGTGGAAAGAGTGCCCCTGTTCTCTAACATCCTTCCCAAGCCTTTAGGCGATTTGTAGGCTGGGATCAAAGCTCAGCTACACTTTACTTGGGAAAAAAAAAGTTACCAAAGGAATTTCCAGGATACCAATATGTGTTTCCACCTAGAGGAATTTTTAAGTGGTTCATGATTGGACAAGTCTAGAATTGGAGTTTCTTGAGCACAATTTATTTTTATTTCTATTTTGTTTCAAATGAGTTTGTAAAAAGTGAATCTATTTTTCATCTTGATTTTCTGTTTTAAGAAACTTTCAAAAAAAGGATCTTTGACATTTTAAATGAAAAAATCTAGTTTTCATTTTGCAAAAATCTTCTTCTAGAAAATGTGTAATTTATGGTAAAGCAAAACATTTAAAAATTCCAAACAAAAAATCCGAGCAACAAGAAGAAATAAAAACCCAAACAACAAAAAAAAGTTCTATTTTCACTCCTGGTAAGAGAAAGATGAAAAAAATTATCACTTATTCTTTTTGATTTTACCTTCATATTGGGATGACTATGGATTGTTTTTTAAAGTCTTGATAATTCCCCAGAGACAGTAAAAACACCACTTTCAGGTAACTCAAATACACAGAGGCAAAAAAACGATGGCAGCAGCAGGAGTAGAAATAGAGGCAAGCTAAAAATATTGTAGAAGCCAATTCCTGTACATACATTTGTTTTAATTTCCTAGGGTTACAGGTAAGGATACAGGATTATTTCAGATTGCAGAACACTGTGAACTAAAGCTGTGTAGTGGATTGACGCTGACTGGGTGCCAGGTGCCCATGTTGGACATGGGGGGGCAGCTTCTGGCAGCTTCTCACAGGAGCCAGCCCTGTAGCCCCACCATCTCCACCACCAAAACCTGGCCATGCAAACCCTGTAAAACCGCAGGTGGTTTGCTACACTGTAAATATCCAGCTCAAAAATGTTCACCAATCTATTTCTCAGTTAAAACTGTAGGGAAACGTATGTGGCTATAAATACGGTTGCTCAGGACTTCGAAGAATGTGTTGCAAGGAACTCTAATTTCTGATAATAAGAGAGTGCTTAACACACTGCAGGAACCCTCATGGCATTGCAATTCGAAACGCAGAGAAAGATTAGATGGCAATCATGATAATACTGATGGCATTGTCAATAATCCCTAAAACCTAGAAAACATTTCCATGCCCATGTGAGAATCTCTGACTCTCTTCACTGGGATTCCTGCCCTGAAGCAACACCAAGCAGTTGTTGGCACTGTGAGGCTGTTAAGTCGAGCTCACGCTGATGGGATCCTCGTTAAACCAACTGCGCTTCTCTTACAATCGATGGCACCATCTGACACGGCTCTGCATTAAACATTTATTCATCGGGCAGACTGAATTCACTCTGGAGAAGATTTAATGACACCACAGGGATTTTCTCATTCATTAACCTGGGATTTACATTTAGCCTTTATGGTGCTACAAAGGTGTCAAACTACCCACAATTAAATTCAGAGGTGTTTTAGCATCTGTGCATAGTCTGGACCTGGCAGCCACTACAAACTATGACAAGTACAAAATAATACTCCCAAGTTTTCTGTCTACTGTGCACACTACTTCTAGCTTGGCAGCCATAGAAAGTTTATAAGAAGTCTATAAATAATACAATAAAATATCTCACAGATAAAAGTAACATATTTGATAATTAATATACTGTGTTACAAGCCAGAATTACAAAGTCATTAGGCAACCACTTTAACTGATGGATCATTTATGTCCCTAATAGGTGTACGTGACCTGTTTGGATCCAATTGCACTGTGTGTACCAGCCTGGGTATTATCCAGCCTCTGGGCATATGGTGACATTCCCATTCCAGCTTTTGCCCTCCATCTACAATGAAGCTGACAGTCAAGCAAGAAATTAATGATTCAGGTTGCCTTTTATCCAGAGGACTGCTGGATCTCAGCTTGTCTCTAGTACCTGATGGATACAAGTAGCTGCCCAGAGCAGATCATATTCATATGGCCCTTTGGTGCTCTGTGGGTAGAAGTTTTGCTTTGGACTATGAGGGAGCCTGGGCACAGAAAAACCACAAGGTTTCAGTGAAGAAGAAATTTTGTCTACTTGTCTGGAACTTTTAAAGTGTTTTTAGAGAAACAAAGATTAGCATACATCAAAGTCGCACAGAAAAGGCTTCCCATAATCCTGAATATGAAGATATGTCAAGAGCTGCATGCAAAATGGATTTGCATACATCAGAACTGCACATACAGCCACTCAGCTGGGCATCTCAAAGTGCATTAAAAATGGTAATATTGAGTTTTGTGGGTGCTGATAATTGAATGCTGGAGAAACACACGGAGGCGTGTGCAAAACTGTGCCATCTTTTCCACTCGTCTTACTTAGATGGCTCAAACATAAACAGGGAGGCTGCTAAGGTAGCCAGCAATCCCTGAATATTTAAGGGGTTTCTGGTTCAAAGAGAAATTCAAAGTATCACTTAGCCATACAGAAATAATTAGCAGAGGAAGATTTAATTTATTTAGTATTTAAATTTTTGGTTCTAAAATCATACTGTCACCCATCGATTTTGTAAAAGCATTTGTCCAGTTGGTGGTGCATTAGAAGACCAAGAACTTCTTCTTCTGCATCAAGAAAAGATAAACACCAATCCTACATGGGCTGGTTTGGTGCTGCTTCAGCCTCGGTGTCACTATCCTTAAGCAACCATAACCGGATCAGCACTAAGTCAGCACAAACCCCACAGCGGGGCAACATCTAAAGCTAAATTCCATCTTTGGGTTCAAGATCACATCTCCCGTTCAAACACTGAGAACTGGCTCACACACTCATTGCAATATCCTTTTCCTGTCTAAAACATCCTTCCATTTTCAGTGGGAGAGGGAAGCTTTTTCTTAGTATTGCAAGGTTTTGTGCTTATGACTATTGCAATGAACGTGATCGTATTCTCACTCACTCCGACAGAAAATTTCATGGTAACCTTTAAAATGGGGCTTACAAAAATGTCACTGCTTGCTCTAGCAATAAAGCTCCTGGCAAGTTTTAATGGGCACAGTGTTAAAAACTAGCAGTCCCCCATGACTGCAGGCAGCAGGGACCTGGGGCTTCAGGTTTTCTCTTAAATGAGCCACCCATTAGTGTCAAAAAGTTTGCTTTGAAACTGGAAGCTACAATATTTTTATTTGTGCTTTGCCTTTATTAAGCTTTAATTAAAATCTCTCAAGGATGTGCAGGGAACTGTATAACAAGAAACTCTGGAAAATACGCTGTTCTGCTTGGCTTGGTTTTAAACAGGGTAAGATGAGTTTTTAATCTTTTTTTGCTACGCCTCTCTTGCTCAAAAATAAAAAGTGAATGCTGAAAAATAATGACTGCATCCAAAGGGAAGTCATTACAAATACAGCTTAGACATTCCCAGAGGAGAACTGACCTATGACTTCTTATGGAGGCGATGCAGCATCCCCTGGAGGGCATCATTGCTTTTTAAGTTTCTCTAAAAGGAGATGAGAGCCCCCAGCCCCAGAAGTGTTGTCACACTCAGCGACAAGTGGTTAATCCAGTATGTGGTAGTTGTTGTTGCTGGGGGGTTCCCATCCTTAGGAAAAGAAAGCGGATACCAGGGGCTACTGTGCCTCAATAGATTGCTGGAACTTCATTTTTTTAAAAGATGAAGTTTCCAGGTTTCCAGTCACCAGCATTACTACTTCTGAGCTGTTTCCAAACTTGCAGCTGATGGAAATTGTTCTTGTTTTACTGCCTTCTGTATTTCTTTCTTCTGAATTTCATTGACCTGCTGTGGTTTACATGCACAGCAGATTTGGTGCATCTCTGATTTGTATGAGAATCAGTGAGGAAAGTGAGAGAGACAGACAGCAATGGGGCTTACAGTGACAGCACGTGGCATATGGAGGCAAAATGATCTTCCCTGAGTTTTACAAGCATCTGCAGTAATTTCTGTTCACGTAGCTATCAGCTGGAAAGGCAGCTGAGGAGAGGACTGCTTACACCTCACTACCACTCAGAGAGGTGCAATTCCTGGCTGACACCCGAAACTGAGACTGTTTGGCTTTAATTCTGGACATTTGTTCATAGACTCGTGGGAGGCTCAGCTGGGTGAGGTGCTGAGATGTTTCCTCCCATGCAAAAGCAGCACCAACCAGTTACACATAGCTAATAGAAAATTTTTTAACTCCTTCTCTGCAAACAGCCACCAGAGGAAATTCTCCTGCCTCTCTGAGCAATTTGTTACCATTACAAGATCATAAGACAAAAGCAAAAAATGTGCTTCCCCAGAGTCCTACTTGATTAACAGTCTTAAAAGAAGAAATTGAAACAAGCCCAGCCTTCAGATTAAATGTTCTGCTGAGATTCTTTCAGTCCTGAATCAAAATGAAACTCCTGCGAATCACCTCAGAGCATCCCCCTGCAGAGTCTGCAAGCATCCCCCTGTTGCTGAAGCTGCATCCTGGCTTGCACAGCAGTGCAGGGGGGCAAGAATCATAGAATCATTTAGGTTGAAAAAGACCTCTGAGGTCATCAAGTCCAGCTGTTAGCCCAGTGCTACCATATCCCTAAATGCCACATCCACACGTTATTTGAACACTTCCAGGGATGGTGGTTCCACCACTTCCCTGAGCAGCCTGTTCCAATGATTGAGAGTCTTTTTGATGAAGAAGTTTTTCTAAATATCCAATCTAAATGTCCCCTGGCACAACTTGAGGCTGTTTCTCCTCATTCTATCTCTTGTTACCTGGGAGAAGAGACTTACCGCCACCTTACCTCAAGTTGGCCAGACATCTTTGAGTGCGGAAATACCAAGCTAACTAAGAAATTAAGACAGAGTGATCTTCCTGATGAGCAAGCAAAGTAAAACCCTAATAGTCCTAGACAAAAAAAACCAAAACAAACCAAACAAAAAAAAAGGCACCAGACTTGAAGTGACAAAATCAAGGTGGTATTTGTGGTTACCTCCTCCTTTCAGGTAGTTGTAGAGAAGGAGAAAGTCTCCCCTCAGCCTTCTTTTCTCCAGACTAAGCGAACCCGGGAAGAATGTCCCCCTGCTTCCAGATACAGGCAGATAAGGAAATAGGCTCAGCCTGTGATCTCATCCCTTATTTACAGGACATGACTCTATGGTGGGAAAGATAGGAAAAGTCCTGGAATGCCACTGTCCAGGTGGTTTAGTGAGGAGGAGTGTGCAGACTGTCTGTAGTCTGTGAGCAGACTGCACACAGACATACCTACATAGTCCACAGGGACAGCAGGGGCCACGCTGTACTTTGGGGAGGCTGAGTTTGCTCTCATGCACATACCAGAATTATTCAAGTGTGTTTCCACAGTTTTCCTTCCTTTCCTTCACCCTCAGCTTTTTACTCCAAGGTAATGGAAGAAAGAGAAGGTACAAGGAAAGAGGATTTGCCTGGATTAGCTGGGAGCAGGAAGGGGCTGGGAGCAGGTTTACTGACCTGCTGACAGGACTTACTGTTGGAATTAACCCTTATATGGGTCACGCTGCTGCCTGCAAGGAGGGTGGGAGGAACACAAGGATGTCCAAACTTCTGCTGCTCTGAACCAAACTAACCTCCCTCTGTGACAAAACCCTTCTTATACAGCAAGATATGAAAAAAAGGAGAGACATTGCCCTTTTCCTCCCCTTAGAATTTTATTAGAATCAGGGAATCATTTTGATTCAAAAGGACCTTTAAACATTGCCCAGTCCAACCCCTTTACAATGAAGGATATCTTCAATCAGATCAGCTTGCTTAGAGCCCCATCAAACCTGACCTTGAATGTTTCCAGGGATGGGGCATCTACCACCTCTCTGTGCCAGTGTTTCACCACCTCATTGTAAAAATTTCTTCCTTATATCTTAGTCTGAATCTACCCTTTTTAGTTTAAAACTACTACCCCTTGCCCCAGTGTTACAGGCCCTAGCATGTTTCTGGTGCCTTTTAACTCATCAAAATAGGGTTGGGTCTGCAATACCACCCATGGGGTGAAATACGATTTACAGTTCAACTTGTTCAACACAGGCAGGATAAAAACTGGAATTTGCTTTCAGAAACAGCTTTACAAAACCCATGGAAGTGAGCTGCATGTTTGGTGGCGAGGCTACCCAGCATCCTCACAGCAGACACAGGGAATGAAGAAGTTTTGCAGCCCTGCCAGTGCTACTGGGGAGGGATAAAGCTCCTCTGCTGCCCAGGTGCCTGTCAGTAGCAAACCCCGCCAGTGCAGGTGAGGTTCCTGGGGGTGATATCCCCAAGCCCAGACAATTTGGCTCTTTAAGAGCACACATGGTCTATATGTTCTTCTGCCTCCAGGATATCTAGTCCTGGTGTGTAAAACCTTTGGCTTGGCAGGTGTTGCACATTATTTCAAGTTGGCCAGACATTTTTAAATGAGTGCAGAAATACCAAGCTAATTAAGAAACAAAGATAGAGCTGTCTTCCTGACGAGCAAAGAAAGAAAGAAAAACCCTAATAGTCCTAGACAGAAAAAAAAAAAAAAAGCCAGACTTGAAGTGACAAAATCCAGGTGGCATTTGTGGCTGTGCAATGACAAACAAGTAACAGCCACAGCACTTGCTGCTCCCGTTTGGGATCCTCCACATGAGACTTTTGGGGTATGAGTTTCCAGATATGCTAAACATCCACCCCTCACTGTTTTCCACAATTTTGGTCACTCAGTTCCCACAAGTAGCCAGAGCAGAATCCTTCAGGATTGGTTTGCTTTTCCTCAAACTGAGAACCCCCATTTTCAGCAACGTTCAGTTTTGGTCTGATGGAATCTCTTGCCACACTCATGCACGGACATCACACATCCTGCAGCTGAGACAGGGCCTCCCTACTGCTTTCGGAGCACACTGAGAAGGTGTCACGGAAATGGACTGATCAGCTCTGTTTCCATTTCCTGACCCACTGAGGCTCTCCTTTGATATGGGAGGAGTAACCCCTCAGGGGGGAAGGTAGCACAAAACAAGTGGCTTATTCAACTCCCATGACAACTGTTCACAATAAACCTCTCTTTTTTTAGTAATCCTTCCAAGTACTGCAGTGCATAAGATGTGCTGTTGCCAGCTCTGCTTTACAGATTGGGAAGGGGTCGGTAAGCCTGTGGGCATTCATTTTATTCTTACCCTTATGGAGCTTGAGGCAGAAATGTAACATCCATCCCTGGCTCAGCATTTTGGAGGTTAATCAGTAGGAATGAGAAGCTGGTGCAGTAGCAGAAACGTTACTTTGTCCTCTGCAGCCCCTTCACACCTCCAACCTGCAGCTTTTTCAGGGCTGTGTTTCAGCCCAGGCCCTCCAAGCACTTGTTAGGCAGCCGTCCCTGGCAGGAGTAAAAATTAGTTTAAGATGCAGTTGGCTGCTGTTTCCATCACTCTTTGCCAGCTCCCTCAGCTGATTTCCTGGCATAGTGGGCCACAGTTGGACTGAAGGAGAAGCACAAGCCATGCAAGGGCTACTGGTAAGGGCCATCTAGTTTGCAAATGCATGGGTAGCTATCTTAGCATTAAGCAGGTAATAGCAGAGTCAAAATATAAAAATGCATTTTAAGGCTTCTTTGATCCAATTCACACCCTTGTGCATGTGTTTGTGTCGAGTTGAGCTGAGTTTCGCTTACGATCACCAGATGGGAAGTGCTGCACCCCATCGGCCCTGCCAGCAGGGCACAACCTGCAGGCACTGCAGTCACTCCTCCATCAGCACCAATGGGAGTCTGGGGTTCCATCCGAAACCTTGAGTCCCCCTGTCCCCAGCTGCATTGGGACATTAAGCCCTCTTGCCACTTCCAAAGGCTCCCATTTTGCAATGGCTTCAGTGGCTCCTGCTGCAGATCTTTGCCGTTCCCACAAGCCTTCACTGACAGAAGTAGAGCTGCTAATTTTAATTACTGTCCCCTGCCCCCCATACAATAATCCCCATCTATACAAACTCCAGGGTTAAGGGGTTGCATGATGTTTTTTATAACTTTACCACCAACTCAGTTTTTAAGAGCCTTTTCTTCCACTGTTGTGGACAAGATTAGCCTCTGCAACTTGATTGTGCTGCTACGGCAGTAATACAAAAAAAGTAATTTCTTTTTCTTAAAAAAAAAAAATCAATAATTGGCATTGCTGTGTAAGGTCTCTGACATTAATTATAAATAAATGTTAGGCCTACTAAAATAAGAAATCAAATTCACAGCAGAAGGCTGCATGCTGCTGCTGAAGCCTGTGTGGCTGCCATGATACAGATACGAAATATAAAGTCTTGAGGACTGCAGCTTGCATTTTATTGCCAAGGAAAATGAATGTGTAAATAGCAATAAAATGCACAATTATTTAGCACAAAGCCAAAAGACTCCACAGCACTTATAGGCTGATGGATAGCTTGCCTGCCTGCTCTAATTTTCCATAAAACAAGGAAGACAAGGACGGAGGAAAATAAACAATGGCTCCTGTCACTGTGATTAGCTGCAAGCGCCAGGTGAGAGCAGCCGGTCTCTGAAGAGGGTAACACTGAGCTGCTTCAGCTGCCTTTTGCTTCAGGAATTGAGTTCGGATTGTAGTGCTGCTTGGCAAAGGCAGCTGAGTGGGAGCTGGGCAGAGAGGCAGGTGGGAACCTGCCTGTTCCCAGGGTTCTGGTGTGCCTCATCCCATTCCTGATGCCTTAGCAGAAGGACAGAGCAGCCACTTGGGGTGGGGTAAGGGCTTCATGCCTGCAGTGGGAGGAGAGGGCTATTAGGCAGCCCTGCAAAAGACTGGAAAAAAGAACGATAATCTTGATAATCTTAGAGGTCTTTTCCAACTTTAATGACTCTATGATTCTGTGAAAAGGTTGCTGGCACAGCAGTCGGCTGTCAGGGGCATCACCCACAACGTGAGGAGAGGGTGGGACAAAAACTGGGGAGAACAAAAAGGTAAAAGTCCTTCAATGACATCTGTTAAAAAGCAAGGACAGGGTGTGTGTGGGGGGAGCATTTGAAAGAGTTTATGGGATAAATAAGCTGCAGACAGAGAGCAAACTACCAGCTGGCTCCCTGGCTGTGATTCCATGACCCGTGGCGATGCCTGCAAAGGAGCTGCAGGGTTTCATGCTGGCTCCTGGCAGCAGGAGCTGGTTTGCCTGGCACCAGTCACCATAGTTATCTGCTGCCTCCACCTGCATCTAGAAGACACCATGCTATTGTCACCCACCCTGTTCAAGAGCATTTTTGAGTGTGACACAGGTACACATTATCAACTTGGGGTTTATTTTGTTGTTTTTTCTATCTATGTGTGTCCATGTAGCCATACAAGCCCAAATTTCACAGACTACCTTTCTCTGGGGCAGAGAAGCCACGTGCAGCTGCTCACATTTGCACAACCCCTTTAAGGTCACTGAGGTTGCAAAGATGTGTACCTGGTGCTTAGTGTGCACAGGTTCCTTATGCAGACAGCAGTAATCCCACAGAGGGTAATAAAAGTAACCTGGTGATAATGGATCAGCTGAATGGACATGGATAAGCTCTTGGATCACTTGTCACTAACAGCCAGGATAAGAGCAGGATGTGCTGCTCCACTGAGACACACACCTCAATCTCATGCTTTCAACTCACACTTGTAATTCTGAAGTTAAATTGTTCCACTGAGCGACCATGGAGCAGCGACTCACTGGCAGTGTGGGGACCTTTGCTGTGGTGGGTTGACCACGATTTCTCCCAAAGCCACTCTGTCACTGCCCTCCTCAGCTGGACAGGGGAGAAAAAATACAATAGAAGGCTTGGGGGTCCCTCTTCAGGGAGCTACTCTTCCACAGCCTTTTCCAACACGAGTTCTTCCCATGCGCTGCTGTTCTTCATGAACCGCCCCCATGTGGGTCCCTTTCACAGGGTGCAGCCCTTCAGGAACAGACATCAGTGACCTCGGTGCCTGCAGAGCTACTGCTCTTACAAAGTGCCACTCCCCTCTCCTCTGGCTGATGTTGAGCAGCTTTTTTCCCTTCTTAAATATGTTATCCCAGAGGCATTACCACCACTGCTGATGGGCTTGGCTTTGGTCGGTGGCAGGTCCATCTTGGAGCAGGCTTGGCATCAACTCATGGGGAGAAGCTTCTGGCACCTTCTCACAAAAGCCACCTCTGTAGTCCCCCTGCTGCCAAAACCTGGCCAAGGAAACCCAAGAGATTTGCATTCTCATTTACTGGGCTCCTAATTTAGACACTGAAATTTGGTGCCTAAGGAGAGGCAGCGGGAATAACCCAGAGTAGAGAAAGAAGGAGATACATTAGCTGACAACAAACACAGAGATTTTTTTTCACTGCTGGACTTCTCAGTACATTTTGAACCCTCTCCAACTTCACGTAAAGCCAGCTGAGTCTTTCAAACTATTTGCACCAGCTGTTTTATCCAAATCCCATTTCAAAAAAATTAAGGATAAATTTTAGCATTGCTCCTGTTTATAACAGTGGAAATTATGTGAAGGACAACTTCCATATTCAAGTACAAAAAAATCCAAAAAACCAGAATGGAGGCAAGTGCTTTCTATTCACATCTACTCCATTCACTTCCATGAGAACTCCAGAAGCATGTCCTGCAAGAAGGAAATTAGTACTCTTGTTAGGGGAAATGTCCTGTGAAGGACTCTTGATGTGATTGTCAGACCTTGTTCAGAGCACAAAGCCAACAGAAAAGCTTCAAATAACATGTGCAACAAACACCTTTCATCAATTACCAAGCTGCAGTGTAGAATAAAAAGTAAAATGCTAAATACCAAGTTCTGCCCTTCCTCAAACATTTCCCTTCATAAGAGTAAAAAAAATATATAAATCAAGTAATTATCAGTTGGACTGTCTACTTGGATTTGAAAGCAGATAATAAATAGTACATCCGTCTTTCACTTATTAACATAACTAAGCTCATTGCATAATATCTGCTTATTTTTGGAAAGCAGTCCTTTTTACCTGTCCCAACAGCACATTACTGAGTTGGCAAGAAGCATGAGCTTTTGAGTGAACAAGAGAATTTCTTCAGTTTGAAGTCACTTGCCAAAAATTTCATTTTAAAAGTCTGGGTCTCCAATTATACAACTTTTGTTTTGAAGGAGAAAGTCCCCTTGATTCAAAAGTTCCCTTGCTATTGTCCCCTTGACCAGCTTTGCCATCACTTCCATTTCATTTGGCTGTGTGTGATGCTGTCAGTTTATGTATCTCACAAATGATTACAAAGAACATTTTGGTAGAGAAGACTGTTCTGCCAGATTAAACACTCCGAGTGTGGAGAAGACACACCTCCTCCCACCTATCTTTGCTCAGGACAAAACCTGTAGTTCCAAACCAGGGGTTAGACTGTCAGAAAATGGTCCTTGATTGTTATCCTGTGCCCTGTGCCGATTCTGCTCCGTGAAGTTGAAGGCTTGATCCTGAACCATGCGAAGGATGAACGCCCCAGAACACCCTGATTGGCCTTGAGCCCTAAGACATCTCATCCCTGCCCCACTGACAGCCCTGCAACAGCTGAGGATTTCCTGTGAAGTTTTGATGGCTTCTCTGCACTGTTCTTGCTTGCTTTCAGTAACAATCCTACTGCGGCTGTCATCCAGTGTTTATATTTCTTAGTTCAAGTCTCATAAAAAGCCCAATTGCTGGTCTTGGAATGATAAATCAGCATTTCAGAATTTACTCTTGCTTCCATGCAGTGCAATCAATCATGTCCAATATATATTTAATAGTGCTTCTCTTTTCCTCAACCTCATCACTGTACCAAACAGTGTTGGGGGAGAGAACACCGGCATGTATCTGAATAGCAGCAATTACAAGATCTGAGAGTTTAGGGTGTTGGATTAAATCTGTATCTCTGAGTGGGATTCTCGGGATTTTATGAAGACAACAAAGCCTTGGGATGCCTTAGCCCTTTTCAGCTCATAAAGTTGATAGAAAGGAAAAGACCAAAAACCCTTCTGACTCCTCAGCCTAGTTTTGTACCAGCAAGGGAGAGTCAACACTACCCAAATACATTAGCACAACAAATAAGGCACTAGTAGGCACTTTGAGTGGCTCTTAATGTCCCTCCACAACAGTGCAATGTGCTGTCATCATGACGAGCCAGGCACCAGATGCCTTTATTTCTAATTGTACTGAAGAGATACTGGTCCCATCGAAGCCTCTGCCCAAAGGCAAGACTGATCACAGCTCCTCCCCAGGCAAGTGCTGCTCTGAGATGTCATTTTCGCTAGCACTGAAAAATGTTTCTAGTTCAAAAATTCATGGCATGGGTTCAAATATCTCCCAGAAGCTCTTTCAACCACAGCCACAAATATGGTTTCACTCTTCAGATGCTGCACTGGCAGCAAAATCAAAGCAGTGCTCAACCGTTCCAGTTTGGAAACAAATTTTTTAGCCAAGATTTGTCCAGTCAACCTAATTCCCACTAGCCAAAAATCACAACAGTCTGCTCAGAGGAAGGCAATAGTCTGAATCTGTCCACAGCAAAGTAACCCCTTGATTTTAGTACTCCTGTGAGCTTTTCCCCAAAGGTAAATTTCTCTAAGTGAATCATTACAGCGATCCCTTCTGACTTACTATTGAACCACCCAGGAGACACCATTTAAATGCAAGAAGGTAAAACATTAGTATTGACTGTCCTTTGTCTGGGTTTATTTAATTCTGTAAAGCAAACAGTTTGTGTGAATTGCATTCCTGGTAATAAAATCGTCTTGCACATTTGCTTATAGAGGGTCACCAGGGAGAGCAAATGCACCTGTACTCAGCAATAAATGTTTGATTCTGTGTTGCACAGCAATTATTCAAAAAGAGAGACTATTGGATCCAAGATTGCTGCCCTTTAGGACTAGCCTGTCAAGTTGCATAGCTCTGTACTTATCCAAGTGAATTTCATCTCCACAGTCTCATTACTGGGTGATATCCCAGTCTTTCAGTCCAAGTTGCACCTAGCTTGAAAGGAACATTTGACTACCAGACTGCCTTTTCTTTGTTATACGGAGTATTGCTTTTTTATTATTATCATTTTTATCAATATGCCATAGCATATGAAAGGAGCAAAATTTAAAATGCATAGGTGGTTTATTCTGAGAGGACAGAGAAAGACAGGGAATTCAATTTAATCACCCCTAAAATTGCTTCTTCCCTAGCTTTAAAAATACTGCAGCTTTAGTCATCAAGGGGAAGCTATGATGCTGGCATATACTTATTTTCTTGATTTTTTTGAACTTACTTTGGAAATTTATCATGAATCTGGTATTTTTCTATCTTCTTAAATTAAACAAGGAGTCATTAATACATTTTATAAATACATCCTTCTGTAGATACTTTCTCGACATTTATTACTTATCTAGCCCTGCACTCATATACTTTTATATATTCCTCAGCAAAGAGAAATATAACAAAATTCTGCTGAGCTTAAGTGCACACAGAGCTGTGAGCCCCTTAAAGTGAGATTTAATCAACGCAGTGCCACCTCAACCCTGACCAGATGATCAGTCACCACGGCTTTGAGTAATATCTTGGGAAGTCTGAGCTTACAGACAATTACAGACCACTTAATCACCAAATTTAATCAAGATAATAATTAGGTACTGCATCCTGTTTAATGCACAAGGATGTGAGCCTTCCAGCTCCCGCTGCCAGATCGGAACTGAGCACAGGAATGAGGTAAAGAAGCTGCAAAGTTGACAGGCTATATCTTTAATGATAGAAAAAAAACTAAACTCAGCTTGCCAAGTCCTTAAGAAATCCAGTTCTTTGTGCCAGTCGAAAACCCAAGCCTATGTGATTCTTTCAACAACCTATTTCTTCAGAAGACCAACTTATTATTTTGTATTTGACCAGGTTTGAGAGATAAAGCTCAGGGTCCTGGCCAGTAGGTGCTCTATTGGTGCTTAGTAAGCACTTTCTGCTCAGATAAACCCTGCTCTGCCAAATGGATAAGGGGGTGAAGGAAAAGCTCAATTAGGTGACTTTTTGAAGGTCAAAATGAAGAATACAATTCCGTCAGTCATTTCAGCCACTGTACTACGCTGCCTCTGTTGTGACAGCATTGTAGGTCTAAGCAAAGAATTACAAGACTCTGTAGTTAATAAATTTTTTGAAGCACCTCATATTTACTGTACGCTAAGCAAAGTTACTTTCTGGAATAGATGCTATTAAGAAAATTTTTCCATATTTTCCTCTGACTTCAAAGAGCCACGTGAGTTTTCTCGTTAGAGCCTGGTGACATCCACATGTCGCTGAACTAGAGGAACAGTGGCAGCAGCAATGCATCAGTAAATATTAAAAAGCCAGAAACATGAAGGCTTGGAAGAAATAATTGAGGGGTGTAGGAAATCAACCAGACAACCCAGTAGACCACTCCCATTTCTAAATTCCCCAAACCCTTTGGGTTAAAAATAGGAGGAAAAGTGTAAAAGTGTATTTTTTTCCTTTAAACCACTGGGGATACTGGCTAATATTTTAAATTCAAAAAGTGAGTAACTTCTCATAGCAGCCAGCAGAAAACCAACTCTAAAGAGTTTTGGGGAAGTAAAATCCTTTATTTGCATATATGAGACCTAAAAAAAAAGAAAAGGTAGAGCTGAATGATGGTAACATTTCAATCTTCAGAGCTGCTGCTAGCTACAATATAATCCCTTTTGTAAATTTGACGTCTTGAGCTGCCAGTTCTTATCAAGAGTGTAACTCAGCCATTGCAGGGCTGCAAACAAGAATTCTCACTGTATGTTAATGGCTGCTGGCCATATCCATCAAAAAGGGGATTCTAACAGACATACAGTTATCATTGTTCAAATTTTAATGAATATATGGCATTCCCATTCATTATTTCAGTAACATTCAGATGCAGCTTCAGTCAAAGCCTTCTCTTCATAAATGTTGTTAGCTACAAATGTGCCTTTATTAAAATATTACATTGTGCAAAAATAAAGTGTCGTACTGATAATCAAAGGAAAATAAATGGAACTAACTAAAATCCACAGCAATACAGTCTGAACTTCCTATTCAGTGAAAAACCTCTGATTTTAGTGGGCAGTTTCTCAGAGCCAGAACAAGAATGCAGGGTCAGGCCCACTGGGCACACACAAAGATACAAAAAACACCTTCTCCACACTCTTGTGGCTTCCATGCAGGCTGCTACCTGATTATTTCTCTCAAAACAGGTCTATCCGTGGTCAGTCTGACCACAACTCAATAATACTGTCTGCAAATCCAATATACATGGTCCTCTGGATGACTTCACATTCATTATCCAACTGTTTGGACCACACACCTTGGAAAACCCTCTGTAAGTGAGTTTTGGGGCTGTAGTATATGGTTTAATAGCATTAAGGCACTGCTTTTCTCACGGATGCTTATATTTCTTTATAAACTTTGGTGCTGAGGTTTCTCAAGTTAGGCATTCAGAGCTGAAACATTCTAAATCTAACCAGGTTGCACAGGCTGGCCCCAGACTGCTTCCTACCCAAGCCAGGAAGCAGCTATTTATTTTCTCTGAATTAATCCCAGCTCAGCAAGACACTTAAGCATACATCTAACTTGGTAACAATAGAGTGGGTTTCCCACTCACTTAAATAATGCAGATGCAAATGCTCTGCTGAATCAGGTTTATAAAAGTCCAGTAGCAATCAGTAATACTGTGACATAGAAGACCAATCTCTGCTGTGCAGCCAGGAAGTTGGAGCACACAGCGTCCTTGATAGTGCCGCAGGAATGCCTCCACTTCTCTGCCTCCCACTCTGTTACCCAGGCACAGAGCCACACACACTCCTCCTCCTCTCTCTGTCTCAGAATAAGATGTATTTCTATATAGAAGGTATCTATTATGCAAGATTTATCTTGGGTTTCCCTGCTCTGCTTTTCTAACTGTGCATTTGAGGCAAAAGTACAGTCAGCAGCTAGGCTGGGTATCTGAAGCAGGAGGGACAGGGGGCAGAGGTGGTTTATTTGCCAGAGCAGAAGGCTTTTCTTTCACAGCAACTATGTATGAAATTGTATTTACTACTATCAGGATGAAAGAAAAAATGACACTTCACTGTAGTTGGGAACCTGCCCCCACTAACTACGTATGGAGCACACTGAAGATGAAGCCAAAACCAGTCCCTGCTAAACCTGGTCAGCTCTGATGGACTCTGGGAAAGGGTCAGAGAGACAACAACAAGAGATTAACAAAGATGCCTGAGTGCAAACTTCCGCATCAAACCCTTTCTAGTCAGTACCCCTCTTCCCACGCTGGCACCTAAATTCTGCAGGGACCTTGTCTTAAAAAGAAGAAAGAAAAGAAGTAGTAATAGTAGTAGTAGTATTAATGTTTCCAGAGGTACCTGAGGTGATGTCTCTGAATACTGCATCCTGGCAGGGGTCAGTATTTGCCATATACCTCATGGCTGTGCACAGCAGGCACCCAAAAATCAGGCATTTCTCTGCCTGTGTTTTGATGGAGTCCCCACATTGTATGTGTTGTGCCCAATACACAGGGACAAGACGGGCTTTTGCAGAAATGTCAGCCACAAGCATCAGTTTTGTTGAGAAGACAACAAAGTGATATCCTGCCTTCCCACCACTAAAGGCTCTGCTCAGGATCTCACCTGCAGGATTAATAATCTGTGCCCTGAAAAAAGACAGCCCACATGGCTTGCTATTTTTTTGGGGAGGAGGAAGAGCTTGAGAGGCACTTTGGGGTGAAGGTTCAAGTTGAAAGATCTGGAATACAAAAAATGCAGCCTCCTTGTAGCCTGAATAAGGCTTTCAAACAGGTGTGACTACATGCACTCATGATCTGGCCTTGACTAATATAGAATAAATAAATGCCATTTAATGGCTGAAGGCAAAAGACCAAAACAACCTCCTAACACTAGCCAACTCAATAGCTTTAGGAGAAGGACCATCAGCATCAAGAAAGGCATGGCTATGGAGAGATGCTCAAAGGCAGAGTCCTCTTTGTAAGAATAAATCTGGATTAACTGAGCCATCCATTCCAGAGAAACACAACAGGTTCTCTATACATCAACTATGATTTTTTTCCTACAGTTTGGGTAAGCCTTTCAGATATCCAGCATTTGATCTTGGAGGTTCAATGTAAAGACGTTGCAGTGGGAGATGGTCAACCTCCAGGCTGGGTGGAATTGGTCACTGTTGCCATTTTGAAAGGTGATTGTAAGAGGATATCTCACCCAGGCTGCAAGAAACAACACCTTCATCTTGAAACTCTTCCTATTGTTCAGGAACTGGAGCAAGAAGCACCCTCTCCACTGCTGCTCCTCAGACAAGAGTTAGAATTCTTTCCAAATTAAACATTTATAAGCAAGGTAATTTCTCAGTGCCTTTGCTAGTTTTAAAAATGAAAATTAAAGCATTATTAGGGGTTACGGGTCAGGCATATACCCAGCCAACTAGCTGGCAGTGACTCCACCTGGAAAAAAGAGATTCTAAAATAAATTTTTTAATGAGAAGGATGGCAAAAAGCCAAACAGAAGTTACAGAAGACACCTCATTAAAGAAATTGATAAGCCTAAGTCAGGTCAATCTGTTTAAGTAATTCAATGGCTTGAGTCACATTGCAATGGATCTGTTTAATTTCACTTCAGAAAAGCAGCAGCACAGTGGGAGTGGAGGAGGAGACCTCGCAGGGAGCCATAAGCGTTCCATAAAAGTTGGTAATCATGCAGGAAGTTGCATCTGTGGTTTACTCTCCTGGAAGAGAGACATCTCACACAAACTGAGCTGAAGGAGTTGTAGGCAGCAAGAGCAGCCACACAGGAGGAGTGGATCTTCATTTTGCAGCATGTGCTGATACTGTGAGACCTCCCTTGCTCAGCCACAGCCCGTGTGGGGAACACAGCTCCCACCAAAAGAGACAATCTGGTAAATGCAAAAACATTCAACTTAAGGCATGAGCCAGAATCTGACTTATTTTTACACCTTAGCAGCACTTAGAGAGCTTCAGCGGGAAAAAGGAGCTGATATTCTGTTGGAACAAAGAGATTAAAATATGGTTCTTGTTTTGAAAGTCAAGCTCAGGGGCCACGAACGGGAAAATAAATTCTTGCAGTTCAAAAAGACTGTGCTGTGAACCAAGCAGCACTGGCTGCTCTTTGTCAGGATGTCTGCCCCGCTCCTGCTCACCGTGCTGACCACAGGGTTATCACTTACCTCAGGATTTCCGTGTTGCTGAGAGCAGCACAGCCACCACTGTGCTGTGCATCCCAGCTGGAAACTGCCAGCAGCCAAACGGCATCATGCTAATGAGTGCTGCTTCCAGGGCACAGCATCAGCTGTAATTAGCAAACCACTGCTAAGTTCAGGGACCTCATTTGCAGGTATCCGAGTGACCTCACTGGTACAACTTTAGGGCTTATTTCAACATCGAGTAGAAAAATAATGTCTTTTAGTAATTGCATGGTTTGGTAATGGGCAAATAAGGATTTTGCTTCAAAAAAAATAAATAAAATAAACCCAGTACTGCTTTTATTGGGCAGATCTCAGCAGCAACACCATAGGAGGTTTTGTCATGCTTGGACTTAATCTACCTTTTTGAGAAATGATGTATAAGAAATTATCATAATGATTAAGAGGCAAACACAGCTCAAATGGAGTCCCTATCACCCAGGCTGCAAGCAAACATTAAGCTTTATAATTTATGGCTGTTCACAGTAATGAATAAGTCCATTTCTCCAAGGTTTTTGTTCCTTGTAGCCATACTCTGAGGGGTTTGGTGGATGTCAGCAGCCCCAACCATTAAGTACCCTTCAGTCTGGCCTCAGAAACCACGAGGTTTTGAATTCTTTGAATAGATCTATTGGTCTCAGCACTGGGAATCACACCTCAATGCTTACCCTAATAGGAAAGTTAGAACAAAACCCTTAAAATGTAAAGGGGGAGATTCCCACATTTCTATCCAGCCTGAAAAGGAGGCATTTTGGTGAAACATCATTAGGATGATCCTGACAATATCATTAATCTTATCAACACGGCAATAATGCACAAGACTAAAACCTGTAGCGTCAATGTCAAACTAAAACCCATTTGTCTGGAACTGAGTAACGATTTTTTGCAGTGGAAATGGTACTACATCCCAGTGGAAGGCTCTGCTGATTTTCCTAAAGGGGACATCTTAGGCACATATACTTCACCAGGGATGTGGGGGTGCCAGGGGTCTCAGTCACTTCTCGCTGCACCAACATCACCTACCCTTCTCGTGACAGAGTCATGGAATGCTTTGGGTTAGAGGGAACCTTAAAGATCGCTCAGTTCCAACTCTTCTGCCATGAACAGGGACACCTTCTCCTAGACCAGCCTCATCCAACCTGGCCTTAAACACACAACAAGGCATAACCAGAACCTCCTGTAGCTCATCACACAGATAGGTGGTTCCCCTTTGGAGGGAAAGGAGGCAAACGCAGGAGCTACACAGGTTGAAGAGGTGAGGATTTGAGCCAGGATTTTGGATAGATGATTATTACAGACCATTAAGCTGTTCTCCTCTGGCTGGATTTATTGTTGACTCAACAAAGGAACATGCAGGGGGCTGGGTACCTTCCAGGGCTCTGTGCAGAGCAGTTGCACCAATTTTTTTTTTTAAAAAAAGGAAAAGCCAATGCAAAATCGGAAGGAAGCCATAGACACTTGTTTTCTCTTGCACCTGCAAAACCAAAGCTAACTAGTGCCTCAATGGAAAACCTGCTAATGCTGCTTAGGAGAATGACACCCCGTCCCTTATTTCCTTCCATAAATACTTCCAGTGGATTATTAAAAATCTCCATCACACACTCCAGTTCTCAAAGTTGAGCACATTTTGATTCACCTTCACCTAGCAGTTCCTTTTCTAGGGGATACGAACGATAAAGCAATGAGAAAGGGAAAAAGCAAATCTGACAAATGCCCACGTCTCCAAGGCAGCCAGCTCCGAGCAGGGGGACATCTTGGGAATCACTTGTGTCTCAGGAGTGGTGAGAGACGGGTGATCTGGATCTGCAGAGAGCTTAGATGAGTCAAATGATTTTTGCAGGGCTGTGTGCCAGAATGGAGCAGAATGAAACAGAGATAATCCCCTGAAAGATGCTCCATACAGCAGGGGAACAGCCAGATGCTTCCTGTGCATGATATTTCAGGGTAGCGCAAGATACATATCAGGACAGAGGTTCAGCAAGGGCATCAGCAGCAGGTCAGAGGGAGAAAGAAGGTTTAAAAAAAAAGTTGAATATAATAAAGTGAGAGCAGAACTGCAGGGCAAATGCTTTGTGCTGGGAAGTTGTGCTGAGGTCTGGTACTGAGAAACAGCAGTCGGGGCACCGGAGAGCCACACCAGAGCAAAGCTGCATGAGGGCAGATGGTAATTTGGGGGTGTGTGCATAATTAAATATTCAAAAATGGTTAAGCATAAACTTTGGAAATACGGAAAGCATCCCTGTGAAGCAGATTGAGTGTTCCCAGCAACCTGATATGCAACTTTTGATTTAAAAGCTTCCAAAATTTAAAAAAAAAAAAAAAAACAAAATAATCAACTTGCTCAAATGTCATACAGCAGGGGTTTCTTTGCTTGTTTGTTTTTTCTGTAAGCATCTGAACTTTGAAAGTCTAAGGATCATCCATAACAGTTACATTAGACCTCAAAAGAACTGCCTGCAACTTAGTTTTGTTTCTTTTCAACACAGTTCCCTAAGTGTCTAAAATTAGGTAATTTAGAAAATAGTACCTCTAGCAGACATCTGGGCTTTCTGTGGTCAGACTTTCCAGTTATATCCTGTGCTGTTTAGCAACATCTTTTCTGGTCTTCAAGTATTTCAGTGTCTCAGGGGATTGTAGATCGCATCATATCTAAGGCTATAGCTGCCCAGCTAGTCACAAATAATCAAAATATTATGAGCTGAACACAGAGAGAGACAGAGAGCAGAGTGTTGAGAGCTAGAAGTGCGATGCAGAATTGCAATCCAAAATCTTCTGAACAGGAATCATGTTTTCACATCTCACAGCTGCATTTGTAAGCCAGTGGTCCTTTTACTTCTCTGTGAATTAACCAATATTTTTACTTTATTCTTTTACATATTTAGCTGTTAATAGAGAACAGAAATTATGTTTCTCTACTAAACAAATTTCACTTCTTCATGCCATCATCCTTTCCTGAGAAAAGCCAACAAAAGAACTTTTTTGCAATGACAGTGAGCACGTGTAAGAGCAATGGGCTATCAAATTAAAGACAAATGTGTTATAATTTCAACACTGACTTGCATGCACAGCAGAGCTATCCTAATGAAAAAAGAACAAATGAAACCCCTGCTACAAATCATCAAAACAGTGTGAACAAAGGGAAATTGCCACAGAAATTACAACTGTTCAGATGGCTGTACAGGAGAAATTCCGTCCCTGGGTTATCACCAGCAGCTGGTGCTTCAAAAGACCACCAGAAAGTTATAAAAGGCTGTTTAAGATAGGAAAAGCCACTTCCTCCTTAACCTTGTGGAGGCTATATTACAGCCCAAAGCACGAGACACAGTATCTGCTCTATCAAAACCCTGCTCTCCTGGTTTATACAAAACTACAGCACAGTGGCAAGTTTCAGGGTCAACTAGACTGATAAAGCATCAGTGCTTCACTGGAACTTGAATGTTATTATTCTTTCATTTGCGAAAAAAAAAACCACCTAACATTTGCCCTGCGACAGTGGGCTCACAGTATCCTTTTAATCAAACAAGGCCACGTATTAAATACTTCAGGAAGCTGTTTTCTCATGTGGAAAACAAACATTTTGCAAAAGGATTCACTCACTGCATGTGTGGGCACTTGGGATCAGGTCAGTCTGGACTTCTCATGCATGAGAGTGTACATGGAGCATACACAGCAGGAAGGCTTCAAATAGTTTTCAGCTAAGCCATGAATCTTAGCATGACTGATTATTTGGATTTTGAGCCTGTTTTTATGTATTAAGATTTTTGAAAAGGAGTCTGGATCCTGGGTTCTGCAGGACAGATCTGAGTCAATCAGGCCAGTAATACTTTTATTTCCCTCCTTACAGAAATAGGCGCAGATCTTGTTAATTTTGGACCATAAGGAAGCTTTTCCATCTCTTTTGTATTCATCTAAAAGGGACAAAGCCTATGTGCTGGATATTTTTCAAAAGATTACAGACAGTTAGTTGGTTAGTGAGTAATTTTTAATGACTTGAAAGAAGTGGTCAGGCACAGCTCTCAGACTTTCAGTAAGGTAAAAACAACTCAGTGCTGTTTGGGCACTGAAAGTCTCCCATCAGCTTATCTGATGGACATCTGATGATCCTGGTGCTTCAATTCTCCACAGCAGAAGATCACCACAGAACCAGTATTACCTCCCTCAGTTAGATGCTCCAGTCTCTGCCCTTTGGCCTTTGCATACTTAGCTAAGAGGTTAATAGGATCTCACTCCAAGCCCTGCTCAGGCAGGACCCATCTGATCTAAGGTCACACCTCAGTGACTGAGCAAGTTACCAAGGCTTCTTTAACTGTCAGTAGGGAAGAAGTCCCACCTCCAAAACCTACTTTTGCAATGTTTCCTCTAAAATGAGACAAATCACATGTTAAAGTACCTATTTATGACCTATAAAAAGAGGACAGATTACATCTCTGACAGCAGCACATGCATTGCAGATGCTTGCACTCTGTCAGATGCACCCCACACTGATATCCTGCACTGTTAGAAAGTTCTCAGCACAGGAAAACACTCCCTATTCCAGAAGGAACACAAACTATTTCCACCTCACACCATGCCTCTCCTCCACGCACTCTCTTCCTTTAATTTCCAAAGTTTCTCCCAATTGAAAGAAACTGGAATATTCTTAAAAGAAAATGAAGATCCAATTCCCTCAGCGACTCCCTTCTGCAAGGTTGTTTTTAAATGATGGCACAGCAGTGTATTGTTCCCAGTATTGATTCTGCCAATGGCTCTGTCAGTCAGCAGCGTGGACAGGGAGCAGAGGGAGTGGGAGTCTTGTCCATGACAGCCACACATGTATTAGCCCTGGAGCAAGACAGAGAAACTGAGCCCTGCACTCAGAGCTGAAAGGAAGGACTTGTTGCCAAACATAAGCATGTTTTTACTTCATATCTTAGTCGTCCCACATGCTTTCCCTCTTCCCTGTGCTTCCTGAGGAAATGAGTCCCAGAAGCCAGGCCTTTTTCCCAGCTCTTTTTTTTCTTGGCTCCTCCGAGCACTGGCTCCACTTAACAGCTTTCCCTTGCCCCTTTTTGTCCTCACTACTGACCCAGGACTCCCAGAATGACAGTGCTTAGAGCCTCTTGCCTGAAAAGCCACAGAAATTAAGAAGAAAGACGTGTCTGGGGACAAAATGTACTGTAGCTGCGACAGTCAGGAGCCCTGCAAACCTAAAACCACCTTCCCTGGCAGGGGTGCAATCACGTTTCATACCCCCTTCCCAGCACTATGACCAAGAGGAGACAGAGATGACACTGTTACAGGCTTCACCCTACCAGAGAAGCAAAGATGAGTTCTGTGGTGGTGGATGTCAAGTGCAGTATGAGAATAACACCTGAGCAGGCACCAGAGTAATTGCCACCTATACGGCACCTGAGATCACAGAGCTGCCTGGGCAGCAGTAATTCCTCCTGCCACCAAGTGTTTCTGCTTGGAAGGCTGACACCTTTGCAGCTACTTTGGGCCTGGCACCTCTCCAAACTACAATCCCATGGGGCAGTACAGTGCACCTGGGCTAATTTATTCCTGCATCCGTCCACCCTTATCCGCTCAAGGGTCATCGTGGCTGGATTTCACCCCTGCTTTCAGGGCAGGCAGCCAGCAGCATCCCACTTTGTTACACTCTACAGCAATGTTCCAAATCCTTGACAAGCTGATGGCAAATCCTGCTGAGGGACACCTATACTGTAATTTGCAACCATGATTACTACCTGTCAAGAGCTATTAGTCATAGAATGGCTTGGGGTGGAAGGGACCTTAGAGATCTTCTTGTTCGAACCCCCTGCCATGGGCAGGGCCACTTTCCACTAGACCAGGTTGCTCAGAGCCCCATCCAACCTGGCCTTGAACACTTCTGGGGATGAAGTTAGTTAAGGAAGGGAGTGAACTGTCATTTCTCCCTATCCCCTTCTTCCAAAACGGAAAGAAAGTTGGAACATTTAATCTGCCTGCCCCATCTAACCTGACCTTGAACTCTTTCAGCCATGGGGCATCCACAGCTTCCCTGGGCACGCTGTTTCAGTGCCTCACCACCCTCACAGCAAATGAGCCACAGTCATTTTTCTCATCCAGTAAATTAAAGGCTATGGAGTTGTCACTTACAAAACCAAATCCAGATAGCTAAGATTCACAGATATCGGGAGCTCAGATATCATAAACTACCTGCCCAGCAAAAGAAAGCATGTTTTATTTTATTAACACGTATATTTAGGATCAAGTAAGCATTAAACTCCCCTTTCCTCATCCAAAACAGTGGAGTCTGTAGGAATATTGCTCTGACACATTTTAATATCTCATCTGTCACGTTTGCACAATGTGGGATATGGAGAACTCTTAAAGAGAGTAAAATGGAGCCCACAGTATTATTTATCCTACCAGAATCTTCTTATACTGCAAATCCAAAGGTTCCCTATGCATCTTCATTAGTTTAAACTTTTGGCATCTGTGACTTCTCCACAAAAATAAGATTTCTACCTTTCAGCTCTTCAAGAACAGATGCCTAAGGGCTGTCAATACTTCTGTATTGTATCTATGTGGTACCTGTACAAACTCCTGCTGTTCCAAAAATTTTTAGTGTGATAACACATTAAAAAATCCATAGAAAAGAAATATTAATTAAAACTAGAGAAGCTCTGAAAGAGGTGTAAAGTAGCAGGTACAGACTACAGCTCGCAAAAACACGCCAAAGTGGAGTTCACAGCTCTTCTGTGGCAGCGACAGAAATGAAACCCTGTCCAATGTAGTGTCCTAACCAAAGTCTATCCCCTTTTGCTTACTTGAAAAATAAGCAGTCTCTATTTACCTAATCTCTACAAACAGGATCCCTTCAAAGGCTGGACTCACAGATCATATCACAGACCTTTGTTGGAAGAAAGATAAAATAAATGTTACCTTGTTTCCCTGAAACTGTTAAGTCACCAGTTCTCAGCCTGCAACTACAGTAGTTAGAATCAACTCAGATCAATACTGCCACTGAAATCCAACCTTTCAAAGCACCGGCTGTAGCAGCATTGCAGGTAGAGGGGCCAAGTATCACCAGATGTGGTTGGGAAGTGCAGTTGGGAGGTTAGTGATTCAGGCTTCTGAGGAAGCTGTGTTGCAGACATATTCCAGACATTTCATGAATAACAGACTTCAGTCAGCCAGAAGTGTTCTTCCTTGACCGAGGACAGGTTGATAGATAAGTGGTGTATATATATTTATATCTCATTATCTGCTCCAAGAGGTACACTGTATGGGGCTCAGCTTGTCCAAATGCTCAATTCTAAACCTGCCTCTATTTTTCTTTCCTGTACATTAGAAGGCAAGAGAAGTGCTACCATTTTTCTTGTTGCAGTTTGGGGAACTCACAGTGCAGACCATGCTAGTTTTTATTATTCTCACATGTAGCAAAGCTCCCCTTCCCATTGTTATCCACTGACACACTGTCACTGTGGAGTAAAAAGGAAGGAGAAGAAGGTAATGACATGAAACACAAGGTTTTAACCTGAAGTTTATTCCTCTTTGGATGTCTGAGGCTGTCTGAAGCATGAATCCAGTTCTGCTGTTTAAAACAGGAATTACCCAAGTGACTCATCTCTTGCTGAGAAAGAGACCACAGGCTTGTTCATCACGTGCCAGTGCTCAGAGCACACCACCTATCCCTGTTTACAGCAAGAACCTGATTCCTGAGATTTATTCTTGGGTCTGCTGTGAATTGCATGGCTTTGGGGAAATTGCAATAAAAACTGGAAAACTTGACAACTTTAAACTGATGCTTCCATTACCATCAAGCCTCTTCCTGTGCAGATTGGTCAAGCTCCAATGCTGAAGCTGAGATTTCAAACTTGTGCTTGCTTTATAAGTCTCATTCACATAGTCATTAGCAGCATTAAACTGGGGGAGAATCTGCTATGAAATTTAGTCATTTGGTACCAAGTGCTGGCATGGTTGTTTGATGTTGTGATGGAGGCTGATGCTCCAAACCAGGAGATACCAGAGCTTTTCAAGTTCTGCTCATTAGTTGTTTCGCAATGACAAAGGAAACAGTAAGGTCTTTAATCTGTAAATAATTTTTCATTCAGGGATTTGGGAACAATCTAGAGGACACAGAATTTGTTTTGCTTTGTTTTCTCCATGAAATCCTTCATTAAAGTACTGCTCATGTAATAAAAAAATTTGGGGAGAAAAAAAAAAAAAGGAAGTGACGTGGTTTTTTGCAGAACCAAATTTGGTTCTGCAAGCAAACCAGTTTGCTTTAGTTGCAGGAGATTTGGCTTTGCATAAGAATGTTTCACATTACAAGCAGGGAAAAATAATTCTAAAACACGAGGGAAAAATTAAGTGGGAAAACACATGATAAGGTGGCCAGATGAGCAGCTAAACACTCCGACACCTTGATCTCGGCACATCAAATAGAACACATCTACTTACATGCAGACTCTGTCCTCCTCTGAAAAATACATTCCCCCCTTGGTGCACAGATACTCAACTTCAGATTAAAGCATTCTCAAGGTTGTTTGGTGGTTTTTTTTATCAGCCACTTCTAGTCACTTCCTCCAGTAACTCTCATTCCTTCAAAACGCCCCTTGATACATCAGATACAGGGCAGCACTTTGAATTCGAGTTTCAGTGCTGTACATCACCATGAATGATTAGACTTCAGCAAAAACACTGTGTAATGATAATTTCAGGAAGAGGGAGCATTAATTTTGGTGTGATACCGCAAATCAATCTTCATTTCACAGTAATTAAGTGCGGCAGCTACAAGCCTGGCAACACAAACACTACTGCTGCAGGTACCCTGTAGCAGTACTGCCCAGGCAGCCTGCAGCAATGCAAGCTACGAGCTTTGTAACCAACACAGATTTGTGGTGGGACTCTTCTGCCCAGTAATCCACACTAGTGAGACAGTATCACCACTAAAGGCTTCCCAGAACAGTGGTGGGTGCTCCATACCTGGAAACACTCAAGGTCAGGTTGGACAGGGCTCTGAACAAGCTGATCTGGTGGAAGGTGTCCCTGCATGTGGCAGAGAGGTTGGACTAGATGACTTTTAAAGGTTCTTTCCAACAGAAATCATTCTGTGGTTCTATGATTCTTCTTCTCTGGCAGCCTGTCTCCAAGGTGAGAGGCAGAGTACAATGCTAGCAAACACAGCACCTAAGGGAGTCACACGGCTCATCCAGGCAAAATGCACTGAAATCCTGGCCACAGCAAATTTGGTAAGAGCTGCAGGCAGAGGAAGGAACTAAATAGTCTGATTTGTGGTGGCTGGTTATTTTAAGGATACTGGAAAACGCATTGATGAACCTAGTTTAATAATTAAGAGCATCAAACTAAAACTTCAGGCCAAATTATGTTCTCATTTTAGTTCATTTACATCTGTGAAAATGAATTGAATTACTCAAGATCTTCATCGATGTAATAAAGCTGGTCATTTTGGCATTGCAGTCCGCGGGTACTCATTACAGAAGCTAAACCACAGCCTCGCTCCAGATGGCTTCTCTCTTCAACACAACATACATCCAAGGCACTTCAAAAACTAATCACCTACTCATCATATCCCTTCAATTAAAAATTACTCAATATTTCCAAGTGCTGGCATCCGTTTTAGAAATACCAGAAAATTACAAAGCACTTGGCCAATAATATGCAGCTTTTCCTACACTGCAGAAATATCAGCTAAACAACATTAGCCAGTTCAGCAAGGTGTGTATCTGGTATGTGGTGTATTTGAAAGTTTCTCCACCTTTACATCTGCTGCGGCAACAGACTTAGTGGGACCAGCTGAGAGCAAAGACGGATATGGAAAAATGTCTCTTACCCCATAGTGGGGACATAGATGGAGGGAATTTTTAGGTCAATTTGATTCCATCCAATGGCAAAATCTCCAAAGGCATATCCAGTATCACTCTTTTTTGATGAAGGGGATCCAGGCTGATGCACGTGTTGCCACAGAGGAGAGATCGAAGGAGGGGAGAGCTTTGCTGAGCAGTGTGGGGTTAACCAGGAGGTCTCATTCCCCCAGTAAATCACATATTTGCTTACGTGGTACTTACTCTGGTTTACATCAGAGTACAAAACATACAAAAGTAAAGAGGTGTGGACCTGAGATGATGAGGATGCTTATTCCGAGGAAAACAGAAAAATACAGAGAGCTCACTACACAGTTTTCTGCATTTCTTATATAAACTATAGACACAAAACCAACTGGGTTTTTTATTTCAATGCAAACTCCTCAGAATATCGGTCACCAGCTATTTCAGATTGAATTAATGAAGTCTCATCTCCAGGAACACAATCATTATCTCCTCTGGTCTCTGCTGAAAGACAGGCTGGGCTTTCATTTGCCATGGCTAACAGCTTGGAGTAACTAGCAATAAAGCTAAATTACACCTTTGTTGAAATAAGACTTTCTCCCTCACTGTAAAGAAAATTAAGGGTATTTTCCAGATAAATGACTGTGCATGTCAAAATCGGTTCAATATATTTAATGCCATAACCACACTTCCAGCCAGGAAAAGGTCGCTCAGCTCCACAGGAGGAGCCAATGTTTGCATGGAAGAACTGAACCAATGTGAGCAAAATCTCCCTATCCTGTGCCTTCTTGACAAGTGTCCCAGAATTCAGTGTTTTTTCATTACGCTGGGTGAATTATGGAATGTAGGTATCCTACGGTCCATAACACAGGGCCTTCCACAGTCATCTAACTACTGTAGTTTAAAGCTTGGAGCATCTCAAACTGCCATGGCAAAGGGACGGTTATTGGGAAATCAAAGCTGATAGTAGAATTCAAGAATAAAAATTTAAAAGGAAGTAGGCAGGACATTGCATGAGGCCACACGTCTTGCTCCCACTATATGGCTGCAAATGTGTCATTCCACCAAAAACGTGCTTTGCAGCAATGACAAATGTGACTTGTTCATTTGAGAATATGCACAGGCATACAAAAACATACCAGTTTCCTCTAGAGCAGCCCAATGAAAAGGTGTTCTCAACTTTCCCTTTATCACGACACAGACAAGTGCAATATAAACACAGCCTTAAAAATGAGCGTGTAGACAATCAAAACAGGAACAAAAAGTATATCAGTTTGAGTTGCCATGATGAGTTAAAGGCTACCTGTGCTTTCCAGCTCTGAAACTGTACATTTGCTTTTGGTACCTACCTCAGTGAACATTAACTGAACTTCTGCTAATAAAAATCAATTTTCTTCTCAACAGCTGAGTATGCCACAGCCTTTATTCCAGAAACCCCAGTATTTTCAGCTAGCAGGTTCACACTGTTCTAGGTTGCAGACCTCTTCTTTCAGATGGCACTCATGACCGGAGACCCAATGTACTAACTTATTTTTGCTTCACTGCTAGCAACAAGAATCACTGTAGGTCATTAAAGAGATTTGTTCGGTTGAACAGCTTCCAGAGTTGCAATGAAGTAGTTATTTAATATCCTCAGATGAAAGGTACTATGCAAATAAACAGCACTGTGTTGCACCAAGGAGGGTCCTGTGATTACCATCTTCTGTTAGTACAATAGAGGTAAATGGGCTCTAGCCTGAAGTTTTGCAATACAATTTCCTGAACAGTCTTTAGTTTGAAATAAACGCTGCTAAACAAACTACTGCCAACTTTGCCTGATAATTCTAAACAATTAACCCATGGGAAGTCAGGTTTCCTTTTCATATTTGCAGGTCAGCTGCCTTGAGACAATGTCTGAAGTACAAAGAGGCTTTCAGGGCCAGATTCTGATTTCATTCAACATGGTGTAAATCAGGAATAATCCCTTTAGAGATTAGTGGGAGTGAGATCAGGTTCAAGCACTTGGAATTAAGCACAAACCATGTGCTTGTAGGCTTATTCTAATTCTGCTAAGTACAAAGCAATTCTCCTTCATGTCCCTCTCCCGTTCTGTCTAAAGCACTCTGAGCTGAGTAGCAAAGAATGTGCTGCTGTGAACACCCAAAAGATGTTTGGCATTACAAAACACTTTTGCCTACAAAGTGATTAAATAAGCCTTGCAACTAAAAAAAACAAACAAAAGAAAAAACAACAACAACAACAAAACAAACAAAAAACCACAAAAACGAACCATACAAAAATAAAAATCTAAGAACAAACAAGCAAAAAACAAAACAAACAAAACCAACAAGCACTTCTCTCTGAGAAAAAAAAAAAAAGACACCTTCAAATTACACAAGCAGAGCAAAGATGTGTTTAAAGATCCCTCCTGATCCCCTAACTATGAAATGAACTATAGTAACCAATTCTTACAAGAAACCAACATATTTAATTACTCAAATTTACAGCATCTGGTTCTGGTTCTGTGCATATATCGAAGGAAAACATGAGCAGAGCTTTTGCCAGATGCCTGTAACATCCTTAGGAAACATTTTAATGGGAATTCCAGCATTGTTATGAATTAATGCAATGTCATCTGAAAGTTACTTGTGTCCTTTCCCTGACACTGCCTCCTTTGATAGGTCAGGCAATGAAAAGATAATCATGCCAATGAGCACCTTGTTTATTTTTAATTAAGATCAAAAGCCAAAGAGCAAAAATCTTAATGAAACTGTGCATCTCTGTGCAACTAAACAGAAAGGATATAACTTCACAATGCCTGTGGTACATCCCTGCTTAATATACAGCTTTGAGTGTGCACCTGGAGAATCCCAATGGAAGTTAAAAATCTCCATCCTACGTAGATCAAGATACAAATGTCACAAGTGATGGGGAGCTATGAAGTTATCTCCCGAGAAGCGTAGCATGAGCCTGAGCAAATACTATTTTCATTTGGTGTGGAGTGGTGTGCTGGCTTGGGCTAGTATGGGTTGTGCTTTGGATTAGTGCTGAACAGGGTGTTGATAATATACAGATGTTTCTGTTCTTGCTGAGCAAGCCTCTCCAAGGCTTTTTCTGCTTTTCATACTGCCAGGGTGGTAAGGAGACTGGGAATGCATGGGAGTTTGGGAGGAGATGTGGCCAGGACAGTGACCCAAACTGAACAAAGGGGTATTCCAGACCATATAATATCATGCTCAAGCATATGAATGGGGGGAAGGAGGAGGAAGTGGGGAACGTTTGAAGTGATGATGTTTGTCTTCCCAAGTCCCTGTTACACATGATGGGCTGTGCTCTTCTGGAGATGACTGAATACCTGCTTGCTAGTGGGAAGCAGTGAATTAATTCCTTATATTGCTTTGCTTGCAGGCACAGTTTTTGCTTTCTCTTCCATGATGTCTTTGTCTCAACTCAAGAGTTTTCCAGCTTTTACCCTTCCAGTTCTCTCTGCGATCCAGGCAGTGGAGGAGTGAGTGAGTGGCTGCCTGGTACTTGGTTGCTGGCTGGGGTGAAACCACAAGTGTTTCAGTCTCTCTGTTATGATGTTTACATCACCTATGCCCCCTAAAATAACCTAGTGAGCAGGCTGAAGGACACCTTTAATGCACGATGCCAGTACTGTGGCTTTGTTCTGCACCTCCTGGGAAAAAAAGAACCAAAATAATTTCAACTCTACCAAAACTCAAGACACTCTCTTGGTGCCTGCTGCATGCCTTAAAGATCACCCATCAGGTTTGAAACCTTTCACCACGTACTGTTGACAAGGATCCCTTATCCCATGGCCTTTGAGGACTTAAAAAAGTCTTGTTAAATATCTCACATCCCAACAACTTTGGACAGGAAGTTGAAATTCTATAGGAGCTAAAAGTGGACTGGCAAGAGCTGACATACCTATGAAAGAATTTCCTTTGGGAAGGGCAGGGTAAGTTTATAAGAAAGAAAATTTTACCTTTATTCCCACTGAGCTGGACTCTTGGACAGCAATGACTGATGGCTCTAAGGAAAGGGCTCTGCTGTACAGATGGGAAAGTCCTGTTGGCTTTGTGCAAAGAAACCACAAGCCTGTTCATAGAAGTGCCATGTGTTTTACAGATTATGAGAAGCCACAAGCTTTGTAAGTCTCAGTAAGCAGAGCTTCAGCAATTGATTCAAATACATGTGCTGAGCAACATTCCAGTGCTGACTCAGAGGGAACCATGCTGCCCACACTGTCCCTGAAAGATATTTTGGTCTTGCCTTCAACAGTCTCCAGGTAATGAGCAGATCAAGCCCTAATGAGCTCACTAGGTTTGACAAGTCTATACTCAAGGTTACTGTGCATGACCCTATTCCCTCTTGGAGAAAGGTGGAACTGTCATGCAGCCTTTGTTTCTGATGGAAGAGAGTATCATAAACAAAACACAGGACTTGATCCAAGATGCAGAAATACATTAATTTCCTTGGCAGTCAATATTGTTGGTGCCAGGCAAAACAATGCTGCCAGGTACCTGCCCAGGATTAGCAATCAGCTCACAAGACAGCATGGCAGCTGGAGGGGAAGATCTGAAAGATTGATTCTGGCAGCTATAAAAGCAAGAGGTCTTTAATATTCAGAAAAGTGTCAGTGCCCTAATAGCAGAATTTCTATCTCCAAGAACTACACTTGAGAAATGAAACCTGATGAGAAACAAAAGTAGCAAAGGCAAATTTAGATCTCTTCCCTGTGTAGAGATGAAGGACTGTGAGGGAGATGCTTTTCAAAACAAGCCAATCTCTCCCAGTCTTACCCTCAGCTTAACCCTTGGGCACTGATAGCAATATGCCACGTCTCACTACTTGAGGGAGGAGGATGCCAGCAGCACTGAAGCAGGTGGCACCAGCTCCAATGGCACCAAGTTTCACCCTGTGGAATAGCTGTCTTGTGGAGCCAGCTGGTTTCTTCTGACAGTGGGAAGGGTTACATGCAACCCTGGTAATCCCACCCTCAGTGTGTGCACCTCTGCCAAGCAAGCCTGAAACTCCCATAGGAAGTGCATCAAGTTGCCTTGGGGTCTTGTTTCATCTCCTTGGGGTCTGTTCCATGAGAAGCTCTTCACTGAAGATACACACCAATACCTTCTGTGTATCAGAGCCAGTAAATTTCCATCAAGATTGTAAAGGTGTAAAATTTGTACTGGCAGAGAACAGCCAGACTCATATTATTATTTTCCAAATTCAGAGACATGCCAGAAGTGTGGTTAGTGGCTCTAAGGACAACCTCAGGGGAGAGTTACACCTTAATGAAAAATCATTTTCCAAAACAAGGCTGTGCTTTTACTTTTTTTCTTTTCTTTTTTTTTTTTAATAAAATTCACAGAACCCCCAAGTTTGTGTGTGGTAGGATAAAACAGGTCAAAGACAATTTGAGTGAGGCTTCTTTAAAAATCCACACACAGAGGCAAAAGAGGAGAAGTTGGTGATGTGTGAGTCCCTGAGAGCTTGCCTGAGGAGGAACTAAGGATTGCTTTCTGCTGCACTTAGATATAGTATGCTCTTAGTCTGGCTTGTTCCCACAGGACAACTGTCCTTTTTCCAAAATAATAAATTGAAAATGGGGCAAACTTCTCATGTTTGTTTCTCAATTAATGTGATGATAAGTCACCACAGAAAGGTCTTGGGTATTTTAAGACAAAGAGACAAAGGTCTACTGTCCCTGGGGTGGGGGAAGATTTTCTCCAAGAAGCAGTAAAGACAGTGGCTGCACAAAGCACTTCTGCCTTAATCTGGTAAAATTCAAGCTCTATAGAGCTAGTGAAGAGACTGCAGCACCAGTCTTATGAGGAGCAGCTGAGGAAGCTGGGAGTGTTTATCCCGGAGAAAATGAGGCTGAGAGGAGACCTGGTCTCTCTCTACAACTCCCTGAAAGGAGGCTGTAGTGTGGTGGGGGTTAGACTCTTCTCCCAAGTAACATGTGACAGGATGAGAGGAAATGGCCTCAAGCTGCACCACGGGAAGTTTAGATTGGATGTTAGGACTTTTTTTTCATTAAATGGGTTGTAAAGCATTAGAACTGGCTGCCCAGAGAAGTGGTGGAGTCACCATCACTGAAAGTGTTCAAAATAAACATGCACATATGGCACTTGAGGACATGGTTTAATGGTGATCATGGTGATGGTATTGGGGTGATGGTTGGACTTGATGACCTTAGAGGTCTTTTCCAGCCTCAAAGACTTGATGATAGCATTCTTTATCCAGACCTTTTACAGGTAAAGGAAAAATGTGTGTCTTTCTTCTAAGATAGCAGAAACAAAGCTCAGCCAACAAGCTCCTCTACTTCTGCAGCAGTGGGTCAGATGAGAGCAGAGGAAGAAATGAGCAGCCTCTTCTTCTGGTGCTCTATGAAAGAGAGACATCCCCCTCCAAAGGATCTGGAATAGTAATTCTAACCTATTGATTCTTTTCCACACAAACCTCCATTTTTCCTCTATTAAAAAAATTCCAAAGTGAATTGCAATTACATAGCAACATCTTCTGCCAATACTTAACTCAGTATTGACAGGAGACTCTGGTCTTGCAGGGAATCAGCTTATTCTGAACTCCTTTGTTTCATTACTACTAGCAAATGTTTTAACCACTTCTGCAATTACTCTATCACCTTTTTCTGTTTTTCCATAACCTTGTATTTTTCCAACAGCCAGCATCCATCTCCTGCTCCTTTGCTCTTTGGTGCTCTGACCTCACAAGCAGTTATGTAGTTGCTTGAGGTTATTTTTGTTTCAAGCATTGACTGCTTTACAGAGCCGAGTTACAGCGTTGGTGGAGAAACACAGATCAGTGTCTTAACTAGGCATTTACACACAGCTTGCTTTTGTTGGTGTAATTAACTATCTGAATTCTGAACATTATGTCAAATTGCTCCCAACAAATCTGGTAGCCTTCTACCATGTCAGTGGATGATAGAAGAGCAATTGACATCACGTACCAGGACTTGAGCAAAGCACTTGACACACTGTTTCACACAACATCCTTGTCTTTAAACTGGAGAGACATGAATTTGACAGCTGTACCACTGGGTGGATAAGGAATTGGATGGATGGCCACACTCGAAGAGTTCTGGTCAACAGCTCAATGTCCAAATGGAGAACAGTACCAAGTGGCATTCCTTAGGGGTCAGTATTGGGACCAGTGCTGTTTGAAGTCTTTGTTGGTGACATGGACAGAGTAACTGAGTGCACCCTCAGCAAGCTCCCTGATGTGGTGAAGTTGGCACACTGGAGGGCAGGGATGCCATCCAGAGAGACCTGGACAGGCTTGAGAAGTGAGTCCTTGCAAACCTCATGAAGCTCAACAAGGCTAAGCACAAGGTCTTGCACCTGGGTCAGGGCAATTCCAACAGACACAGGCTGGGTGGAGAATGGATTGAGAGCCCTGAGAGGAACTTGGTTGATGACAAGCTCAACATGACCCAGCAAAGCACACTTTCAGCCCAGAAAATCAACTGTACCCTAGGCTGCATCAAAAGAACTGTGTCAGGGAAGTGAACCTGTCCTAACAAGCTAATGAAGTGGCCATTTGAGATGACAGCACATCTGTGCTCCAGCATCCTCATAATTTTATCACAAAGTTGTGAAGCTGTTGCTATTCACATATCCTGCTACCACCATATAGGCTTTTTCTCTGTGACTCCTGGTCTGAAGCAGTTTTTAATTTTACATATCTATTTTTGCATACTTTTTAACAGAAAATCTGCTGTGACAGCCACAGCAAGTCAATGACACTTTATGTTCCTCTGTGAGGCCTCAGGATCCAGGCAAGCAAAAGCAGTGCACACAGTCACATGGAAAAAGCACTAAATTGAGGTTATTACTGTAGTGCTACAAGGACTGTGCATTGTAGTAAACAAAACAGAATTATAGGTGACTTATGTAGCATCAGCCATGCTTCTGCACATCTCTGGTGACTGCATTACTCAATGGAGTGTCAGAGAGTAAATCACTAAAGCCAGTATTCCATCCCTAAAACCCTTCTCTCATTGCAGTTGAAGATTTCCCTATACTTTTCCAATTCAAAATCAAGCTGTTGGTCAAAAGGCAACATTTATATCTTTACTGGAGTTTCCATCCATTTTACAGGCTGAACTAAACCTCCAGGAAACTGAAATGCTGTTATTGACAGCTGCAAAAACTGGAGCAGAGAGCTGAGTAGGCAGACACTGATCTCTTCTCTTTGGTGACCAGTGACAAGACCCAAGGGAATGGCATGAAGCTGTGTCAGGGGAGGTTTAAGTTGGATATTAGAAAAAGATTCTTCACTGAGAAGATGGTTGAGCACTGAAACAGGGTTCCCAGGGGAGTGGTCATGGCCCAAAGCCTGACAGAGTTCAAGAGGTGTTTAGACAAATCTTGCAAGCACATGGTATGATTATTGGGGTTATCCTGTGCAGGCCCAGGAGATGGAGCCAATGAAACGTGGGTCCCTTTCAACTCCAGATATTCTGTGATAACTCAAATAATTTCATTGCAGTGATTATTGCATTCTCAGCTGCTGAACTGTGCATGCCCCTGTGTCCTGCCTGCAAACTTAGTGTCTCTCTGCTTTGTGTTACTGCTTGATCACCCAGAGATATCAGGCAGCCCTCAGCATTAGTAGCTGAAGTTTGAAGCTGAGCTTTTGTTAATGGGATGTAGGGCAAGCAAAAGTTCCCCTTCCCCTCTCAGGTTGAATTTTTAGGCTAGAATTAAGCCCAAGTTTGAGAAGAGCAGCAGGTCTATTTGTAAGATGCAGCGTGAAGCCGCAGGAGAACTGATTATATTTGCTTCTTGATAAAAGCAAATTTCAACCAAAGGGGAAAAGGAGAGTATGTAGGAGGGGAAAGAGGAGAAATCAAGAAGCAAGAGTTCTAATTCTTCTAATAAGCCTTACTAATAAGACTGAGGAGCAGGAAAGGTCCTTTCTCAAAATGTACAGAATCACCCCTGAAAAGCAGAGTGAAGCTTCCTAAGAATAATCACTTCAATGCAAAAATAGCTTCAAAGAGACAAGAAATAAGACCCCAAATTCAGATATAATATCAGTATTGACATTGGCTGGCAAACTGTGTTGGTGCAGGTCATATCAAACTGAGAAGAATCATTCTGACATTTCTGAAAGCAAACTTTCTTGGTGCTTTTAAAATGGGCAATTCTGACTACCTAAAAATTTGAAATGGACCTGGAAAGAAGATTAAGTAAACAAAAAAGTGAGAATGCCTCACTTTATCAAAACCATAATTAACTCAACCTACCTTAATTTAACTAAAGATTGTTTCAATTCAACGTAAACCAGTATTTTTATCAGCATTGTCACACACACAAAAAAAATCTAATTCAAACCATGTGCACAAATGGATTTAAGTCAAATTCTAGTAAAAAAAAAAGAAAGCATTAGATACACAAAGCAATAGTGTAGGCAGCTAAAGTCTCTCACTACTGCAGCTGAAGCTTGTATGTGTGCCCAAGCAGGTCCTGTAAAAGGCATCACCATATCTCAACAGACTAAAGGAATTTAGGATATAAGCATGAATGTCCTTATCACACCCTGACAGCTTTAGATGCACTCTAGGGTATCATAAAAGAGATAAACACTGCCAGTTCAGCACTGATTCAAGTTGCAGGTAACCCTATGCTATGTTCTTTACATATGAGTTTGTAGAAGTCTCAGGGTGAAGGAACACAGGTCTCTGTTTGATGACTAATCCCTAAGGACCATCTGTAGGATTCAGACTGCTATGTTTTAAACCAAATATTCAGATGCCATCTTCCAATTTGATCTGTGCTTTTGCATGCCAGGATGTAAGCAGGTACCTTAAAAAAAAAAAAAAAAAAAATCCAGACCTGGCCACATGCAGTGTGCTTTGAATTTGAGCTGAAGTGTGGGAATCTGATTCCTACCTAAAAATCCTGGAGGTGATGCCTTATGTTTCCCTGGCAGGGTCATATTAACTGAGCTGGCAGATTTGATAGAATTAGATTTCTTTTTCGAGCTGGTACAGCACTGTGTTGTGTCAGCACACACAGTATTTCAGGTAAGTAAGGTTAAGTCATTGATTGAAGATCCAGCCTCCAGAAATAATGTAGTGTCCTTTGAAAGGAACAACCTTTGTTTTGTTTTGGTGTACCGCAACTCTAAAAACAAAAGGAAAAAAAATCTAAAAATCCACTGATCCTGGGAAAATGTCAGTAGCAATTATCTAGTCTAGAGACATTTTAAGATTGCATCAGGTTTAATGCCTCAGTGTCACTCTGCCAATTTTTACTCTGCAGAACAACCCTCCAGAGGGATGGATAAGGAGTGATCCATTGCAGGAGAGTTTTGGGGATACCAGGTGTAAGTGAGGTCACCTCCATGGCAGCAGCAGTCCTGTATCAGGCACCAGCAAGGCGGGGAATATTGTGGTTGGACCCTGTGGGCTCCAACTAGTCTCTCACTTCTCCTCCTCCACTCAAACCCTTTGGGGTGAAAAGCTACGGAGTACTGAGCCTGCATCGAAAACTACTGCTGGGAGAAAGGACTTCCAGAGGTGAAAAAGCTACTACAAAAAAAACCAAAAACAAAACAAAACAAAAAAAAAAAAAACAAAGGCTTTAGTGAGATGATGTCCTCAGAGCAGAAAAGCTACACTTCAAGTATTTGTAACTATTTACATTGTATCTCTGGCACTCTGCGATACCTTGAGATTGTCTGACAGAAATAGCTGTGGGATCAGCCAATGGCAACACTGTGGTTTGACGAGATTAACAGATTTCCTGAAATAATACAACTCCTCTCTGACCAAAGGTTTTGTCATCTTATACAGAGGCCACAAGCTGCCTTCTTCTCAAGAAAAGATGCGCACGTCAGTCCAGATGAAGCAACTTAATCACAAGCACTTCAAAGCACAGCAAAGCCCAGAATGAATTGCTTTCCACCCTCCTCTCCCCCCAGAATTGCATTTTAACAATTACTACAGCCTTTACAATTGATGATATCCCTAATCTTAACTTATGCTTCCGAGCATATTCTACTGATATTATTGGGAGTTTCTTTTAAAACGAGTCTCCTGTCCCCCAAAGCCCCCCATTTTCCACAATCCATGGCTATTTCACAGCCCTGACACACAGGAGCTTTTCGAGCTCTGTAGGACATTTTCCACAAAGTGACTTGAGTTTGCTACTTACAAACCAGATCGTGAGACACTTGGCACCCAGTGGGAAGTGGAAGATGGAGGAAGAGGGGGAAAGATGACCAAAAGGGTGACAGCAGTTCCTCTGTGGCTGCTGTGAATGAAGGCCAGGGTGGCACAGAGCCCTTATCAGAACAAGAGGAGTCACATGAAGGGGCAACTTGAACAATTAATCAACTTGCATCCTAAATAGAGACCATTTATATTGATAATGTTATCTACTTCATAAGTTAAATGTTAGTGTCCAGAAAGTAAATATAGCTTCCTCAGGGTCAATTTTCAGTTGCCAAACACATGTTTTTAAATAGCACTGGAGATATCCACCTTTCTGGAGTCTCAAATACAACATGAGGAGTCAGAGACCCGCATTCTTCTGTACTGGCTCCAGAAGACAAGGGCAGATAGTTCAGGTCAGTTCAAATGGCACTTCATGGCTATGGTTGAGAAGTAAGATCCCTGAAGCCTGGTAGGAGATTCCCAGTTCCCTGGAGCAGATACCTACTGGGCAATGACTCAATCCTCAAACACCAAGCTGGCCCAGAGAGGGATGCAAACCTGCTCTGGATGGGCTGCAAATGCATTTGTTGATCCCACCAGAGGGACCAGGTGTACCATGCCTGCCAGGGCTGCAGAGGCCGATGGGAGCTGTCTGCTGCCACAGGCACTACAGCAGTAAGAGCAATACAAGTATTTACAGCAGCAATTTGTCTGCAAGTTCGTGTCTCTTGCACTAGTCACAGCGCTCAGGAAATATTGGTGTGGGTCAAGGAGCTTTCTCAACGTTGTAATTCCTCCAAGCTGTAAACTGATGGATAGCCCTAGAGTTTATTTTTTAGCTTGCGTAGCTCTGACTTAGATTGCCGTTTATCAGTTATGATTCACGCCATAAGCGCGATAGACAGACTTTGGTGCAGTTAGGCAAGATCATGTCAGAGAGAGGCAAAGGTATGTTTGCCACACTTCACCTTCTTCACTGGAATTCACACCCATGTTTTAATAATCTGTATGAGTAATTTCGTATAAGTTAAAAACACATCTTTCCTCTTCTTGCAAGCTTGACTGTACAGAGAGGCCATTCAGCAAATATTTTAGAGTAAATAAAAATATGTTACAGTATTTTATAGTAATATTTATATACAAATATAAAAATTACTAGTGCAAAGCTACCTGAGCTTACACTGAGAGGTTTTATGAGAGTATCTTGAGCAGAGGCTGATTATTAAAAATAATTCTTCCACTTCAGAAGTACTCCTGGGTGAAAACTTTATACCCCACTTCACCAGTTCACATTTATAATACGGAGTTCTGCTTCAGATGAGACACCAATAGTCCTATGCTGCTTTCTGTGAAGTATAAAAGACACAGAAGATAATAAAAATTCTTTAAGTTTGGTATGAGAAATAAAAAAGTTACAGAAATTCTACAAATGGCATGTGAGTTGCCAGTGTTGAAAAAAAAAAAAAAATGCATCCTTATTCAGAGTTCCCTCAGCCAGAGCCATGAAAAGCTCCACCAGGTGGTGGGATTAACATCACTTGAAATATGCTATGGAGCTGAGTTTGCTCTTACTCCTTTGCTTTTAAAAGCACATTTCTGCTTCACCATGCTTTTGAAAATACTTCTAAGAGATGGTCCTAAGAAAAATGTATTTCTGCTATCATTTAATAGCAGGATTTGCAATGCACTTAACACAAAAGATGTATTTATAACTTAGAAGATGAAACTGCCATCTGCATGACCCTAATTTCCCCTCAAGTTACTTCCAGTTTTACATAAACAAAAAAGCAAGTTGATTAGCAGATACTAAACTATATTTAGTTTTAAAAGCGACCTTCTTCAATTGAGATGCCATCGCCATTATTAGTGTTATCAAGTTTGAAAGAAAAACTGCAAAAAAAGGCTGAAAGCTTCTTTCTGGATGGGATGTGTGAAAAATTCATACAAACAGGGCAACTGAGTGCCTCCTCTGCACAATCAAACTGTGCACCGAGTGAGCCAAAGTACAAGAAATAGGATTTTTCTCTTCTTTTGCTCTTTCAAACATTATGTGCTTAAATGTTACTAGCAGAAAGGTAAAATAAATGTATATTAGCACAACTGTACTTAAAAAACTTAGTGGTATCTTTAAAGCCGGTTTGGCAGGACCATAGACCACGACTTTGTTGAGGCACAGCATATCAACCTCCTGCCACTGAAATGCTGCCCTACAGCAGCACCAAAATAGAGCAACTGAAGTGAGAAATTGGCAGAGGAACAAAGTGCCAAGTTCACTATAGATCTATGGTGGAGTTCTGATGTTTCCAGGACTATCAAGAAAACAAGTGCCTTTAACTGACGAACAAATTCCCCCTTTCTATTCACACAAAGCTATTCCCTCCCCTCACCCCAGCCTGAGTGTGTGTGTTCAAACAGATTCAAAACTGCCAGTTCCCAGGTGAGCTCAGAAAGGACCTAAAGCACAGCCGTGCCCTGCAGGTAACCATCCTGCCGTTCCCAAAAGCAGGAAAGGGGACACAGGGCTAGCCCCGGGTTCTTCTAACAGGAGAGCAGGTCTGTCGAGGCACCGTGAACAGTGGGCAGAGCACTGCTGGCTTTGGATGGAGATGGAAAATCTGAGGAGGGCTCAGCATACTGGCTGAGGAAGGTGCTGGCTGGCATGGGCGGCACAGGGTGCTATGGATGTAACAGTCCAAGTATTTCCAAGAAAGTGCTTCACACAGAACCACCCCTCCAGCTAAAGCCGTGTAAATATATACAGGAGGAGCGTGCTGCTAATTGAGTACCTTCCGAACAGCCAAGAGGCAGGAAGACTCCAGTTAAAGGAGACTCTTTATTTTAACTTATATCACTGAAGAGCACCAAAGTAAATGAACTCCTGAGGACAAGATCAAAGTAGAATAAGAGACTTTTCTTTTTATATCCTTGAATCTCCTGTCCCTTTTGCACACTGAAATTTAATTTCCTTTTCAAAGAGAGCTTTTGGAGCTTATGAAAATTGACCCAAAAGATTACAAGGGCTTTGTCACCCTTCCAATCTCCCTGAAAGATCCATAATTAGGGAGGCTTTTCCTTTAGCATATGTGCCCAGCAGGCAAATATATAATTCAGACTTACAATTATATGGATGAGTTATTTCAATGTATTGGATACATACAAGCCCAACCGCTACAAACAGTTGAAAAATCTTGTGCGACTCAAACGAGTAAATATGCACCGAGGCATTTTTTAAGTAGTTTGTTTTCATTTATGCCAAGACTGCACACAACCAGAGTAAGGACCCCAGATGTATGTTTGTTGCAGAGGTAAATATATCAAGTGCAATAAAAACAAACTGCCGACCTCGCAGATTAGTTATTTATACTCACTGGAAATTAATTCTGCAAGAAGGGAGGTGAGAGAGGATACCTAAGACAGCTAGTCTGATTTTTTGGTCTCTAACGGAGTAACACTGGCTTTCCTCGCTCGGCACACAGGCTACCCAGGAGGAAAAAAAAACCAAAACAACAAAATGAAAGAAAATCGAAAAGAAACCAGGACTCCAGCGGGATGGTACCTCCCCCTACTCCCACTCGGCGTCGGCGTGGGGCAGGACCGGTCCCCCGCAGAACAGCCTGAGGTGGGGGAGAGGGAGAGGGGATATCCCATGCCGCTGTTGCCTCTCGAGCACGGCCCGAAGGTGCCCCTCGCTCCGGAGCCCACACTGGCATTCGCCGCTTCCCCTCTGCCTCCCTCCAGCGGGGAAATCCCGGTTGGATGGGGTGAAGCCTCCCCGCTCCGGAGCGCCGGGGCACCCGCCGGGCGATGCTGCGAGCTCCGCCAGCGCCAGGGCCACCCCTGCTTCTAAATAATAGACATAATTTAAAAAAAAAGAAAAAAACAAACCACGATATCAGCCGAACGAGGAGCAGGGAGTCTGGGAGGCTCCCACCGCGCCTTTGCAGCAGTGGGGAGCGGAGCGTTTGCAGGTAAGACGGGAGGAAGGCGGGGGAGGAGGGCGGCGGGGAGGGAGGGAGGGAGGGAGGGAGGGGGTCCCGCGGTACTCACGGCGGGGCGCGGGGGGCGGGCGGGCGGCCAAGCCCCATGGCCGGGGAGGGGACGGAGGAGCGGGCGGTCGCTGCTGTCGCCGCTGCTGCCGCGCTGTCTTGTCTGTCTGCCGGCGCTGCTCGCCGAGCCGCTCCGGGAGCCCCAGCCCTCCCCTTCGCTTCCTGCCTGCTCATATAGCGCGCCCTCGGCCACGTGGACGGCGCGGGGCCCCGCCGGCTCCTCCTCGGGGCCGGGCGGAGAGGGGCGGACCCCCCGATCAGCCTCTCCATCACCCCCCTCCATCATCCCCCTCCATCATCCAGCACCGTATCCCCCTCCATCATCCACTTCCATTATCCACTTCCATTGTCCCCCCTCACCCCACTCACCACCACCCCCCATCTCATCCCCCCATTACCCCCTCCTCAGTTACCTCCTCCCCGCCCTGTCACCCTTCCCCCCGCCCCCGTCAAGGCCTCCGAGCGGAGCTTCGCGGCGAGGTTCGATGCGAACGCGGACTCACCTCTGCGAGGTGCCGGGATGAAATCCTGCTCCTGGCGGGTCCTCCCTAGAGAATTACCACCCAGGAATGTCTGTGTTCCCCCCCCCGCCCCCAACCCGCCAAACTGCTATATGTGAAATTGGGCTGCGTGGATCTCAAAGGTGATCGCAGCAGGGAAAGTGGAAAGAAATTCTGCACTCCTTGCAGGAGAAAATGTACATTGTGTCATTAGTAAAATACAGCACATAGTCCTGAATCATAAAAAGGTCAGGGTTGGAAAGGCTCTTAAAGATCTTTAAGTTTCAAATCTGCTGCCATGGGCAGGGACACTTTTCACTAGATCAGTTTGCTCAGGGTCCATCCAACCTGGACTTGAACACTTCCAGGAATGGGGCATCCACAACTTTTCTGGGCAACCTGTTCCATCATCACCCTCACAGGAAAGAACATCTTCCAAATATCTAGTCTAAACCTACCCTATTTCAGTTTAAAGCCATTTCTCTCCTGTCACTACATTTCCTTGGAAAACAATCCCTCTCCAGCTCCATTGTAGCCCCTTTAGGTGCTGGAAGGTGATATAAGGTCTCCCCAGAGGCTTTTCTCCTCCAGGCTGAGCAACCCCAGCTCTCTCAGCTTGTTTTCTCTGGAAAGGTCCCTCAGCCTTCTTCTTTCAGTCCAGCACTACACATTTTCAAGGTGACTATAAAAAACTGTAGAATTAAAAAGAATCATTAAAGAATTATTAAAGAATCATTTAAGAATCCCCCAGACAGATACATTTAAATGATAAAGTATCTGCTAAAACTATTTAACAACATAATGCTGGCTTTTTTAGTGGCAATGTGTAAAGACTGGAGCCAAGACTAGAAGTAAGGGGGGTTATAGCACCTCCAAAGAAGCAAATGATCTCCGATCTTCTCTCCTCTGCCCTTATGCAGGCAATGTTACATGCACTGTTACAGTGTTACAGTGAACATACAGAGCACACATCAGAGACCAGAACGTATTTCTGAGCTCTTAAAAACGTGTTCCTTAATGCTGGACAGCCAGTGCATAGCTCCCTTTGTGAGGCAGATGAGTTTCCAGGTTATTAATCTAGTTACCGAGACTGCCCACACTGTTGGTTTATTACATCCAGCACAACATACTTCACTGGAAACTGTAACGTGCTATGTAGGAGCTGTAAGTCATCAATCATCACTGAGCTTGTTTCCATAGAGTTATATTAGTAAAAGCTGAAGTGAGAATTCAGACCGGTGTCACATCATGTACTGCGCTGTGCAGACATTTGCATTCGGGTGAGAGTACCTGTGACAGCCTGAGCTTTCTGCTTAAGGAGCATAAGCTCATGCAAACCCTTCGAGGGACTCACCCCACCACTAAATCTGGCCTTTGGATACTGAAGAGCAGCATAACATTCTATCCTTCATAAATAGGGCTTGGAACAGATTTAATATAAAACAATAAGCATTAAAAGAAACCCCAAAACATTAGTCTTCTTTTGCAAGGAATGTATCAACAGAAGGAATTACTGTGTGGTGGAAACACCTCTTCACTGCTTCTTCCCAGGAGCTGCTTAACACTTTGCTGGAGGTGGGATAGGGCCCTCAAAGAACCCCAATGTGATCATCTGCGACAGTTTCTGTTACCCTCTTAGCTTGATACTATCATACCCTCAGGCAAATTAATTGAATTTGGTCCTTTGTTTCCTTAACAATAACAGTGGGTGAGTGGGTCTATTTCATGAAAAAAAATCTCTGGAGGACAGCTCACCAGTAGTAGGGTTGTGCATCATGTTTGGAGATTTCTCCCAGGCATTTTTGAGGGGATGAAGGGAGTGAAAGGATGATGAGGGCTCCAGAGCATATCCTATGAAAGCAACATGGCCTGGGGAAGGAAGAATCTGAGCACTCTGCATTTCACTGCCTGCTGTACCACACCCGGTCTGCCCATGAGTTCAACAGAGAAAAAGAATGAATGTAGTAAACAGGTGATTTGTCATCATACCGCATACAAAGTTTTGCTAGGTTGTGGAAAGCTTAACCCTACAGTCAAGAATGTCCTAACTAATGACAGTTAATCAACATGACACTGGAATGGGTTGCCTGGAGAAAGTGGGGATGCCCCATCTCTGTAAGTGTTCAAGGCCAGGCTGGATGGGGCCCCGAGCAGCCTGGTGAATCCTTATGGCCCCTTGCAGACATTCTATGATTCCATGACTGAAGAAAAGGAGCAAGAGATAATACTTTTTTTGTTTGTTTGTTTCCCCACCTGCATTTTCAGTCCTATCTCTGCACCATTTCTCTGGAACACACAAGATACGGCACGTCCCTCCAGCCACACCAGCCTTGGTTACAAGTGCAAGGAGGAGATACAGAAGTGAGCTCTGCAGTGGCTGGGTTTGATCACAGAGACTCCTTTCTGTAGTGCAAGGCAGAAGAGGAGTGTGCTTTTCCCAGAACTGCCTCAGGGAGGTATGCCACAGTGATGTGGGTGTAGCAGGAGAAGTGCAGAGCCTGGAGTAGTTCCTCAGGTCTCTGCTAACCCTGGCTGAGCCAAGAGCAGAGAACAAGATTGAATCCTTCTGAAACAGCAAGTGTGGAACCTATTTCTCTTTGTTGTATCAGGGTTGCACTCAGTTAATTCCGTTGGATGCTCTCAGCTTCCCTGGTGCACCCCAGTGAGCGCGCAGGTAACAAGTGCTCTCCGATAATGCCATCGTAATTACAGCGGGTCCAACCCAGTGTGTTGAATCTGCTCCCCCTTATGCTGTAGCATTTCTCTAGCAAGTGTCATTTAGACGATTTTGGGAAAGAATCCAGAGTTTGTTTCACAGACAGTATTTCCTCAACAGCTCAGTGAATACGGAATAGTTTGAACTAACCATGCAAATCTCACTCGTCTTCTTATATAGAGAAACTATATCTACTCTAAACTCTGGGCCAGAACTTTCAACTGCTGATGGGGGATAGCTATGCAGACTTCAAAGGAGCTGTATCAGCTTTCACCAAGTGGGGATCCAGCCCTTTATTCATATTTTAAAATTCAGAAACTGTGCCTAGGTAAAGCAATTTTCTCTATATTTTTAAGTAGCCAGTTTTTTATTTTATAGCTGTTCCCTCAGTGGCAGGATTGTTTCTCGGTAGTCAGTGTTTAAAGGCCCTTCAAGGCTGAAGGAATTAGAAATGAATAATTTAAAGCTGGTCTATGATGCATAATTTTTAACATATGTTTTACAGGCCATGTGGAACAATTTTTTCTGACTTGTCAGTAGATATTTTACAAACATGCTGTGCTGGAACCAAAACCTTTTTTATTTAAGACTCAGATTTGAGCCCTCCTGTGCATCGACGCAGCAGTGTGCTGGAGCCTACAAGCCATAACAAGGAAATCATTATCACCAGCACTGATCAGAAAAGAGCAGAAAGGTAGCAATTGCTTTCTACCTCTTACACACACTGTTAAACTAGATGGGGGCAGAACTATGGCTCTCCCATCTCAAGAAGCCTCATCCCGAGGCAGAGACAGAGGATATGTGATTTGTTTAATCTGAAGCTGCAGAACGAATGGACCCAGGCGGTGCTGGAGAAGGAGGCATGAGACGTGTTTGCTTTTGGTTATTTCTTGAAGGTTGATTGGACTATTTTTATGCCAACCTTCAGTTAAGTCCCTAAACAATGTAGTGCTTGGAATGTCATCTTAGTAATTCCTGGCAGTTTTAATAGGCAAAGCTAATTGCTGGTGAATAACAATGATTCACCTTTTAAGGATTTCATTTCTTGTCCCTTCCTAACTCCTTGCAACAAGAAAGGGAGGAGGCATCTACTCTGCAGATGCTCAAAATCAGCCTTAGTTTCAGCCTTCTCAACTGGTTTCCACACTCTTCCTTGTTTTCCTGGATTGTCTAGCTTTTCATTTCTATTTTATATTTTCTTCATATTTGCAGCTAAAAGTAAATTGATTTGGTTATTCCAAAAACTCTTTGGGCCCAAACCCAATTTCTAGTATTTCAGCAAGTTGTAAAGTTAGGCACAGCAGATTTAGGCTTGTGTTTGCTCCTCCCTTCACTTGCTCTCCCTTCAGTTCATAATCTGTCATCTTTGAAACAAGCCAATTGCCATTGTGTCTAGAAGGAGTTAAAATAGAAAATCAGCATTTGGTGTGTACGTTGTTGCCAAGAAGCTCTTTCTTCTCGACTGTGTAAATAAATTGTCATTTAAAAATGGTTGACTTGCTCTAAAAGATGTGCTCAGTGTTACCACTGCATTGTGCTCCCACTGGGAGGACAGAGGAGAGGATCCAGGAGTGTGGCCAGTGAGTGTTCCATCCCCAGCTTCTCCTACTGGTTCTGTGGAATTGTACTGTTCTTCACACAGGCCAAACTGGATAGCTGGATAATTCCTGTCTCAATGAACATAGCAGAGCCAGTCCCCAGGCCAGGACCAAGCTCCACACAGGTGGATCTCTTGAAAAGTGATTTACTGGTAAGTCTATATATTTTTATGTAGCTAATCACTCATGTTTGTTATGTGTTACACAGATACACACCTATTGACTGGCATGACTAGATGTGAAAGAGATTAAATACTTCCAAACTTTATAAACATGAAACTAAGAATATTGACCACAGATGAACTGTACACAATTTATTTTTTCTGACTGGCAAAAGAGACAAATGGTATATGTATATCTGTATATATGACAGGTGACATATATATATCTTACCTACACTGTGTTCTGTATTCAAATGTGTAAGAGGCACTGCCCTTATCTCCCATAACCTGCTACAGCAGTACACGGTGCTATCAAATTTTTGACAGATGTTGCAGAACTGTCTTAGTCTTCCCTGATCCAAAGTCTACTGTGAGCCACTGGTAAGAGTGCAGGTTTAAAACAGGGGTTTAGATCACATCCTCTTCACTTCACAGGGCCAGGCTATGGCAATGAAGTGCATTAAGAGCAAAGACAAAAGAAATAAAAAAAACACACAATATCCTTTCCTGCTTGCTCTGGGAGTTCAAATGGTGAGGAGCTGCAAGAGCTGAGTGGTACTGACGTGCTCAGTGCTCTCAGCATTTGTTTCACAGCACCTACGTGCAAGACCACATCTGAGACAGCTTTGACATCAGAGCAGGATTTCTTCTGAGGCCAAACTGTTACACAGTGACATGTTTTTACCTGCTAGGACTCATTAGTGTTGTATATCGGAGCACTGGCCATGGGTGAAGGTTGTGATATGGTGCAATCCGCTCTCAATAAATGTCTGAGAAAGTCTGTGAAATCTTTCAGTATTGCAGCACACAAAACCGCACAGCAAACACCACGAGCCTGATTTGCAGAAATATTCGTCAAATCTAGCAAATCACACATCTCACGTAAAAAGTAATCCAAGCTATGAAATACCTCTTTGCTCTTGTACTCTTACGTAAATGCAAGTTTTGCTGCAAGGACAGTATAAAGCCTGAGAGGACTAATAATCACTAAATAAGAATAAAGCACCATGGGGATGTTAAAATAGATAAAACTATAATACAGGAAGTGGTGGCATCACCATCCTTGGAAGTGTCCAAAAAAATGAGTGGACATGACATGTTGCAATAAGGTTTAGTGGCCATAATGGTATTTGATTGAAGGTTGGATTTGATGGTCTTGGAGGTTTTTTCCAACCTTAATGAATCTATGATTTTATCTCTGTCAGGATACAGGAAGATTAAATTGGTGTAAGAAACATTAATTGGCCATAAATATTTTATTGCAGAACAAACAAATGGCATAAGCACCTAAACTGAGGGTAAAGGTAAGTAACTACAGGGCAAAGAGACAGCTATGGTGTACTGCCTGTGTGTTTCACACACATGGAACTTATTCAATCTCTCCAACATAAATGACCCTTCTTAGCAGTCCAGGCATCACGTATGGAACATCATAACAGTAACATTAACTTGATTTACGTTTGTGCATCTGGATCTCACAGCTCCTTGAGTACCATTTATTCCAGAGCACAGACTTGAAAATACGTGCATTAAGTGATTGGGAAGTTATTAGCATCGTTTAATTTTATTTAATTTCAGCTGTCCCTGAGGACAGTCAAGAATAAACCAGAAGGTGAAATTAGACTTAGACCCAGAAAAATAAATGTTCTTGATTAAGTTGAAGTGTCTATTAGGCTTCTGTTTTAAGTTTCCAGCCTACAAGAAGAACAGCAAGCAGAGCCTGGTAAGGAAACATTTTGACAAGAATGCATTTTTCTGTGGCTCCAACAAAATAAATATAGTAACACAGAAGAACCTTTTCAAAGTCAGGCTTATGTGTTTGTCTGATCAGCAGCAGCAAACCGTTTCATCTCTCCTGAATGTCACAGAAGCACGCAAGTTGTGCCACCGCGCAGTTTTCGAGACAAATGTTTTCCCTCAAAGGGCATCGCACACATACCAAGGGCTGTACATGCTGCACTGAGTCAAACACACTAACAAAACAAAATGCTAATTCCATGTGGAAGTCATCCTCTGGGAAAGCTGTGGATAAAGCAGTGAAGCACACCTGGCATATGTTAGTCACACAGCTTCATTCAGTATGGAGGGGTATTTATGTTCAATGGTAGGAAAGCAACATAATAAGCTAGGCAGGATAGAAAAGTTTGTGTGTTTTTCCTTTCCTGCTACATATATAGGTTAAAATGACTTTTAGCAATCCCTTCCACCTACTGGGATAGGCTGGGAAAGGATAAATGGCGTGGGCAGAATACGTCCAGGGAGAGACACTGAGCACTTGTGCTGGGCTAGTGCTGAAGATCTGCTTTTAACCCACAGCTTGGAGCTTGGTGTAGGACAGAGCAGCTCAGATGCTACTGAAAAAAACCCAAAAACCTAACAAAAAACGGTCTAGGAACCAATTTCTCAAACCTTGCCTAGAAAATACTTATGTCACATTACTTCCCTGTGCAAAAGCTAGCACAATGCTTTACTAAAACAGCACTAAGTCACCTGTAATGCTGGTTTAGATCTGGTATTAACAAATCAGCATTTACAGGAGATCTTGTCATCAAAGGTGTCTTTGGAGTAGTGGGTCATGGCTTTTTTCCACTTAAGTTGCATGGTAAAATAAAAAGCAAAACTACAAATATAGTTTCCTGATTGCAGAAGAGAGAAGTTGGGTAAACTAAGGAATTGTTTTAATTATTAGAGATGAGAGCTGGAGAAAAGGTTTCAAATACTTCAAAATGGTCTTACTATAAACCAAACAGGTGCTGCATTCGGAGCATAACCTACATCTAGGAAATGGAAAAACAATAAAGTGATTTAGAAACCAGAGAACCATTAATCTAATCTTAATACAGTGTGATTTCTTAGAGCAAATTTAGAAGAAAAATAATATTTCAGATCTGGAAATAAATACAAAACAGGATAAAAAGCAAACTTGCGTTTAGCAGAGAGTTTATTTGAGACAAGAATTCTCAGCAAAAGATTAGTGAAGGATATTGTGTTTACCTGGGCTTTGATTAAGCAGATGAAAGGTTCTACTCAGATAATTGGCTGTTTTTTCAGAGGCTAAGGGAGGAACCAGACTGGTAGTGCAGAGTCCATGTGTGCTGAGCACAGACTACCCTGCAGCTGAGTTGAGAGCAGCCCTGAGAATAAGGACTTGGGGATGTTGGTGGATGAGAAGCTCAGTGTGTCCCAGCAATGTGCTCTTAAAGGCAACATTGTCCTGGGATGCATCAAAAGCAGCGTGGGCAGCAGGTTGAGGGAGGTGATTCTGCCTCCCTACTCTGCTCTCGTGAGGTCTCACCTGGAGTCCTGTATCCAGCTCTGGGGTTCCCTACGTACAGAGGGTATGGACCCCTTGGAATTAGCCCAGAGGAAGCCATCAGTATGATCAGAGAGTTGGAGCACCTCTCCTATGAAGATAGGCTGAGAGGGTTGGGGCTGTTCAGCCCAGAGAAGAAAAAGTCACCGGGGAGACCTTATAGCACCTTCTGGTATCTAAAGGGGCTACAAGAGAGCAGGAGCGTGATATTTTACAAGGACATGTAGTGATAGGACAAGTGGGAATGGCCTTGAAATGAAAGAGAGTAGATTTAGATTGTATATTAGGAAGAAATTCTTTCCCATGAGGGTGGTGAGGTACTGGAACAGGTTGCCCAGGGAAGCTGGATGCCCCATCCCTGGAAGTGTTGAAGACCAGGTTGGATAAGCAACCTGATCTTGTAGAAGGTATCCCTGCCCATGACAGGGGGGTTGGAAAAAGATGATCATTATGGTCCCTTCCAGCCCAAATTATGGTTCTATGAAGACACAGAGGAAGTGAAAGTGGATTCAAAATAGCGTCCCAATAATAAATGGGAACCTTTGAACATTTCCCAGCCTCCTACGATGTCACTGTTTATTCCTGGTGCTGAGGTGCTCACCTTCACCACTGCAGCAGCCCAACTGATCTGCAAGGCTCTGCTTGCAGCCAGGGTGCAAAAACAGGTCTCTGCCCCAGCCCTGGAGCAAAGTGCACATCCACTGTAGTTTAAAACGCTGCACAGCACATCTCCATGAGTCAAGGTGTCGTGTCATCCAAGACAACAGGATAAAAGGTAAGAGATAAACCCACCACTCAGGAAGAGGAGATATAAAGCACAGAATCATGAAATCATTAAGATTGAAAAGGACCAAGATATGTGTAGGAAGTGTTACCTGGGCTGGGAGGTTAATAGCTGGAAAGCAGTCAGTAAATTTAATAGAGTTGTCAAGCTGTGCTTTAGAGCAAGGTAAGAGTGAACCTCAGCCTTAGAAATTTATAAAACAATCTGCCTTGGGATAAGAGCTCCAATGCTTCCAGTGTAGGAAGGGAAAGATTGTGGTGTACAAGATGACTTTAAGCTGCTAGCAGGATAAAGTCATGAAATGGGCAAACAAGATTTGCTCAGCCTTGTAAAATGAATGAAAGCTCATGGGGAATCCAATTGCTGTCGATTGACTGGGAAGTAAATGTCAGGGAAGTGGGGAATGTATAGTAGCTAAAGAATGAGTATCAGGTGCAGGTCGATGTATTCAGGCTTTAAATTAAAATTATGTTAGTAACTATCATATCAAAAGTCAAAAAGATGCAACAAAGCCTCCAGGAAGAACAAGTTCTCGGAAGTTTATGTGTGGGTCCTGATGCACTCCTTACAAATATATTATATGGTTTCTTGTACAAGAAAACAACCTACCATAATACATTAGACCTACACCTCCTTATATAAGGAGGCATAGCTTGATGTTCCCAGAAAACTATTTCTTATTTTACACCAAGGAAAATGTGCAAAGGAAGAAATAATATGTGTAAACACACGAGGACAGAGCATAGTGCATGGATCACCCCCCAACTAATCCCATGATGCATTAACTCTGCTCCACAGAGGAGTCAGAGGAGTTGGCTGGCAGCAGCTCATGTCAGGCAGTAGAACATGTTCTACTGAATTCTCTAAGATCTAAATTGAGTCAGCAATGCAGAGCTCAGGGCAAATATTTCTCATTATCTCAGAAACCAGGTGGTTATGGGCACCAATACCACCTGAAAGGGGCTGAACAAACTCAATACCTCTAACCTCCATTTGTCACTTGAAGTAAATACAAGACCAAAGAACCATCGATTCCAGGGACAGCAGCTCAGATGACTTGCTCTATTTTGCTTGCAAAATTGTTCCTGTCTGTGCAGGTGAAATCTTTGTGCTCACTGACATTATTATATAAAATGCAGTTATTTTCAAAAAGGATTATCTCTTTTTTAGCAAACAAAAGAACCTGCTGTATTTCTATCTATTTATTTATTTATTTCCCTGGCAGAACAGAGGAGAACATAGACTTTTAAGTATAGAAAAGTATATAGGTTTTAAAAAAAACTTAAGACAGGGACAAGCCAAAAGTTCTGGACAAGAAATCTGGTCTGATTTATGGAACAACAGAGTTTTATTCAGCTTAATAGGCTTATGCATTTAATCCATATTAAGTGGAACTGGAGTACTGGTGTTTCAGAAAGACATTGGAGGCTCCCATAGATCAAGAAGCCACCTCTTCTCTTCTTCAGCAATGTCTTGTCTTGCTCATTGTACAAAACTTCTCACTTTGTATTTTCTTTGCTTTGTATCTGGTTTCAGCCTCCTGTAGATTCCTGTTTCTCTATGTAGTCTGCTTGTGATGAATTAAGTAAACTGAACTTTTTCTATCTCTCACGTAGGATATATCTGGCCAGATGTGCACTTGTACCCAACAGATGGCTGTTCAGCACTAGTCACCATCCATTTGGAGTCAGCTCAGAGAAATGAGCCCTTCCAGGGTGAAGTTCATCTCATCCCAAAGGGAATCTTTAAGCCAGACCAGATAAATGTCCCTCACAGCATTCCTTTCTCTCTCTAGCAACAATCAAGGAAGCCTGTTCTGGCTACCTCTCATGTCACTCCCTGCATTACAGACTTCTATATTTAGGCAAGATGAATCTGACTCCTGGGCTAAGTCATTTTCCCAGCTTTGAATCATTTCCTTGGCTTCCTCCTCTGCACATCACACTGATGAGGGTTTGCAGATCTCCAGCAGATGCGTGGCATTAATGCCTATGTATGAGGAGGCCTCACTCTCGTGTTCTGGGAGTGCACACAGGGGCAGTTCCCTGAAAATCTAGTTAGGGAGATAGAGCTGGATTTCGATATGTATGCTGTCCATAGCCTGTACTTGCTATTGATTGCACTTTTTTAATGAGTTGCATGTGGCAGAGATGAGAAAACGCCTTAATAATTATGGTCCCCCTGGAAAAAGAGCAGATTATGTAACTATTGATCTTGATATTTTTGTTCCGTATTTGTTTTGCCGTTTTTTCAGTACTAAAAACCACTGCAGTATCGCAGGCTTCAGCTCCTTCCATCCAGCTTAGTTTCCAACATTAGCCATTCAGCTGTATCTACTCATACCAAGCTCAGCCACCAGCCCAGCCAAACAGCTGCCAGGTGTTTTATTTTTAAATAAATACTTACATCTGTCAAGTTATAAAGCAGAGAGCAATGAATCCATTCTTGACGTCTTTTTCTTTTTTTCCCTGTCACTTGAAGAGAACATGCTAAAAATTACATACTCCCTGCAACAAAAGCCAAAATATTTGTGTACCTGGGCAGGTTCCCTTTAATTCATTCAAAATTTGTTTAAGTGCTAGGGTATTAATCCTCCCTCCATAGTGGTTTATTAGGTCTGGAAAAAAAGGAGTGTAAGGATAATCCTCTCTTGCTCAAAGCCTTATCCCTGTGTTAAGAATGGCTAGTTGGAATGTTCTTATGTATAAATATGATTGATATATTTATATATTGCCTAGTTGCGTGGGCAGCAAGCATGGCTGAGGAGAAACTTGCAGGCCTTTCTGGCTGGGAGAAATAAGAAGGAATTTTCCCAACAGAGCCCTGCTGTTCCACTTGGGGGTCTTCTACCACAAGCTGCAGGAACAGCTCATGTTAGCCCTGACCCATCTGTCCCTCTCATGCCTCTGTCTTGCCCACTCTCTGTGCATCCCTGTCTTCTTCCCTCCATCATATTCTCTGGCTCTGATTGCAGACACTTCCAGGGAAAGGAACAACACTTTTGGACCAGTGTTGCCATTTTTTCTTACCTGTGTCCCCACAGATGTAAAGGCCATGTTAGAAAACCAATTTTCAGCCTGCATTTGCTGCATCATCTGACATCAGCTACCTCCTTAGCTATAAACTGGCCCAATACAGACAAATGAAAGTAAATTCATTATGGCATTCATTATGCTGTCTTCTTATGTGCTCTTACCATGGCTTTTGGGACAGAAAGAATGAATCGCAGTAGAGAAGGGATACAATTTTTCCGTATATTACTGTGGTCAGTGAGCTGGGATCTTCAGGTGAAGCCACACTATTCCCTTGCAGCTCCATGTTGCTCTAAAAGTGATTTGTATCAATTTAGTTTTAGTTGGTAAGTATCAAGTTCAGGTAAATCAATATAAGGTGGTCCTGCATTGATTTGAGACAAATCATCAATGAGTTGTGCTGGTTTAAATAATTGTTTTCAAAACCTTTGGGAACTTTAGTTAAAAAGTGGCACATAGGGCAATGTGAGAGCTACCGATAAACCAACTATTTTTAGTGATGGATCATCTCAGGGGGTAGTAAAGACTAGGCAAAAGGGAAAATCTTGTGGGATAAATGTGAAAGTGTTAAAGACATGAAACAATTCAGTAAGAATTCAAACCATGTGTGGTATTTTGAAGCTAATCTTTACTTAGCTAATATAATCCTGCTTTAAAAAAAAAAAAAAAAGGAAAAAGAAAAAAAAAGAAATAAGAAAAAATAAAAAGGAAAAAAAAAGTAGGTTTTTAATTTCTTCCTTTATTTTTCTGCTTTTCACATTGGAAAATTTTTATAATCTTCTGTTCACAACATCACACAAACAACCCTGTGACGATTGGAATAATGTTTCCTGGAGGATTAGGGGAATTTGTAGGAAGAATCATTGCTTCATGCGGGAACAATTAGGCACCATTGCAGACATCTTTGTTGCTTAATTTCTTTGTGCTGGTACCTTGATTTGTTTCTCAAATTTAACAAAGAATGGTATGAAGCAACTAAAAATCTGAAATTACAATGTAACCATATGGAAATATTAAGTTAAGGAAGTCTAAGCACTTAAACCAACTGTTCAGGGTATTTTCCCCTTAATGTGCTTACATAAATCACATTAGTTTTTATGAGAGTTATTTTTCAAATTTATAGACTTTTTCAGATGGATCTTAATCTCCCAAGGTAACATATGCAGCAGCTGAGTGTATTTCTGCAAATTAAAGACTCTGGAATTCAAATTTTAACTCTGACACTGGATTCATGGATGTCATTGCATAAGCAAGTTATTCATGGACTTTTGGAAACAGCTTTTACGTTTTAATGCTCAACTTCAGAAAGCCGAATTGTCATTTCTGAATACCCAGCACTCAAGTTACTGATTTAACAAGCAATGTTTGTGTGGCAGTTCTAGAACTGGTCTGTGCTATGGCTTCATCTCTAACAAAATCTAAAGGGGCGAAAAATCACTGCCACTGTTTGAGCAAACACAGTGCATAGAAGTGCTGTCTGTTTCACTGAAATCCCCCATTTCTGGAAATAGCTTATTTGGGGGTGTTGTGGTTTAACCCTGGTAGTCAGCTCATCCCCTCACAGTGGGATAGGGGAGAGAAGTGGAAGGGTAGAAGTGAGAAGATTCGTGGGTTGAGTTAAAAACAGTTTAACAGGTAAAGCAAAAGCCACATGCCCAAGCAAAGCAAAACAAGGAATTAACTCACCATTTCCCATGGGCAGACAGGTGCTCAGCCATCTTCAGGAAAGCAGGGAATCTGCTTCTCAGGGATGTCTCTACCTGGGAAGAAAAACACCATCACTTCCAATGAACCCCCTTCCTTCTTCTTTCCCAGCTTCATGTACCGAGTGTGATGCTGTAAGCTGTGAAACATCCCTCAGGTCAGCTGGGGTCAGCTGTCTCAGCTGTGTCCCTTCCCAGGTCCTTGTGCACCCCCAACATCCTCACTGGTGGGGTGGGAGAAGGAGCAGAAAAGGCCTCGACTCCATGTGAGCTCTGCTCAGCAGTAACAAAAGCATCCCTGTGTAATCGACACTGTTTTCAGCACAAATCCAAAACACAGCAGCACCATATGAGCTGCTATGAAGAAAATTAACACTATCCCAGGAAAAAACAAATGCACACGGGAATATCTTATAATTTAGAAAAACAATGTTTCTAAATAATATGTCTGGCTTTGATGAATTAGATTAATATTTATGTACTTAAATGTTTATATTTATATAATACTACTTATATATAATGTTAATATATATTCATTGTACTTTTATTTCTAGATTTTGCTAAGAACCTGTACTGAATATGCCCTGGAAGTTCAGAAAGCAGAAGGCAACCCAAAACTTTCCAACATTTATTACAATATTAAGTGCAGAGTTATTTTAACATTGATTTGGAGATTTGGGGATGACCTAGTTCACCCTTTTTGAATTTTGCATATTGTGAAAATCAATAAGAATCTCTTGAGTGCATTTTGGAGCCATGTGGGCTGACTTGTAGCTCTGCACAACGCTGCAGAGAGCTCCCATGGAGCTGGCAATGCCCTGTGCCTGCAGATCACAGCACTTCGAGGGTCTAAGCAGAAAAGTCAAGAAGTAGAAACCAGAAAAAGCCCAGGGCTCTGAGTACCTCACACATCCTGCCAGCCCAAACAGATTTTGCCCTGGAGCCCTTGAATTCACCTTTTACCAACCTTTCTGCAAGACTCCTTATGCAGGTATGGATGTAGATTTTGGAGTCACAACTTGCCTTTTACCTCCTAGGTACAACACCAACTTCACTGTACCCAGTGAGGGACACTGTCTGGAGAGTGAATCTAAATATATTTATAAGGTGAAAGTTCATCACAACAAGGCTGATGAATAAAGCAGCACAAACCAGGGAGGTGTGCTGCCAGCTAGAGGATGGATCCTGACTCATATGTCATTCAGTGGTTAAGCATCTTTGAATATTGGTTTTAGCAATTCATCCCACCCTAGTGAGCCTTGGAAATTCCTCAGAAAAAGGAGAACAAAAGGCTGACAGAAGGTCAAAGCAGTCACCAAGGAGGTTTTATCTCACCCTTCATTCTGACAGTGACTCACACAAACACTCAGCTGCTAGCAGCTGTGATAAGATGCTTTCAGCTGCCACCCCTCAGCAAGTCTGATGGATGGAGACCACCTCTGGAACGTGTTTCTAGAAGAGGATTAGCTCCTGAGGGCTGGGGTTTGTTACACATGTGAAACCTTTTCTCTTGGCTAAGAGACATCAGCTAACAGCTTAACTTCTGAGCAAGCTCAGGGCCTACCATCATCCCTCTGAGGCAGGAACCAGGCCAGTTTTTCTGCCAAGAGATGGTTAGTCCTAGCTATGACATGGGAGCTGTGGGTTGAGAGGTTTTCCAGGGCAAATCCAAGCCCACCCTCTAACATCTTCTTGAGGGCAGTGAGGTGTTATCCATCACTGGATATTTTTACTCAAGACTTTGAGTTTAGGCTGCCTCTGTGCCCTTCTAAAGGGGCTCATGCTCAGCCATGAGCCACGTTCTTGATGTGGGAAGCACTGGTGAAGCGCTGGTGTACATTACACAGCAGAGACAGCCATGACGGCTCCTGGAGGGCCTTACTGCCACTATTACTCTCTTTTTGCCCTACATAATGCCTGCTACTATCAGGGCTGCCCTGACCTTAGTTTCTCAAGTCCTACCAGCCTTGAGAAAGCTTTATGACTGCTTGGATCTGCATTTTTAAATACTTTGCCTTCTAGCTGTAGCTTAGTTGCTACACTCTAAAAAAAGAGCATTTCCATTTAATTTCAGGCTTTCATGGCTATGAAGTGTTTTGAATAACCAGACCTTCTCTTTGTTTCTTCTCTGACGTGGGTAGGTTGGATTGGTCAGCGCACATGAAGTGCCACAGCTGCCCAATTCACTGTGTTAGTGACGTGGACCCGCGATTGTGCAACTCACAGAGACAAAGTGGACATGCAGAATTAAGGGGAGAGGCATTGTAACGTGATTACACAGAATGTTTTTTAGCCTGTCATGTGCTTCGTGTTTATTTTGGAGAATACTGTATTGTCTTTCTTTACCTAAGCAGTCAAACAGAGCTCTGACTCCCAATCTGCAGTGCTGGAAGCAGACAAGTACATCCCAAATGGGAAGGTTACCTGGATTACATTTCAGTGAGACAAAACCTACTGCTGTGTGCTACAGAAAAGAGCAAATTCCCGTCCTATTTTAATGGCAGGTGACACCTGTACTGCCAAATAGATTGCTCAATGAGCTTTTTAAAATAATCACCTCAGTGTAGCCCAGATCTCATTCCCACCTCCTCCTTGGTCTCTTTAGCTGCCATGGAGAGGGAAGGGCTGTGTTGTGTCAGAAGGGCAGCAGGATTCCAGTGCACAGTAACAGCAGCCAGATTTCCTCAGCTTAAATAGCATTAAAATAAATTCTTTCATTGAAAAAACCCCAAAACAATGGAGGATAAGAGGAAAGCCTGTGTGAGGGAGTACAGCAGGTCAACCAGCTGGGTCTGTGCCATCCTGTGCAAAGGGAAGTTTCATGGGAGACAGTTTACTTTGAAATGCAGAGGTCTGACTGAGCTGAAAGCTGAAAGCTCAGACACATCTGTGCATGTCCTGGAGGGCTTGTTGATGCATGATCATTGGGCTGCTTTACACTGGTTAGAACAATCAGTGAATTTATCCTAGAGTTGTTGCCTTCATGTTGTTAGAGAACTTGATGTGTTGAAGCCTCCCCTCTTTTAGTCTTTCCACATTCTCACCTGTGTTTCCTTTCCCATTTCCAGGAAACACTTTTGAAACAGCTCAAGACAGTAATTCCTCTTCCTCACAATAACCATGGATAAGCAATTTGTCAGCCTCACAGGTCTCCACAGAGAATTCCCTCTGCAGCTCACAGCCTTCTCTGCGCTCTGCATTGGCCGTTGGAGAGCACCTGAAGAGCTTCAGACTCAGTAAGAATTGGAAGAAAATCCAAAGGTATAACCCTCCATAGATAAAGAACCCAAATACATCCATAAATCTCAGCTGTGGTTTTCAATGTTACTTAGGAAAGTGGGAGTTTTAAGATCCCAAACTTCTTAGGTAATTCAATTATCCCCCATTCTTCCCTCTCATTCTTCCCTTTCCCTTTTCCCTTTCCTTTCCTTCTAATTTTGCCAAAATTTCTGCATCTACAGACACTTCTCAAATTCTACCCATAAATGTATTTCCACCCTGACAGTCTGTATTGTTCTGGCGCTGATTAGTGCTGCAAGCAGCAGGTAATTTATCTGCTAGGAGGACTCAACATCTTCCTGACACCACTACTATTACCCAGAGCTATGTTTATGATTCCTTTGCAGCAGCAACCATGCAATGGGCCCCACTTCCCTCTCCTTTTCTGAGGGCCCCACGGCTGCAGGTGGGCGGTTTGGGTAATAACAAGGGCACTTCTGCAAACAACCAGCTGTGAAGCGACACATCCTTGCCAGCAGAAAGCTCTGCAGATGTTCTCAAATCTCCCAACAGAGTAAACATTTCTGTGCCATCCTAGCAGGGAAGTAATCCTTGTTATGGTACACCTGAGCTCCTTTGTTTTTTTTCTGGAATATGCTGGAGCACAACTTTGTGTGCCACAGTGATCTGCACCAGGCAGACAAACCTGCTGACTGAGCCACCAGTGGACATAAAGATTTATTTCTGAAGAAAAGGCTGAGCAAGATAAAATCGTCATGGCAATGTTCAGGTATCTGAGGCTCCGGAGAACATGAACAAGCAGCAGGGTAAAGCCAGACACCATCAACAGCTGAGTGGGTAACTCACAGCAAACCACAGTTTTGATTAAGTTCAGCCTTTTTCCAGCCACAGACAAATTGCTAAAGCTCTTGGAAGTTCCCTTCTTGCTTCTGATAATTACAAATTGAGTCCTTTATGCAGAAGACCAATGTGCATACTGTGCATTTCTGAAATGCCCTGAAGCCCTGGAGACAGAGGATGTTACAACATTCAGAGCATTTCAGAGACTTTGAGGACTTTGTCACTGGGTGAATGCCACCTACTTTGAAGACTTGCTTATTTTCAGTCAGGAGAATAACAGAGAAATGCTTTTATCTCCTGTATTTAAGGAGGGAACCTGGCAAAATGAAAGCAGAATAGAAACTACACAAGCAGCGAGGCTGGAAGACACACTGCTTTCTTCATAAAGATCATAGGCCATTTGTGCTTGTCCCCTATCCATGCATGGAGCATGTAGGTACATAGAGACATCAAACAAGCCCACACCTACAAAAGAGCCAATGTCTCTGTTTAAGTGATATCCACATTCTCTGATCATCCAGCCATTCCTACATGTTGGCTTGCAGTCTTCTTGTACTCAGGAGCCAGCAAACTTCAGACATAGCAAGAACCAGCTCACACATGGGCATGAATTTAGCCTAAGATAGTTAAGGATCCCACATCACCATAGTAACTGCATGCTGTTGCATTAATTTCAGCAAAATAAATGAAGCTTGTAAGTCAAGGGGTATTAAAGGAGAGCAGTGCAATAGCACATAAAGAAACTCCAACAGTTCTGAAAGAGGCAGTCAGGCCTTCCTGGCTTATTGATCCTGCTTTTCAGGGACTAATGGTGTGGTTGGAAGACTCCATTAGTATGGTTAGTCCACTTTCCATATCTGAGCTGGTGTGTTCAGACATGGCTTGGGTATCTCTGCACAGCACTACACTAAGCCATGGAGGACCAACAGAAGCATGAAAAAGCCTCAACAGTAATGTACAGATTTTCAGAAACTGGGTTTGTTATAGAAGAATTTAGCAGGTTTGAGTATTCCCCTTCTCACCGGTACAGTTTGTTTAGGATATATTAATTACATATTGATATAGATGTAATTGTTCTTTATAAGGAAAACAGAAACTTACCTAAGATGGGCTGGGATCCTCATTTTATTGTTAAAAGACCAGACTCTATTCTTTAAAAAAAATGAAAGAAGCATACTCACCAGGGGCAAACACAGGTACAAAATTCTGGTCCATCCACTCTGACTTAAAGACAGCCTTGCTGGGAGGGGAGCAGTCAAGCATGTGGCTTGTTGCTTGTTGGCCGCTCTAACTGACTAAACTCATCTGTGTCTGGCAGCAGGTTGACTTCCCCTTTAATCATAAGTTTGCAGAAGTGTTATAAAAAGGAAATTCTGACTAGTCCAGGAACTTTGGTGACAGAAGGAAGAAAAGTATCTGTATTGGGTCTGTCTGAGATGGAGTTCATTTCCCCATCGCAGCCCTCACAGTGCTGTGCTGTGCCTTGATAGCTGGAAGGATGTTGATAACACACCAGTGTTTTGGTTATTGCTGAGCAGAGCTGGCACAGCACCAGCACTGTCTCTCCAACATTCCCCCCATCAGAAGGCTGGGAGTGGCCAAGATCCTGGGAGGGGACACAACCAGGCCAGCTGACCTAAACTAACCAAAGGGATATTCCATACCATATGACATCAGCTCAGATATAAAAGCTAAGAAAAGGAGGAGGAAGGGGTGCATTCATTATTTACAGTGTTTGCCTTCTGGAGCAACCACATTGTGTGCTGAGGCCCTGCTTCCCAGGAAGTGGCTGTTTCTTTAGTAAACTGCTTTATTTCAGACAACATTTTCCATCTTTTTTTCTTTCCCCTGCCCAGCTGAGAAGGAGGAGTGACAAAGCAGCTTGGTGGGCTCCTGACATTCAGCCAAGATCAACTCACCACAGCATTAAAAAGAACGAAGATGATGATGAAGAGAAGTATTGACATCAGTGATAAATATGCTGCTGATTGCAAAGGTTCCAGGCATGAGGCATCCACAACCTCTCTGGGCAATCTGTTCCAGTGCCTCACCAGCCCCACAGGGAAAAATTTCTTCTTAATATCTAATAAAAGCCATCTCTCTTTTAGTCTAAAGAAATTACCACTTGTCCTATCTCTATCTACCTGTATAAAAAGTCCCTCTCCAGCTCTCTTGTAGGCCCTGTTTAGTTTGGGGTTTTACAGTCCCCTGAAAGCCTTCCAGGCTGAACAGCCCCAGTTCTCTCAGCCTGTTCCCACAGAAAGGGTGTTCCAGCACCCCAGAGCTGGATGCAGTACTGCAGGTGGGGTCTCAAGAGAATAGAGTAGAGGAAGAAAATTATCTTCCTCGACCTGCTGCCCACACTGCTTTTGATGCATCCCAGGACATGATTGGGTTTCTGGGCCCTGAGTGCACATTGCCAGGTCATGCTGGGCTTTCCATCCACCAACAGTCTCCAGTCCTTCTCTTCAGGGCTGCTTTCAATCTATTCTTCACCAGCCTCTGTTTGTGCTTGGGATCGCCCTCATTCACATGCAGGACCTTGCACTTGGCCTTGTTGGCCACTCTAGTAGTCTTACTTTTTTGTATTTGAGTTTGTCCATGAGCTCACCCAAGTTTGTCCTCCAGACCACCACTGTCCTCGTGGCAGTGCATCCATCCAGAAGTGGGACAGGATACAGACTGTCATGCTCACAGTTGCCCAAGAAGCTCCTCCACCCCTACTATTTTAGCGGTGACTTGAGCACATCACCTGAGTGAGGGCTACAGGCTGCCAGTAGCCTTAAACCTCTGCAGAAATCCGTTGGAACGCTGTTCATAGAAAATGGGAGGCGGTATGAGGACAGCTGTTAGCCACGGCACTTCTTTGAGTGTTTGTTTTTTTGTGTTCTTTTCCTTCAGCTTACTGGAAACCAGAGCTGCATCCAAATAACTGCAGGTTAGAGAATGCCTTTTTGGGTGCCTTAGCTGAAGGGGGCTTGCAGGTAATTTGCAGTGTCCCTGACCTGTGATTCACATGGACCAACTGAACTCTGCAGCCTGATTCACCATCAAGAATGTCCTGATCATGTCCTCTTTGCTTATGTGCAATATAAGGAAGTGGCTTTTTTTCCCTTTTATTTAATAAGAAATATTTTGTCCACGGGCCTCATTTCTTTTGCCTGCAAACCTATCCATTTTCCAATAAACCAGGCAGCACAGGCAGTGATAATTCAGGTCACAGGTTTTGACAGAGAAACCACATCATCAGCAAGTCCCTGCTAATGAAAGTGGTTTTTTTCTTGCTCCTTCTGGATTTCTTTTTGTGTCCAGACCTCCACTACTTGGAATGGGAGTAAAAGATTTATTGCAGCAGTATCATAGGTACCTAAATCTTTGCATGAAGCTGCCCCTTTACTGAACTTTTAATCTCACAAAGCCGGGGGTGAATTTAGGACATAAATAAGCTGAGCAGCAAAGTCACAGGGTCACTCCCCACACTGGGAAGTTTGGAGGAGGCATCATGCAGCAGAAGGAACATCTAAGAGCATCTCCAATATCTCCTCAGGGACTGAAAGAGGATGTGGGATGGTGGGAGCAGCACAGCCACACCACAGGGCAAGTCTTGATTTTTACACAGAAATACAGGGATGTTTTTGCTGCCCCTCAGCTGGGATGGCAAAGGGAAGGCAGACACTTTCTTCCTGTTGCTCCCACTTGCACAGGGATAGGCAAACTTTCGGCAATGATTTCAGGGCAAACACGGCATTTTTCAACGACATCATGGTGTTCCACCCCAGAATCAGTTTTATTGGAAAATTAAACCAAGAGAACTCGAAAGAGAGCCAGAAGACAATTAGACAGCAGGTGCTGTAGTGCACTGACTTCAGCAACTCTGTGAGTATCCCAGGAGCTCTGGGCTGAGCTGAGGTCACAGACAGGTTCTTGGAGGCAGTCAATTTTGCTGCCAATGTCACTGCTATAAATCAGCTATATCTCAATTGATTTCAGTGACATTCTGCTGGATTTATACCTGAAAGCAGACACTGACCTTAAGCATATGGTCTGAACAGGGCCATTCAAACTCAGCCAAAACTATCTGGAGCTTTTCCAATACCATTTGATTGGCATTAAGACTTGATCCATAATGGAAGAGTATATAATAGCCTGAGAATTGAATCAAATATATCTAATCTGGGTCAGATCCTCAGACAGGGATGCTGATGGATCATAAGCCAGCTCAGTGCAGGTTTTTACTAAAAATAAGGACATAGCTCTTTAAATGTCACTGTGAAAGGCCCATGTTTGATTATGTAATAATAATAATAATATTTTAATTTGAGCTTGTTCCTCAAGGCACACATCTTCCTTGCTCATTAAAATTAATAAGCTACTTTCTCCGGGAAAGACAATACCCACACCTGTGTTTCATGAAGAAGGTGACAAGAAAACAAGTATGACATGACACTTCAGGAATGCCCAAAGCCCTTCCTCGCTTTAATGCTATGCAGAGAACAATTTTGCACAGCTCCTTAGATGGAGCAGTTCTCTCCCCTGGGCTTTCCAGTCTCTAATTTCTATGTCCCTGTGAATTTAGTGTACACACAATGCGTGACTGATGCTTCTACACGGAACGAGTTGCATTAATTTTTTATTCTCACCAACCACAAAACTAGAAAACTGCTTCCAAGATTGTGTGAAAGTTCATCCCTGGAAAGACATCTGAGTTTGGTGGGTGGATTTGATCACAGCTTGGGTTTGAAAAGGCAGGCAGGAGGGAGGCAACAAAGCATTGGCTAGATTCGAGGATTAATTACACATTTTCCATTAGGAAGAGAGGAGATTAGTGGGATGCAAATGGAAAAGAAAGGAAGGGAAGAAGGGCTATGAAACCTACAGATCAGACAGACTCATGACTGATGGCTGCTGCTGTTACCACAATCTGTGTTTTACAGCTGTGCTTTCCCTTTCCTTCTTTCCTTGGCCTTTTCTGCCATGGAGATGCAAGTTCCTGAGATCACAGCCCCACTGCAGTTGCTATTACAGACCAACACACAGAGAAATCTGTCTGGGACTCCCCTGATGTCTCTAGTCTTCTTTGGTCTTGACCTCAGAGACTCACTGACCACTCTGTTCAAGGGCCATGTCACCTACTCACTGGCTGATCCAGCTCCATCTTCGCTCCTGATCACAGACCCACTCCCACACCCACACTCATTGCAGTTGCTGCACCACAGACATGGGGACCCCATGGCTCCTGGTCCCATTCCAGTTACTTCACTCAGAGCTGTCCTTGTGTGCAAGCAGAGAGTATCTCACACAGGGCAAGAGGGTTTAAATTAGGTTTAAAGTGGTGTTTAATGAGTAGACAGGACAGATAGGGCTGTCATGAGGGCATGAGGGCACAGCCAGGCAAGCAAACTGTCCTGCAACCTGCTCACACTTGACCAGTCACTCCATCACCTTATCATTCTATTTTCCCACGCTTGTTCCTCCCTAATCCTTGCTAATGCTTTCCCTGACTTGGTTACCTCCCTAGCCATCCCTTAACAAGTCTTGCACAATCCAAAGATGCTCTTCCCCTGCATCCCCACGCAGAGACCCTCCTCAATCAGAGGAGGCCCAGAAAGCTGCTTGTATTCCCCCATAGAGTAGGTGCCCCCCTCAGCCCATGGAGCCAAAATTCCTCTTGGATTGCCCTGGCACGTGGTTGTGCCTTTGACTGGGGTATTGGGGCTCCGCCACTTCCGATGTGGCTCTGGCCTCCTGTACGTGTGGAGATGAGCTTTTTATTATGTAATAGTTAAAAGGAGGGGGTGGAAGAGGGGGTGGATGGAGTGACCTGGCATGGTGGTTCTACATCGCTTATGGGCCACCATAATGGCAAATACAAGATACAAAAAAAATCCCACAACAAACCCAAAAACCCAAACCCAACTCAAACCAAACCAACAACACAACAGCAAGAAAACAGAAAACCCAACAAAAAAAAAATACCATGCTTGCACACTTTTTAAATTTTTACATGAAGCATAAGGGCTTTAGGGAAGGGTCGAACTGTCCAAATCCATTCAGCCTCCACACTTCTGTGTGGTCTTAAATGACAACAGCTTACAAGTCCAGTGCCATCATTCAGTGCTGTGTTGCCTCTGTGCAAATGCACTTCCTCCAACACTTGCAAGTGTTGCTGCTGTGAGATGAGTGGAGAAAATCATTCATGAAAATGGGCAGAATGGGAAACCCAGGAGTAAGGAGGATGCTGTGAGCAGAACTGAGGTTTGGGGACTCCTGTATAGTTTTCAATCATTTAGAGACTCCTCTATCCACTTATATGCTGCAACAAGCCAAAGTTAACACTTGGGTTTACTAAGACTCATTTTTCACATTAGCTTAGGGCATGTTTTTCAGGATGTTTAGATACTAAACTTGCACTGAAAAAAATCAGCTTTCAAAAGCTGTATCTGAACCTTCTTCACTGCATAAGAAGAGATTTGGCCAACAGTAAAATTCTGCTTCATCCACTCCATTTGGGACCTCTTTGACAAACTGTGAGACATAGAAAAGACAACAAGGAGCAGAAAAAGGGATCAGCAGTCTGCTGGGTCACATCTGTTTGTTTTCACTTCCCAATCAAATATCTACTGTCCTGCCAGCATCTTCTCCCTTAAAGAGGTACTAGAAAAACTGTAAAGATATGGTTACTAAAAATTAGTAAAAATTAACTGTTTCAAATAACTCAGATCTGTGCATAGGATGGATTTAGCAATCCAGTGTAAGGGTTCAGCAACGTTATGCCATATAATAAATATAATTATCAGGGTAATGCTCAGAATGATCAACTCCAGCTTAATTGGATTTTGCTGCTGATCATTCCCCAATCACAACATCAGGAATAACTTATCATAAGTAAAGTGGGTGTAAAGGCATATTACAAAATTTTAATTTCAAAAGCTCTGGGACATGATGTACTGAAAAGAGAGGCTCTTCAGTGGCCAGCCAGTCAGCTCGGACCAGCATATAAGTTTTGATCAAGTTCATTTGCAACCCTGGGGAGCAGTTTATCCTCCCAGGCTGCCTAGGGACATTGGGCTTCTGTGCTTCTGGAGGGCTTAGCCTAAAGTCAGGCAACATGGGAAGAATTAATGTCTCTTTTACGAGGACATCTATTGGCTTGGTCGTTTTTTTTTCCAGAGCTCCTAGCACTGGAATATTGTCTGTTAGTCTCCAGATTCCTCCATCAACCTCAGATAACAAAGAAGGTCTGAAAATTCCCTGTCAACCTGCAGTAGTCAAGTTTTCCAAACTTTTGTGATAGAACTAGGAGTGGTACCAAAATTCAAGATTAAGTTTTTAAAGATTTGGGATTATATGAGTACTGATGCTTGATTGTAGACCTCAGTAACCACCAGCATAGTAGAGAGCCCTGGGAACCTTCTATGATTTTCAAACTCAAAGGTACCATACAAGATTAGAGTTTAATGAAAGATTGCTGCAATGGATATATTCCCATGGATATTTCAAATAGGCATTTTCCAGCAAAATTCAGTTCTATGGCCTGCATCATCTGTACTGTCTCCTGATTGTACTCAGCTCAAAACACTAAGCCATATCCTTGTAAAGTCTGCATTATGGTGTGGAAAGACCAAAGTGACCAACAACTAGGAAAATCAGGAAATCTTCTAGGATATTATGAATACCCTAGGAATAGATATGTCTTCAGTGACTAATATGAGATCCACCAGTCCTGTTTTCAATTTAGAATTATCAGGAAGTCTTACATTTCTGTTCTGGGACTACATTTATTTCCATTCTCCTCCAAACACTTTGTTAGACTGCTCAAACCTTCCTTCACAGTGGTGTTTTGCCATCATCTCTTGACTGCAAAGTGCAGATAGACCAAAATTCTCCCTCCCTCACTTTACTCATTCTTCTTGGGCTTTATCTTTCTCTTCCATTCCTTTAACTTGCCTGGTTTATACATGTTTATGGTTTATGGAAAACATGATATATAGAGAGGGACCAGGCTGACTGCTAAAACTTAAAAAGGAACTACTGAGGGGAAAAAAATGCAACCACTTATTAGAACACAGTTTTTCTTTTTTTTTTTTTTTTTCATCTTTGATGAGAAAAAGTCCCAAGGAAACTTCTGCTCTTGTGTCTGGCTTTCATGGGCAAAGGAGCCACGCTGAACCAGGAGAAAGAGGCAACTACTGTGCCCTTTGACAGGGACCTGACGGGCTGCTTTTTCTTGACAGCTGAACAACAGAGTAAATGGACATAGGAAAGTGTTATAGATTTGCTGTCATATAAATATAGTTTGCACAAAGTGATGGATTCAGCAAGTGTAGTAGTGCTTTACCTTGGCCTCAAAGGAGAAGATGAAACAAATATCAATACCTGGATTTAATGCACAAAAATGAGAAAGATGGACAGACTAAAGCCCTCAAGGCCGGCAGGGCTGGTATTGGAAGTTGTGCGGTATGGAATAAAGGGTGTGTGGTGGCACAGGGTAGCACAGGTCCAGGATTCTGGTCTTCTGTCCTATGTCCCCATGGAGGCTTATTCCATGGTGCAGAGACTGAAGATCATTTCCATATAATCAAGATTTTCACATGCTTTTTAGATGAATCCAGGTGTCCCAAGTGCCCAGAAAGTATCCTTCTCTCAGAACAGTTCTGTCTCTCTCTTTGTTTTTCATTTCTAACACACTCTGGAGGAAGCCCAGCCCTCTGTGTTCCCTTCTTTAAGCCTTTTCTCAACCAAGGCTTTGGCAGTACCTCACAACCACTAAAAGAGTGCCCAACATCGTTACCCCCCTCCACTCACCCAGTGTATTATGTCCCGTGCTACACACCAAGACAATGTCTTATCTAAAGCTGTACAGAAAAGCTGCAACACGCAGAGGCAGAGCCCAGCAAGCAGTAGGACAGCCCCAGAGGGTTGTTCTTGGGATCTTATTTCATCTGATGTCAAATATTTTGGAAGAACTGTATTAGTCTGTGTGATTAAAGGCTGATCCACACACGCACAGGGAACCCAGAGACCCAAGGGCAAGCCAGGGAGCCAGTCAGAGACACAAGGCTCTGAATTGGACCGGGGGTCTTCCAGGACGGCCTCAGCTTCATGGGCTGGAGGTAGTACCCTCTCCAAAGGAAACAGGAGCAGCTCCCCAGCTCACCTCACAGGTGGGAGAAGGATCACTGCCTGGGGCGTGGGACATATTATGGGATGCAGAGGAAGAGATCTGGGGCTTACACAAGACCTGGTATGGGATGGCCTAGGGGAGAAACCAAAGGCAGGGAAAGGGAAGGATGTAACTGGTTTAGAGAGGAACAAGGGTGGGAAAACAGAGGGAAAAGGGAATCAAGTGTTCAGTCCCAAGTTGCTGGGCTTGTGTGCAGGTCATGCTCCTGAGCAATGAGCCCAGGGGGAGAGATTTGTGGTGAGATGTTAGCAAGGTGGTGGGATGGCCCTGTTTTACAAGAAGATCTTTCTTTTGGTAATTAATTGCTTCAGCTCACACCTTGCTCTATCACAGCACAAGTGAGGTGTTATTCCCACCCCAGAGCAGCATTAATGAGTGGTGAAGACAGGAATGCATCTTATTTCTCCATTTTACTTTTCTTTTTTGTGTTTGTAGGGACACTGTGAACTAACCAACAGACGGAGGAGTTCACCATCTGAATTCCTGAGAGACAATTGTGCCTCTGAGGCTAAAACTCTCATTGAAAGCAAATCAAAATGGGAATAATTTGTATTGAACCAGGCAGATAAGACCCTAAACCAACTCAATCATACGAGGAACCTTCAGCCTTGAATAAACTTAAATTCAGGACCTAATGTTTATCATTAAATACAAATCCCTGCAAACCAGCAAAACACATGAGTCCTGTCTGTGATAATTATTTGAATGATGACAGCTAGAGTTGTTAGATTGCATGTAAGGGTCTGGGTTATGACACTGAGGAACTGATAAATACAGCCAACTGATAATAAGAATTTCCTGTTGGCTATAGTTTCTTTGGATTTGGTTTTAGAATGTTTGGCTCCAGCCAGGATTAAAATCATGATTTCTGAACCCAGAAGCCTTCCAATCTTCTGCTTTCTGCCAGACTGATGTCCTTGTCAGGATTACAGCAAAGAGGAACTGCAGGGAAAGGGATCTTTCTGTCTTCAAGGTCACAGGGACCCAGAGAAGACCCAGTGGGCTGGACGCCCTGCCTTGGATTACTGCAGGTTTCTTCTCAAATGCCAGATGTTTTCAGCAAACATTTGCTTTTCACTCAACGCTCAGGCTCTGCAGAGAAAGACTTGCAGGAAGTTTGCTGTTGTACAGCAAACCTTTGGCTTACTCCTGTAAAATTTCTTTTTTTGATAACTTGTGAGTATTTGCAATTGTTTTAACAAGCCATTTTTTCTGTTACCCAGATCTCAAACATCGATAGGTATCAGAGCTGCTCCTGAGGCCTGATTTATATCACTCTATTGTCACGCACGGTGAAGTGACTCCTTGAATGGCACAGTTCGAGATAAATTATGATGCAATGAAAGAGAAGTATATTTGAGGTCTGTAGGTAGTTTTATACCACTCAAAACATCACCCTTCTTCCATTATGATGTGTCCAAGCCCCACTGAAAGAGAGCACTTCCCAGTTTGTCTCACTGGCATTTGCTTTCTGGGAGTCAAATCATGATCTGGATAAATCCTGTTTATGTAGGAAAAGGTCTTCTGCTTCTGAGAAAAAAAAAAATTCAGTTATGAGCACATGCCCATCCTTACACTGGCGACTTTCCTCAACATGCACACTAAGTTCTTCAGGGAAATTGAGACCCTCACCTCTCAGTGGAGTCCACAGGGAATGAAAATGGTTTGGCATTTATTTGCAGTATTGTAAGATGAAGCCTCATTTCATGCTTGTGCATTAAAAGACCTTAAAGTATTTGTTTTTGCATAAAGCTATTCTTTCCTCAAACAGCTGGGAACAATATGACTCCCTTGGGCTGGAAGTCTGTTCTGATGATATAGTACATCTGAAGTTTTTCTCTGGCAGCTGGTCTTCTCAAAATATCACATTAAATTGATAACCTTCAAGGAAACACTGTACCACATGTGATGCCTTCTTGGTATTTCATCATGACAGTGAGAATTGGTTAAGCTCTCCTAGTTTTCCATCTCCTATAGGAACTGCAAGGATGTATGTGGCACTCACGTGTCACCAGTATTCGTGGCTCAGGCAACTCTCCCACCAAACCCTGTGTCATTGGCACCTTTGACAATAATCCTGAGGCTCAGAAGGAGGCGAGCAAAATCAGAAGAGAGAGAAATGGAGGTATCCATGCCGTCACTCAAGGCATGCGTGGCTTAAAAGCTGCAGAGACTTTGGAAACATTTCTCTCAGAAAAAGAGCTGCTTTAATTTTGTGAGCTCTGAGTTCTTTTGTGGTCATTACCCATTACAGAGAAACCAGTGCTCCTGAATCAGTTTTTCAGAATGGCTTGCCTTCCCTGTTAAGACTAATTAAAACTGATATACGTATGAGGATGTATATTTTCCTTTGGGAGTGGAAGACTCAGTTCTTTCGTTATCCCAAATCTTAGCTATCATGGAATTTAATTAGGAAAAAAAAATAAAAAAAGGTGTAAGCTGGAAGGGTTCTTTCCTAAGCCCTCTGAAGTCAATGGATCAGGTCCTATAATTCTTATCAGTTTCTGTGATTTTATCATATGCACCCTCTGCTCAAAGGTTACAGATGCTGCTGCTGCTCTCAAACCAGTGCCAGTGAAATCACTGTCCTAGTTTATAGATGGACTTGGGACAGCAATGGGCTTTCTATCTTGTCGATTTACAGTGTTCATGCCCATGTTTTTAATTACTATGCAAATTCCCTGTTTCCTTCATTAGGTACCTGTGTCCCACATGGCTCATGCATAAGCATTTCAAAATATTAAAATGCCTTTCGTCCTAACTCCATTTTTATTACATTCTTAACAGTTTATTTTTAGAATTAACAGGATGGACAAATTTCACTTCTGCCTAAGCAGTGCATGACCTTTAGCTTTCCTTGAAAATGGGCTTCTCCATCTGTGTGATTTTTGAGAAGCAAAATGTTGTTCAATTAAATCTAATCTTCTACTTACAGCTCTTGCCAGGGTTTCTTCCACCACTGCTTTGGGACCAGCTGACTCTGTGTGGACCAGGTTCCTCTTTGAAAAAAAAAGTCACTCAAATCTCCATTCCTCTTTCCCGTTTCCTTCAAAGACCTCCTAGGTCTTTTAATTGATGCTAATGAAATGTGTGCTTTGATACTCAAGTAATGAGCTTTGTGGGAAAAAAATATCTGCATGTCTACATTTGTGCAGCTCGTATCTCTGTATAGCTCTTCTTGATTCAGTGTATCTCTAGACATGGTGTCTAGAACTTATGCTTTGTTTCAGTATTACAAGATTTCATACAAAGTAGCCACAGAGCCCAAACCACGTTTATGAGCCTTTTCCTTTCAAAGGACGTAGATTAACTCTGAAAATAACACAGTGAACTCCTGTTCCCAGAGACACCGTTGAGCCTTGGTGCAAGAACCCGAGCAACTGTGCGACAGACTTTCATACCGAAGCTCCCCAAACCAAGTTTAATGTGTATTATGTTCTCTTTTAATCAAAGTTTGGTGTCCTGCTTCTTGCACTTGTCTTATATACAAAGGGGAAGGAATGTGATGGATCTTAAAATGACTGTACACATCCAGACCACTAGAAACTATGCCTGAACTAGTCTAGGTGTAGTTATCCCTGCACAGCTTAAAGTACACCCCATAAACATGTCCACGTTTGTTGCCAAGAAGAAAATTTTATTACAGTCCCCCGTCTTAATTACTATAGAAATTGTAGCAAAGCTTTGAGGAAACAGTTCTTTGCAGTTGCAAAACACCGTCATTCTTTGAAAGGACAGATCCTGGATGACTCCTCACATCCTAGTGACATATCCTGTTCTGCAAAACGAGCATATATAAGTAGGAGTGCTTCTGTTTTACTGCAAGTAAGCTATTGATGCTGTTCAAGTTCAATAAAACAGCAGTAGATAAACTCCAGGACACAAAGAAATCTGGTGTTCCCACTGTTTGCACTATGAGAACTGCAGGTGCATAAAATAACCTCGTAAATTGAGAGCACTGACTCATTCCATCTTTAACCTCAGATGTCCATGAGTTTTCTGAGCTTCTTAGCTGATACATAAACAAAGTTTGCTAGTTGCCTTGAGTAAAACTAGATAAAGTAACATCCTAAGTTCTGTTGAGTGAGGAGAGAGAATCTATTGTGGGAATTTGTGATCAAGCTCCTTTCCTGACAATCAGATTAAAAGGGTGTCTCCAAAATAGGTGACAGCAGCATCACAGCGGAGCAGGAATGTAGACATGCATTAAAGGACAGCAACAGTGAGAGAGTCATTCTCTGTTAGCAGCCAACAGCTAGAGTGTTACATGGACAAGGGCTTATTTAGGGAGCAATTGGTTGTTTCTTTCAATAAGGTGATAATCTGCTTCATTCTCTTACCCTTGAAGGATAAAGTTCCTGTTTGAAGGCAGAGTGGATTATTCTGTATGTAGAAACTGGATTATGGTTGAAGGAAATGGAGCACTGTGCTGCTGAGGCTCATTAGACAGAGGCTTAAGCTTTACCTTCCTGCAGAGCTGGTTGGTTCAGGTCCTGGAGGCACTGATGTGCTTCAGGGTGCAGGTCATAGCACTTGGCAATTCCTCTGCTGTTGCATATGTGAAAGAGGACCAGGATTTGATAACTGTCCAGAGAAAATCCCTCTGCTTTGGGTTTCACTGAACCCTAAGGGTTTGTTTTTTCAACATTTAACTTCTTTACCAAAGCAAGATCCATTTTAGCCTCTTCCCTCTTTCTACCAGGTGTTGGAGGTGGCTTAGGTTCTGTCTGAAGAAGTCAGTTGATACAGCTGAACTACATGACCACTGGGTCTGGCTTGGACCCTTGTGAACCTTTGCCATTGCTAATGTTCCTACTCATTCATGACGTCAAGGCTGGAGCAACTCTCTTGTTACTGGCTCAGGAAACAGGTTAATGAGATCTTCCTCAGGAGTCTCTTCTCTGTGGGATGAAAATGGATGCTGTGAGGACCTTCTGGCTCATCTCCAGCTCACCTCCAAATGTATTGCAAAGCTGAACTATGAAGAATGGTAAGGGAGTCTTGCATGGGAGCCTTGTGCACTTCCTTCTTTGCCTACCCATTGGCATTGGTGTGATTAAAGGCTGACTTTCCACTTCACACTGAAGTGGCAGATGACATTTCAGTGATTTCGGTTATATATGGGAAATGAATTCATAATATATGCCTCAAGGACCAAAGGTAAAACAGCATTTATGCTGAAGGAGAGTATGTGACTGCTGCCATATGTCTCTTCTAAAAATAGATGGGCAGCAAAGATGACTAAGGACCACACAGAGCTGGGAAATGAGAGAGGACACATCCTTCATATTATGCCAATAAGGTCTCAAAGCCTCTTGGAGAGGCTGCTTCCCTAATATACCTTCCATAAAGATGAAATTTCAGATAATTCCCTTCCTTTCCCTTGCCTTGTCTTGCCTTCCCAAACCTTTCCTTCCCTTCCCTTTCCATACCTTCCCAAACCTTCCCTTCCCTCTTTCACTCATGTACTTGGGAGCACAGGAAGATGATATTTTTTTTTCCTTTGCAATATAAGTCCAAGAAAAGATTCACTAGTGGAAGAGCACCAATGGCATCCATGCATTAGATTTCTGGAAAGTGACATTTTTGCCATTTTATTACTGAGGATGGTTCCTATTGCACATGGGGGCTGTGTGGCATCCAGAGAAAGAGGGCTGCAGGGAATGATGTCAAGGCAGTGAGACCCTTTTCCTAGGCTGGGTCACAGTGACTGATGTGCAGTGTTTTTTTATTATTTCCCAAGGTTTTTTAAATCATGCAAGGCTGTAACTCTCCATAAGTTCCAAAATTCAATTTTTGCCTGTTATGTCATAACTTTTTTTGAAATATAAGTGATCATTTAGTCTAAATTTGACACATGAGTGCAATAGGCATAGCAGAAGGTTACAAATAAGAAGTGATTTGGTAGCACAAGATCTCAAAACCTTTGTGAAATCAGTTTTTAGGCAAACCCTTGTTAGGATAAAGGATTGCCTTGTCAACTAATTGTGTGCTGTTCACATCTGATCCCCAAGGGGATTCCCTACTGATGTAATGATAAAAGTATTCATCACAAGGAAAAGGCTGAGCCCACAGCAAAGATATGCTTTCTTCAGCTGAAAATTATCTGTGACTGCTATGGTTTTGTTCTGTGATAGTGGCTCTGCCTAGCCCTTACAGAGGGAGCAGCCACAGAATGACTTGTGTGCTCTTTACCCCACCTAGGAAACCCAGGGACAAATGAATGTTGTTGCTTGTTTACCTCTGGTTCAGCATGTCTTTGGGAGGGATAGGTGTGTTTGGACACACAAACAGTGTCTATGAGACTAAATACTAAGGTATTTATGGGCTTGGGCATAAAAACAGTGTCTGTGAGACACTAAGGCATTTATGGGCTAAGGCTTCACAGAGTAAGTCAGGAGTCATAGAATCACAGAATCATGGAACTGTTTGGCTTGGATGGGACCTCTGGAGATCATCTAGTCCAGCCCCTCTGCCAAGGCAGGGTCATGTAGAGCAGGTGACACAGGAACAGGCCCCTGTGTGTTTTGAATGTCTCCAGAGAGCGACTTCACACCCTCCCTGGGCAGCCTGTTCCAGTGCTCCATCACCCTCAGTGTAAATAGGTTCTTCTTCATGTTGAGGTGGAACTTCCTGTGTTTTAGTTTATGGCCATAGCTTCTTGTCCTGTCCCTGGGCACCACAGAAAGAGTTTGGCACCATTCCCTTGTCACCTGCTTTTGAGGTGTTTATGTTCATTAATGAGATCCCCTCTCAGGCTTCTCTTCTCTAGACTAAACAGACCCAGCTCCCACAGCCTCTTTTCGTAAGAGAGATGCTCCAGTCCCCATATCACATTTATGGCCTCTGCTGGACAATCTCCAGTAGCTCCTTGTCTTTCTTGTACTGAGGAGCCCAGAACTGGACACCGTGTTTCAGATGTGGCCTCACCAGGGCTGGGTAGAGTGAGGAGTCACCTCTCTTGACCTGCTGGCCACACTCTTCCCAGTGCACCTTCTACCATTATTCAACAGCTAATGCCAACACACACATGACAGGTATTCCCTTTGGGATGCATTCAAGGGAATGCAATTTGTTGTTGACGGTCCGTGTGTTTTCACTTTCTACCCAGAGGCAGACGATGTGATCTAATAATGCTGTGATGAGGTGAAACTATACTTTTTTAGATCAGTGGGTGGCAATCACACAGATACAGATGAAGACAACAAGTGTGAGATATGCTGAATCCAGGTGCTCTCATTAATGTTCTGAAAATGTACGCAAGGACAGTGATTTTCCCACTGAGACAGATCATCTTCAGTGTGTTAGCAAAACTCTGAGAAGCTCACCTGAGCTGCAGTGCCCAACACCATCATCAGCTGCCAAGTTAAATGGCCAAATATCTCTGCAACTGGAGTACAAAGGTGGTTAGAAAGGCTTTGTGCACAGTATACGATGAGGAACTATTTGTTTTCCTGACCCTTGTATCCATGGGCAAGCCCCCTGTTCAAAACCTATGGCATTAAAAGTCCCATGACTGACACCCTCCACAGTCTACAGCAATGCATGGAGATGATCTGCAGGGATATGATTAAAAATGAATGTTGGAAGAGAAAAAAGGGGGAAAAAATGTGACTTGCTTTACAGATCTACTTTTCTAGTCAGTAGAAATACTGTCAAATCAGAACACCCAGCATTCCTCCTATACCTGGATATTTCTAACACTGCCTACTCACAGGCCTTCACAAAATAAGAAACACCTTTGCTTTGCCATATGTACAGTCCATGCTACAGCAGAAAGGTGCAGAGGTGCAGAACCTTTTCTGACCTGCCCTGAACTATTATCTTCTGGCTTCAGCACAAGATATTACTCTTTTATTCCTAAATTTGCAGGGTTACTGATACCCCAAGGGTCCAACACACAAAACTTGGACTTCCATTGCCACAACACACACAGGAGACGCTGAAGACACTGCAAAGTATTATAAACAGAACTTATTAACAAATAACCAAGCAGAAGGATTTATTGCACATAAATTCTGAAACCAATTATATCTCCTTTGGGGCCTGGGTAATGAAAAGTCTCCTGTGTGTGGTTTCAGAGCACTATAAATCTTACATATTCTTCAATGTCCTTACCTAGAAAATGGGTGTAGTGGTGTGGGCTGCAACAAGCTGGATGCATGGTTACTGCTACACAACTAGTCTGAACTGGCTGCAAATAAAAAGAATTCTATTTAGGATCTGCACACATTTTATTGGTTGGTTTTTTGTGTGTGTGTGGGGGGGCTTTGTGTGGTTTTGTTTTTGTTTTTTCTTTTTTTGATTCTTGGTGTGGTTGTTTTTGGTTTGCCTTTGGGAGGACAGGGTAGGGCAGGGGTGATTGTTTGTTTATTTGTTCTAAATAAAATAACGGACAATTCTTGAGTTAGATATTTTACAATTTAATTTAACTTGCTTTTCTATTGTCATTTCATGTCCAGGATGCACAGAGTTGCCTTTCCGTGTGTAAACACTCCTCATAACTGTAGTTGTAGAGAGATGGCAGGACAGAATCTGCAATGTACTTAAGACTTTTCAGCTTGAAGCATCTAAATCTGATGGTAAGTTTAAATATCAAAACATTCTATACATCAGTCTCTCAATAGAAGAAAAGAAAAAAAGATAGGAAGAGTGAAGAGAATATGTTTAACTATTATAATAATTAAAACACTAGATATATTTATGCACATGGTACCTGGTATTTATGCACCTGGTAGCCTAAATAATTATACAGATAGTGAGGAAAAAAAAAAGGCTGGAGAAATTGTCAGATTCAGCAAATAAGAGAGGAGGGTCAAAGAACTAAAACTTAATGGCCAAGGTGTTTATGGAGGTAGGCAGTTCTGCTTGGCTGTTTAAACTGATATTGGGCAGTGACTTGGAAAACAACTGCTCGCTGTTGTCCCATTCTTCTTCCTGTAATTACCTCCTTCTTTGTAGCTGCACTGTATTGCCATCTTTCCAGGTAGCAGTGTTTGGGACCAAAGGATACATTTCTCTCTGCAGTGTGTGTATTTATCTTACATTTACTGTACCTTTCTTCCCAAATTTTTCCCAAATCTTCGTTCGCGAAGCCTAGCCATGAACATGAACTGTACCTTTCCCATCATCCCCATATCACCATTGGTGAATCAGAGCTCAAATCAGTCCAGCATTTTAATTACCTGGGAAGCATCATCTCCTCGGATGGTAAGATTGATGCAGAAATAGACAACAGGTTAGCAAAGGCATACAAAGCTTTTGGCAAACTCCATAGAAGAGTTTGGCAAAACAAACACCTGAAGAAAAGCACAAAGATCAGCGTTTACAAAGCCATTGTACTGTCTACTCTTC
>JAWMRA010000078.1:143174823-143195480 GCA_035584735.1 Pseudotriccus pelzelni
TTAGCCATCAGCGCGCTTGTAGCAAGCGTGGGTAGAGCCCTTCCCAAATCTTCGTTCGCGAAGCCTAGCCATGACTGTACCTTTGCCTTCTAGGGCACTTCCTGCTCAGCCTTGTCTGCAGGTGGAGTTTTGAGCAGTGGCCTTTGCTACTCACAGCTGTCATCCAACTTTGAATTGATTCCTGAGCTAGACTGAAAGGACAGCCTGACATTTTTTGTATAGGATATACTCTGTTGGGTGATATATGTGGACAGTCAGCCAGGTGGATTTCTGGACTACAGCAATGCAGTGTGAAAGAGGATAATGAAGCTGGGGAATTACTTCTGCTGGGAAATGATATGGTACTGGTTGTGTGCTTAGCTCGTGTGTGTCTTGGGCTGCTACTGCAGTTTTGGGGTGAAGGGAATAAACTCAGGATCCAAAAGACTAGGATTTTGCATTTCCTGAAAAAAAATGGTATGAGAGACCGAACTAAGCAGTGAGCAGCCATCATTGCTCTACTTTTTATTACTGGACTGTACTAAACAGATAATTAACAGTGGAGGATGTTTCTTGACTTCTGCTGCATTGATGGGCTCTTCCTCAAGTCACAGAGCTGGGCAGCACAGGGAAGAGAATTAACAGATCTGCCAGCTTTGCGCTCCATGTTGTAGTGTAGCAGTCATGACTTGGTTCCAGTACCAGGCTGCAAAGTTCAAAGGGATGAGTGAAAAGGCATAAAGCCAGCAGGAAATGGAGATGGGAGGTTGGCATTCTCGGCTGATTTGTGTAAGATTTGTTATATAGAGAGGAACGACCTTTGGGATGCCATATCTTTTACAAGAGCATGGTAGGATTGGAACAGTGCCACCAGAGGCAGAGAGGGAGACCTCTACTTCAGCTTTCTGGCCAGGACTACAAAAAAGGGGGAGTTTCAAGAAGGCAAGTGTGCACTCGCAAGAAGGAACAGAAATAGCATAGGGAAGACAGCTTCTTACTAAAACTACTGAAGCTAAAAAGGAAGCCACCCCAGGGGTAAGTCACCTCCTAACTGTGCTGAGTAAAATGATTGCAAGACCTTAAACCATCTCTGACACAGAACAGCAATGGATTCAATCAACTTTATTCATCCTGCTGCCACTATGATGCCAGCTGTGTGTAAGAGCAAGGAGGAAACTAAACCCCTAGAGAGAAAAACTGTCTGTAAGTTCCCGCTGAGGCCAAAGGGGTCTTTAATTTCTTTCTCTCCTTCCCTCTCAGATTCTTACAAGTATGAGGCTGAAACATGTGCCCTCAAGCAGAGTTTGCTCCCAAGAGAGTCAGTGACTCTCCTGTAGCACAAGAGAGGCACATATGATGATTTGGTCCCAGATACCTACTTGCTGGTGATGGACTGCTCCTGGGGAGGGCATACCTTTATATTAATTCAGCTTGGGGAGAGGTAAGGGTTCATACCCTTTTCCACTTATACCTTATTTCTACAGATACACTTGCTGCTCTGAAAGTCATGTTTGTTTTCCCCTCTGGTCCACTGTGTTCTGATCCTTTCTCCATCTCCTTTCTGTGCAGCACTGTTTCATACTCTTTTTCCAATTCATTTCCTACCTGTCTCTCCTGCCCTAGTTTCTCTCTCCTCTCAGTCTCCTCTAATTTTCTCTCATCTGCCTTTTGTCTCTTGCCCTGGTTTGCTGTCATCCTCCCTCCTGCCATGAGCAACCTGGCTTTAAACACTTCAAGGGATGCCCACTTCTCTGGGCAACCTGGTCCAGTGTCTCATCACCCTCACAGAAAACAATTTCTTCCTAATATCTAATAAAAATCTTCACTCTTTTTGTTTAAAACTGTTTTCCCTTGTCCTATCACTACCTGTCCATGTAAAGAGTTTCCCTCCTTCTCTTTTATAAGCTTTCTTTAGGTACTGGAAGTCTGTCATAAGGTCTCCCTTGAGCCTTCTCTTCTCCAGGCTGAATAATCCCAACTCTCTTAGCCTGTCTTCATAGGAGAAATACTCCAGCCCTCCTCTGGACCTTCTCTAACAGATCTGTGTCTCGTGCTGAGGAGCAGAGTAGAGAGACAGAAGCACCTGCCTCGACCTGCTGCCCACGCTGCTTCTGATGCAGCCCAGTAGTTCTGGACTGCCAGCACACATTGCCAGGTTCGTCCATAACAAATCCCAAGTCCTTTCCATAAGACTGCTCTCAATGAATTCTTCTCCCAGACTGTACTCATTGCCCCAACAAAGATGCAGCACCTTGCACTTGGACATGTTGAATTTCATGAGGTTCTTGTGAGCCCTCTTCTCAGGTTTGTCCAGGTCCCTCTGGGTGGAATCCAGTCTTTCTGTTATGTCAGCTTTGTGTCATCTGCTAACCTGCTGAGGGCAAACTCAGTCTCCCCGTCTGTGTCACTGATGAAGATACTGAAGAGCACTGGTTCCAGGACACAGCCCTGAGGGACACCACTCATCAGTGGCCTCCACCTGGACAGAGAACCATTGACCACAACTCTCTGGCTGCATCCATTGAGCTAATTTCTTATCCACATCAAATACATGTCTCTCCAGTTTGGAGATAAGGATGTCTTAGGACATCCTTGGACTGTGCCAAAGGCCTTACAGAAGTCTAGGTAGACATCAGTCAGTTTTGTCATCTGTTGCAGTCATTCCAACATAGCAGGTCACGAGATAGGTCAGGCACAATTTGCCCTTAGTGAAGAGATTTAGATCTTTTTAACCCTTCAGACTTAGGGACCAGACACAGGATGTTCTTTCAAAGCCTCATTAGTCTTCAGGTTTCAACTTCTTCATAGCATAGCTTGACACTGAAAAACTCTTACCCTTATTTTTCAGTGCACCTCTAAAAATGAAGTGACACATGGCAGGGTCTCTGGGGATGCTCCGCTTTTGGAAAGCAGAAGGAAGCCTCACTCTTCTCAAAAGGTTATGTCAAGACAGCAGGCAATTAAACATTGTTATAAATTAATTCCTTTTAGTCTTAAGAAAAGCAGAGGAATTCTCTGGGGAAAACGTTTGAGTTCCTCTTACTGACAATATACGTGTTCAATATAAACCACACCAGACTTAGAAGACATCATTTATTGTGTAAAAGTTTGCAGTTAAAGAAAACTGAATGTCCTATATTTATAACTGGCTCTGTGCTCTTTTTCTTCTCTGTCCCTTGACTCCATTTAACATTCCCAGAGGATGTACTGAGACTAATGGGAAATATTCTTGACTGGACTAAAATGACATTTTTACTCCCAGAAGATGCAGGACCTTAAACAAGATAAAGCAAAGGGTTGGTAGCCCAGATTACTGCAGTATTGCTCTAACACATACACAGCACAATCAAATATGATATAAATATGATATAAACTCATCTAATCTGTCAACACAGAATGAATAAGTACTGGAAAAGTTCAACTTCTTTCAATTTTCATCACATTAAAAATGCTTTCACAATTGGTGGTTTGTTAAACTGATGACCACTTGTGAAATATTTTAATTGGAAAAGCAATGCCTCTTCTGTCGGGAAAGTTGTACTGTCAAAACTCCTCCAGGATCAGCTCCAAGGGGAACTCTCCAGATCAGAAATAGCCATGACAGAAATCATGGCTCTCCCTGGATTTTTCCATCTGCTTATGCCTCCTGCACACAGAGGCACACGTGCTCTGCGCTCCCCAGAGTTTGGCGTGCTGGCTGAAAATCCCAGCAAGCAGTGGAAGGGTGCTCAGTGACTTTGGCATAGAGCAAACCTCGTGTCATTAATTATGGGTGTACAGTCTGGCTGCAGCTGTAACCCAGCAGACTCCACAGGCAGAGCAGGGAATGGGAAATATCCCTTCTTTCCTCTGTGCTCCTAACTGTCCCATATGCAGATCTCCTGTCCTCAAGAATGCTCCATTTATTCCTATATTTTGGCATTTCACCGTGCCTCTTGTTGAGTTTCTTCATTTGAAATTCACTTAATGGACTTATTTCTAAAAGATGGGATCAGTTGTTTTACAGAAGGAGGCACAAATTTCTGTATCTTGAGAGGAACAACCTCACACACCAATGTGTGGTGGAAAACACTATGAAAATCACAGATGGAAATCACTTGTGCAGTACAGGGGGGTGCTGGTGGGCACCAAGTTTAACACGAGCCAGCAACATGTGCTTGAAGCAGAGACCAGTGCTGTCCTGGTCCACATCAGGCGGAGCATTGTCAGCAGGATGAGGGAGGTGATCTCTCTCTTCCACTCAGCTCTGGTGATATGCATCTGGAGTATTGTATCCAGTGCTGGGCTGTCAGATGCAAAAGAGACGTGGACACACTAGAGAGAGTCCAGCAAAAGACCGTCAAAAGATGATTAAGGCAATGAAGTATTTCTGATATGGGGAGAGGCTGAGAGAGCTGAGACTGCTCAGCCTGGAGAAGAGAAGGTTCAATGGGATTTTATCAATGTATATAAATACTTGAAGGGAACATGCAAAAGGAGATGGAGTCAAATTCTTTTCCATGATGCCCAGTACCAGGAGCAGAGACAACGGGCAGACACTGAAACAGAGAAGGTTCCCTATGAACATCAGGAAACACTTACTGCAAGGCGACTGAATGGTGGCACAGCTTGCCCAGGCAGGTTGTGGAGTTTCCCTCCTTGGAGATACTCAGAAGCCATCTGGACTCCTGAGCAATTGGCTCTAGGTGGCCCTGCTTGAGAAGGGATTTTGGACTGGATGTCCTCCTGAAGTCCCCTGCAACCTCAACCCTTCTGTGGTTCTGTATTTCAGACTGTAGAGACGCATATGCTGCTCTGTACTCTCTCTTTCACTAAAGGAAAAAATAAAAATAAATAAAAATTCTTTATGAACAGGTAACAACCTGAGGTTCCCAGAGGCAAAGACCTTCTTTCCCATACCATGCCTTTGAGGGACACCTCCATGCTTCAGGGATGATGGAACAATTCGGTTTTCATGTGCAATCAGGCCTTGGCTTCTGTGCTGAGTCACAGACTTCACAGTGCTGGTTCTGCAGCGTGGCCAGCTCTGTGTGCTCAGCAGTGCTGGGCTGACAGCGGGGAGCTGCCTGTTGGAAATAGAAGCATGAAAATTGATTGCATGTGGAGTGAAGGGAATAGAGAGTTTCTTCAACAAATTTCTGAGGAAAAGCACCCTCTCAGCCCTTCCAGAGATATTACTAGAAGGTCAAATCAAGCCCCACTCTACCCTGTCTGACTCAGACCTTTTACTGTGCTGGAGAGGACAGTGACGGATTTTGAGGGAGGTGGATGCAGCACAGCTGTGGTGGCAACAGGCACTGATTTGGGACCTTCACATCTGCCCAGAGCAGAGATCATGTGTTGGTCTGTCTCAGAGGGCTCTCCCTGCAGTGACGAAGCAGGGCAGCTGGTTACAACAAAAGAGGCTTTTACAGCTCAATTTTCCAGGAAGGAATAACACAAAGCAAAAATGTCGTTAAGACCACATGGCGTGTCAAGAAAAGCTTTTGGATTGGTAATGCTGTGAGAGAGCATTATGAACATCTGCTCTGAACAAGTCAGCATGCCCAGGCAGCTTTGCTTCCTTCTGAGAAGGGCTCCTCAGACCCTGGTCCCTGCCTTGTGCAGGAAGCTGCCATAAATCACTTGAATTTCTAGGCTAATGTTCAAGCTGAAGCAACAGAGCGTCACAGTGTTCCCAGGATTTACAGCCCAGAGTCAATCACCTGTGGTTAGTCCTCCTGCTTTTCTTGGGAAGTGCATTTCCCTGCTCTCTAAGGCAGCTGGGGCAAAGGAGAAGCCATGTGGGCTTCAGCACAGGAGACTTTGTGAGAGTCTTCTCTGCCACCAACACACTTCCCTCAGAGCCCTGACTGATGCTGACTGTCCTCCCACCTGTGCAGCCCCTGCTCAGCAGGTCCAGGCTGTGCCAACATCCCTTATTGCACAACCCACCCCACTCCACGTGGAGATTTTTGCTTTTTGATCCTAGAAATGACAATCAACAAAGCATCAAGCATTCATTGTCCTGATCAGTTTACAGGAACAAGATATTTGACTATTATCTGACTCTAGGAGGTGACCTTTCGAGCTAATTAAATTTTTTCTAAGTATTCATTTGCACTGAATTTTTCACAATTATTAATCTGTCATCACTTGGTAGGCTGATGGAGCCTTTAAGAAATACTTTAAAAGAGCTATCCAATTTTTTTTCCCAAGCGATTAATGAAAAATATCAAAAATTCCCAGCAACTCTTTTCTGGTGCCAGGATTTAAAACAAATTCCTTTCTTTTAGCTACTGTCTGAGATGTTTGTGGAAAGTATCAGCAAGCTTGAGTGACCACAGACATTTGTGGTTTTGCAAAAATTGACTCTTTTTTTCAGTAAAAAACACTGACCATTAAAAGAAATATTTTAAATCCGTGGCATGTTTTCAAAACCTACAGAGATCTCTGGATAAAGGAAACTGGTTTTAAAATGCCATATTTCAGCTGGGGGAGGGCAATTTCAAGAAGTTATAAAGTTGAATATTTCTGGATCAGGAAGCTTCTTTATGAGCTATGGAGAAATGATCTCCAACTGGCATAAACACACAGCAGAGTCAGCTGAGACCTTTGGGATTTATATACCCACTTCTTGCCACGAGGGAAGGCTCAGCTCTGCCTGGGATTTAATGTGAGGTTGGAGGGAAGGTTGTCCAGTCCTTGACAGGAGCAGGGACAGATGCACAGGCCAGATTAGGGTGGATTTTGCTTGTGCCCTGGAGCTGAAAGCCCTGCCAGTGCTCAGAAGTTGCTTCACACTCTGTGGGAGGCCAGAAACAACAGCTCTGCCTGCTTGGAGATGGTTCTCTAATATCCTTGCAGAAAAACCTGAGTCTTGCTCTTTTGCCCCATTTTGGAATATTTAGGGTGATTTTCTTTTTTTATGTTATTATTTTGAAAGAAACTAAAAATTGTTACCTAAAGAGGGGATGGAATGGTATTTTTGTGTTTTCTTCTCTTGTCTTCATCATCCCTCCCTTATGGCTTGATTTCCACTGTACCAACTTAAAGGCACATTTTGCTCTTAATGCACACCGTGCACAGTCACTCTGTTCTTCAGCAAGGCTGCATCTGCTATGGGGAAAGACGGAATTTTACCTAGCAGTTTCCAGTTTCCTCTCCCCCACTTCTGAGAAGGGAAGTGCTTGATTTTATTTTTCTTCTTTTTTTTTTTTTTTTCCCTTCCTTTCCCTCCCCCCCTTTTTTTTATTTTTTTATTTTCCCTTTCATTTTCATCATAGCCGTTTCATGGGTTAGACTTCATGGCCACACCTACATCAGTGAAATTGGGATGTTCCACCAGCCTCACTGCAATCCACAGCCACACGCTACAAGCCAGCATATATATGTATCTGTTTCCCTCTGTCTCATTCCCATGACTCATAACGGCTCATAACGATTTCGGTTTTAGATTAAATACCAAATGGGTCACCTTTTACACAGAAGAACCTAAAATTGCTACAAAACCTGGAGTTCCTTAGCCATGCCAATGACAAACATGAAGTTATCCTTGAGACACGGCTTCAGCTGGATACTATTAACATTTTAAAGAGAAGAAGAATATAAATGAAAGGAAAAGGAAATACCACACATGTAGACAAGTATTCCCAAGAATTCTGGATTCTCCACTTGGATTGCCAGTTTGTAACTAGAGTGTAAGACTGCGGGATAAAACTGCATGGGCAGCAAAAATATGACAGCTGTTTGCAATACAGCTGTCTAAATTAAAAATATGTTCAAGCCCCTTCTTGTTCCCCCCCTTTGCCCAGAAATGTGTAGGTGCAACCCTCACAGATGCTGCAAAACCCTGTTTAACAAGCCACAGCATCACTATATTGAGTGTGATGCCATTAAGTTATCCACAGACAGCATGTTACTCTCAAATCTTGTCATCTTGGCCATGCTTTAAAACTATTTGTCTTCCCCTGTAGTAGTCTCATTTGTGTATCCTTTTCATGTTCTTGGGCAGCAGCGTTTCATGGAAGGAGTCCCTCTGGAGTTCAGGGGGGCTATTCATTCCTTAGATGTTCATTATTTCCAGAGTTGCACAGACTAAACCGGGATCCAAATTTTTAAAAGATGCCTTAAAAGATACCTCTATCCCACCACATACATTGGGATCTAAGTCCTTAATTTACTTTTTCAAAAAACATGAATGATGAAAAAAATATGACGTGATTTTCAGGATGAGAAATGAGTGGTTTTCTAGAAGGAGGCAGCAGTGGTAGAGTCAGAAATTGAGCCCTTTTAAGGATTAGTATGAACATTTCTATTACAAATCTTCAAAGCTTCATTAGTAATTCTGAGTACACAACTTCTTGTATCAGACACACTCGAGAGAGCGCTGAGCATGGCGAATCCTTAAAACCCAGGTACCTCCAAGGTCTCTCAAGACACCTATCCAAAAATACAGTCAATTTGGATCACAAGTCACTCTACAGATCTTTTATTGCTTCTAAATAGCTGCTGTCATCCTGTACCAAATCAATACAGAAACTCTACGTCTGCTATCCCAAATAACTGCCTTTTGGGTGGAACTATTTGGTAGCAAGCAATGCTGTATGCCCTAAAAAACCCTTAAAGTGTAATAATGGAAACACTGAATTATTTGTGAACTGTCATTTCTGATTTATATCAAATGACATATTTCCTTTCATTCTTCCTAATTACCAGTAATTTTTATTCCTTTTTTTTGGGACAATATTTAGTGCATGTCAAATGCCGTATTTATGTTATTCCACATAATTTTCAATTTGGGAGATTAGATCATTGGTTGTTCTGGAGATGTTGCTTTGAATTATTTGGAAGGTATAAATCTATAATATTTAATGAATTTCAGGAGGTTTTTTCATTAAAAATGTATCACAGGAGTCCAGTGTGTGATTTCTAGAGCCACACTAGGCATTTCTAATTAATTTTTGAACCTGGCAAAGTGCTTTTTCTCCAGTATGAATAAGTTGTCTGCCAAAGGGAGTTTTGTGATGCTCTGAAATGTAAGGTAGGCTTTCTAGATTCTGCTTTGACTTATAAGAAGAAAAAAAAAGGGTGAGGGACACACAGCAAGTGCTGCCATTTCTCTGTGAGACTCTGGTGCACAGTATTGCCCATGATGAAAATACACCTTTTTTTTAACACTGCCCACTTCATGATTTCTAAAATACCAAACCAACTCTTAAATGAGCTGTGACATGGTCCTCAGTTTCTACATAGTAGGACATCACACATTCTATAAGTTACGACGACTGAAATCTTGTTTTAAAAATATAGTAATGTAAATGAAATCACTGACTCCAGCTTTTTTTTTTTGGGTAGAGTTGTTTAAGAAACTTCTGATGGAAATGGCCAAATGAATTTTTTTTTCCTTTGAAAAACATCAGTTTTTCCAAGCCATTTTGATATTTCACAAGGAAAAGCTGTTTAACAATCTCCCAGCAGTCAGAAGAGGACAGCAAAACTGTCATGAACATTTCAGCTAGACAGACTGGGATTAAAGTAGGGACAGTGAATCTCCTTCCTTTGCTCTCCTTCCCTTCCAATAGCAAGAGAAGATGTGAGAAATCAGTATCCTCACCCTTGGGCCAGCCTGGAAGATTTGGTGGGGTTAATTTCATCAGTAAGGTCTGAGATCCATTGAACTGTGATTTAATCTCTCCTAGAATTTAATTCTGGAGAAACACTATCCCTTAAAAAGTGCTGAGGGTTTGTTGCCATTGGGCTTTTTTTTTTTTTTTTCTCCTGACCAGAACAGTTTCTACTGCACGGAAAAACCATTTTTGGACTTCACCTGTTACTTCAAGTAATACAGGACATAGAGCAAGATGCTGGATGGGGATAGCCAGGGAACAGAGCAGGAGTCCTTGCCTGTGTCACTTGAAACAATCTGCAGGCATTGGACACTATCCATCAGACATCCCAGCACACTTGGATCCTTACGCCATCAAGCCAGATGCAGAGAGTAACAAGCTTCCAATTCCCAAATCTCTGTCCTGGATATAGGGAAGAGGATCCAGCCTCCCTGCTTAGCCCCGCAGAATCTGCTAGCAAACATCTAAATCCATCAGGAAACACAGGTTCTCAGTTAGAAGAGGTGGTGTACATATATCTCTCTGTACTCTTACCTGCAGCCCCTGGAAGATGTCAAAATCTTGTGGAGGAAGTATTTGCTGATCTGTATCAGCAGTATAATGAGATGGGTGATTCAATGTTGGTCTAATTAATGCATGGAAAGCCCTTTTCTAAAATACATTTGGTATGTTTTCCCCCGGAGACAGGAGATATTTGCAGCAGGCACATCCTCCCACACCTTTCCTGGGAGCTTGAACTTATTAGTGAATCCCCTACTGACACTCTTTTACTAGGGCAGGTACTGCTGTAACAACTATCATGGGAAACGCAAGGTAGGCAAAACTCAGGAATTTTGGCAGTGGTTTTTAATTTCATCTTGTATCATCTAACCATGAATCCTAATGGCATGTGCTAAAGGTCGGCCACTGCACCTAGTTTGTAAACAAAACAGAAATGTGAAGGAGAGTGGGTAGCCAGAAATTATAATATATGTTATTTCCTATATATTATTTATAGTATAAATAATAATTTATTTGTATTATATGTAAAATAATATAATTCCCAGACAGAAATGATAATATAAACCTCCTTCTCTCTGGCATCAGCTGTGAAGAGTATGGGGTACCTCTGGGATATCCTTCCTCCTGGAAGCTGCCATCATGAAAGCTTCCTAATGTTTTCACAGGGTTACTTGCACAAACAAATTCTTAGCTCATTGGGGAAAAAAATCCTACCCAAACATGTGGCAAACAAAGAAGGAGATGATTTGAGTGAAATGAAAACCCAGAAGTTCTGTGGCAAAGCTTTTTGAAGCATTTACACATTAAGGTTAGCCTCGTGCCAGTTTTTCTCACTGAAAGGATTGACAGGGTTAATTTGTTTTCATAAAGTGGTAGAACTCCACAGCACTGACATCTGTCAATACCTTTGGCCAGCAGGTTCAGAGGTTATTAGTATGAGTCACATGGACACACAGAGAGCCTAATCAGAAAAACTTTGCATTGGTGACAGCAGGCATTAAATAAATGTAGAGACAGGCAAAAAAAGTGTTTAGCTGGAAACTGGGACCAAAAGAGAGGAATGGTGTTACTCAGGGGGTGTGAGGTAATTTCCCAGGTCTTCTCATCACTCCCCAAAGTTTGTTTGGTTGTTTCTGGGATCCTTTGGCAAGGATCTAGCATAGCTTCTAGCGTGGGGCAGAACAGAGAAATCTGAACTAGGTCTATGTCCTGGAGCCAGGCAGTGGGACCACCACGCAGGCAGAGCAGGGTTCTCATGCTGGCAAGGGGAAGACAACAATGGGGTGTCTATCAGCCTGCCTATTTGCAACACCCCAATCAGCAGTGACCCAGGAGGCCACAAAGTCTCCTTTGATGGCTTTGCTACTGATGAGTTAGAGGTGATTCTGCTTTCCCTAGTCTTTCCTTCTTCTTGTGTAGTGATTTTTTTGGTTCTTTGCTGGGTTCATTTACCACTGGCCATCTCACTTTGAATTTTCCAGCTTTTTTTCATGTGTAGAAATTGTAGAGATGACACCACTGCTTGACATAATTTTCTGTGTGGGTTGATCTTGGCTCACTGTCAGGCATCCACTCGACTACTCTCTCACTCCTCCTCTACAGCAGGACAGGGTGAGAAAATAACCTGAAAAACTCTTTGGTCAAGATAAATGCAGTTTAAGGAAAGAAAGCAAAGGCCATGTACAGAAGCAAAGGCCATTAAAAACAAAACACAAAAAAAAAAAAAGAAAAAGAGAAGAATAAAGATTTATTCTCTACTTCCCATCAGCAGGTGATGTTCAGTTACTTCCTGGGAAGTATATCTCAATGTGCATAGTGGTTGCTTTGGAAGACAAATACCTTCTTAACATATCCTCCACCCTGCCTGTTTTGGTCAACTTTTATTGTTGAGTATGACATCCCATGGAAGGGGACATCCTTCAGGCCAGCTTGGTTGGCTGTCCTGGCTGTGTCCCTGCCCAGACTCTTGCTCACACTCAGCCTGGTCTTTGACAGGGGAACTGAAAGAAAGCCTTGATGTTGCAGGAGCAGTGCTTAGCAACAGCCAAAACTCTGCTGTGTTATCAGCTCTGTGCCAGCTACAAACACTCAGCACGGCACTAGCAGGGCTGCTCTGGGGAAAGTTAACTCCAGCCCAGACAGACACAGCGTAGCCCTCAGAGAGGACAGGCTGAGTGAGCACTGCAGGTGCCACTACTGTGAGCTGGCCTGGGGAAATCAGTCTGTTCCTCAGATTTAACCCAGCTACCTTCTCTACCAAGGCTGTGAGAAGCATCGGTTCTCTACTGTGACATTCAAGACAGGGCTTGGTGTGAACTCTGCCTTGTATTTCACAACAGTGTGCCCTCAAGGCAGCCTGGAACAACCTTTCTGGGCTGTGTGGAAAACATTAGTATCCTAGAGAGAGTCCTCAAGAGTGCTCTTCACCTTCAGTGCATGACCTATCACAAAATATTTGTATATGCAAGGCTTAAAGATAACAGCCACTGCACTTAGAGTGAAAACCTGTTAGTCTTGTCTCTCTGGGAGCAGATTCCCGTGTGACTGTCCGGTGCATTTCCCCATACCTCTGTGAAAATTTAGGCTCTGAATCCACCCAGGCTGACCTCTCTTTAGGGAAAGTGACTGTCAGGTCTCAGATCTTTGCGAAAACACCAAAACTATTTGATTTATTGTTTTCCACTTCCTTTATGGCTAATAAGAATGAACTAGCCACTGGAGAGATGTGGTTCTTCTCAGTGGCTTTTGGATATTGCAGGATTAGATGAGTTGCATCCTGCTCCCCTTATAACTACACATCCATTGAATAAAGGGTGCTGGGGAGGACTTCCTAGGATGTAGCTTTCTATATGGGACGGATCCAAACGTTGTCTCAGGACAGGCTGGCAGCATGTGGAGGTATCGTTATGGCTTCCTGGCCGTGCTGGACCACGTGAAGTGCAGTTACTTGCAGCTGATAAATTCTACCAGACTCTGTCTGGGTCTGCCTATGTCATTAAGTAGTTTATCCACGAAACCACAGGAATTTCTCCTACTCCTCAGCCAGATATTTGTGCTCCTTGACTTATCTCACACTTAGTACTCGGGAAGAAGAGTTGAGCGAATAGCTGAGAAAACCTTTTTTAAGTCATCACACAACAAATCCAAGTTTTCTTGCTGATTTAGCAATATCTTCTGTTGTGTCAACAGAGGGCCAGCCAGGCCATTTCTGTGGGATATTTTTGGTCGTTGACAAACACTTTGATCCAGCAGATTTATAGTGGTCTGGCCAAACTCCTAAGTTAGTATTTATCATGCTGATTTACACTGGCTGAATCCCTGCCCTTCTGTGCCTCCCAAATCAAGACAGATTTTTAGTGTGCAGTTGCTTTCTTGCTTTAGGAGAGAAAAACCAAAAATATACCCCACATCATACCCTATCAAATAAAAATGAGCACAGGACGCACAAAATAATCTCGCAAAAGGGCGACATTGTCTCTTGGAAGAAAACTGAAACTCTTCAGAGTGAGAACATTATAGCCTATGGCGCTGTCATGTAGCTGCACTTCTGTAATGGACACAATATAATGAGAGCTGTTCATGAAAGCTGGTTATTATATCCTAGCTGGAGGTCACACTCTGGCATATATAGAGCTGGTAATTTGTACACAGTGGGAGTTCTGCTGCTCTTCTGGTTTTCTTAGGTTAAGTCTATATCATAAGGTACCTGCATATTCAAGACCATATTGCTTCCTAAGCCACCCTCTCATCCTCAGTTCAGAGATGAGCATTTGAAGCTCAGTTTCAGCCCAAGCCCGTAAGCTCTACTGATGTCAAGGCTCTTTCCCTGATCAGTTTTTAGTGTGTCTCTGAAAGGACTGCTGCTGAGCTCAAATGCAAGCAGCCCCTCCTCTGGTCCCTCATCGGTCCCAGCCTTTTTGGACTCTTCTGCTCCTGCTCTGTGTGACTCTGGACATCAGGTTTTCCTTATGCACACTTTTTTTCCATGTATTGGAGTTTAAGAAAATGCGGTCACTGAGCTATTCAGGCCTTTGTAAGTGGAAGGGTTTAGTCTATCCTGACAAGGGTATCGGCACAGGAGCTGTAGGATGGCCGCAGGAAGGAAGCATTTTTGGCTGGAAGTGCCTTGTGTGGTCTCATCCAAGGTAATCATCATGGGCAAGGTAGGAACCTTTAATTTCATATTCTACCTTTCCTAAGGTGCTTCCTGGAGGAGACTGAGCCAGTCTTTGGGAGATGCTGCTTTTGAGTTTGTCATCCAGCAGAACTTCTATCTGGTGGAGTGATCACTGAAATAAAACAACTTCTGCTGACAGGTCTGACTGTGCTTATCACTTTCCTATGTCTTTGGGAGCTCAGTAAAACCTCCAGGGTTTTTGTTTGAAAACTTTACATTGTTGTCTGTTCAACTGTGAGAAGGGAAAACAGCAACTATGCCAGAAGTTTTATTGAAGTAAAAAAAAATCAAACAAGCAATCTAAAATGGCTAATAAAATGGTGTCCTGTGCCCCAAACTACAAGCAAGAAATGTTACATTGGAACTGGTACTTAATCTAGTGGATAAAGTAGCTCGTGTCTGTACATAAAATTAATTAGGCACAAAATACTCTGTACAGGCAAGCAGTCCCCACTATCCCTGTGGTTTTATTCTTTTTAAGTAAACTGAAACAGAACCAAACATATTGAAAGTGTGATCTTTTACGGTAAAGCACATTCTACAGTGTTTTGCTCTCCATCACATAGCAGGCACCTTAGGTTACTCATTAAAATTTCTGATGTGTTATGGATGAGAGGACATCACGCACCTGTGTTCTCTCTAGTGTCTCCTGATTTGGAGCTTAGAATGGGAAGAGACACATTTTCTGGCTGTGCCCATTAGTGCGCTGGGTCTGCTCCAGGAAAACCTGCTGACTGTAACCCTCACCAGTTGTCTCAGAAAACAAGAAGCTGTAAATCTCCACACAGCAGTAGAAATACTAGCACACAAAATTGTTGCATCTATCTTCCCTCATATTATAACCATATGGCAAACTAAGAGTAGGGTTTCGAGTGTAAATCACTGAATGGATCATTATGGCTTCAAATCATCAAAACTGAGCTACAATTTCCTTTCTTTCTATGTACCTGTTTTTTCTTCAAGCACAGTCCTTGTCTCTTCTACACTGAAATAGTGTGTGTTTCTTCTGTGTTTCTCCTCCTCCCTTCTCCCCATCAGTGCTACTTCCTTCTGTCTCTAAGTCCCTAGGCTGATCAAACAATATCTGCTGCATCTCTTCAAGGCTGGGGGCTTGTCGTGTCACTTAACATGCCATGAACCATGTGGACCTCAAAATGCGAGCAAACACATTTGCAGCTGCCCTCTCCCTGACAATGGGTAAGGCAGGGCATTCATGGATTCCCCTGAAGCAGAAAGGGCAGCCAGAAGTAAGTTGTGCTCAAGTTTTCACATAGAAATAACATTACAGACTGCATACAAATGTAATAGAATCTCTACACAACAGGGTACTCCATACAGCTGTGTGTACAGGTATCTCCACTAGCACTGTGACTTAGCTGTCAAAGTCTCGTTCTCAGCAGTTTTCCCTGCTAATAAGGAGGCTCACCAGACCCATGTGAGCAGGACCCTGGCCGTGCTTTCATGTTGCATTTTGCACACAATATTTTGTCACCTGCTTCTGGGGGAAAGCTATGGGATACAGCTAGAACATTGCATTGCTCATATCCAAAATACACATCACTTTAAAGATCTTGGTTATTTCTGACATATTCTGGCATATCTTGGGAAAACTTTCAAAACACATGGAAAGAAACACAGAAAGTAGGAGATGCACCATCCCAAGGAGAAAAGAAGTCATGGAGCAAAGATGGTTTCAATTTGCCTTCAAACCACAGGGTTTCATGTCAGGGCAAGTTTGTGGTTTTTAGTTTTTTTTTTTTTGTTTTGTTGTTGTTGTTGTTGTGTTTTTGTTTTGTTTTTCATGCCATCAGAAGAGCAAGGGATAAGGACCTGAGAAAGCAAGAAGATATCTGCTCTGGAGACTGGTCAAACAGGGCAGCATGATCAGCAAGTCAGTTTGAAAGTAGCTCTGAGTGCTGTTCTAAGGCTCCAGCTATTTCCAGGATGGCCCAAAAGAGCCTGGACTGGAGTAGAAATAAGAGTCAGAGAAAGCAGCTTTGAAGTAGCCAAGTAGTGACGTCTACATGTGTCCAGCAAATCTCCAGTGCACAGAGAAATAAAGATCCCAAACTTCGTTGTTTTTTGTTGTTTTTTTTTTCTCCAGGAAGGTTGTCATTTAGAGATAGTGCAAACAAGCAATAATTTTGTCCTTGGAATTCTTACATTCCAAGAAATCCCCAAACAAACCTGCACACAAGACAGACAATTATAAAAGAAAACACCGCATTGCTTTATGCAAAAAAACTCCACATCCCACTTTGCTTCAAGGCCAGGTACAGTGACAAATCAGGCACAAAGGACCTTGTATTTCTGTGTGGTATGGGTACCACCTCCTAAAACAGCTTGAAACCCTTGCAAGACAGGCTGTTCCCAGCAGAGAGGAGCAGGAGCAGCAGGTCTCAGCTGTGCTGCAAGCAGCATGCTCAGTGGCCCGGGGCAGAGGCAGACGGAAGCAGTCACAGCCTCCTTTTTATTTGCTTGTCTTCTTTTCTGACTGTGTAGATAAATCTTTGGGGACTGTGTTCAAAGGACGGTGTAAACACTCTAAAGCAGCTGTGGAAAGCTCTGCCCCAGAGCAGAATTAAGGAGGCAGTGATGTGACCAACTCGGTGAGGTGTCAGGGTGTGTCTTGTGCCAACACACGTATATCACACCGTCCATCGACCTTCAGGAGGGCACAGCTGCTGTGTTAGTAGCAGTCCTGGACTGTGCTTTTCTGTTGGATCATTTGACCACAGTTGCCAACACTTTAATGAATGGATTGAAGCACAGAGAAGCTTCTCTGCTGACAGACAGGTGGGTGGTCAGGCAGAGGGTTCCATTTCAACCCGAATCTGGTGCCTGGAATTGTTTTGTCCTTAATGTACTGGGATGGCTGAATTGAAAACACTTTTTTCCAGGCAAGACTTATTTCCATTCCAAAGAAGCAATCAAGGTAATGTGGTTAAAAAGGAGAATTCAGATGATTTTTAATGTCTGGTTTTCAAAAATATGGAAACAATTTGTTCGGATTTTGACATAAGGCTTCTTTCACTTTATGTTAGAATTTTTAAAAGAAAAGGAAAGATTGCGTGCCTGTGAGGCTCTATTTTTTTCCACCTGCATTATTCCATCTAATAAAAGGCATTACTTCTCCCTACAAATCATGCTTCTCGATAAAATGAAGTAAGTTTCGAAACAAAAAAACCATCACATTTCAACCCTGGCAGGATTTGTGCTGCCAAGATCAAACTTCTAAAATTTGTTATTTTTATTTGAAACATTTTTATTTTCTATATTCTAGTATAAAAAAAATTATCAAATTATTTTCTTTAATTTTCTAGCTCTGCAGCGAGGCATGTTCCAGCACAAAAGTATTTTCAACTCAGCTCTTTTTAAAAACCCATCAATTATTATAATTTTCCCAATGTATCCCAAGGACATTTAATCACAGTAAACTGTAGAGAGGTTGAGCAATATAATTTAGTAGTTATCCAGATTTCTAGAGTCCTTTACTAAATGTTCTAAAGGATCTGTTTGTAGAAAAATAGAAAAACTCAACTGACCTTAAAGCAAAGGAGTAAGCAAGCTAGTGGGACAAATGTAGCAGATGTTTGTAGAACACACCAAAGCACTATGGGCAGTAGACCCAGGAACTCCGTGTTAGTAATCTGTACTCTTACCAACAGCCTGGAGCAGGAGAGGAAAGATCTAAGAAGCTGGTCTCTACCTCATTAATGGTTTGGTCAGGTTTTCAGTTACTGCTTCTGCAGCTTACCCAGATCAGCCCCTTCCAGTGACTGGAAGATGGCAACAGGCACTGATGCCCTGTATTCCTTGACTGCAGAAAAGCCTTGACATGCACTTCATGGTGTCCCCAAGTTGTGCTTCTCTTTCTGTCATTGTCAGTGATGCTAAAACAAAATATTCTCTATTTATTACTGGTAAAATTGGATTCAGAGCTAAACAAATACAAGAAAAAATAAATTCTGTGTCTATCAAGAGCTCATTATTGCAACAATAGGGTATTAATAATTTGTTTCTGCTGGAAAAAGCAGAAAGGAAATGTCAATAACATTTACCAGTATGAATACATTCAAAATTGCTGCACATTTAATTACTGCCTTAGATTTAAAAGTCTCTTTTCTCTCTCTCTCTCTAAGCAAACACAGTTTACTCAACTAGGAGCAGAGTTCCTCTCTCATCAGAAACAACATAAAATGTCTCAGATCTGCCCTCATGGGAAGCCATTTCAAATATTTGTGAGGTAAGAAATCATTCCAGGCTGATGTTTTAACTGGATTTTGAACTGCTAGGCTTTGTTTCCTGCCTGGCTATTTCAACTTTCCCTGCCTTGCTCCTGAGCCCTGCTCCCATGCCATCTACTTTAGATTGGCCCCTTGACACTTCTTCTTCTGCCCTCTGCAGCCTGGGGAGGACATACCAGGAGCAACTGCAGTGGTGGCGAGGAAGTTTGGGCATGGGCATTGCTCCCATCATGGACCAAGGCCTTTCTGAGCTCTGGGTCAAAGTGCAGTGACAGGAAAAAGCAGATCAGCAGCCTGCCATTTCAACTGGCATGAAAGGAAAATCTGAGTGTTGCACAGCTGGCACAGTCTTCTCCACTGAGACCCTCTGAATGGCAGCAGAGTCACCCCTGCACCTCCTTCTTGGGGTTTCTTTCTTATTTAGCTTCTCCACATTCTCTCACTTTGACTTCAGACACATATCCCTGGAAAACGCACTGTTTTTCCTCTGAAACAGCATGGTACTTGCAATACTGGTTAGGTTTGTGTGAGCTGAAGGAATCAACACAAGAAGGACCAGAAGTGCAGCTTCAACTCTAGAAAGCTCCCGAAAACACCACATCTAATTGAATATGCCTGTCTATATATACACCTTGGGCTTAAACAGAGGAGGTGAAGCTGTGACAAAACCCAGGGGAACATCGCAGAGATACGCTTTTGTACTTTATTGTGGGCCTGTAAAGCTTGAGTAGCTATTTGCTAATTAAATGCTGTCAACACCAACTCTGAAATCACACCAGAAGCATCTTATAGCATGGTTAAGAATGATCCAGTTATTAGTGAAGATAATTAGGCCAGCACCAGCTTGTCATTGCTTCTTTTGAAGCTACTGAGGCTACATTTTCCAGCCCATAGTCTCCAGGAGATTTCTATCTAGTTTTGTATGACTTTGTCAGGCTTTTAAGTCATTAAGTGAGCTTTTTTTTTTTTTTTTAATTTTAGTTTCAATACGACACAAACTGTGCAGAAAACTGTTTCATTTGCAAACCATTAATTTCTTCAAGCATTAAAACAGCACCTGATCAGCTTCTCTTGCAACACACAGTTACCTTGCCTAGTTAATGTTTCAACAGAAAATTTGTATTGCTACGTGGAAAAATATACATCCATATAGCTCTTTCTGGCACCTGTCCTATGACAGTAAGTTGGATATAGGCCATATCTATAAATCATGAAATGCCTATAAAAAGTGAGCAGGAACCAGTTTGTTCAGATGGTTGTTGTTTTAGCAAAAACTGGATTATATCAAATAAGACATAAAAAGGTAACTACTATTCACACAGCACATATCTATGCTGAGGAACTCCATTTTGTAGAGTAATGCTATTGACACTGAGTTTGCACTGCATACAACCTCCATCTGCTTTTTTTCTCCTTTTTTTGCCCAAATGAGGCAAAGAAAAATTTCTCACCTCTGGGAAATTTTCACATTATTCTCTTGATCCAAGTACTATCTGCTCTTTCTTTTATTACTGGGTTGTGTTCCCTGGGATACAAGTTATCCAAAATTTCCAGGAAGCAAGTAAAACATTTAATAAACTTTTTCCCAATTATCAGAAAGTAGAACTAGGGCTCTTTTCACATGCTGTCTCAGGTATTTTCATCTAATATCTTCGCCTTCAAAAGATCCATATCCACTTAAAACATTTTTTAGACCTCTCATATTTGCATTTAGTCAGGAAAATTAGTCCACTTGTGGGGTTATGCAGTACATGGGGAGGCTCAGACTTCGTCATTACTAGCTGAATGTTGCTTTTGTGTAGAAGAGAGAGGCACTGCAACTTGATCAGTTTCCTGCTTGAATGACAGAAAAAACTGAAATCCATTGAAAATGGGAGCAAATTTCAAGCAGTGTTGTGAGTTGCACTGAAGCACATTTTATAGTAACACAAGGCAATCTGCAGCCCCCGCAACATTATGGCCTACCTAACACGGTCAGGACTAACTAGTTCCTTTCTCATTGCAAACAACCAAGAGCAATTCAGTGTTGTTGTAGTGGGTTTCTGTGGCTGGGTTTTAGTAGCAGGGGAGCTACAGGGGTGGCTTCTGTTAGAAGCTGCTGGAAGCTTCCCCTGTCCTGTGGATCCATTGCCAACCAGCTCCAGG
>JAWMRA010000078.1:143198712-143211827 GCA_035584735.1 Pseudotriccus pelzelni
CCACACTGGAGCAGGGGATGGACTTCTCTCCCTGAGCAGTGGCAGGAACAACTTGTGATGAACTGACCATAACACCCGTTCCCCACCTTTCTGCACAGCTGGGGGGGAGGAGGTAGAGCTTGGGAAGGAGGGAGGGGTGGGGGGAAAGTGTTTTTAATGATTTATTTTACTTCTCATTATCCTGCTCTGATTTTGTCAGTAATAAATTTAATTAATATTCTCCAGTTCAGTCTGTTTTGCCCATGATGGTATTTGGTGAGCAATCTCTCCTGGTCCTTATCTAAACCCATGAACCCTTGTGATATTTTCTTTCCCCTGTCCAGATGCAGAGGGGAGTGACAGAGACTGGCTTTGGTAGGTGGTGGGCATCCAGCCAGGGTCAACCTACTACACGCTCTGATCCTGTTTAAATCTTATAAATGTTTTTGGGTTTACACATTTTACCATTAAAATATGATTACTGTTCTGTTCTTCCAGAGGATATATATGTGTTACAAATGGTGTAGAGTGCACTGAGTCTTTTCAAAGGAAAGGTCTCCCACCATGTTACTGTGAATGAGCAATGAAGGAGCTTGGTGAAATGAACTGTCTCCAAAATATAAAACTGTGAACTATTTATTCAGAAATTATAAAATTCACACAATAAGTTCCTTACAAAAATATCTTCTTATGTAAGAAACATAACAGGGGTGCAAAGGCAGAGGCTGGGTCCGGATTGTCTTCTAGAGTGGAACACTATCAATTCAGTTCCTTATGAAGCCATTCTGTTTGTAGAACAGTGACTGTACAACTAGCCCGCTGGTTTTGAAGATAGGATTTCAGTCTCATGGATGATCTATTAGATAAAGGAAGAACAACATGTTCTCCTGTATTTTATGAAAAAGGTGCAGAGTGGCTGCAAAGGATTCTTGACAATGTTGGTCTCTGAGAGTCCCTCCCAGAAGTTTCAGGTTAAACACCTTGATTTTGAAAGATGTGACACATATGATGATACTCTCCTGGATAACTTAAGCAGCCTGCCAGATAGATCTTGTGGATCCCACTCTAAGACGTTTGTTTTTTCCTGACCTACAGGACAACCTGACAACCTATAATGGAGTCATGTGAATTCCATGAGGTGGAAGACACCTAAAAATTAAGTGTCATGATGGCAAGCTTCTGTAGTTTTAGCCTTGCTTGTTTATCTTTTGGTATAGCAACAAAGTCTTGCTATCTCCTTGCTGTGAACATTTTATGTCAGCGAGTTTGGTAAGACTCATTTCCAAAGTGACATGGGATTGAAGCCATCTGGACAAACACCAAAAGGCAGGAGCTGTAAGTACTACTGCAGTTCTTTTAACATATGGAGACATCTGTGCACAACTATTGTTGATTTTAAACCATGCTTTGTGACCACCTACTTTCTTGCTTTTGATTGAATCTACTGAACTTTGTCTGATTGGTTTTGCTGCTTCATTTGGCCACGTTCTGGAATCTCCATGTTCTGCTTTCCCTGCTCATCTAATCAGATACTTTGGTTTCCTCAGCCTTGCTTTCCTCCCTTTTTCATATCTTAGAACTGCTGAAAGGCTTTTAGAATCTTCACAGTCCTGTTCAAAGATAAGAGACAAAGGCAAGCCTTACTTGCTAACGCCATCCTGAGCAGTGAGCTGCTACATCTTACCCTCATTTCCAGTGTCTGTAAATCCATAAAGCTGTGAGATTTCCAAAGTAAACAAATATAATGTTTTTTTTGAATATGGAATATACTGGCAGGTAAATCTTATTGATAATTGCCTCTAATTAGCACTCCTACCAGATGATAAATCTTTTAGTCACAGCAGAGTGTCATTTGAAAATGTGCATATTCTTGTTTTGTCTTTGAAGCCATCAAAGGAAAATAATACATATTGGTTTGACTCTATTGCCATAATTTTTCATTAGAAATGGGGAAGAAATGAAAAGTGAAAGGCAGAAATGGGTATGAAAAATGAAAAATGGCTTTGACAAAATTACTTTGAATGAAGGATTATACTCTATCCTGCAGTCAGTTTCCTACTTCTAACAGGTACTATCTCATGCTCTTCCACTTGCATCCAAATTTCATAAGCATTATGGAGAGGTTTAATTGTGAATTGCGATGGAAAGCAACATGTCCATGTGTTTACTCAGATCTCTTATCTCCATACGGAAATGTTAATTGGAATTCCAACATTAATTGGAATTTCAACATTAATTGGAATTTCCTGGAATAAGCCCAGACTCAGTGTTATCAGGGAGAATATGTTCCCTTTTGAGGGCCTCAGAAGGGAAGTTGTTTCACCATATTCTCTTATGCCAAAACATACAGAGAGACGAACAAAACAAGAAGAAACAGACAAAAGGATTACAATGGAGAACACAGAATAAGTCAACTTTCTGTCCCGCCCCCTGCCCCTGATTTCCAAAATCCTAAGTGCATATCTCCCATTTGCTTACATGGGCACTGAGTAATTCAGGTCTGAGAACGTACCCAGATCTGTCTGAGTCTTTTTACCCTGACCACAATCCAACCTTTGTTTTGGCACAGTAGAATGAAACAACTGACTGTAGTGGATTATGCATTCCAGTTTATATCACAGCCAAATTATGACATAGTAAACCCCTCAACAGTAAGGGCCATTGTTTTACTACAGAACATAAGAGTGTGAGGGCCTCTGAGAAGAAAAACAGAGTCCTTGTTTCAAGACAAAAGTGGAAGAGGTTCATCCCAATTAGAAGCTGCCCTTAGGCCAATTTGGAGTCTCTCAGGGCCCTGCACCCACAAATATGTCATTATTTATCTTGAGCACTCCTACGTAGTTATACACAAAAAGGTTGATTGCCAACTCATTCTAGATATGTCAGACTTCCCATCTGACATGATCCAACATTCGGGGACCACAAAGACTTTGCAGTAATCACGGAGAAGGAGCCTGCCTCCTCTTGTCCAAAGCTCAGACTTATCGATCCATGGTTCTAGTACTATTGTTGTTCCAAGCTACCCCTCTGGTGAATGAAAAGGGGAAAAATCTCCAGAGGGCAACTGAGATATTCAGGCTGTTGAACTGCCTTGAGGAAATGTCACATTCTTTCCCTTGTCTAGAGAAGGAGCACAGGGTAGCTCCATTACTGACTTATATTCCTTGGTTAAACTCATTTTTTTAAGTCCAGTTGAATATGATCCTATCCATAAGTTCTCTCCTATTATGGTCAAAAAACCTAAAAGCTGCCAGAAACCTCAAATGATGTGTCTTCTAGATCCTAAGGTGGGGCCAGGCCATTCCATTCGTCTAAATATTGTTTCATATCAATTTTTATTCTTTCTATCTCTAAATACAGCTGGTGGTAGAGGGAAAGCCCATTAGATCACTTTATATTCTAAATATATAAATTCTACTGCTCACTGGACCATTACATATTTATTGTGATGAGGAAATTAGTAAAATAATTACATGATTAACAATACTGGAATCTGATAAATTCTGAGTGTATTTGTGAAATTATCTTTACTGCTAGTGACTCCTGATCACATATTAAGGGCTTATCAGAGGTTGTCCTACGATCCTCCTTAACTATTCAAAATGAAAACTAGACACTGCTGGAATTTTTTTTTGTTATTTGCATTTCACTCATGGTAATTATACCAGCTGGGATTAGACAGTATATTATGGAAAATATATAGCCCCCTTCCCAGTCTAACCATGAGAATTCCACCAACTCCAGCTGCTGAACCCAAGGGGCTGCACAGGTGGCACACAGGCTGAGCACATCACAACACCCACCCTCACTCCACAGAGCTGATATTCCCTGGGACTGCAGTGAAAGCCACATTACCATATTGTCTATGCATCACCACTGCGAATATCTGGAAGGTAGAGTTAACCATGTGGTTCTGCTTCCTTTTCCATCTCAGTTTCATTTTCTGGTTCTCCTTATTTTTGCTAGCACAAGGCTCTGTGTTTCTAATTCTCCATGTGTGAACAGTTGCTTTTCTGTGAGATAGATCTCTTTAGTGTAAATATTTGAAATAAGAATTTTTCCCTCCATATTTTTGTATCAGGTTTTTAATTGAAAAATCAACTGACAGATCTCTTTATATTCATACTTTCCTAGTGTTTTCCTAATTACCACAAAACATTAGCTTAGAGTACCTGTTCATTCTGCCTAATGATAGATCATGTTTTCTGCTTCTTGCTTAACTGCATTTTGTTAATTGCTTTTCTGGTTCTTTTAATCTCAAAAATATGGGTTTTTTCTCCTTCCTCTGTTTCCTTTTTTTTCCTTTCTCTCTTCTTTTTTTCCTTTGCATATTTCATTTCTTCAATATCTTTGTTTTTTATTTATTTTCAGTTACTATGGTTTTGTTCTATTTTTTCATTGTTTCTGTTTTTTGCTCTCATTGCTGGAGTTAAATCAAAGATTATTTTGTCGTAGCTTTGAAATCTTTCATTTTCTTCTAGAAAACACATGAGTTAAAGTCAGTGGAATTTACTAAAAAAAAAGAAAACAATGCTAAGTTTTATGTCTATATGTAGCAAAGAAATTTCAGCAGTTACAGTGAACTCGAGGCAGACTTGCCAGCTTCAGACAGCTTATTCCAAAGTTTAATTTGATTTTATGATTTCTTCCTGGCATACTCAGTGTTGTTTGAAAGTATGCAGGGTTTGCTTTTTCTGTTGTTGTTTGTCTGTTTGTTTGTTTCTTGGGGAAATACAATTACTAGAAGTTGCCAATATTTCAAAATACCTTGAAGAGTGACAGGATTAGGAGAACATTAATCCTCTCGGTCTGGAGTGAGCCTTTATTGCTGCCTATGTGCTATACACAAGTTTTGCTTTTCCTAGTGCTTTGCTCAGAAGAGATAACTTCAGGCTCCTGATGAATACTGCTGCCTCCTAAAACCTCTGGGTATTTTCTCATTCTCACTTGCATTTTACATGGCTGTGCCTTAGATTACCTCTGAAATCCCAACACAACTGCATTGTCTGATCCAGCTGCAGCTCAGCTGAGTTTTCCTGTGGGTTGACAGAGAATCAGATTGCTGTTCATGAACAGATGTGTCAAGCTGTTCAAAGACAGCATCTCTGGCGATGTAAATTCCTCTTTAGGCACTGACTGTAGCGCTCGTTACCATAGTACCTGTGCCTCCAAAACATTAATAAAGTAGACACTGCTCTGAGACAGAGAAATATCACCACTTCAGCTTTCATGATGCAGGAAAGCGAGCTGCGTTAAGCTGGAAACAGTGGGAGCCTGAAAATAGTTGCCTGAGGTTTTTCCCAGATTAAAGACTGAGAGAAGTCACCAGTGCAGCTCTGTTAAGTCCCTGCTCTGAAATTTGTCCTGGAGGAAGCTTCCACTGTTTACTGGTTAAGCACAGAGCCTAAGGAGACAACCTAAATATACAGCATCATGCTGGTACCCTGAACAGAGCAGGAGTCAACAGAGAGTTTTCTTGTTACAGCAATTGAAGCCAAACTTCCCACTGAACTTAATGCCCAGGAGCAGCTCAGCCTCTCTGCTCACTCCTTCGCTCCAGGAGAGCTTCGCTGCTCCGTGTTACAGCATCTGCTAATTTTGGGATTGTTCTTCTCTCCCTCTCTGATGTGCTCAGCCAAATAAAGCCAGGTCAGCCTCCTGGGGTACCTCTGGCACCCTCACCTTGGATGTTGCTGTTCAGAGTAGCTCATCAATGCCTGGCACCCTGATGCTCCCATTCAACTCAAGAGAACAGTGGCGACATTTGCTCTTCTGATTCAGCCCACGCAAAAGGTGTCATTTACACCACTTGACTTTAACCAGGCCTGCAGCTGAGCTGTGCTGAAAGTGTTTGATGGCAGTCTTAAAATCCTCCTGCACAACACTATAGACAAGATGTTACTAGTGTGAATGTAATGAAACTTAAATGTCAGGAATACATGATGTTGTTTAGAAATGTTAGAACAGTCCAGATTCTCAAAGGCATTTGAGTATGTAATTCCTTGAAACCAACAGCACCCATGAAGCTAAATCCCTTAGGAACAGATATAGTCTGTGTCAGCGTGGGATGTTGGAATGAATGCAGACCAGGGAACTTGCTCTGAGGCCTAAGAGAAAGTTTATGCTGCTGTTGACCCACATTTCCAAGTTTTCCCAAGTATTATCTTTCTGCTGATCACTCACGATGACAAGTCTGAGCGGTCCCTGCTCAGTCTCCAGCCCTCACAAAAACCAAAAATAAATCTTTAAAATAATACCAGACCACTTGAAATAGAGGATACAGCTCCACAGGAAAGGACAAACCACTTTCCCATCTCATTAGTATTTCTGCCTTTAGTGAAATAATGCTCACTGACAACCATTTGTTCTTGCAGTTCTTCCTTTTAGGGTCTTTGCCATCTGGGATGCCTAACTATTCCTCTTCTAGGAGAAGACATTAACATCTGCTGACATTGACCTTGACCTTCTTTACATCGTAATATTCTTGAACCATTGCATTCTGCAATCACTTCACACACCAAATCTGAGCAGTTGTACACTTGGGTTTCTTCTCTTGGAAAGTCTTATTTTATGACTAGTCATGTCCTTAGGCCTCAGTATCTAGGAGAATAAAAATAAATTATCTCTCTGTCACCAAACTACAGTCCTGATGTTTTGCAGGCAGTTCTGTGACTCCCTCATGCATTGTATTTAAGAGCTGGGTATAATATGAAATGAAGAATAGGTATATGAGATCTCTCTTATTTAAAATGCTTACCAGGGGTGACTGTTCTTGCTGTGATTTTTCACAGCTTTTCCAGGATACAGCGTCAAGATGAGCAGCTGCAATAGGCAAAATCTGCTTATTTTTAATTTATTTCTTATTGTCAGCCTGAAACACTTAGTGCTTTACAGAGTTTAAGACAGAAACAGCAAGCACATCACTGCTAAGTAAACATAGAAATTAAACAAGCTTATTATTCTACAGGTCATGTTCCACCATCAGTGCATTGGCAGATGAGCCCTCAAACTGTTGGCTGACTGCTTCATCTCTCCACATCTTTGTTTCTTCTTTGTTTTTTTTCCTCTGCCTTAGATAAGTCATATCTAGGCTGTGAAGTAAGTAATTCCTCTCCCTCTCACTTGTACAGTGCCCAGTAAACTCTTCCTTGCAATTTCCACCTCCAAAGGCAACAAAAATCAGGAATGGAGCTTCACTAATTCATAATGCCATAGCTGGCATTTATCTCACCTTCTTCAGACATATCCACTGTAGACATGTTAATCTGAGATCATAAACTTGGGCTCTTTTTTACAGTCAGTATGGAGAAGCAAGTACTTTTAGAATATTGATTTCTCTGCCTTGGTTTGGCTATCAGATTTACAAAAAAGTGAATTGTATCTTAAACTGTCTGCACAGTAGTAGCTGGATCTTCAGCGGGCAGTGACTAGTCTCAGTTAAGACAAATGTCACTTAGAGCTTGATGATCACCTTCTGTTTAGAGGTTTTCCTTCCATGTGGGCAAGCCAGATTTCTGCCTGCTTTGTACCCCGTCAGGAGCACAGAGGGAGTTCAGCCCAAATATTTCCCAATTGCTCCAAGCCCTACAGGAAATTTCACAGACACATATGAAATAAATTCAACTGGAGTTTGCAACTTTGGAGGACACTGTGGGCTAAAGAAGGTGAACTTGAGGATGCCAGCATCTGATTTTATGTTTCTCTGCATTAACACTATAAATAGAAGGAGGGGCAGTTACAACAGAAGGCCTTGTGTGAAAGTTGAGATTGATAACTCTCAGTGCACAGTGAGGGCATTCCCACCACAATAAATCCTTCAGAAACTGTGATTCTTTCATTGCCACAGAAGTCAAGAAGGATGGCAGTGACGTACCTCACAGTCTGTCACTCACTCCGTCTCCAGTTGTCTGGGACCTGAACAATAGATATAGAAACAATTTTTTTTTTTATTATTTTTTTTGAGTCATATTTTTGGTTTAAGTGTGAATGATACTGGATACATGGAAACCACAGTGCCTCTTTTTACAAGCAAATAAATTTGCAAGTTAGAGGAAATAGCAGACAATGACAGCTGAATAAAAAATTATTCCAAATACCAGCATTTTTCATATTATCATCTCTATATTCCACAAAAGCAAACAGTAAGATAGGGTGTAACATTTGGATTAAAAACATCTTTTGACAACTCCTGAATGAAATGTCATTGCTTTAAGGATAATTTTACTATTTTAAGCATATGTCTCAGTTTTGTTTATAGCTTGAAAAAGACAATATTGTACAATGAAATGATCTGCAGTGTAGAAATAAGGCTCAGTGTTATTTTGCAACTACTTATTTGTGCAAAGCTACCAAAGTAGAAACCATTTGCTGATGATCAATGGTGTATGTTCACTACTCCACAGGAGGTGACTTCTTCTAATTTCATTTTAGCCAGTGTTTAATTTCCACTTCAATGTTTATTTGTAAACATCAAGATGATACAGACCAGATCTGTTAGATGATACTGTTCCTGAAACAACAGCTATCTGTGAATACAAGATTGAATTAACTCCATCATCATCTAACTCTGCTGAAATGTATGAATATATCTCCCTTAATAACAGCTTGCATCAGTCATTTCCAGACATTGTATCTTTATTTCTGAGCTAATACAAAAAGTCATCTAAAATCTTTTTCTTTTTTTTTTTTTTTTTTTCCCAATGAAAGAATCAAGAGGAGAAAGAAATACTTCTCTAAAGAGAAGTTCTATTCAGCTATATGCTGGTTTTGGCTGGGATAGAACTAATTTTCTTAATAGTAGCTACCAAAACAATGTTGATAATACAGAGATGTTTTTGCTGCTGCTGAGCAGTGCTTAACACAGAGCCAAGGCTTTTTCTGCTGCTCACCCCACCCAACCAGTGAGGAGGCTGGGGATGCCCAAGAATTTGGGATGGGACACAGCTGGGACAGCTGACCTCACCTGACCCAAGGGGCATCCCATCCCATATGGCGTCATGCTTAGAAACTGTGGAAGAAGAAGGAAGGTTTGATGATGCTTGTCTTCCCAAGCCACCGTTACAAGTGACGGAAGCCCTGCTCTCCTGGGGATCGCTCAACACCTGCCTGCCCACGGGAAGTATGGAGTGAATTCCTTGTTTTGCTTTGCTTGTGCGTGCAGCTTTTGCTTTACCTAATTAACTGCCTTTATTTCAACCCATGGGTTCCCTCCCATTTACCCTTCTGATTCTCTCCCTATCCCACCAGGGCAGGCTGAGGGAGCGGCTGTGTGGGGCCGAGTTGCCAGCTGTGGTTAAGCCACCACAAACTGATACCTCTGAGTTCACAGAAACAGAGAATACACCCTGCTTCCTTTAAGAAGAAATACCTCCTGCTCTAAACTGAAAACTTTCATGCAGTCTTCATGACTACATACATGAATATTGTCAGAACATTTTATAAACATTACAAGTGCTGAAAGTGTCCCCGCTACACATAGACATGGCAATGTCCATGACCTTACAGTAGGGTAAAATGAGCTCAAACTGAAAGAAAGGATATTTTCACTGATGCATGCTCTCAGTCTTATGCTCATGAGCAGCAGGATGTTTGTGATGCCCAACATCAGCCGAGCAGCTGGGCATCACAATGCTTCTGTTGAACTATTAGATCCAGGATCCATAACATGAACTGTTAAGTCTTTCCTGGGTCTCCCGAGATTCTTTCATGCTGTTTAGGTTTCCAACATGCCTTTTTGTACTCTTTTGGGTCTGGCAGTGATCAGTGTCTCTGTTTTGTCCCACTCCTGTGAATCATCAGGTCACCACAGTTCCTTATCTCCAGGTCTGGGTGCCTTGTGAAGCTGGAGGCAGATGTGCTGGGGTCTTGCTGACCTGCTCATCTGAGCATTCTGAGAGCGCTGTCTCTCCTGTATTCTCCTGCTGGTGCCTCCACACCCAGCTGTCCCCAGGCCTCCTCCCCTTCCACTTGCACCATTCTTAATCCTCCTATTACAGTGCTGCCCACCCCGACTGACAGATCTGTGTGATTAGCATCGTTACACCGACTGCCAAGGAGTCATGCTTTGCTTCTTGGTGATCTTTCAGCTCACCTCGTGCAGTGCATTTATATATAGTACAGCATGCAAAAGAGACAGAAAATTTTATTTTTATGCATTTTTCTACTTCCTTAAAACCCTTGAGAGTTTGTTTTGATTTTTAAGGTAAAGTTCATTTTAATTGTCATCAACTATCAAGAATTAAATTTGTACCTACTCTTTGCCAATTTGATAAGGTCACTACAATAAATCACGTCTCCAGTTAGCTGCCCCATCCTAAAATAGATGTTTGAGGTAGAAGTAATAATAATCCGATGAATAAATATGTTTCCTTGTCACTGACAGTAAAAAAAAGATAGACTTGGTTTATTCTAGTCAGTTGAATATTGGTTGGTTCAAATAGCATAAGAGGAATTCCACCTTTACAGAAACACAGCTGGAACTATTTCCAGGTGCTTAGTGAACCATAAAGACCCACAACATAGTCTGACTATTCAGCACTTTTCAGACAGCCACTGCTGGCTTGAAAAGCTACAGAAAGCCAGCGGAACTCGGGCATGTAGGGCTATACATATTTTGTTTAATAAATTTGAATAGTTTGAGATTTAGAACGCTTGAAATGACTGATCTCAAAAATAAGATCCTTCCTGCTCTGTTGCATCTCACCTAGCACCAGAGAAGAAAGACAGGTCACTCTCTTCCAACACCGTGGATGTATGTCTAAGGCATGGGAGACCTCAGCCAGAACATACACCTGCCTTTGGAGTGAAACAAACTGCTACTCTAGCTCTTAAAACTCAGGAAGATCAAGGTCTGGGCGTGAAGTTTGTGCATCTGCATCCAATCAAAAATTAAAGCTTACCTGACAGTTTCTTTTTTTTTCAGGGAACACAGGAAGTTGAATAACTAACCTATGATATAAAATCTGCTTTTGCTTGTGGATGAGGGGAACAAACCACTACTTTACTTCCCCCCTTTTATCTTTCCTCAAATGCCCAGACACTTTCTGCTTAAACTATGCACTGTAATGGCTTGCCGTATGTTTAGCATTGCCTAAATACAGAAGTGAACATCAGGTATGCTGCTGTTGGAATACTCTCCTTGACTTCTTTTAACATTTTAGTACTGCCAACTCTTAGAAATCAGGAATGATTTGGGTGTTGGACAAATGATTCTAGTATTGCAGGGTGTATGAACTGTTGCAAATAGGTGCTTAGGGATGAATCTCCTACGTGAAAGTTAGGCTACAATTTGAGATATTACCTTCTAGAATCACTGGTGTTATGTTTCCTGAAGTGATGGAAAGGAACCTCTTGAAAAGCTGTTGTTCCACTGTCTGCATGCATGGTAACAAGTAGTTTACAAAATTTATGGAAAAGGACTTAGCCCTTCATTTACAGCTGCAAGGCAACACGAATGCCATGGAAAAGCAGTCTCCAAAACAGAGGCAAACAGCTTTTGCAGTGGTCACCACTGACTTGAAAGCCTTACGGAGGCAGCTGCTTCTGAATATCCTTTTAAGCCCATTGAGCCTTGATCCAGCTGTTAAAAATAACAATGTTTTTCATCCTCCATAATAATCGGATCTCACAGGGCAGTGCTGGAGGAGCAGTTGCATAAAAACTCTTTGGTTATATAACAAAAGTGCACCACTCCTCCCGAGTCACAGAGATGCCAGGCGGGTCTGCGTGGCAGCCTCCAACCACCACAACTCTCTGTGTTGACACTGGCACCTGCCAGAGGGCTCTGGCACAGCCTCACACCTTTGCAAAAAGCTGTAGAGCTTTCTGCCAGACACAGCTTTGGTGTTGTCTCTCCCTTCTACAAAGGAAGGAAACAGGATGTGTGTCTGCACCTTGTGGTGTGTGTATTAACTTAATCCTCTGGTGACATTGGCTTTGTAAAGATATTCTGGGCTTCGCAGTGGGCCAGTTAAGTCCCTACTCCGCTCTCTCTGCTGCAGTGCCCCATGGGAGGCAGGATACAGAGCAGGGCACTCACATCTCCTGATGTCATGATGCATTCACAGCATCACCTCTCAGAGGCCCTCTGTTGGCATCTGGACCTCTGCAGCTGAGTGCCATCAACCACTCTGAGATGATGCACCACTTTCCTTCCTCCTGCCTCCCCGGGAGACAAATTGGCACCCACTTGGGATACATTCCTGAGGTTTTTGGATCTAGAGATCAGAAGCTCCCCCGCAGCAAAGCAGTTAAGTGCAGTGCACAAGCTGAAACATTCGAGCAGTCCCTCTGGAAGTCAGTAGGACGTTTCACACTGTTAAGTGCTTCTCTGGATTGGTCTCAGCCTGAGCTTGAACTTTGCGTAAGACTAACTAAGGATGAACGAAAGTGGAAACAGCTAAAACTTTTCTTTTAAAGAACCTGAAAATGAAGACAAATATTTCCCTGAAGATTTACCAGCAGTAAGACTGGAAAAACTGTTGTGGAAAAATGTGAGACCTATTTCCACAGAAGTCTTCTACGTATTTTTAGCAGCAAAATGCAGCTGGTATTCCTTTGTATACGCAGAATTGCACCATGTGTTGCATTTGGGGTTTCCAGGATGCAAAGATCCAGGGGCAACTGGCAAAGTAATAACTGCCTTAATTACCAGAAATTAATTTAGCTGATCTTAACTGAACATGCATAGGCAAGATGGGGTTTGTTCTATTATTATCTCATGCCAGAAAAACTCCAAAGAGTGGAGGAAGAAGAGACTTATCCACTGAAACACCTGATGAATTATTTGCACCTCAGGGCATTTTTTGGTCTTTGAAGTCACATCAGCCTGAAATGTAGTAGAAATGGGCATTGGTAGGCACTCAGAAAAAGTCTTTCACTCCTCACAATAACTCTCCTTTCCCAATGCTGACTGTGACTGAAGTCAGCCTGCTGCCTTCAAGGGGGAAATTGCTTCTGTGAGGGCCCTTTGGCAGACACGGTGTGTATAAAGAACATCCAGGCATTTGGGGTACTTACCCTTATACCACAAGAATGTTGAAGAGTCTCCAGTTTACAAAGTTGTCATGGGTTTGCAAAAGTCCCCCTCCTTGGGGATTGAAAATAGTTTGTCCGGATGAATTTCCGGATAAAAGCCA
>JAWMRA010000078.1:143211927-143242825 GCA_035584735.1 Pseudotriccus pelzelni
TGCTAGTAATAAATCCTAATATTATTTTCTCCCCAATCGGATCTCTTTGTCTGCATAAACTTCTCTCACCCTAGAGTGATTTGTGGGGGGTGTGGTAAAAATTGTCCCCTAGGCAAACCCATGACAAAAGTACGTACCAGGTCCACACCCTCTGAACATCTTGATGAAGGATGTCAATGCTGGGCTGTTTATTTTCCTCAAAAACTGCCTGTCTCTGATCTTCAGCGGTACCCACCTTGGGCAGAGCATGGACGAGGATTTCCAAAACCTGTGTTAATGAACGTGTAGTAGCCAGAAAGACTGTGCTTGCAGGAATAGTCAGTCTGAAGCTGCTTGTGAGATTGCTTTAGAAGAAAGAACCACTAGAAGTTATTCAGCTCCAGGAAATACCCAGATGCAAGCAAGAGCATCCCAGGACTTGACGAAAATTGTTGGTAGGTCTCCCCAGTAAACAGATGCCTCTGGCAAGACCACCAGACACTTCTCTTTTCAGCTGTGTGTGGTGTTCTGGGCTCTGTCTGATGCCAGGGCTTCAAGTGAGACCCCTGAGAAAGCAAACCCACCTCAAATAAAAGCTCACAGCTATTGATCTATCAAAATCATGAAAACTTAAATTGGCACACTTCACACAGCCCTGCTATTTCCCTTCCTCCTGCCTGTAGTTTTCTATCATACAGGGTACCATTTGTTCAATCTATTACAATGTGCTCTTGATTTCAGTCCCCCACTTTGCGACCTTAGTGCATTTTCTTCCCATGAAGGATCACAATATAAATCACTAGGTCAGGGAATAATGAGTTTAGTATTTTTTAAAAGCCTCCTACAGTAAGGCAAGATATCGACTCATGATTCAGCAGGTGATGGGATGTAATAAGGGGACATTTTTTCCTTTAATTGCTGTTGAAAATGGAAAAAGGAGAAAGAGAATGACTTAGTTTTGTGAGACAAGGATTTTAGCTTCACTGGGCTTTGGTTCACTAGAATCACCTAATAGGCTTGAGTATAAAGAGCTGGACAAAGCTAAAAGGATAAATAAACTGATAAAAGACTCCAGCATGACTTTCTCTTTCCAGTCTGAAAATTGGATTAAATATGGTTCTACCATTATGTAAATTGACAGTGAAAAAAGGCTGACCTCATGGTCTGTGAGCTGAATGGGATGCAGGATCTCCAGGTTTCTAACCCTGCCTCTTCCAGACCTGTTTGTCCGTGGCCACAGGGGTGACTGTTCGAAGAATCACAAACACAAAGGCCAGACGGGACCATTAGAGTCACCTCACTGAACTGTTGTAAAGCTGATTACCAGGCTTTTTTTGCCCAGCAATTTCTGCGCTGAGCTGGTTAGTTCATTGAGCGTCGTCGTGGGGGTCATCAAAGACACACTTGTGGAAAGCATGGCTGGCAAGGACAGTGGAAGGCAGTAAAATCTTTCTCAGAAGCAGCATGCAGACAACGTTCCTGTCAGCAGCAACTGGTGTCTCCCTGAGAGGGCAACTCCCAGTTCCTGCCCAGCCCTTGGTGGGAACGCAATGTTACCTCTTAACAATATCATTCCTAACTGTGGCCAGAGCCAAGTCCATCCCTGGCCCAACCCAACTGCATCATCCAGGACCTTTGAGAATGCCACCTCTGCCTGCTGACCCTACAGCAACCCAACAAGGTGTCAAGATTTGGCAAAGAATCTTACAGGTAGATTTTGTAATAACTGATTCTTTCGCTGTGCTAGGGAGGAAAATCAAAGACTCAACCTGATTATTCATGAATTTTCATAATGAAATTATTTTTTCAATCATTCTATTCCTTTAAATAAAAGTTGGTAGATATGTTGCCTAAAGGGTAGGAAAATTCATTGGGTAGCAGGTGGATGATCTCAGAATTGAAAATGTTTTGATTAACAGAGTAAGATTTTAAAACATCCTATGCACAAATGATAAAGCATCTGAAGGAGCTGAGTAGCCATTTCTTCAGTGCAATTATGCTAATTTGTTGTAATCTGCAGCAGCTTTATATAACATGCTGTTTATTGTGTGTAAATTCAAGGAATTCCCCCTCTTCAAATAATTATTAGATACAGTAAACCCCCCGCCCCCTTCACCTACCAGTTTACAGAAGTGGCTTTATTCCTTGAAACAAACAAAACCACAAGAAAACCCATCCAAATCTAAATCTAAACCACACACGGCAATCTTCATAGAAAAGTTCAACCAGGCATACAGAAATTCAAGCTCAAGAACAAAGAAAGTATTTTTACTGTTTGTTTTTACCCTGGCCCTGTGCTTTCCCCTCACTCCCTCCTACCTGCAGTTTTCTTACCTGTAGCTCATTTTTTCTTCTGTTTGACCTGAGGTCAAATGCATCATTTGTTTCCATTATAGCCTTCAGTATTTTGCATTTCCCTGTGAAGTCCTCATCCAGTTTGTTCTCTCCTAAAGATTAAAGGATGTTGTTTTTCATGCTGTTTGGAGGGACAAGAGCATGAATATCTGCAAAAGCCTCAAGTACGTTCCCATGCCAGTCTTGCTGTCTATGCCCTCCTCACTTCCAGGAGGAGAAACTGACTCTGGAGTTTCTGCGGTGCTGGATGTTTGTACACTGAGGGAGATGGGCACTTCTGCAGAATTTACAGGTTGTCATGTCATCCCAGTGACCCTGAGAAAGTTACTGATATACTTAGAGACAACAGAGCAAGATGACAGACAACATACTGGAAATACCTGAATCCTGGTCTGGCACCTCCTGATCTACAGCAACACTAAATTCAGCAGTAAACTCACATCAACCAGTTTACAACTTCCCTCCCAAGCTGAGCAGAAGGGAAATCTGATATGAATCTTATGTCAGCTGCTATCTGCAGGTCAGTGTCTTCTGCATTTACAAGCATAGGGAACGACACAACTTGTGGATTCAGCTTTCAGAATGTAAAGGAGATCTTCCATGGATACTGCCTTACACTAGTGCAAATCAGTAAGAGTAAAAGCCAGCTAGTTGCAGTGATGATATTGTGAGTCCAAATGGATGTGCATGAGGAAAATATTATGGAGAGGATTTCTGAAGTGAGCAGGGGGATGGAGTTGAAAGAGAAATAATACAGTCTGAACTGTTGGGGAGAATGAAAAAGTAAAGTTAGACAGGGAGATGGCAGGAGTGGGGAGTTCTGCAGATGAGTATGTTGTCTGAAGCAATATCCCGCTTTGATTTGCTTTGGTCTGGACCTGCCAGCTGAGTTATTTGATAGCCCCTGGCTGTCAACTGGCAGGGACTGGGAATAATTTCTCTTATCACCAACTCACTGGGACTCATAATTTTATAGATGTCACACAGTTCCCCTTTAACTGTTTCTTCTATACTTGCAGCTTGATGAGCACTAATCTCCTTAGTTGCTGTTCATTTCCTCAAATCACATTTTCCTTCCCCTTGAACATTTTCCACTTTCTAACAAAGTTTTGCAGAGTCTCTGCTCAAATGTGCATGGTGGATCTGTGTCATACAAAGTTCTTTGCTCTTTTCCTTCTCTTTAACAATTTAATTTTTTTCTGTATTTTATTTATTTTTCTGTTTACTTACCTTTTTGTTTTTCTTTTTTTGGGGAGGGGTGGATGGAAGAAAAGGTCAACTCCTTGGCATTGACCTGCTTTTTCCACATAAACATTTATGACCTAGGGCATGAAAAAGTGAACAAGACTCCACTGAGACATGAAAAGAAGGGAACAGTCTATGATACCCAAGACATCCAGTGTGGCTGTTGGGAACAACCTGCTCTGCTCTCCTTCCTTTCCACATTTCTCTGTTGTTTTTTTCCAGCATCTCCTTTTCTCCTCTCCACTCCTTTATCCCAAGGAAGCTAAAGAAGCATGACAGCCCATCAGTGATGGAAGGCTTATGGGAAGGGCTAATTGCTTTCTCTGCTTTGTTCAGATGTACAAACAGACCATTACTTAAAATCATTACCCAGTCATCATCCATCATACACACTAGTTCTGTTTTCCATGCACTAAATATGTCACAGGCCCTAAATTTGTCACTAATTGTACAATAGGCTGTGCAGGCCTATGTTAGAAGCTAGTAATTTGTTAATATAAGACATGGGACTCTGGTTTTATCTCAAATTTCCAAATGTTACTGAGGCAGTTACATTTTTTATGTGTTTAAGAGGCACCACGAGCCTCAACTTTCTGTCACTTTTATGAAACCATATGTGAATCACAGCAATTCCCATGTTACAACATGGCATTCTGTTATAATAATGATAAAATTACTAAGAGCAATTTTGAAAAAGATGGCCATTTCTTCCATGCATATTAAAGTTTTTTCTCTCTACTTTTCCTGGTCTTTTTGGTTCCCAACCAATTTAATCTGCATTCAGAGTTGCTCATTTTCTCTTTCATCAGTGCGTGGTGATGCTTTGTGGCAGCAGAAGCACAAAGAAAACTGAAAAAAGAGTTTGGAGGTTCTACTTTTACCCTCAGTTACATTTAGACAACTTCAGCAAAATGCAGTAGAGCTGCAGGGACAGTCTAGGGGCAGGAACTGGCCTCAGATTAATATTTGCAGCTAGAATATCTGTAACTGTTTCATGTATTAATTTTTAGCCTGTAGTAACACATAGAGCCAAAATACATGCTTCAGTCCCTTCCCTGCTTAGGGTACTGTGCTGGCTGGGGGTATGTTCCAAATAGAAAAATGCCTTAAAAGGCATGATTCAAACTACTTATCTCTATTTTCCCATATGGAAGGTGTTAGCTACACAGCCATCTATACTGGTTAGCCACTGGCGAATGTGAAAATGGGACAACTTGACACTGTCTCTTTGCTTTAGGGATATTTTACAAGTTGTCTTGTAGAGTTTGGAAAGCACAGGTGTGTTTTTGTAACACACTACTTGAATCTGAGAGCTTTCTGTGTCTAGTTGAAATGTTAATTAAAATATATACGTACCAACTACCAACATATATTCACACATAAGAGAAAACTGACTGTCAGCATCAGAGAAGGGCTTGATCCTTGAGCTCCTCTTGCCTGGTCTGGCTGTAAAGAAACCATTGCACAAAGCTCTTTCTGGACCAACATATTCCCTCCCTGATTTTATAGTTTCCTGCAAGTTACTTTAGGGTTGGAGACTTAATGATCTTAAAGGTCTTTTCCAGCCCAAATAATTCTATGTTTCTATGAGACTCCCTGGGGATCATACCCTACTTTTTCACAAAGCTGAGAGGAGACCAACGGGAAGAGTTCTGAGACAGCACCAAGCAGACTGTGACAGCCCCACAGTGCCTGCAGCACCAGGAAGAGTCCAGCTGTGATGTGGAGAGTGGTGTAACCTCTGAGGGTTCTTCGGCTCATAACCAGCAAGGCTAATTTGTCAGGGTAGTGATTATTAAGTGTCCTGCTCCAGTAACAGCTTGGGTGTGGCGAGTTTGGGCGTCTCTGCAAGTAGCTCCCCAATGTAAACGTGCCCTGTAAACATGGGTAACACATCCAGGCATCTGAGGAGAGGATGCAATGATGCCTCAGACAAGGAAACCATGGTTTATCTTCCACACTCCTTGCAAAATCTGTGAGCTGCCAGTGAACAAACTTTAAGCACTGCTCTATAGCCAAAGCAGGTAGTGAGATGGGTGACACTGAACCTCCGGCCACCTCAGTCTCTGCCATTCCCAGAGGTCTTCTTGTCAATAAACTCAGTAATATATCTGCAGTTTCCTGTGGGACATCTGGAGAGGGTTACCCACCAGTTAAATATATATTCATGTAGGTTAAGGAATCACTTTTCACGCTAGAGCTGTGCACACCCACCCTGTCAGCCTGGTAATGCCTTCAAGTCCCTCAGCTCTCCAGGTTGGTGGAACAGTGGTCTGGATTGGCCAGCACAGGGCTCAAAGCATGACCTAATTTGCCAGGCTTTTCAGATGGGATTTTCTGCCAGTCCCAAATCCAAGCTATTGCAGTCAGATTGCTATTAGCACCTAAGCAAATATATTTAAAAGTACATTAGCTGTGGTCAATGATGGAGGTACTCAGTTATGCCATGGCAAAAAGGATTAAAAAGTAAAAAGGGTAGGGGTACCAGGAGAAGTGGCTTTCCTTTTATCTTGTCATATTTTTGGAAGAATTGAATTTTTTTTTTGGGGGGCTGCGTAATACCGATTTTAATCCTTCAAGGTTGTAAATATTGAAAGTGCTACTTAGGAAGGGCAGAAACAACTCATCCCTTGTCCTTGGTAAAATCCACCTTGATCCTACCGAGGTAAGATATAGACAGCAAGATTTGTATGCTCAGCACAGACTCTGCTCTCGGAGTTGGTAAGAGCAGACAATAACAGTTTCCAGCACCCATATTCTGAAGGGGGAATAATTCACATCCCTCCCTGTCCCTTGCTTGCTAGATTATGCTGGTCTTTTTTCATCGTGTTTGCTTGAGTCTGTGTATCTATAAGTCATGTATATGCTGCCAGTTACCTTCCAGAGCCATGTGTAATGTGGCAGAGATTCGCTGGCTGAGTGGGTGCTGCCAGAGCCGACAAAATCAAACCTCCGTCTCCCGGCCTTCAGCAGCGTCACCATGATGGATGGGACACATCTCCTTCTTCACTTTGCAGATTGATCTCTTCCATTTAACAGTGTTTGGGTAATGGTTACTTTGTGCTCCAGCGAAATAATTTTCCACCGTGTCCCTTAAGCTAGGAGCAAAAATTACATATATCTATATCTATCTATCTATATATCTCCTCAAATTAATACCACAAAAATAATCTAAAAAAATCCAATCTTCAGCAGCGACAACAATGTAAGAGAAGTTGAAGAGAGACCACAAAAGGACCTTTATCATGGAATTTACTCCTGAAACCTGAGACCCTCTGCTGCTTCCACTGTCACCAACCACACAGAAACTCAAGTTTTGAAAGCTCAGAGTTGCTACTCCTTGGGAGCCTTGCTCTGTGTCACAAGCTCTCTTGAAATGTGCTCACTTGTTTCCTGATCTGCAATGTACACCCTCCACAGAGAAAATAATTTTATTTCGAATGCCAGTACAGCTCTGAACGTAGAACACACCTTTTAGCTCAGAGCTGTTTTCTTGTCTTATACCTCCATGTTTGGCAACTTTCAGGCAACGTCAGCTCAGGAAGGTCCATCCTGAGCCAGTCAAGGTGTGACTGCAAGCACAGCACAAGGTTGGTAGGATATGAAATCTCTCCTTCCTTGGTTCAGATGTCCAAACAAATGTAGTTTGGCTTCCTCACATAACTCATCTACCTTCCAGCTTCCCCTTCAGGATTGCACAGCTTCTCCATGGACCCTGGGTGTTCCTGGAGGTGCCTTGGAAGTGGTGACACGGATGCACAGACCACTCACCTGCCTCCCCCAATACAGGGCTGCTTTCAAAGTGCAGGTGGTTTCTGCTCACCGAGTGCAGCACCGTGGGGATAGTTCCTTTGTGTGATATGTTGTGGCAATTCCTCATTAACTGCTGTGTTGCCCTTTCACCATCCTGCATGGGAAGCAGAATAGCTCTGCTCTTTCTTTTCCCAGCACAGTCATCTGCTGTTCTCTAGCTCTTTTTTTTTCATCTGTGCTTTAAGGCAAGTTGAGTTGATTAGAGCCATATTTTCTAATTGACATTTGCATTGTCCTTGTTAGTCGTAGTTTGTAATATGCTATTGTCTTTGAGTGATCATAATTATTTAAAAAAAAATAATTGGTTACACACTTCCAGGAGTTTGCCAACCCATTACCACTAATTAAGAACATTGTTTAGTGTAAGCTCGACAGCTGGCATACACCTAAAGGAGCATTCATTTCCCAGTCTATTGCTGGTGTTCCCAGTGTAAGTTGTCCATATGAGACACACACAGTTTTTATTCCTCTTTTAAAGCAAGTTTGTTTCCAGGCTGGAAATTCTCTTGTTCAACAAATCAGGCAAGGGGAACAGCAGGCAAACAGGAGGCAGAAAAGCAAGATGACATTGCAGTTAATGCAGCATCCGTGTAACATTTGCTTTTCCTTCTTTTACAGATATATTTTTTTCCCCCAGGTTTTAACAGCTGCTTTTTAAGAAATTCAGATTCTCTTACCCTAAACTGCCTTGTCTAAACTCAGGTAAATGAAGCTTTCATTTCCTCAGCTGTTTTTTTGTTTGAATGGGGAGGAGCTTTTCCAGAACAGATGTAGTAAACATGATTTTTCCAAAGAAAAGTGCTCATTTCCTGGGGAAGTAAAGTGTCGTTTGCACTCTCAGCTAATGCAGTCATTTGACACTCTTGCTGCAGATTTCTGCCTTCTGCATATCATGTGCGTGAGGAAGATTTAATTAACTCAAAGCACAAGGAGCTCATCAGATAAAGGATGCTATTTAATTGCAAAGCCATAATATATTATGATTTCTTGTTGTTACTGTTTTAATACTGTAATTATTCTTATAACAGTTTGTGGTTCACTCCTTTCTGCTGTTGGAGTGTTAAAGCTCAGTTTACTTCTGGTTTTGCCTCGATTTCTGCCTGTTGCTCATCTCCCCCTGTCCCCCCTGCCTGACTAGGTAACTGTATTTAGGAAGACAAGCAGATATATAGAGGGGAAATGTCTCTGAAGTCCAAAAAAGATGAAAGAAAATAAAAGAGGCAAGGTAGGGAAATTCAAATATTGTTCTGATGGGTTGAAAGCAGAAGCTTTGCCCAATTTGCTTCACCCGTGCTGCTGCAGTTCAAGGGCTTGGATCAATAGAAAATCATTCACTGGCTCCACTGGGCTTTTGCTCAGGTCCTATGTACTATTCCACTGCCTAATGAGCTCTCAGGAAGGGCAGCAAGCCGTGCAGGCAGGATACGGGGACAGGCTCTTGTAGCTCTCTCGGGTGAACACAATGAACAAAACTTTGCGGGTTTGAATAGCCACTGGGTTCATATGAGGACATGTTCCACACATCAAAGGCACAGGCACCCCATAGTCTAAAAAGACTTCAATTTTTAACAAATTATTAAGGAAAACAAGTCTCACAGTAACAGATCTAACAGACCTTGGGCTAGGAGTGGCTCAGACTCTGGTAGGCAGTGCACCTTATTTAAACACTTGCTTCTACTGCCTTCCAGAAGGCAGCCCAGGAAGAGCTGAGGTATAAGAGCTGTGCTCGTGGCAGGATCTGTAGATCTCTTCACACTGCAAGCAAAAACAAGTAAAGAAGAGCACCTCTGAAATCTCCCCACCCATCCTGTCTCTCAGCAATAGATTGCATGGAGATGTACAGAGGAGAGGACCAAATGCAATTACTTTTACCATCTGGAAGAAAAGACATGTCAGAACAAGGGCCACATTTCCTCACCAACCTGTCTGTACCATGGCTCAGGTACACAGTCCTGAGCAGTAGGAGTTGAGGCAGGCTCGCAATCTCAAGCAAGGCTGTAGGCACATCAGGGAGTTGAGATTCATGTGGATGGTAAGCAGCTTTCAAGGGCTTCAAAACACTACAAGTCGACCATGGATCACTTTTGGGGTCATCTTGATTACAGAAAGACTAAATGCTGGATCACTTGTCAGACCAGCAAGGGCAGCAGCTGTGCCAAATGCTTTGCTGAGCAAACCTGGGTAGAGCTGCAGTGCAAAGAAAGGGTGTAAGAGAAAAAGCCGGTGATGTGGCCATGAGCAGACAGCAGCTGGGGCCTTCTTCACGGAAAAAAATTCTCCAATTCTTCTTTTGTTTCGTAAATTGCTCTCAACTTTAAATAATATAACTCCATTAAAGTTCTTAGTATATTGATAGCTTAATCTGAAAGCTTTCTTGTGACTTCAGATTCACCTAGAATTTACATGATAACTCAGAGTCTGGCTTTCAATTGACTTCCTCTTTCATTGACATACCCTCAGAATGGTTGGGGCCTTTGCTAACCAGGACAGTGTGGACTTAGGGCCCCAGCATGGTTGGTAAGAAATGATCAGTGGAGGGTTGACCTTGCCTTGGGCAAGATACACTGTCATCTCTGCAAAGCTCTTTGGAAATGGAATAACCTGGAGAAACAGAATCTCTCTCATCTGGGTCAGCCTTGATCATTTTCTGTTGCCCAGTTCATGTACATGGGTGCGTGGCATTTGGTTGGGATAAGGCTGATTTTCTTCACAGTAGCTGGTATGGGGCTGTGTTTCAGATGTGTGACCAAAACAGTGTTGGTAACGGGGTGATGTTTTTGTTCCTGCTGGGCAGTGCTTACAGAGAATCAAGGGCTTTTCTGCTCCTCACCCCATCCTACCAGTGAGGATGCTGGGGGTGCACCAGGAGCTGGGAGGGGACACAGACAAGACAGCTGACCCTGGCTGACCCAAGGGATATCCCAGACCATATGGTGTCATGCTCAGCTTATAACATTGCGGTAGAGGAGGAGAGAGAGGGATGTTTGAAGTGATGGTGTTTGTCTTCTCAAGTCATCCATGTGATGGATCACCACCCTCCTGGGGATGGCTGAACACCCGCCTACCCACGGGAAGTGGCGAATGAATTCCTTGTTTTGCTTTGCCTGTGTGTGCAGCTTTTGTTTTATCTTTTAAACTGTCTTTATCTCAACCCTCAAGTTTTCTCACTTTTCTGGTTCCGTCCCCCCATCCCACGTGGAAGAAATGAGTGAGCGGCTGTGTGGGGCTGAGCTGCCAGCTGAGGTTAAACCATGGCACCTTGGGGAGTTTTCTGTTGCTCAGTTCTTGCACGTGCACGTGCCGCTTCAGGGAGTGGAGCTCAGGAAAGTGCCAGTGCTGGTCAGGAGCTCAGAGCCCCGTAGGCAGTATGGATGCCAATTACTGGATGATGAAATTGCACAGATCATCGCTAGCATTTGTGTACTCAAGAGTTCACATGGCAGTCAGATGTGATTGAACACAGCTGTTCAGATCACTGAAACACGAAATGGGCAAATCAGGCTCTGCGCACAAAGCCTGACAGCGGGTGCTGGCTTCCAGAGTGAGCCAGTCTTTGAGACAGTACAAGGGAGCAGCTCTGAGCTCTGCCATCTGATGAGCTCACACAGTGCTTTATCTGGCTGTTGAAATCCACGCAGGCTTGAATCAAACCTCTTGACAGTGCCTGAGTAACGCTGTGTGAGCTGCATGGGGAAGACTGAGACAGGCAGTTGGTACCAGGTCCAGAGCTGGGAATAATGGCAGTGCTCTCACTGTCCTTCCTGGTAGCCAAAGAGAGCTGTTACATGCTGGCAGGAATGTGATGCTGATGAAGGACAGCTCTTCTGACTGCTTCCATGTCACAATGCCAGCTGCACTGGGGACTGCACATGAGATGTGTACGTGTGTGTGCATTGAAACATGTAATTTGCACAGTTCTCTTGCCTCATATTGCTTCAGTCTCCAGTCATGGAAAGATACAGATGTAACTTCCCTAGAATTAGGAGGGTCTTGAAAGGTGAATTTTCTTCCTGAATTCCTGCCAATTCCTCCATCATTTTGTTCTTCTCTAAGGCATTTAGGGAAGATCTGAGGATCTGGTTTGCCTGGCACAACAGTGTCACCCAGGCTGTGATTACTGAGCTGCCTACGTGTCAGGAGATGAGATGACTTTGCTTATGATTAAGTCTTTGTGTTGTCTACAGAAAAGCTGAGCTTGCAGAAGGTTATTGATCTGTTTCTAATGCAACCAAGCCAGGTGGGCTTCCCATTTGTTTGTATGCAGACTGAGATAAAGATCAAAGACACGAGCAATAGTTTTAAGCATGGTATATGAAGTTATTCCTCCTGACTAACCTCACGACTCTCTTAAATACTGGATGAAACTGGAGCTTAAAGGACAGCTGTGTGATGCTGATGTACAGCGGGAAAACTTGCCAGATCAGGGGCTTCCACTTTCTGCTCCTCCATGTCATCTGCAGTGGCACAGGATGGAGATGTCAGCACAGGATGGAGATGTTGGTAGGTCCTTAACAAGACAAACATCTGCACGTGGAGGTGAGGTCTGGTCCTGCCACGGACACCAGACCTGTGATCCTGACCAGTTTTCATCCCTCTCTCTCTCTTTCTGGTGTTCCCTTCTGCTGTGGTGGCTTTAAAGTGGCAACATCTGTGAACTATAAGAATAACTGTGGTCAGGGGTGCATCTGGTTCAAAGAAAATTGAAAATCATATCCAGAAGCCACTTTCTGGGAAAGCATTATGGGTTACAAAGTAAATATTCATTCTTCATTGCAATGATAGTTTAAATAAGATAGCATTATGGCATCCTTATGTTCTAATGGTGCACATTTCATACACTTGCATAAGAGTTCATCTCCCCTTTCTTCTCTCCTCAGTTTCACAATGCAATCCCTGGCAGAATGTGGCTGAATGAAAATCAAGTAGGATGTTGTGCTCTTTAATACCCACATGGCTCAAACTGACACTAGAAAACCCTTTGCACAGCGTCCAACTGATGTACCTTGGAGCTGATTTGGAAGGGACTCCTGTTGGATGGGAAAGAAGCCTAAATCCAGAGTGCTTTGAAATCAAAGAGGATCTTAGAGTGGCTTTAGTGGATTTGAATCAAGCCTCTGCTGGAGACAGACTGTCATCACTGGTAAGTCATGCTGCAGGGCGCTGTGAAAGTGGTCACACATCCCTTCGGATCGGACTGGGACGGTGGCCTCAGGTCATACCTCTTCTAGCCCAGGAAAGGCTTGGTGAGAGAGGAGAAAGATGGCATTCTGGGAGAAATAAGGAGAATGCTGTTCCCTAACTCCCAGAGGGACACCCAGGTCTGAGAAGAGGAGGTGCTCAGCTGGAGTTCCCAAGGGGCTTCTGTGCTAGGATCAGCTAAAGTCAAGGCCAAGCACTGAATGGGTCAAACCAAGAACAAGCCCAAAGCCCATGTGCATGCCTGTATGCAGGTATCAGATATCTTTAAAAGGGCATCCACCTGAAAATATGATTATAGGGTAAGCAAATTATTTGATATATGTCAGCTGTTCTGCAATAAATGCCTGCACGTCTGCACTTACAGGCTTTACTAATGCATGAATAGTGATCACCTGCAATAAAAGATGTCTGGGTGTCTGAGGTGGGAGACATGTTCACTAAGGACATGCTTCAGTGCTGGACTTTTCCTCACCTCAGTGTAGCATGTTCTTACACATGCAGTTTGCAACGAAGATGTGAACTGCTCCTTTTTGCTGCTCTGTGTCCTTGTGGTGGTAGTTGGTGTATCTTCCTCTCTTAGGGCATACAGACAGGGTAAAATGTCCAGGTATGTGCTGGCTTGGTATATAAACGTCTTAATGCATTCACAGTATTTATTCAAAATCCATCCCCTTAGAAATTTTCAATATTTTCAGAATCTCCATGATTTTTCAGCTTTGAACCTGAATGTTTTTTCCCTTTCTTTAGGTTGCTGAAAAAAGGGTTTATTTCTTTACCCTTCTACTTCCTGCCTTCACTTTATTTCTTCAGCAGAAGAGGTGAGGAAGGCCCACAGCCTTGCAGTGAGCAGCCCCAGGCACCCCAGCTGGCCCCAGCAAGGAGCTGTTTTGAGGGCTGGGAGCTGCTCCGAGCACCAGGCACATTCCATCAAGTTCCTCGTCCGAATGAAAAGCTGAAGCGGCTTTTCCATGTAGGGAGGATTGAAACCAGATCCTGTTATTAAATTTGCTAAATGGAAATGTAATGATTTATGAGGGAGGTAGTGAACCCTCAGAAAGAACTCAGTAATAACAATGCTGAGTGAATGGCAGCGTCGAACAGACTTCAGAAGTAAATGATCTGTTAAAAGAAAAACAAAAAAACCCCAAAACATTAAAAAAACCCCACAGCTAAACAAAGCTACTAGTTGTAAACCAGATAAAAACTTTAATTATTTCTAATGAGATCAGCAACGCAAACAAAGGACTGAAGTGGGACTCATCTGATATAACCAATAAGAAGCACAGGCAATATCCTTTTACAGTCACGCTTGAGAAGTTCAAAGCCATGCAATGCATTTAGCCACACACCAGTACTGCTGGCAGATGTGGAACTAAATCCTAGGGATTTCTTTGTGAAAAAAAAATATTCAAATCTCACCACATTTTTTTTTTTTAATTTATTTTTCTGAAACATATGGCAAAATTCAAAGGGTACTGAGAGTTTTAGGTGAACACTATATTGGACCCTGCAGGGTCTTAGTACCATTAAAAAAGACTGGGTTGTTGACACAAATTTTAGGCAGTTTGGAAAAGCAATGCTCTGACTGGAGTTTATTTTGTAAGAAAAGGGGTGAGGATGTCACTTCATGGCTTTGTATGTGTTTAAAGCTTATTCCAGAGTGATGTCTCTTCACTTTAAAAAAAAACAATAAAAACCAAAGTTAAAGAAAATAGAGGTAGGACATTTTGGGTTTCCACATTTCTCTGCTGTGTGTCCATGCCACGGTGGGATCACAGCAATGAATGGTGCAGACCAAAACATGGCTTGAAGGACTGAAAGCGCCAGAGTTGCAAATGAGTTGCTTGTATGAACCTTTCCACTCCCAATCCATCCCCTGACTTCCCTGGGGCAACAGGTAGCTCACAAGGTCACTTCGGTCAGGTCCTCAGCCAGGAAAGGAAATCCAGACCCTGAGAAAAGAAGGGATAAAAGAAAGCAATAGGTCTGAGACAGTAACCACATATTGCTCTCAGCTATAATAACACATAGCAACATATATAAAGATCTGGCTCTGGGCTCTGTCTGACTCAGAGAATTGCTGTGATTAGCCAGACTCATGGAAAATATTGATGGGCTACTGTAAATGGAAGGAAACTTTTCTATGGGTTTTATTGCTTTTTTAGGGAAGGCAGGATACCTCCCCTTGCATTCCTTTGCTTCTGTGGCTTTTTCATCATTGGACTTTTAATAGCGCAACTACATCACTTCCTACTCACAGACTTTTTTTTTTTCCCTCCTGTTGCTCGATTTTATTTCTCCAGCTACTTCACACTGTTCCACAATGTGTATAAAAAGGAATGTTTACTTTTGCAACACTACCTGCCCTGAGAGCAATACGGCATCCCGTGTAACAGCTGTGGCCACTAATTCACTGCAACTGCAGTCTGTCTTCTCAGCATCAGCTACATTTCTTTTCCATATGCTAACTCCCTTTCAGCTTAATTTTCCCATTACCCAGCAGTAACATTGAGTAACTGTGTTGGGCTGTATTCAAATGCAAATTAATATCCCCTTCTGCCCATTAACTCTGCTGTTTCTTGTCTAGCCAAAGCAACTGGAAACAAGCACGTAGCTTGGTTCAGTAGTCGGACAGAAGGGCCCTGTCTGTGCTGGGATTGCTGTTCATCTCCGAGGGCAGACACAAAACAGCAGGCTGCAGAAAGGAGAGGTCCTTCATCAAGATGTTTTCTGTCAAATAACCCCTGAACTCCAACCATTCAGCATACACCGTAACTCTCTTGAACTTCAGTGCTTGACGTATGTAATTCACACAATGCCTGTGCTGTGCTCTGGATTGGAAACATCCGGTGAATTGACATCCAGAAATCTTCAGATGAGGCATGGGGGAAGGGAGCTGAGGGGAAAAGATATGTCACTGAGCAAGGGATATGGCTTAAATCTTGAAAATCATTAATGAGCCAGGCTGTTAACTAAAGAAACATTTGAACAGAGAGCAAGTTCCATGAAAGAGAGGATATGGGTGTGACTGATGAGAGCATCATGGGAGGGGAAAGGGGGAAAGGGAAGAAAAAACGTAGAAGGTTAACTTTTTTAAAACATTCTTTAGAAAAGTTGTGCTATCTTTCTTTCACAGCTCTTTCTTTTTCAGGATCACTTGGTACTAGAAATACCAGCACCGTATCTGGAGGAAAAACGAGTGCAATTCGTCTGTATCCCAACCCAGAAAATTAAGATCCACATAAGATTAAAAAATTATATGTATTTCTTCATACTTACACAACTCCGAGCTTCATTTGAATTTGTTTTCCACTCTGATGCTTAATCTTCACTCACCTATGGTCCCCCCTTCCCCTTTGCAGGGTAGACATGGGCAGTGTGTGCAAATAGCATTACTCCATGCTAAGCAAGTCTTCTGTTTTGAAAAGAACATTTTTACAGTTTCCTACCTTTTTCTGCCTGCTACTTGGAAAAAAATTTTAGTTTAAATTGATTAATTAAAAATCCCAGAAGTGAAAGAGATACCAGAACAGGAATAGCATCTGCCACTTAGAGGCCTTCAATGCATGATAAGAAACGAAGTCAGGAGGCAGATCTATGGTGTTTGAACCCATAGTAAGAGTAGCTGAAGCTCAGTTGCTGGAAGGTCTCTTTGCTCACTCTGCTGTGAACGGAGTGCATTGGTTAAAAAAGGATAGGCACCACTTTTCTGACCACAGCTCCATCTGGCTGAGTTAGTAACAGTAATCATTTAGTCAAGAGGCATAAAAGAGAGCATTCCCCTCTCAGAGTAGTCCCTGCAACACTGATCAGAGATCTCAGATTTCTGCAAAGCACTTGCAAAACGTTGTGTGCAAAATGGCTTGCACACCAAAATCAGATGGGTAAAGGTGTTTAACTAATGCATGAATAATGAATAAATAAGAAATATTTATGATCAGTTCACAAAAAGGAAAGTAGGAAAATAGTCCTGGAATAAATTAATTACCATAAAAAAAGTCACTGCTCCTTGGGAAACCCCCACCTTTGAATTCACAATCTGTAAAAAGTTGTTTGAATTTTCCATTTCTGAGTTGTTCAGAACATTACTTATATTCATATATATGATCATTTCATGCGTAAGAAGCCTGTTCTTCCAGTGCAGAATAATGAACGTGTCAGCCCAGATAACTGCTGAAATTCAGCCATCTGCAAGATGTTGCCATGGAAAGAGCCTATTGCACAGGAATTTTTGGCTGTGGATACTGTTCTGGAGATTGCACTTTTTGTTCAGGACCTTGTGTGTTTGGTCACCTTTGGAGAGAGTGAATTCCATGGCAAATCACCGTTGTTGTTTAACCTCAAACACTCAAAAGGCAAAGGCAACACTTCTTCAATACCAATATGTGATACCAGAGAAGGAGGTTTTGTTACAAGGTGATGAAAACATTTTCTGGACAAAGATGTGAGAAGCTAATCCAACAGCGACTGAAAGAAATCAGACAAATGTTACATGAAACAGATCACCTTTCATCTCTGACCTTCCCAAAAAGGACACGTACAAACTAAAGGCAGGCAAAACAACCCTTGTCCTCCTGGCTTTTCTTATCTTTTAAGAGAGGCAGCAACTGGGTTTACAGCTTTGAAGTCAATCAAATGACGAGCCTGCTAAAACTGATTAGCACATGCCTGCATGCTGGGACATCGATGAAAAGAGAGCTGGGAGCACAGCCCTCTGAAGTGGAAATGACTGGAAACCTCTGAGCCTGTGGGATCACAGAGGGACATGGAGATCCCCCCTGTCAGCTGCAGCAATGAGAGTGAGCAAAATGCAGAAATAGTATTTCATGCTGCTGAATGTGCATATTGCATTGCTTTTGCATCTGCAGCATTCCCCATCCTCCAGATCTAAGCTCTCAGTGCATCCTGAACCCCTGAAGTCCCTCTGGTCCAGAGACTTGTTTTTGAGAGAGTCTGGCATCAAATGTGTCAGATGAAGTGAAAAAAAACACAAAACAACTCATAATGAACGATAATGGAATAACAGGCCAGAGGGAAAGTTTCTCCCTAATAGCCAGTGATTGGTTCAATAAAAGCAGAGCACAAAACAACAAAAACAGAGAGAAAATTGGCAGCAGGATTAGCCCTGCTATGACTGCAGAGCCTCAACTACCAAGAGCCAGAGAGCTGCAGCAATACCAGGGTGCTAGTCTCCCACTGCAGGATACAAATAACTCCCATTGAAATCAATGACATTTATTCATGTTCTATGGCAATTAGATGGAGCCTCCTGTCTACTTTTCTCAGTGGTGCTGCTGTAGTGAGATCAGCGAGGGTGAGGCATGTGTGCGTGTGTAATTTGTGCTCTCTGTTCGAGAACACTTAACTGTCATGACAAACTGCAAAAACCTTGTCAGCATATAAAAGAGTCTGCAGGTCCCTGTCAGAGGTAAAGCCAGAGCCACATGGCTCTGTGCAGGCGTTGGGATTGTTTGCCTGACTCTGTTCCCATTTTTTCTCTTGCTGGCAGGGCAGTTCATTCAGTGAAGCACTCTCAAGTGCTCTTCCTTGGTCTCCCTTGCCTTTTGGGGTAGAAAAAACCCTATTCATTTGAGTTTGCTCTCTTGCCTTGCGTACCCAGCTGTCAGCACCACATTAAGATGTAGGGAATGTCAGGCAGGCGTCGAGTCTGGGCTAAGGATGTAGCCTCATGTAGCCTCAAAAAACACCGAGAACTTCATTCTAGGGCTAAGGCACAAGTCTCCATGGGTTTCTTACACCTGGGAGGTGGATTTTCTTGGGCCTAACCTGTGGAATTGAGATTTTACGGCACATGCTGGAAGGCAGGATCTCAATTCCCTCTTGACAACGGAGGAAACGGTGGGAGAAAAAGGGTCTTGAAGCCAGGGTAGCACATGTGTCAGGGATATTCTGTGGTGGAAATACAGGAGGGGAAATGATTGCTCAGGTAGTTCCTGGGAAAGGCTGCTGTCTGGTTTTGAACAGTTCACAGGACTCAGCTAAAAATCAGATCGAGATTTGACTGAAAAGTTCAAAATAGTGGGGGATAAAAATGTGGTATGTGAAAAACCTCAAGTTCTTTGCTGCAGCATCTGTCTACATCAAAAAATCATTGCCAGTGGTTTTTTAGTTCTGGCCAGTGAAGCATATGTTCTCCTGGAGATACAGTTTAGACCAGTTACATGTTAATTTGTCAGTACCAGACAGGCTTAGGCTGAACAAGATCAAGGCTCTCATTCCAGAAGAGCTGTACCCATACATGGATACAGTTACTCTGGATGAAATAAATATTTAAAGGAAGAGAGCTGCTACATCATATCCAGACTTACTCCTAAGTAGATATGCTGCAATATACAGAAAGCGGAATTTCTCTTTTTGTACTGGATCAGAAAGGCTTCCCTGCCCCCACCCTGCCCCTCTTCCTTTTTCCTCCTCTCTGAAAATCCCATTAATTCACCAGCTAGGAACTCTGAGAGAACTGCTAAATTCCAAGGGGATTAGATGACAGGGAGGGAAGAAGGGAAGAAGTTGCTGAAGGATGTTGGCAAAACTCAAGAGCCTTCTCCCCACACCATTTCCCCAGTCTCTCATCTGCCTTGCTCTTTCCTGGTACTGAAATACACCAGAAATAATAAAAGTCTTGAATTCAAGCAGACAGTTACAGACATGTTCTGCAAATCCCTGTATGGCCACTTCTATTGCAGAATTCATAGCAGTGCCTTGAATCTATTTAGTCAACATCAGCTGGAGACTTTCAGGCATTTCAAGGTAGACCAAAGAACCTTACGTAGAGACCTTGAAATTACTACAGCACTTTTTTATTAATTTAGCTTCCCTGAACTGGAAAAAAATAAAATAACCCCCCCAACACTTTGAAAAATAAAATGAAGGCTCAGACACTCTGAAACTGTAATAGTTTAGGCCGAAGTGTGAATTTAAACCAATAGAAACCCTCTTGTAAATATTATTAGTCATCTAGAACACTGACTGATGGGAGGACATTTCATTGGAAAAACCCTGCTTAGCTTCCATATAATGTGACTCGGAACTGAAATAAATTTTTCATAATCTAGAAAATTTTAAACTGCATGAAAATTATCTCTGTTCAGTCAAGAGAGTTTCTGCTGAGGGGGTTACCTATGAATAATTTCCTTTCGAGTTTTGTCCTTTATATTGGGGAAAGATCTGTTATTGTAGCTCTAGACTAACAAATATTGTAATTTAGCTTTAAAGGAAAGAACAGTGTCCCCATGGCAGTTTGCTTGGGTTGAACTGATGTCCCTATGTTATCTGGGTACCACACAGAGCTTTAGCCACTTTAAAATGGAAGATCTGTCTGCAGTGATGTGAGCACAGCAGACAAGAGAGGGTACCTCTGTGAGCTAAAAGGAGGCCAGTGTAACTATAACTTTGCCTTCAAGACCAGCTGTTGACATCCTCATCCTCCACCAAATCTACACCCAACCAAGGCGAGGCTGGGAAAAATCTCAGTGTGTCTGGACACCCGGAGGAATCTGGAATCTTGTCATCTTGACAAGCCAGATGTGTCCTAGTCTGGGTGCGCATCAGTCCTGCAGTTGCATCTCCTGGTAAGCAGAGATGACCGTTACACTGGACAAGGGACTTATTTTAGTGATTTTACATGAGCAACACCTAGATAAATCTACTTTAATTGCAAAACATTTGAAAGAAATTTTTGAAGTACAAATGAAGATGAGGACCAGGCTTCTATCAATAAGAAATCCCAGCAGGTCTACTCTAAATTTCACTAAATAAGTCGTGACTCTAAGGACAAATCTACTTAGTAATACAAGTGTGACTGGGTGACAGAAGTGCAATCCTTCTTACTTTAATAAACCATAATAATACAGTTTAGTATATGAGGTACTTTTCCCAAACACCTACTCACCCCATAAACCGGAAGAATTTATCCTCTTTTTTATTTTTGTAGAGCATTGCAAGGTTACTGGGGAATTTCTGATAGTTTAATTTGAGAGGAGGAGTTGTTGCTTTTTCTTCAAAATACTTGTACAGTTATTTTCAGAAGAAAGAAGAGAGCATTCAATGAACCCAAAGTGTAGTCAGGACGAAAGATATGCTAGTGTGATATATCTTATGAGTTCTCCATGCATTCATGTTCAAGCAATCCATCACCAGACTGAAGGAAGAGACAAGTGGTCAGCTGGTGGCTGTAAATCTGTCCAGTTCTGTAACTCACTCTAGTCAGATACATTTGCAGAAAGCCCAGGAGCAAACTCTGTCCTGTTTTAAATAGCATCAGAGAGTTGTTCATGTGTGCCTTATCAATCACACAGTCTTAAAGCAAAGGCATCCGTTCCACAGATGGAAATAAATAAATGATCAGGCACTACTGGGACTGGTGTTTAAGCAGACAAGCAGGTGAAGTATTGGGAATTTTTATTCTGAAGAGCACAGAGTACCAAAAGAGTCAAACTCATTTTACTTCTACCTTTAAAGGTCAGTGCCTGATCCTTGTCTAAATGGTCCCAAGCAATTTTGCTGTCTGAAGGTAAATGTTCAAGATCTTGACAAGACCTGGGGCTTTATCTCACCTATCTTCAGCCTCCTGTAAAGCAAGCACCTTCTGTAAGCTAATCAGATCATTTTCTTCTTTAATTAGCAGTTCAGCAAAGTTGACACCTTTGTTCCTTTCCTCTGTGCTGGTGGTGGAGGGAACCCATATTATGAATATAAACAACCTGCCTAACTTTTAGATGTTCAGTGATATCCAGTACCTGCTTTGCTGGGTTTCAGCTACCCCAAACCTACTTTTCTGACCCCTGGGGAGCCTTTGTATAACCAGCATCTGCCTCACTGCAGCTGTGGCAGCTGGAAAGAGGGGCTGTAATTAGGGCACTGTCACTCTGACTGAACATGCAGGAAGCAGGCAGAGGATGAAGTGCCTCAGTGCACTTGTGTCCTACTTAACTTTCATCTGAGACACTGGATCTTCCCTACCTCCTTTTTCACTGAAAAATAAGCAGTTTTCAAAAGGAGCTTCCTCCTTAATTGTCCACATCACAGTGAGATGCCAAGTCAAGATGTTAGTGAGGATTCTTTCTGGAAAACATGATGTCACGTGTACCACTCACTCACTTTTGCTCTGCAAGATATCTTCATCTATTTATGCTCCCAGAAGGTTCTGGAATGTTCAAGGGGCAGAAGAAATACATAAATCTATCTCTGACAAGATACCTCTGTGTGTCCAGTTATGAGCTTGGGCAATATCCATCATATGCTTGGTACCATTCAAGCATTTAATATTTATATTCTGCCTCTCAGATCTACCAAAATACATCCCCTCTACCAGCACTCACAAGGAGAAGATGCTGTAATGAAGCTGCCTTTTTTAAGTTCTCTAGGAATATAGACCAAGGGAGATTTCTGCTCTTCACATGGCAGAAAGGAGTCTGGAGGGCTGAGGAGAAGTGCTGTACACCACTACTCATCTCATAGAGCCTTACTACCTTGCCAGATTTAGTCTGTGATGCAGTCAGATTCAAGATCCATCTTGTATCCCATCCTCACTTACTTTACTCAGCACAAAATGGTGGTTTTCCACCACATTTACTTGTTTTTCATATTCCCACCCCTGAACCTTCCCTCATGCTCCCATTCTACATGTGCTTGTTGCTTCCTTGTCCAGTCACTTATCCTTCACGATCCTTATTCACACACTGCTACCCACTTACTATTTCCACCTGGGCTGCAGCCATGGCCTGACCAGTCAATTCTCCCTGGGCCCTGCCCTTCTCCAGGAAACATGAAGCCCAAGTTAAAAGTGCCCTCTTTCTCTACCCATTTGTGTTTTGCACACTGAACTGCAAAATGTGGTTTTCAAACTGCTGACAACCAGTGACTGCATTTACCACGTTTTGCATTTCTGAGTTTAACAGATTTCATGGATGAAAACCCTGCATGTCCAATAAGTGGGGAATTCAGATGCAGCCATCCTGTATCTTTATGAACTCCATCAAGTGCCAGATGACCAGTCACTCTAATCAGTACATGGGTTTGGGAGCATTTGCTTTCTGAGGAGTGGTTATGCCTGAAACAGATTGAGCCCAAAGAAAAATGATCTGCATGAAAATGCACTCGATTATAAACTGCCACAGCAGAAATGGAACCTGACAGCCCAGCTGCCCCACAGGACTTCTGCATACATCATTGAGCAGAAGAAATGGTGCTAAGCACCAAGCTCATAAAATCCACTGTCAGATACCAAAGACCTCTGATTTTCAGAAACAGTTGAGTCCCAAATAGCTTTCATAAGAGCAAGGAGAAGTATTGGATATGCAGGACATTGGAGAGAATAATTTTGTGTAATCAACCATTTACAACCATCCAGAATCAGAGCTCTGATGTACACAGGTGTATCTGTGTGTCTGTTGTAGAGAATGGGGCTCTACCAAACAACACCACACATTTTCTACCATGTGTCAGGAGGTTTACACCTTTCTCATATTAATTCCTTTATGCAGTGACTGAACCATCTAGGTATTGATTTCCTTGCCATTTCTTTAAGGAATAAGATACCAGATACTATGAGTGCCTGGCACCGCATCATGCACAGCCAGGGGCAGATTGAAAAAGGCATTTTCTTCTACTACATCTGTGATGTGAAAGGTGGTTGAATATCATCAGGCAGCTACACTTGGTGGCAAAGCACCACCTAAAAGCACATCAAACAGATACCGTGAAAGGATCCTGATCACCAGGATTCATTAGTTTCCAGAGGAAACCTCACAAGTGTGGTAATAAGGATTGAAAGTTTACAGGAATGATCATGGCTAATAAAGGGGGAAAAAAATAGAGTAAAAGCTTTACTGTATCTACCAAAGAAAAATAAATGTCAAGAAATAAGTCACATAGGAATGTTTTCCAAGCTTCTGGCATGATAAATACTGTGGATGCAGATGGAGCAAAGCTATTGGGAGGTACTACTTTACGTGAAAAAAAAAAAACAACAAAAACAACCCCAAACAGCTAGCAAAAGGAATAGATGGTTTGTGTTAAAGAGCAAAAATACTGAAGTACGTATGTGTTTGAACAGAAGTAAACCCTAGAAAAATACCAGGAAATAGCAAGTACAATAGGCATCTGTGTGGAAGATATCAACACAGGCAGAGCTATTGTGCAGAATAAGAATACAAGTCCTGAACTAAAGCAATGGGACAGACATGACAAGCAAATTGACTGAGGATGATCCAGTGAGTACATTAATGATGCCACCATGAAAGGCAGAAAGAGATTCCAGGCAGCTATGCATGGCCATGGAGGCTGTGGGAACTTTGGTGCAGTACAGTTCTCAGCAGCACTATCTCCCCTCAGTAGATAGCTGGTGCTGCACTAACATAGTTTAACCATTTTTGACACCCAGATTGATCTCTTCACAGATTAATAAAAACTCACTACATGGAAAAACATGGCATCATGTAAACATCTCTTATATCCCAGCACCCAAGTACTCTAGGCAGGAAAACCAGAGAATCCTATAGACTAGTTGAAAACATAGGAATGTTGTTCAAGAGAGTCAGAAAAAAACAGTATCATAATTATTTCTAGTGATCTCAGTGCACAGACACTGCTGAAGGATGCCAGCCCTTCTCTTGGTACATGAGCACACAAACAAGCCTGATCCCAGACAGACTATAAATCAGTCATAATAAAGAGCAAAATTCTACTGGAAACACCCAGACAAGATCTGAGGATCACAGCTAAGAGCCAAAGTGAAAGTGCAGACTGTCAAAAAAACCAAATCAAAACAAAAAAAGAGCCCAGGAAACGAGACATGTTGTAGCTTGTCATTTATCCTCGTTGATGTGCAGAAGTACTGCTGGACACCAGGTAGCATGACCAGAAATATCTTCTGTGATAGAACGAGCTCTGTCTGTAAACACACTTTTCAAAGAAATGAGCATCTATAGGACAAATTTGAGCTAGGAATAGTGCAGTCTGAGCCTGGTGAAATGGCTGGATCCATTTAATCCACTGGTTTTAACAGAAGAACAGCTCTCAGGACCACAAAGGCAAGGTAGCACCACAGCGTAAGAAACCAGGGGGTCCGTAAATCTGAGTTGGCTGAAAGCTGCTGTAGACAGCAGTGTTCATACAACTAGTAAGTTTTACCAGGCTCTAAGAACACTCTCAGTGTCATCAGCATGCTCTGCTGGATGCCAGTGTTTCGCTGTTATATGCCCAAAGGGACAGGTACCATTGGATATGTATGACAGGGAGGGTAAGGCTCTGTTCTGCTACATGATCAGACCAACAGTTGTGTTTCCTGGACCTCCCAAACACAAAGATTATAACTGATAACTTTTGTATTATTCAGAGAAGTAAAGCCCAGGAAATGCAAGAAATCCTAAAAAAACTCCATAAACACTTTAAGGGGTGATAAAGGTAAGAGATTTTGAAACAGCAAGGTCCTCCTGGACATTTCCATCTGATTAATTCAATAGGATCAGGGTGTTCTTGAACATCAGGACATATTTGTCTATGCTGTTAAATTGTCAGACTGATGTCTGGCTTGGTTTTGGCCAAGCGACCTGGTACTCTACTGAAGAACTTCCATGCAGAGTTTGAAAGTTAGGTCAGGACTAGCCCCAGTGGGCAGTTTGGATGGGGTCACCCTATTTCAAGGCTAGGAGTGTTCAGTGGTGTGGGCAGGGGTTGTTCTGTGCCTGCTGGTCTTCACTCCAGGAACTTTCTCCAGACAAGTTACACTGCCATAGATACAACTTTGGGACTCTCTAGGCAACCCAATGAAGACAGAATGCTACAGACAGGAAAATCACTCCATAGCTGCCCTCCTCTCCAGAAACGAGGCTGTGCCCTACTGCCAAAGGAATAGGGGTACTTTAGAAGCAGCCTGAGATGGAGACATATATCATCCTAAGGAGTAAAGGCCCTTCTCTGACTAGCCAGAGACTTTTTATATGAGTGAGGCTCAGTTTTAAGTTACTTTGTAGAAAACAAGTGTGTGAAAGGGTCATGCTGCAGAGCTGAGCACATCTGAGTCCAGCAGGAAAGCCCTCATAACTTGATGGGAAAAGGCTGGCTGAGTGTATGAACTACGGACTCAAGGCAGGATGAAACAAAACTTAAGAGGCACAGTGAACAGAAAGCATGTTGTGAAGTGCAATGCACAGTCTAGATGCGAGGAAGGCCTAGAAAGAACACAAATGAGCCTGACACAGGAAGAATAGGACAGGAAAACACAGAAAGAAAACAGAGCTGGTTGTCATGCAACAGAACGGAGATAGAAACAAGGTTGCATCAAGTTCATAATCAAGATACTGAGAACAGGAAGCAGGGGAACTGGTTTGAAAATTAACTCGTTTGAAAGTACATGACTTCAAAATATTAAAAAGGGTTGTGGTTAAAACCACATCTCTAGTTTCAGGAACATATAAATTTTCTACTTGCCTTAGTGGCAAGTTGTCCTTGTAAAACACACTCAAGCTAAAATTGTTCAAAATACTAGCTTGTGTGTTCTTGTGTGACTTACAGGGAGGAACATATATTTCAGGAATGAATTTTTTGGAGGTTTGCTGGGGAGTCACTCTCTCTGGACATGGCTGCAGGCAATTGCAGGTTCTCTGTAGAAATAATAAATATCCACATTTTACTGCAAACATCTCATGATGTTGTCAAGGACTGAAAACATGAAGCAGCTCTTGGTTTTTGACTTGCAGATTTCATTCTGCTCTGTGCAGACCCATATTTCTTCTGTAAGCAGTCTTTAACCAGGCAAATCAGGAAAGATACAACAGAAACTGTTTAGGAGTTAGAAAGCAGTCATGCTTTGGATGACTTTAAACTTTTCTGTCTATTTCAGAAGAAATCAAGAACTGTAGGGAGGGAAGCAGCAAAGGATCGAAAAAAGGGATGATCCTGTCACAGATCTCTCAAGTCTGTTTGGAATGGAGGGATGGAGGGTGACTAAGAAAGCCGTGAATTCCCTGATAAAATATCTGACTAAAAAGGAAACATTAGTGTGGAGGGAATACAAACAGAAGGGCAAACAAATACTTGATTTCTGTTCTGGGATATTTGAATGGTGTCAAGCTTCAGCTGAGATCCTTGAATACACTTTGGCAGAAGGCAAAACCATGTCCTAACCTCTTAATCATGCCAGGTGTGCACTCCAGACCATACCCAAACTGTTTCCTGCTCTGTGGCACCACCTCCTGGCACGAGTGACAACACAAATCCCAAAAGAAGATGGAAAGAAAACTTTTCATATTTCATTTGATCTGAGTTATTGTTAGAACTGCTTGTATGAAGGAAGCAGAAGATGATACCATATTTTGATCAGAGGTCAAAATACATATAATTGAAAATAATTGGATTATTAGCATTACAGAATTAAATCCCGAGTAAAAATAACAGTGTATTAACACACCTTTACACCCTTTTGTATCAGTAATGAAATGATCTTTCATAGCCTCTATGTTCCATGCCCATCCACCCAAGGTTTCCTGTGTGTTTCAAACTTACTGTCTAAACACAGAAAAAGCAAGAAACTGCTCCAGGAAAAAAAACAAAACAAAACAAAACAAAACACAAAACAAACCACAACAAATCACAATGTTCTTTTTTTTCATCCAGCAGGAGGTCTTGAAATAAGATCTCATCTGCAGACTGTCCTGCCACTTCTGAAGCCAGCAGAAAGCAATGCTGCTGCACTGCAGGAAAAACTCCAGTTTTACAATGCCTGAATCACCACTGGATGTTCAAGATGAACTGTACTAACAAACACTGATCGCTATAAACCGGAGAAGATGATTCAGAATGAAAACCTGGAGGCAGGGTTTTTTTCAGAGACAGCTCTTGGTCTCGGACCATTGTTCTCCCTCCTCCCCAGGGGAGAGCTTTGCCTTTCTTTGTGTTTTGGTCAGGGGTGGTGTGTGAAGTTGCATTCAGGAAGGTGGATACGTGGCTACAAGTAAAAACATTGTTCCTATTTTTGCCAGATGCTGCTTTTTAATATGTCTTCACCTTTAGTCTCTAAATTGATGAAAAACTGGTGCTTTGAGCAGGTTGCAGTGTCTGTTCTCGAGGCATGGACTGATCATCTCCCATCTTGCCCTCATTTCCATATTCAAAAATGTGTAACAGTAGACAAGCTAATGGGTTTGGGTGGAAAATTCACCTGAATATATTGGGTAACATTTATTAAAGATTTTGAAGCTGGTTGGCAGAAAAGCAGAAAGAATTAATTTAGGAAGTGATACAGTAAAGTCAGTAAATGGATGGAAGGCAGAATTGTGTTCTAGTTAGATGAGACGTTCCTGCATTTAGGAGGATTAATCAAATAGGTAAGTGTAAATAAAATTTTCAACTAATATTTTAAGATGGTATTTTAGAAAAATTGCTTAAATGAGCACAAAAGAAGAGGGGAAAAATGTTGCTGATCTGTTGATCACTTTCAAGCTACAGAGTTATGGATCTGGAACAACAAAGTAGAAACTTACAAAACTGTTACTTGACGTGTTACTTGACATCTTTATTCCACGTAGTCAAGAAAAGGAAAGATATTCACCAGCACAGTGAAAGATGAAGTGCTGTGAGGAAAATCTGAGAAGATTGCCTTTTTTGATATTCTGTTAACCTTATGTTCACCACAGTAAAATTAGGCTCAATACTTTGTCTTGTCCCTCCTATGACTGTCTTTTTGTAAAACATCAAAACCCTCTCTGCCTGATCTGTGGAGGAAGATAATGGTTCTTCCTACTGCTGTGACTGCAAAAAACGTTGGGAGTGGCTGCCAATACCTTCTGTACATTCCTGTCAGAGCTGTTTGCTAGATCTGTATCTGAATGCCATGACTGAATTGACTTTGCTCACTGCAGTTTGAGTGATCTTGTAGTCTAACAACAATGCTCTTTTACAGAATAGTGGAGAGTTTTAAATAAGAAATAAGAAAATTGCACTTAAGAATATTGTAGAGGTAGCTTATGGAACACAGCTCTTGTTGCAATTATCAAAATCTATTTACCCCAGCAGAGGGATGTGGAGTTGAACTAACCTGATAATTTCAGAGCATTCAGAAGTTTACTTTTCAAATATTAAAGACTCTGAAATCTAGACACTGACTTGGATCAATGTTTCTGTATTGCTAATAAAACCAATTTTATGATGGTGTGCTTCTTGCATCACCTCAGATTAATGTGGCAATGAACAGAGCAGATTTTGGAGCACTAATATGTCAGGCAGCTTTTTCAGCAGGTATTTATATCTTCTGTCCTAGTAATGGGAAAGGTGACATTGTCTTTTAGAGGATAAAATTAGGTGCTAACTCTATACATTCACTGAAAAATCCTGCAATAGTACATGCCAATACTTTTTGAAATAGAGTAGCAACAGCAATACAGCAGGAAAAGGGAGGTTCTGATCAAGACACAATTATGACAAAATTGTTCAGTAAGACATACCATCAATGCCAACAATGTGGAGCTCTAAGAGTTTGGGGTTTTTTTCATCCATGGAGGAAGGAACTAAACCACTGTGCATTTCAGGAAAGAAATTATGTCAGGCAGTACCACTGGGTCTCAAAAGCATTTAAGAATTCACTAACTTTGTTTTCTTTCCCTTATGCAGTACGTTCCCACCCTTTTTCTCAAAGGTGACTCAGTTTGTAAGCACACTTCCTTTCCATTCAGGTTGAAGGAAAAAATTTTGTACACTGTTTATATAATTTTCCTTCCAGTACCTTCTTCTTCCCTATGTACCTCCTTTACTCCAATAAAGAAATAATGTTATGCAGGTGCAAGAGGATTTTTGTACTTAATTAAGCAGTGTTTTCACATCTTGTTCATTGACATAATGTTTTCACATTCAAGCACTTTGCTCAGGACATTTGCATAGATACCAAAAACCCTTAATTCTCATTTTGGTTTAAAAAAAAGGCACCCAGTAACAAGTAACACACTGAAGGAAGAGGTCATCCCAAATAAATAGAGATCTCCCTAAAAGAACACAAATAATTATGACCTTCTTGTAGCACCCTTCCGAAACTGAACTTTGAATGGAGCTCTGAAAAACCTGGTCTAGTGGAAGGTGTCCCTGTCCCTGGCAGGAGAGTTGGAACTAGACAAATTTTAAGGTCTCTTCCAACCCAGGCCATTCTGTGATTTCATTCTATGCTCTCAAGCAGATGGAAACATCTCTTCTCCAGGGTTCTTTCTCTTATGAGCAGCAGCACTGAGAATAAAATCAAAACACATCTCAGAAGTTTGGGCTTCTCCCCAGGTTCCCAGTGCACCCAAGATTTCATTTTTGTAGTAAATAGTGCAAAAGAGGTTGAAGCAAGAGACACAATAAATCTTCTGTCAGAGCAGCTGGAGTGTCTTACTTCACAAAAGAGAGTGGCTGCATTCAATCTGCTTTCTGGAAACCATCCCACCTCCTGTTGTGCCACAAGCTGTGTCCGGGCCTGGCCTAGAAGAGGGGTAGAAGCTGTGCCAAGGAGCAACCTAGAAATTACACAGTCCAAACCAGACTTTAAATTGTGTGATCTGAAGTTTTCAGACATCCCTCAACCAGTCCAACGTGCTGCATTCAAGCATGTGAAAACTGGAATCACATTATGTATTTTATTATTTCACCAACTTAAAAATAAGATTTCTATTCTACATGGCACTGGAGACACTTCTCTCCATCAGAAGCAGAAAGACTGAGACAGGTCTGTGGATATTTGTTGTGTGAATGCAAAGGAGACTACGAGACATGGTGACTGGTAAGGGTTGTGCCCTGGCACAGTAGCCTAGCTATGGGACTTCTCTGAGCTCCTGATTGCACACCGAAATCACTGAGAAGTTAAAGATCTTGTGAATTTTGTTCAATCTCTGACTATCTCGTTGCTTGTGTGCAGAACACGTTTAACAACAGAGATTTGCAGTTTTTCACATTCCAGAGGAATTTCCACTCCCAGCCGGCACAGCGGCATTTGAACAAGAGGCTTGCTCAGCCTCCTCACCTCCAGAGACAAAGAGTCAGGCTCAAATACCGGAGGCCATTGCACAGAGGCTCGTTGGTTCCTGTGGAGGATTTATCCCATTTTGCCACTTGAAGTATGGATGGAAAGATTGATCAGCAGAAAAAAGTAAGGAAAGGAAGTTTGGGTAGGGAAAAGAGATAAGAATCAGTACAGGACTGGTGAGGAACAAAGGTCACGCCAGGGCTGGCCAGAAACACAAGTTCTTTAATAATGGCCAGTCTTCGCGAATGAAGATCCGGGGAAGGTCTTTACACCTTCAAGCCTGCGCATTGGATTTTTTAG
>JAWMRA010000078.1:143242925-143329452 GCA_035584735.1 Pseudotriccus pelzelni
TCCCTGGCTGGGAATCGAACCCTTGGCCTCGGCGGTGAAGGTCCTGCGATCTAACCACTAGGCCACCAGGGGCTCCCCAAAAAAGGTGTAGCACTTAAAAGACAGGAAATGATACATTTCGGTAGATTTACAGTAGTCCTCAAAATCTCAGTATCCACAGTTAATACACCAAATAAAGAAAGAGACAAATGGAAAAAAAAATCCCAAACAGGTTAAGCAATTATATAATAAGAGGATCTGTATCCTAAAGTACACTTAACAGGAGAGCGGAATTAAAATTGCATGGAAAGATATAAGCTTATTTTTCCAGCCTATATTTGACTTGCAGGAGACAAATCACTACCAATAGCTAATTAATGTAACTGACAGTCAGCTTTGTCAGTAGAATGCAATATGGCAAAAGAGCAACCTGGAGGGGTTCAGCAAGCGTAGAAGAAATACGACTTGTGAAACCACCACCACAAAGCAGTGCAGTGAAAGGTGGGATGAATCTCTGTGTTCGTATAACAAGAACAGCGTGTCAAAATCTTCTCAAACTTCAGCATTTGTTCTAAATCCATGAGAATTAGCTAAATCTTGAGTCATTTAGGAAACTTAGTGCTTGATGCAAAACTGTTCCTTGTCAGCTCAGTGAATCCATGCAGAGAAAAAAAGTACATCTAAATTCTCAGAGACGCAACTCAGATGCAGTGGGGCATTTCTAAAGACATCTTTAATATTAACCATAGTTTACTCCAATTAGTCCATATCAAATGGCTTCTCCTTTCATGGATCTCAAAGAGTGCTTTTCAAACTGCCTCTTTTCAAAACAGCAGCTGCTCACAGGAACTGGGGGATCAAATCAACAGACTGCTTCCTTTCACAGTGGCCCCCTTGCCCTGCCCCTTGCCGGGACCTCTTGGATCACCACCTTCCCCAAGGAGTGACTCCCTTAAGTGGCCAGCCTTCTGGCCAAAGGCAACTCCTGCTTTCCAACCAGCGAGGACAACAGGAAACTCTTGTTTATTATTTTGCATGCAGCTTGCAGACCTGAAAGTACTTATCATACGGGCTTTTTTTGCTGCTGAATGACCAAACGTCACGCCTGCAGGGAAGAACTTCTACAGGTTTCAGCTTGTTGTCTTCCTACGTAGTCAGCAGCCCATTTTCCTTCCTGATTTTTTGTTAATAAATACTGAAGAAACAACATAAATGAAGCATTCAGGAAAGCTGAGGTTGAAGAAACGACCTTTAATAAGACAGTGCCTCAAGTCCGTTGGGTGCTGCACTGGAATACATAGGCAGTCCCTAACAGCAGTGCAGAAGGCTGTTTTAACTAGCACAGCCATACAAGTGGAGGCTCACCATGCCAATTACTGCTGCCACACAGTGATTCATGCACTTCATGTCCCTTGATAAGAATATTCCAACCTTCCATAAAATTATTTGGGTAGTGATATATGTACAATAACCTGAAACGTGGAAAGTGTGGTGGAGGGGTTGCACATTTACAGACACAGTTGCCTACTTCAGTTCAGAGTTCCAAATTAGGCCACAGCTAGATGTTTCAAAACCGAGTTCTCTAAGGCAGCACGAACTGCTGAAGCTTCACTCCTCTCTCACGACTCTTGGACAGCCACAACACTTGGGTGTGCCCCAAACTGCAGGTGATGGGCTGTTTAAAAAGCAGTTTTAAGATTCTTTGCATATTGTCTTGGGTCTATAAAGCTGTCCCTCCTCCTGTCATGCTTACACAGGGTATGCTCCCCTAGGATATTATATGGAAAAGAATTTGAGCTTATAAAGCAGATTTACCAGCTGAATAAAACATCTAGAGGAACTGCAGACTTTAGGATCTGTTGTCACATAACTGCGAAGATCTGTTCTAAGTTACATTTTTTTCCTTATTATTACTTTAAACTGACTACAGTGGAAAAGGTTGTTATTCCACTCCAAGTACGGCGCACAACTCTATTTTTCAGATAAACTACAAAAAAACTCATAAAAAACCCAACCCACCAACCAAACCAAACTTAAAAAAAATAAAAAAAATGTTTGTTTTATAATCTTTGCTGGAAGAGTTTAATGTATGTCACTCTTCAAGGAAAACATATCCATGTAGACAGAGAGGGCATCTCTAAAGATAGCAGTCAAATCACTGAATGTTTACAAAATAATTCATGATGTCACAGATGTATGTGCAAGTCTGGCAAAAGAGTAACGGCTCATCCTAGGAACAAAATTTCAGAAGGATTAATTTCAGAGATCTCCCAGTAAATTTGGATCCTGTCCTTCAGGAGTAATTGGAGCCCTGCTAGCCCCATCGTGACTGAACTGAAAAGCCAGGGAGTCGTGACCCTGCAGTACTGTCAGCTCACAATGTTCCATCCTCATCCAGTTCTGCCATATCTCATTTCTTCCTTCCAACATTAAGCTGTTCAACAGAAGTTATGAGGAAATTAAGGGTTTGCTGGGTATTTTGAGTATCAATTTGAGTAGAAGTGCCTTTCTGTATGAAACTACATGCTGAGCACTCATGTCGTTAACAGGTTGCCTTGTCAGTGATTAATACCGTCAAAATCACCAAGAACAAGTGTCAGACTGTACTCTGTGCCAGTCACGTCAAACCCTTACTCAGACATCAATTCACACGTTTCAGGCTTCATCTTCTTACAAAGCTTCATTTGCTTAGGAAAGGTAGAAAGAGCTGTATTTGTACAAGACATTGTAATCCATTTAAAGCAGCAGCTCACTTACAGACACAATAAAAGGAACCACCTAGAAAAGCCAAAATGCAAAACCAAATAGCCAGAACATCTCCCAGACTGATGACAACCCCAAGAAAATAAATAAATTAAATTCTTCAATTTCTTAATTGATCATGCATCTGGGTCAACATTTGCTTTCAAACCACATACTCACTTTTACAAGAGGTTTGAAAATGCAGACTTATCTATTCTTGTGGCTTATCAGTGAGACCAAGGTAAGTTATGATATCATTAAAAAAAACCCCAACAAAATAACTCTCCACTCCCATGAGCAAAATCTTCAAAAGACAGATCCAGAAATATACCTCGAACTCTCTAGACTTCATATAGCAAATAAGGTGTCTTCTACCTAACACGCAGACAGAAACCTATTTTTGGTGACAGAGTAAATTGATGTGGACATAATTTCAACACAAATTCATGGCAGTGTAAGATTAAAGGAATTTATTTTTTTTAAACGAAATGACTTTACAATCAACCTAGTTTATTTAACTCCATATTGCCTCAAGCATTAGCAATGTCAACTGCAGTGATCAAAACCTGAGCTGCTTGAAGTAGAATGGGGAAGAAAAATCATTAGGAGAACAACTTCACTTTTGCTCTAGAGGACCGAAACAGAGAACTGACAGAAGTAAAAAAACAAGGAGGAAAAAATGTTTCTAAAGCTCACAAACCCTTACGCTTGAGACACATGAAGCACCACTGCAGACAGCAAGGCCTAGGCTGATATTGCCCCCCATATCCATGCTCCTCGAGGTGCAACCCTCATCTGGTAGGAAACACAAAGGGATTTGATACGAATACTTCACTGAACCTGAGAGGTGCCTTTTTTTGATAGGTACTTCCACACACACAGAAATAGGTGTACATATTGTTTTACCTGTGTGTGTGTGAATGCATGATGGTATGAATGTTACTACCTCAAACACAGTTAAGTCATTGTTAGAACTGTAGTGAACCCTATTGAGTCACTTTGTAAATGTTCAAGTACTCAATGATTAAGAGGTGCTACATCATTTTGCCTCTTTATCTTTGCATCCATATCCTTTGCACCCTTAGCCTCCCTTTTGCATTCTTGGCTTCCATGTGAATCATTCCAAGTTGCTTCTAATTTGATTCTCCTTCGTATGCTTTAACCTGTGTAATAAGGTTCTGTCTATCGAGCAAACTCTGTAAAGCCTCATTTTCACAAATTCACATTAAACTCTGCTTTCGCCAATACCTTTGACAGCAGCCAAACTGCTCATTTGTGACAGTGAGAATAGGGCAGATGCACCAAAACTTTAGCACAAAAAGGGAAATGTTTCTACATAACTGTGTATTTCTTTGTACATGTTCAATATATTAGATAACCATATATATTTAAATGCATTTATTTAAATATACATACAGGCGCATAAATATTTGTACACACACAGTTGATCAAGTGGGTCTGGCCTTAGCTATTTTATTTTTTCACTTCCAGGAGAAATCACATATTGTTCTTGTTTCTAAGGAGAAACAAATTACTTAATATATTAATAACAGAAATTGAGTGCTGAAACTCAAATTGTGGTTCACAAAGCAGTATTTCCTATTTTCTTATAATGAAAACCAATTCACACAAAATAAATACACTGTGTTTAAATGATGCAAAGCAAGCATGTACTGCAGAAATATGAAAAAGAAAGATATGCAGGAAGTGTTCAAGTATCTCGAATCAAGTACCTTGATTCAAAATGTGCATGTATGTAAAAATCAAGACTGGAATTTTCCATCACTGTATGAACAACTTTAATTTCAATTTCACCTTATCCTTCTTGTGTACGAATCAGCAGAATGATGGGTTAGGCACAGAAATAAATATTGTCAGAGAGAAAGAGAATTTATTACCTTTATTGTATGCAATTGCAAGCACTGTAACACACTGACCTATAATGTGAAAGGAAACTAAGAGAAATTACATGTAAGATGAAGCCAAGGATCCTATAATCTTATTTCCAAACTGAGGGAGGTTGTCCTAAAACAATTTAAAGAACAGTCATGTTTTCTTTGCTAATCTGGGATCAGTATTAAACGCATCAAAGAGAGGATAAATTTTTTTACTAGTCGAAAAGTCTTATGGACTCTTACCTTTGTAAGAAAATGAGTTCATTCCACTCTGCTGATTAGACAGGACTGCTTTGTAAAAATTCATCTTTCAAGATCCACGTGCAACTTAATCTTTCTTTTACAAAGGGTGAGGGATGCCAGGAAGAAGTGCTGTAGGTTCATGTTCACAATCTACTGTCTTGGCAGGTGTATTTCAAGTAGTTTGAAACCAGTAGTGTAAAGCACTACTTACCCAAAAGATGCCCAAGCTCTGGTTTTGGGATTTCTGACCACACTATACTGAAAAAGAAAAAAAAATCCTGCCTCCTTCCCTCTCACAGTCCCAATTCATTTCCTAGTCCGTTATAAATTTCAGGAAAATTAAATTATTAATTGAAAGTTGTAGGAAAAACTTGGCCATCCTATAGCTCTGCATACTCTCAAGTGTACAACTGAAGATTTTCTCGTGGCAAGATTTATTCCAATATCTGAAACTAATGGTTTTTTTCACATTTAGCTTAAATAACACACAGCAGCGAAATGTGCAAGCCACGGACCATGCTTTCAATTCAAGATAGCGTCTATTTTTCTCAACAGTTCAAATAAAATTAAGCTCTCCTAGTAATATTCCACTTCTATTAATTTGCCATTTTTTCCTAGATGTTTAAGAAATGCCTTTTAAATAATGAAGAACTTACCAATCTTCAACCAGCAGCACAGAGATCTGCTCTGATCATCAGGAAGAAATTCTTAGCATGCTAAAGTGGGAAAATTACTGCCAATGTTAACCACGAACAACATTAATGCAAACAACATACAAAAAAACTCACAAGACAAACATTGCTTCAACTGGTTTTCCCGTAATTTTCTTCTGTTCACTAGTTATGAAGCTTTGGCTTCCCCAGGGATCCAAAAACATGTAACTGCCCATCACACAAGCAGGTCATAGCAAGAGAGTGTCTTAAAAATTCCCAAACCTTCTGTTTTAATTCTCTCAATATAGGTCTGGCACAAGGAACCTGACATGTAGTCAAGGAACAGCCCTACTTGACAACAGCTTTCCCTTGCTCATAGCAATCTGCACATCACCAAAATTGCTCATAGCAACACAACTGCAATATTATTCTTATTTTAGTAATCTCCATGTAAAGCACAGGCTTACGCCTCTCTTGTAGCTGTGCTCTCAAACAGACTCTAGACTTATGAAAGCCAAGATTGCTTCTAATACCAGCCACCTTCACATTTTAGGAATGCCAAACATTCACAGGCTCTCAGCATGAAGCATATGCTCCAGCTCATCAGCCCAGAGATTTTGATGGCAATAATCACAATAATTTCACAGTTACAGAAAATAAATCTTTCCATACTCTACCATTTTCCAAGTTACTACACAAATTTTACCACTCATTTCTAACTGTGACTTCTGCTCTTGTAAAATGTGATCTAACTGGTGGTATGCTATGTCCCTGTCACAGACCACTGAAATTTCCTACACTAAACCTCAGCCTAGCCAAAAGTGGCCTGGCCCCAAATTCCACTTACAGAAAAGGTTTGATACCAACTGCTGTCAGACTTGTCTCTGTATCTGCAGGGATCATATCCAATACTTCCCAGCTACATGACAGCTCTTTAGAAGATGCTCTCACTGTGCCGCCAGGCATCCAGCAACCCTGGGCACAAATAACCACGAAAACAACCCTCACTCTCTGAGCAGACCATATAGCTCCTGGAAGGGAAAGGAAAACACTGGAAGATGTATGGCAGTCCTAGTACAGGAGAAAGCCACTGAACAGGAACTTGTTATTTCTCTTGCTCTATGTTGTCTCCAACTTCCTTCACCCAACTGAAACCCAAGAGCCCCATCTGTAAGTAAGTCCCAATGTATGTTTGTAGGTGGTATGTGGGATGTGTCTCTGGACAAAAGCACCTGCGCTGATGCCTATAGAAGGGCCAGTTACAGAAAATACTTCTCCTAAAAAAGCTGAGATAGCTACGGGCAACTTAAAGGAAATAGATTCCAGTGTTCATATTGAAAAGTCACAGCCACATCACCTGCAGGACCAACCTGAAAAGAAACTAAGAACATTTGAAGCCATTCTGCAGCATCCTTGGAGAAACGCTACCTGTAGGTCACCTCAGCACTGAGCTCTGTCTGGGCAAGGACCATCCAACTCCTTACCTCCTCCATTCTTTGGGTAACCTCCCTGATCTTGTCAACAGTTACTGAGTCAGCCAGGCCAGCACTGTGGGGACTTCCAGCAGGAGCAGTTACCTCTCTCTCTGGTGTGTATTGCAAAGTGCTGTTCTACTGCCACTGCTCACACAGCAGTTGACTCTGAAGGTAAAACTGGTGGGTACACAAAGACCTGTGCCCAGAACTTCTGCCCAAGGTTAGTACTGTGGTAGGACTTGCCTTGCAGCACTCACACTCTCCAGTTGTCAAGGAAAGCAAACAAAGTCAGTAAACTTCACATTGAGTCACTCAGAAGTAATAATTTCAGAAGTCACTATGCAGGACTGTTACAAAATAAGCAGAGTTATCTGTAAAGACAGCAAAGACACCTATGCAGATCTGAAACATAAATGAGTTTAATTATAATAATAATGGCCAGTCTTCGTGAACGAAGATCCGGGGAAGGTCTTTACGCCTTCGAGCCTGCGCACTGGATTTTTTAGGTGAGACACAGTGTGCGCGAACTGAGCCCACCCTTTAATCCTGAGGTTCATCTGCCGGGGCCAAGCGAGCTTGGACGGTGGCAGCGAGGTCCTCGGGACGTAGATGGATTGCCTTACAGGGTTAATGAGCTCCACCTGCCCTGGGAGTGTCCCTGGCTGGGAATCGAACCCGGGTCTCGGCGGTGAAAGTGCCGCATTCTAACCACTAGATCACCAGGGGCTCCCATGCAAGTTCTTTAACTCAGCTTTAAAATGCGGTAATATGTCTAGAATTCAACAAAAACTCTTTCAGGCCCTTGAATACTATTGTGGCTGTCACTGCAGAGCTTCCTCTAAATCACTGCTGCTTGTAGAAACTCGTGGTACTCACTTTTTGGATTTACTAGTTTCAGCCACCTACCTGCTGCTGGCAGAAGGAAGATGAGACACTTTACCAAATGCTTGCTGTTTAGCAGTTGTTTCATACTTGGCCTTTGGAACCCAAACCAACCAGTATCAAGCAGCTTACCTATGGAGTTGTGTAGTTCAATACTTTCTACCTCTGTGCTAGTATTTTTCAAACAGACAATCCTTCTTACAGTCTCCTTCTCTTTGGATACCTTTACTCAATTGTCTTGTTACAAAATAATCAATGGATGCCTTGACACCCCATTCCAGTGTTAGTAAATGAACTCACCAACTCTGAACCCTTTGGCACAAGCACTACCCTCCATCTGTCTATAAAGGAAGTCTTCCCACAGTCAGACTGCAAAGCTGTGTCCTAAAGGCATTTTCATATGGTTGTCATAACTTCTTCTTTGGGAGGTGACATTGCTCTCATTCTCTTTTGGTCACAGAGAACCAGATACAACTCAGAAATTCACAGCTTGGGCTCACCTTTGGGTTCCAGTGGTTTTGTTCATCCTTGCAATTGAGGTGTTCAGCCCATTAAGACAAATGGCATTAAGAGCCATCACTTTTCATAAGTTAGAGGAAGACAGTTCTGTGGGAAACTTGATCCCTGTTTCATATAGGCATTAACCACAGATAAAAAGGTGGTGGGTAACTATCAGGCAGTGCTTTTCTGGGTGTTTGACATACCAGAATAAACAAATTCTTCGTGACTGCTGTCGCATTTTCCAGTTCCAATCCCAAAACCTTTTCATAGCAGCAACATTACTTGGTTTCCTGAAATAATACAGAGAGGAAAGATGATGGAATAGGATGGGTGCAGCTTATCCAGTTTAGCTACCACAGAAACTTAGCAGTGAATTTTCTTTATGCATTTCAGCCTTCAACTCTCCTGTGTGCTTCTATAAATTTCATCATGATTGAAAACACACCAAGTAAACACCCAAACACATTAACTGACTTCATTTCCTTTGAAGAAACTCACTCAGGCATAGCAAGAAAAACAACCATTAGCAGGAGGTTCTGTAAGAGACAGAAGCAGGTACAACTGAAAGCTCCTAATGTGTTCAAAACTACCTTCCTCTTGGCCTAAACGTAAAAGAAATTAGGTACCACCTCAAAAGCTGGGCAGTGTCACAGCATGGGCCTCCAAGAAGTATTTGTTAGGAAGATTCTCCAGCCTAAAATATATTAGTCTGTCCACTTGACATAATAGGTACTCTGGAACGAGTTAGCTGAGGTCAGTTCTGCAGCGAGACAGCTGATCAGTTAGACAAGGCATGAAACAGACCTCAGTAACAGCAGCCCTTTTTGACTCTGAGTGATTTAAAACAGAATACATGGTTGGTGTGTGTAAGAAAACATTTACAAGGGAAAGAGTCGGGTAACCAAATGCCTCTTGAAACACAAAACTCTCTGAAAATGCAGAGAACAACTGGAGAAAATGTGAGCAGGTAGTCATTTTGTCTGCCTGAGCAGTATAGTCCAGCCAGATGAGACATGATCTCAGTGTGACCCAGCTGTCAGATGCTCTTGACCACAAAACCATTGGGTTTCTCCGAGGCAAAAAGAGAAAAAAATCAACAGTCAAACAAACATCTCTCTAAAACTTGCAGGTAGAAATAGGCAGCCCAGACACTTGAAGCCACAATAATTTTGGTTTAGGGGTCAGAACAAAATAAGCAAGAAAAGGCATGCATAAGAAACTCCTTCCAGGATGTTTCGGCCCTTCCCTCAAGGAACACATATGTAAATAGAAGTGCAATATCTAAATGTAATATTTAAACAGAAGTTATTTTTATCTTGTTATTCTGCATTTCACATTTCTTGATCCAGTGTCATATGAATTCAACTTTGGTGGGAGGTGCATCTGCTGGCATAAAGGATATGCTATTCCCGGGATACCCTCTGATTAGCCTGCATGAATGGACACTGTTCTTATGTTGGGTAGTGAGATGCCTTCACAGGAATTGTCCAAGAGAACTATGGTTTTCCTCCAGCCTAAGCTCTTTTAGCTCTGCTCAACACTCTAAACTTGCCTGCTCACCTTCTCACTTCTGCATGTCATTTGAAAACAATCTACGTGTGTTTCAGGGTTTTTTTCCACTTCAAATCTGACTCCATTGCTTGAAGCCTAAAAATGGTCTCTATACAACATCTCAGCTTTTCTCACCACTTAGATGTTACCTTTGATCCCTCTTAGCTCTACTTGTCACCTGCTTTTCCCTTCAAATCTGCCTTTTTGTATTACTGTTTGAAGGAGGATCTATGGTACATTGGATACCAACGGAGCCTTTGTAAAGGAGCACAGTCATGACAGCTTTTTCTTGGTTTCCTTTGTTATATTCAGTCCCAGTTTTCTTACTATTGGTACTCCTTTGCTGAGGACAGGTTTGCCTCTCCCTAGGTATTTCTCATATGGTCTCATCATCCATTCAATATGTTGATTCAATGTTGACACATGATTGACATGAACATAATCTGTTTAGTTAGTTCTTGCTTTCAAAGATAAAAAGAAAGGATCTGGAAATATGCTGGGATTGTCCTTCTTTGTCCTCAGATGCATGAACTTTTTTTGGTTTCCCTCAGAGTTTACAAGATTAGACTTGTTTCTCAGAGTAGATTATTGGAGCAGATTGTTGATTTTGATAGTTTTTATTTAACTTGGACATAATCCATCATGAGGCTGTACAGAAGGAGTGTGGGGAGTGATGCATTTCATGTCAGAAAGTAAGTGATAGTTATTAATTCTAGGTTGAATACTCAGCCCAAAGTGAGGTCAAGTAACGGTAATGCAAAACAGGACTAATAGGACAAGCAAAAACTCTAGCAAGTAAATAGGTTAAGCTTAGGTTGTTATACAACAATAAATTAATTTCCCATTTAGGGACTTTGTACAGAAATCATGTAGGCAAGAAATATAAGAAGTCCTTGGTCTCATCCTCTGGAAGGTCAAGGGAGCAATGGATGCACTGAAGAGCATCCTTGGGATAAGCAAGCTTTTAACAGAACATGGAGCTCAATTAAACGACCTCAGCCACCCCACCTGTTAAACTCATTATCACAGTTCTTGTCCCAAGGCAGAGGCTGGCAGAGGAGCTTAGCTGGTTTATTGCTTTAGGGCTTACAGCAGTTAAAAAAATAAAATTTGCAAAGCTGGTGAACTCACTGGCCATTTGAAAGCCTCTCCAGAAAAACAAGTGCAAAACATCCCATCAGTACAGATCCCAAAGAAATACATATGCTTATAAATAAGGAGTCACTTTCTACTCTTTACCTGGGGAAACATTCCTGGAGACAAGGCTGAAGTCAAATATTTTTCTACACTTGATGTGTCAGCGAAAGTCTGGCAGGTTCCCTAGGAAAAACAGAGCATACATTTGAGAACACTATGTAGGCCTTTTGGGAGACATTGTCAGTTAGACTCTGCTATGCACTTAAGGTGTTTCACAGGAACATATAACATATACTTGACTCTAAAGCAGGTTCTGAGATTTTCTGGACAAAAGTTTTTCCACTGGAAAAATAGTTGACAGTATTAGTAAAGCCCCTGAGGAGATCAGGAGAGCCCCAGATCAACACCGGGTACTGCAGGTTCCTCATGTCAAATGTGACTTACCTGAGACTGTAAATAGTGCAGAAAGCTTACAGGTAACTCACAGCAAAGACGAAACTCTGGCTAACATACCTGCTCTCCTGAGGAATGACGGGCTCAAAGGTTAAAGTGAAGTTTTAAGGAGTTAAAACTTATAGGAAAGTTAGTAGGTGAACTACTAGTATGGATCTATGACTCTGCAAGGACATCCAAAAGACATTGAGAGAAAATCCTCTGAGGCATGAGAACATTGTGGAGTTAATCAAAGGCTCTCATTTGGAGATCCCTGATGTCAGGCACAAAACTCATCCAGGGACACCTCTCAGGACATCCTGGCAGGGTGTCCTTACAACACCTCAGTCATACGTGCTGGAAATGCCAACAAAAACAGTGTTCATACTGCTGGAATGGAGAAGGATATAAAAAGTTTCATTTATTTCAAAGATAATAGTGTTGGCTGCAACTGAACAGAAACCAATTTTTTCTTGCCATTCACAAAAGGGGTCTGGAAAATATCTCCTGGCAAATATAGACACAGTTTTGCAGCTACAGTTCTGCCATTTGCAAAGTGAAAACCTGGGAGAGATTTGGATTACAGACACTCTCCAGTGCCAGAATCTGTAATCACTTAATTCCTATGATGGCTCCATGGCAAATCTCACTCCATGTGTGTGGTCTTTCCTTCCTACCTGTTCCTCCCCAGCTAACCTTCCATCAAATAGATGACCATGTGATAACTCCTGAGCTTTTTGGTGTCACTCTTTAGTGGACTGATGTAGTTACAGGGTCAGACATGTTAGTTCATGGTACCTAAATTGTCACCACTCCACATCCAAAGGTTCATCTACCCTAATAGTCTTTCATGGCAATGATGGGAAGTGCAGAGTCAAGAGTAAGGCAAACATAAGAGCTAATCTCCAATATTTTAGTAACCTGCAGGGCCAGGACTTCTGAAAGCATGTCCTTATGTCTGATAGTCTTTGTCTAATTTTCGCTTTGAATCTAGGTCAGCTTCAATATCCAGAGGAACCACAGTCTATCCATGAACTTGTTAAGTTAGTAAGCTACAGATTTTCAGTGAGTTCAATATTTCTTGTTATGTTATTGTGAATTGTGGGGGTTTTGGGTGTTTTTGGGTTTGGTTTTGGGTTTGTTTTTTTTTTTTTTGGTGTGTAAGCAAACCTATTTGTCCTGAGTATAGCTGTTAGCAGCCAGGTACAAGTCATGTGGACCATGGGCAGGCTCCTGGGATCTACGTGAATGCTGAACAAGACAATCATTAACAAGGTAAGAAGCATATCTATGAAATCACTAATTGCAATTAAACTTTCAAGATGGACCTGGCTAGACAGATAATATCATTGAAGCCCTTGCAGCTAGGCCAGCCACTTGCAATAGCTCTATTTTAAGTGCTAAGAGGAATGGTAAGTTAATTATATTCTGATACATAACGTAAAGACTAATTTAAGACTTTTACATAAGACTATGTAAAAAAGAAAAAAAAAAGAAAAAGAAGACAAGAAAGAATAATACTGCAGATTAGGTATAAACACTGCCCTTCTTTCAAGGATTTTAAGATTTTATAAGGCTTTTTTATCGAGCTAGTTAGCAGCAGTGACAGCAGTTTTACTTCAAGCACAGGCATAAAGCATTGGCCCAAACAAAGACATTGTAAAACATTCATGAACAGTGAAGATCAATGCTTTATTTTTCAGTGAGGTTTTGGGGTCTCTGAGAAGCCAACAGATGACACAACTGCAGAGAACAAGCCAGAGGGAAAGTATCAGATATGTGAAGAAAAACCTGTGTGATTCAGAGACAACTTGGGTAGGACAGGGAGGGGCAGGACTGCTGGGGAGGATTTGGCAAAAGGAATTACTCTAATCACTGAAATTGTGCCATATTTCTGTAAAATAAAAGAGGTTCCATCAGTCAGTATTTGTCTCTGTCAGCAGCTTTTCCACACAGAAATAAAACACAGAAGATCCCACTGTTTTAACTAACTGTGTCAAAAAGGGCAACAGGAAATGGTCTGGCATTGCAGGATGCTTGTACTGGAGATATTTAACCATAAAACATGAATGGGTAAGAAGGAAAGACCTATCTAGAGAGAAATGTCTTCTTCATGTTTATTTCTCAGCAATTATATACCCCCAAATATTCTTTTTTCCAAGCCTTTCCTTTGCTACCTCTTCAGAAATCACTGATCTGGCCCATCACCCACTTATCCTCACAGTGAAAACACTACTCAGTACATCTATTCTAAGCTGTTCCTGCCACAGTTTCAGTCTGTTAGCAATCTGGTCATTTTATTTTCATTTCGTATTTGTGTGCTGCCTGACACAAGGCAAAACCTTGGAGAATGGCTTTCAATTCATGTTGGCGTCAATCGAACGTAACTCTGCTGGCATCAGTAGCATAATGTTGACATTTTTTAACTGTGCAAGGCCCTCAGATGGAGGGGACCTTCTGTGGTGCTATCATTTTCCAAACACTTTAGAAAAGCTCACTCAAACCTACAGACTTGTGCTCAGCTAACCTCGGTGAAAGGCCAAACTGCCACTCAGATGCTTCCTGACTCTACCTCAGTAGGACAGAAAATAGGATGAGAGACCTCATGGGTTAAGATTTAGACAGGGAGATCAGTCCCCAGTTACCCTGACGGACAAATGCAGCCATTAGACTGTGCTCAGACCTCCTTATGAGTCTGGAGTTGAACTTTTGCAGGTTGACAGTTGTGAAGATATTTCTGGATATAAAATTATAGAGAGGTTTGAGTTGGACGGGACCTCAGGGATCCTCTAGTTGCAATTCCCCTGCTATTTATTCCCACAATAAACACATGCCCACACCTTTGAGGTGAGCTGGAAGCTGCCATTTCTCCTGCAATAAACCCAAGCTGTGATGGAAATTGCAGCCAGCCCCAGGGCTGGGAGAGTCTAGGTGATGTCACGCAGCTTGGAGAGCCTGGGGCTGCCTTCCACGTGCTTCCCACCCTGTTTCATTTCCTTCAACACCTTGCACTCTCAGAAGCTGTCAGTTTTGGAGACACACCTCTCCAACCTGTCAGATTGCTCACGCGAATTGACAACTGACTAATTGCCGGGCTGTCTCTGTGTCTCCTGGCTGAAGAGTCACTCAGGAGAAGGGAGGCAGGCACAAAACCCTCTGTCCTCTTCAGCTCCCACCCCCAGTGACCCTTTCAAAGCAGGCAAAAAAAGTTTCTCCATGTTTCCCCTCATAGTGTCCTCCTGCTTTCTGGTTTCCGTGTGCTTAAGCAGAGTGGCTCAGTCTGATAATGGTTTTCAGTGGGATGTCACAGTGGCAGGGGTGGAGTCATTCTCTAACAGACTCAGACTAGAATGAAAACTGCAATGTGATGGAGGAGGGCAGATAATCCCACATTTGACTGCTAGTTTCCTCCCAGGAAGTAAGACTCTCCATAGCTCAGCTAAGTGTACCTCCTGGTTGGTCCAGCTCCACAGCCCTGTGTGGCAGCATTATTGCTAGTTCGTTGAGATGCTACATTTTTAGGGAAAGTTTTGCTTGCTTGTTTGATTTGCAGTTCGTTGGTGTGTGGGAGGCAGTTTAACCACAACCCAGACTGCTTGGGAGGCACTTTCACAGTAAGAATCTGCCTCTTTCAGATTTCTCCTACTAACTAAACTAGACTGATTGTAAACAGAACAGTAAAAAAGAGGGGGAGATAAAATCTCCATGTTCTCCACAGTTTTACTGAGTAAAGCACATGATTCCAGTCACAGGAGGACACAGTTCCCCTCCTCCCTCTCCTGCTCTAAAGTAAGTATGAAAGAGAAGCACAGTGGGGAAAACAGCTCAGAACATAGACTGAGACACTACGACACACTTTAGGGCGTTGATAAATAGTTTCTGCTTATGATGACAACTTGGAACCTGATGAAAATGCCTCTTGTTGATGAGGTAAGTTCACATAGTTCTCCATTTAAAGAATTAAGGGCCATTAAATGACATTTGGAGCTGTTCAAAACAAGTAGGCAGGCTTTGTTGACAATGGGGAGTAAACCTGTGCTACTAATAGTTAAAGGCTTGTGTAGATGCAAAGAGCTTAGATGGGTTTAAGGGGAGACAGGGCAAGGACAACATCCTTTGGAGACTATGAGTATAAAAAGCACATTAAGCTTAAACTCCCTGAAATAGTCAATGACTAGGAAAGTGCTTGAGGGAATTTATATTTGCTTGCCCTGTTTTCTTTTTCCCCTGGGCATGGGGCATCTTTTTTTGTTTTGTTTGCTTGCACTGTTTGCCAGGATATCAGTAGATACGGGATTAGGCTGATCTGTAGGAGGATGTCTACACTCTTCTGAGGTTACTCCATGGTGCTGTATGACTGCAAACTAAACTCACTGGAAATATTTAGGTAAGACCAACTTTGGACAATCTCTAGTTTTGGAGACAAAACTAGGGTCCTCCAGTCTGTTTAGAACTTCATCCAGAAACTTACGCTGGAATAGGAAGGAGGACTCAAAGACATAAGCATCTTCTTGTTTTGAGGTCATTCTAATCCATTACCAGAGAGAGTTTTGTGGCTTTCTTGGAAACTTTAACATCCTTTAGTTAAAAAAAAAGTTATTTGTCTTTCCTTGAGTGAATTTGTTCCTTGCAGCCTTTCAAAGGTCCTTCCAGCCCACATTTCATCAGTGCAAAGAAGTTCTGAACTGTTGGTCATCCCATATACACTGGCTAGGACTCCAGCTGTAAATTCCTCACACCACAAAGATAAGAGTGCCAAAAAAAAGATGATCACCAGTAATAGGTCTCTGTCTTCATCACAGCCTTCAACAGTAGGTGCCTTTACATCTCCTCTAATCTCATATTTAAACACCATTTTTAAACCTAGTGCAGGAAGAAAATGTGAATTATTTTTTCCAGTAGCACTTTGGAGTGTGTTGAAAAGCTCAGGCAAGGCACAGGGGGGTGTTTGCTGTTTCACTCATCTCCACAGGTTAATGTCAGTTAGTACAGGTGCTTCAGGAGAGGGTGGGAGGTTGAAAGGTGATATCCCCTAAGAGTCAATGTGTTGTGTTTCTTCTACAGCAGCATGGCAACTTACAGTCAAATAACAGCTCCTGGTCAGCTTCTTGTCTCCTATCATCTACATTCCTGTGGTTTTACTTGAAAGGAATACATGACATAAATCTATACAAGTGCCAAACATGCTCCCAGATCCCGAGCTGAGTATTTCTGATTCAAAATAGCACAGGATAATTGCATGGAATAGGTTTGGAATAGCCTCAGAAGAGAAGGGGTAAAAAAGTGCAAAACTTTACTGCATTCCCACTGAAAATCTGTTAGATGGTGACAGTGACAAGAGCTGACTTGTCTCTGACACTGTCATTAAATTATTTTTGCTAGATAGCAAAAAGTGATACATTTTTTCTCAAGGGAGCTGTTGACTCAGGCCCAGTTCTGAGGGAGTCCAAGCACCTTCAGCAATGGATTGTGAGGTTTATGTCTGCTCCCCCACCTTTTCTTGGAATGTGAGTACAATTGCAAAGATCTCCTGTTGGACACAGGTAATTTTTCCTTTTTATTATAATTACAAGACTAAGACTCCATTGTTCAAGCTACCATATAAATAGTACTTTGATTTTGAATGTTAAAGCAGCATTAGAGATACTGGTCTGTTCTTTCACTGTCTGGAACGTTTTAATTCATTCTGAAACAGCTTTTGCCTTCTGGAGATCTCCTGAGCAGTCCCAACACATTGCTCCTGACACATACACACAGTTCAATGAAGATCTAAATGACTTGCTCATGTCTGAGAAACTGAAATGTTTTATTAGCAATATATTTTCTATACAGCTTTTCTTATGTAATTTCCTGTGACTCAGATTTTCTTTTAAGTTTTTTTGGGAAAAGAGACTGACAAATGACTTGTGGTCTAGATGTAAAGCTACATTTGATGTCATTGGTCTAATGCTTTAGAATTTTTACACTCAAAATTGCACACTAAATGAACATTATGACTGCAAATTAAAACACTCAGAATTTAGGGACTGTTCAGGTTTAATTTTCCTGTTCACTTTTCATTCGCCCTCTTTATTTGTCCTCAATTACAAATTAGCATTCTATTTTTGATTTGGAGAAACCCCCTTCAGTGACATTATAAAGCACTGAATAAGTTAACAAAAAGTTCTTTCCCTGACATTTTTGGTCAGTGGTCATCTGGCCAGTATTCTTTTTGCTCTTCTATGGCATTTATCACTATACTTGCACACAGAAAAACAAGGAAGTAATCTGTTTTTTCAACACCTGCTTTCCTCTGTAGAGGGCTGATACTAAAATCTGGTACATACATTCACTCTGGACATCCTTTATGAAGTACTACACCCCTGCTTTTCTGACCGTACCGGTGATACACCTCCTGTGTCTGGAGCACAGCTTACTATTGATATAAAATACAACTGGACTTACTGAGCATTTCTGACAAGTAGATCCTCAGTGCCTGAGTTAGGTATGCAAAGGATGAGGAAAACACAATTATGAGGATTGCACTGAAGTTTAATTTTGAAACTTGATATTTTCGGCGTGCTGGAAACCTTTAATTTTTGCCATCTCTTTTTACAGAAGCAGTTTCCTTTGCATTAATGAGACGTACAGGTAATGGAAAGACTGATGAAAAGAAAAGCATATGAATTAAACCAAATGTAAAAAAGATGATGGATCCTCAGGTTCCTTCAGCGATTAGATGAAAATATTTCTCTTTTTTGATTAATGGAAGTTCTTTTATTGACTGTAATGACAGGTAGATGAAATCTTATGGGACATAATGCCTCATTTCTGTGCAAAGTTCATGCTCATTTACTTTGATAGAGACTTATATTAGAAACCAAAATCTCTTACAAAGTTTTCTTAGGAGCCTCCCCATACCCCATCCCTATCATTTCTTTAATGAAGCTTTTCAAATCTCCCTTTTCAGAATTTCTCAGACTGACCTGTGGCTCTGCTTCCCAGTGCTGAATCACATTTTGCTACAATGGTTGAAGGGAAAGGCATTCAAACTGCAAGGGCCGTAAACTCATGGATATAATCAGCCACCCACTATGGTGCTACTTCACCCTCCCACTTCCTCCAGATCTGTAACTTATTAGATGTCTGGCCAAAACTAAGGGCTTTGTAAGTATTGTCTCTAATGCATGAGGGGAGATACTAGAGAAGGTCAAAGGCACTGGAGAGTGACTTGAAAGGAAAGAGTGACCAGTGCCCCTGCGGAAGGGAGTTTTATGACATCATATGGCGTTTGCTTCATACCTGGGAAAATAGCCAGCACCTTCTCTCCCCTGCTATTGCTGCATGGAATGAATACATACTTCTGAGACAAACTTTATCCTAGACGTATTTAAGTCAAGGTTAAGTTTTAATAAAAAGAATTTACTTTGATCTGGGTGACTGTGCCACACAGGATATACACAAAGTCATTCCATCTCCAAAGTTTTATTAATTTTAAAATGTTGACATATTAAAGCCGCGTTTGAGTATAAAAAATCTGCCACAAATAACAAAGGTCTAAAGCCTGAAACAGTAAAATATAAGTATTATTTGTCTTGCAGTTGCAGCAAGAAACATGATTGGGCTCAAGACATCACTCACTGTGTGAGGCAGTATGCAAAAAAAGAGTGATCCCCAAGCAGGGAGGATTAAAGCTGAATTTCAGAGAGGAAGGAAAAAGACACATAGAAGTGAGATAGCTGAAGTATTCCATGAAGTTTTTGGAGCTGATTAAAAAAGCAGTCACAGATTTCTGTACGTAGGTCTTCTTGGGAAGATAGTAGCTCCTCTGTCAGCACCCACCACTGACTCCAGGCAGATTCTGGATCTAAAACAGAAATCAGTCGTAAGAAGAAAAAGCCAAACACATGAAGTAATGTTGTAATAAACTGGAGATGACCAGTCTATTCTGGTTTTAATAGGCACATGTGTGCAAACTTCTGAGTCAGGTGGCAGGACAGGCTTGTGAACCAGGAGCTTGGGAGTGAGATGAGTGAGGTTGTGCTGTGAGCTGGGCTCTGTAGCTGGGGGCTATCCCAGCCCTTATGCTCTGTGGGCTGGCAGAGATGGGACTGTGTGTAGCTCACCAGTGAATTATACATTCTGTTAAATGAGCCATAGAAAATTCCTGTTTATCTGGAAGGGCATTGAAATGATCAGGAAACATGCACTAAAAGTCCTTAATAGGGATACATGCTTGAAGTAGTTTAATCTGGATATCAGTGATCCCCACACTCTTTCCTCAAGCTTACCTGACTATGTTAAACCCTAGAAGTATCTAGAATCATGATTCCTTTGAGATAATAAACACTGCACTGAAAAGAAACAGCAGCAGGAATGATTTGCCTCACTTGGCACAATAAATCTGTGTCACACGTGCACAAGGACTTTGTCCTCAGCACCTTTCCCAGGCACAGGTGCACTGTCTAGCATAAACATTTAAAAAACCACGAATGGCACCAGGCCAGGAACACCTTCAGATGTTGCATTTTGCCTTTTTTTCTCTCAGGATTGTCCCTAGGGTGGTTTTGTCCCATGTTATGTGGTACTGGCACAAATCCTGGTGCACGTGGGTACTTAGCGAGGCTGGAAACCGGTCCCAAGAGTTTGCAACAATCTGTTGTTGCAGACACCTTGCTGTGAAGGCGAAAGATAACCGAGACTTCAGTTTGGGGCCAATCTATGCCAGCTCACCTTGGTACTAGAAGTTGGTCCCAGAAATATTCAATTTACTAATATATATGTAATTTAGACAGCGCTATTACTCTAGATTCATTTTATTGTGTCATTGTGGTTCTAAGGCAAACCAAAGCAGATAATCAGAGACAGAAAATGCATTATCACAGAAAGATCTGTATTACTTATAGGTGAATAATATTCTCATGGCTATTCAATCCTCCTTAGAGTCAAGATTCTCACATTTAAGTTAAGCCTGCCTTTGTATTTGTTTCTTTGCATCCATATTAGCCCTTATTCTGTTATACTTCTACAGAGGAAAAATTTAGCAAAAAGTGTGCTAAGAATGGAACTGAACAAAAGGTGTCTTGTTTCTGTAGGTATGGATTAGTCCTTGCAGAAGGCAGAGAGATGAAAGTTGTTATAAGTGTTAAGAGGATTTTTTGGGTAATACTTTCGAGATGCATGTACATATGCCTTGTGAAAAGGAATTTAGTGTTAAGAATAAGAAGCTTCAGAAACTGAATTCTTTCATTTATCCATAGGTATGCTTTGAATTGGTTTCCCCATACTGCTCCATCAGTGTGTTACCATCTGGAATAGGGTTTAAAGTCCATCCACACTTTAATTCTATTCTTATTAAAAGAAATAGATAAAACATATTGTACAGCTTTGTTTCCAAAGTATGTCTGCAGAACATTTTTCTTCCTCTCTAAATAACATAGTCAGTTCATGGAAAGATATTTTCAGAAACTAAAACCAGTCCCAAACCTATTTTTCAGATATATAACGAAAGTCAGTTGCAGATAAAAACAAAAAGTAAAATAATTTTTGAAAAATAATTTAACTCTCCCAAGGAGAGTTTAACATTTGGCAGTGGGCTTCCAGATGGACAAGTTGTGCTGTTGCACAGGTTATTTGCCCTTTGGTCTCAGTACTGAGCCTCTCTTTCTACCCTGTAGTGTACTGAAGATCTCTGATCCCTTGGTATTCTCTGCAGGTTTTAAGAGAGGCTGAAGTCCCCAATACATTTCTTGAAGCAGCCTGTAATTTTCAACTTCAGACCTCAGCATCAGGTCTTAACAGTTTGTTTTGACAGCAAAATCACCAGTGCTTTTGGTGCGACAAGCCTGAAATGTAGCCTTGTGAAACACCATTTTTAGGCGTTCAGGAGGGACGCAGACTGAGTGTTGTAGCCTAAGATTTAAGAGACTGTAGAAGTTCAGAGCAAACAGGGTAGTGTTCAAACCCAAAGCTCTTAACAAACCATGCAAATATATCCTCAGACAGAAGAACTCAGGGGTACACTGCCTAGGTTTATCCCTATGCCGCTTTTTGCAAATCCTTTATATCACAATTGGGGTTTCACCTTTAATCTAGCTCTTTTATCATTTGCCCAGGTCCTCTGGGATCTGACAGGAATTATGTGCAAGCCCTATTGTCAAGGAAAGAGGATGTTCCCTCAGGACGGGTTCTGGTTCAGAGGGCTTGTCTCTGCCAGTTCGCTTCCTGAGACTTCTGCCCTGTGCACATCAGCCAGAGTGCTCTGGCAATACCTGGGCTCCTGGATTGCAATGAATCTTAAGCACTTGCTGCTGACTCAGACTTCAATCCCTGTCTGCGACCCACCCAGGAACCCAGTTTAGTCATTCTGGGATGTGTTCTCCCAGCCCCATCGCTACATTGTGGATTTGTTTCAACTCATGCCCTGGTTGTATCGAGAGGGAAGCAGGGCAGACAAGGAACTCTCCAGCAGGGTCCACCCAGCGTAGCAGAAACACAGGGCATGTGGTGGGGTGTGTTAAAGCATGAACCTGTCCCCCAGCCAGACGCGCTCTGTGCCACCTAACACATACGTGCTTCAGGGTGACTCAGAGAGCTGAAGGCAGTGCTGCAGACACCCAGGCTGATTCACTCTCTGAGCCTCAGTGCCCCTTCCACAGCAGCTTGGGGATTTTCCTTTCTTACCAAGTAGTGATTCAAGTCCTTGCATGAGAATCCTGTGTTAATGGGAGCCCCATAAATGCTATAACTAGATTACTTGCTTGTTAACTCTCATGCTGTAATGCAGTTAGCCCTGATAAGAAATGAGAAGTTACTACAGCACAGAAAATGTCAGCTCCATCAATGCAGATGGATAATGACGCTTCCTTTTATTCAGCTGGCAGAGATCTATTTTATCTGAGCAAAAATGCTGGGATCCTGTTTTGAAGAAAAGAAACATACCTAAGGTTGACTGCAAGAGGTGAGGTACTTACTGCACAAGAAAAGAGACTTCACAAAGAGATTCCTCAGAGACAGGAGATGCCCAATATGCCTTTCTTATCTGCCCTTTACAGGATACTAAGATAGGTTCTGATCACAAAAAATTGATGCTGTAAAAGACTTTTGCCCCTTCTCTGGATGCCTCCTGCCACTCACACTCAGCAGTTCACGTTTTGTCTTCAGTAATGGAAAAGCATTTTTCTCCAGTTGCTTATGGGAACATTTGAAATAACTGAAGAAGGTGAAAAGCCATATTTATAATTTTATTTCTTGCAGGTCAGGACCCTGATGTAAATTAGGCTAACTGGCAAATCTCTAGGTATTTTCATTTATGTGGAAAATCTTCTTCCATCTTACTGCACCATATATCATAATAACACATGGCTTCGATAGCTGTGTTCAGACAGCAGGTGACTGCAACAGCACAGGGAGGATGTGGAGTATTTGCAACACTGATGAATAACATGTGGGATTTTAGTCAACAGAGTGCTTGGAAGCTCAGTTTTACTGTTTATTATAAACCATATTCCTCTTAGATGTAAGCTCATCAAAATGATTGAATTAGCCCAAGCCTTACTTGCCTGTGATCATTCACCAGCTGAAATCAACTGAATCACCTTCCTTTGTTTTAAATGCTTTTTTTCTCAAACTGAGGATGCAAGGAGTATTAGTGTATTCTGATAGGGATTTCTTTTGAATACAAAAGATGTGGTTCTGTAAATATTTATTTAACAGGGCAATTCCAGGCCAGTTTCTTAAGCATTCGTGGCTGAATTAAAACCACGATCCTATTATAACATCACAAATTAAAGTTTTCTATAAAATTTTCCTTTTTCAGTGGATTTTAAAAATAAAAATATTTCATAAAATTTTTCAGCCAAAAAAAGCTTTTACACTAGAAAAAAGTTCCCATTGTACTCAGAGCAAGAGAGGAGGAAAGGGTATAATCTCACCAGTCCAGCAATTTGGTTGCATTTTGTCTTGGTTTGGTAAAGAAAAAGTGTCTTGTTCCTCTGCCTCAGTTAACAACTGTATTTCTATTCATAGCACACTGCAAGACCTCTTGAAATCTGTTCAAGTGCCATCAAAACTTTTTTGTTGATTCTTCTGCATATAATATTGCAGAAGAAAAAAAGTTACAGCATTTTCTGTATATGAGAAGTAACAGAAACCCTTTCAGCAGAAAAGCAAAAGGAACTGTCTTTTGAATAGACCCTTCATTCCTTTCCAGTAGTTCATTCATTTCTCCTATCTTTGTAATTTTACACTGTCAGTCCTTATAATCTTTCACCTTGCAAGAATAAAGGCAGGAACATCAATTTTGTGGATGAGCTTTTGGAACTGTGTTAGAGTAGCTTCTTCCTGTATATCTAAAACTAGTTTTCTTTCCCTCATGCAAGTTTTAATTTGCAATTTCAGATATGCCACTGTGTTTATTCACACAGGTCTTAACATTCCATCTGTAATTGGAAGTTTGAATAAATGATACTGAACTTGCACGTTAAACTAAGTTTAATCCTGAAGTTATAATGCACTTAGTTATTAATTCATCAAGGTACTTAAGCACCTTTTAATTCCTTTGAAGTCAATTAGACTATTCCCAAGCTTACAGCTATGCCTGCATTTAAAATTTTCTCATTGAACAAAGTGTTATTGATTGAATTTTAAAAGTTAGAACCACAAATTAAATGTAAGAAATTTTTATCAGGGTTCAGAGATCTAAAGAATGATTAAATCATTGTATGAGTTGAGGTAAACTGCAGAAACTCAGCTATAACCTAAATAAAAAGGTGGCAGTATGCAAATTGTTTTCATGTAATTGTTGATTATTGTCTGTAGACCAGATATTGCACTACTGGTGATTTGCTGGGCTATTTTACTACTTCCTTCACTGCCTCTGAGAAAAGTTTTGCAAGTTATTTGACAGACTCCTTCCAGGAAATAAAATTATAGTCTAAGCACCCTGAAGCATGGAGATGAACAAACTCACACTGCTGTAAATATCTTAAAAGTTAGGGTGCCACTGCTGTAACTATGGAGCTTTCTTGCAGATGGTAAATGCCACAGACCTGCTCTTTCTCACTGTAGGAATATTCTGTGATAGGTGAGAATCAGCCTGGTAAACCAAGGTTTAAGACAACCCAACTTAAACAAAAGGCAGGAATCACATCTCTGGGTCTGTGTGCCAACTCACATTTCAAACAGTAAAGTCCTCTGTATCCTCCTAACAGAGATACAAAGTTCTCTCTTCCAATTGGATATAGAAAACTCCCCAAATGTAAATTTGTGTGTGTGTATTGCTCTGCATGGTCATGGCTGGTCTTTTCACATCTGTGTCAGGACTTCTCTCTTTTGTGTACATACCTGGCTGAAGAGTAAGGAGAAGTGTCACAGATGAGTGTTTTGAGGTCACTCAAAGAATCACCAGCAAAGGTATTGGCAAAAGAAGCTGAAAAAGAGAAAAGGGAGGTTGGTGGTGAAAAGGATAAGGGTAGGAAAGGGTAAGTACAGAAAGGAATAAGGAAGATCTTGTTGAGTCACAAGGTTCAGAGCAGACCCTCTTGCTAATCTGAGACATGGCCAGCAGTTAATATCTAAAGGTTTAAAAACATTTAAACTTAACAGCACTCAATTGATAGCTTAAATCAAACAATTTAACAAAGGATTCATACAGAATTCGCTATGCCACAACAGTAACTCACAGGCCTAACTTAATTGCAAATCTGAAGTACTTGAGAATCTAGGAGAGCAACATTCCATTCATAGTCCATTTGCTATAGCTTATCCACACTTGAATGAACAGAGACCAAAGGAGTATCTACAAGGTACCTGTAAAAAATTCCCCTCTAATTCAGTGAAGTTCTCACATCCACTGTCTTTGCATCTTCTCATGGGGTGAAGGAATGGGAGTACCATCCCAGGATCTGTTGTCATCTTTCAGTGTTCCTACATGTACAGCAAACTTGAGAGCTTGCTGGCTCTGAGAGGTGCCCACTCACAGGGAGGTTGCTGGTTGCAGCCAGCTGCAGTCCAGGAGAGCTGCAAGGGTCTCACTTTGGAGTGCTATTTATAGGGTTACAAGGCTTTAGTCACAGTAATTTTCCATCCTGGGTCGGTAACTTTCTTTGAAGGTTGAATAACAAAAATTTTATTCCACTTGGGTTGTTATTCAGGCAAGAAAAATAAGTTTCCAAGGCTTTTCATTAAAAAACAGGTGCTCATTAAATGCAACTAGTTGCCAGGAACAGAGAATGTTTCTGATAAGCTCAAGAGGAGCTTAACCCAGGTGCTGTTCATCAAGGCCCAGGCCTAACAAGCATTTCTCCCATCATAGTGTGGAGAGAGGGATGCACTGCTACAAGTTATACATGAAACTGGAAAAAGGAAAAAGAAATAAGGAAATTCAATACAAAATTGCAGATATCGTAGCTGGCAGCCAATGTAGTGAGTTAATAAAGTGAATTCTATACTGAATTTTGCACAAGCCAAGCTCCTTCTGGGATTAACCAGAAGAAACTGTGGTCGGGTCAGATACCTGGCCCTCTCAGAGTTACTCACACGGCTATCCATAGCACAGTGAAACTCTGGGGCAACTTCAGCTGGGGTGCTCTAAGTGTCTGGGAAGACATTCTACCTCCTTCCCTGTATGGCTCAAACCTGTTTTCCATCTCTAATCAAAGTCCCTGATGAGCAGAAGTGTTAACTAGCAAGAATAGAATTCACATAACCATAATCCACATGGTGTGATCATAGTGCATGGATTTTGATTATAACAGTTTGTTAGATTTGATCCACAGGTTTTGGCATTTCGTGTTTTCTGGTTTCTGGGAATACCGAAGAGGTACAGATTTTCAATGAGTGCTGATAAATCCAATACAGTTTGGGATATCAAAGCTGAGATGCACCAGCAATGTGCACCCACTGCAGGTTCCTTGATGGAAACAGTGGCACACAAAGAAATAAGTGGCATGAGATCAGTGGCAGGCAGGAAAAGGATCCTCCAAAATGTTGGCAGGCATAAGGTAGGTGACCAGAGGCTTTTCCAGGAGAATGGTGTGTGAAACGAAAGCAGTGAGCTTTCTGTACCTGAACAAAGATGATGATATAATCTACAATGACAGAAATCTAGGCAGATGCTCGACTAGCTGACAGGAATTCTCTGTGCCATTTAAGGGGTAAATCAGAGCTGCACAATTCCCTCTTGGTAATACAGGGAGGGGAATAAGAAATATTTCAACAAACAAAACACGTGTTCCTGATAAGCATCTGAATTTGCCACCATGCTCAGTGTATCTACCAAGTAATTAATCAGTTGGAGAGCTCTTGACAGGCACACAGTCAAAAGTGGTATCAGCAAGGGGATTGTCCACTACGCAGTACAAGGGACTGGCTAAGTGGAGGTAATGAGGAGTGTGGGATTATGTCCTTTTGGCTCAGACTTTGGGAGGTTCCTGATATGTGCTGGGCTGTCTGCCACTACTGACATTAATCAGTCAATCCTGTGTCAAATGGAACTGTGTGGATGGGCAAGGTAGAGACAGTATGACTGCAGGAGGACTTGGGACCCTCCTGAAGCCCTTATGTGGGTACTGCACCTTGAAGGGCTGGAAGAGAAGAGTCAGAGGGTCTCTGAGACACCTGAAAGATGTCACTTCTTGGTATGTTGGTAGTGCCCATTGGGTAGCACGCTCCATTGAAAGAGGAGGAGAACAGCCTAATTCTCCAATTTGCCTTCTATCATTTCCAGCTCACTCCTACTTTGTAACCTTACCAGCGAAACTTTGCAGAGGAAGAATTTCTGCTAGTGTGGGTTTTCACGATGGTTGTGAACCCTGAACCAGGAGGAGTACACCACTGCTCAAAAAGCCACTGGACTGGTGATGATGTGAAGGGGCTCTCATTAACCTAAAACACTGATGCTGTATAAGCTGATGGAGATCAAGAAGTGATAGCTTTGCATGCTACATGCTGCATGAAATAGTGAGATATTTGGTAATCTGGGGTCTGACAGCCAGAACAGTGTAAATATTTGCACTCCTGAACTGGGTGATGTTGATTCTTCATCACTGATGAGGGTGACAAACAGAAAATTCTGGAGATCACCACAGCCTCTACTTTGTCTGGCTATTCACAGGTCTAAGCCAGCAGAGTTAATCCTGGAGGGGCATGGAAAGGTTTATCAGAGCAGAAGGGAAGTGCAAGACAGAAAAAAATCCTTGTCTTCATAGAAATATCTGACAAGGCATCCAGAAGTTTACTGTAGATGATGCTAACCAGACTTCCCAGAGGAGAAAGGGACATTAATCAGTGGAGCAACAAGAGCTTCTGGCAGCCCCAGCAGGAATGTCCCTGGGACTTCACAGGCAAAACCAAAATAACATCTCTCCTTCCCTCCTCTAGCACCCTCTTCTTTCATCCCACAGTACTTGCTCTTTCCCATTGCTCTTACTCAGTGGCAGATGTATTTACACTCTGAATGCAAAGGGAGAGATTGATTCGTATGGTACAGGAGTTTATACTATACTAGCTGACACTATTAATAGGGAAAGGGTCCTTCTTTCTATATGGTGATTCTCAGCCAGAGCACAAAACTGTCAGCCCCGATGGATCTCCTGTCAGTCACATGGAAGGACAGGACTGAGAAACAAACCTCTGTCACCTGCACTTTGCCATGTGTTCACCACAACTCCCTTTCTCCAAGATTTCTTGGGAAAATCAACCAGTCTGTAGGCTGCTCTGAAAGACTATTTTATATTTCCTACACTCTTTGTATTCACATTTAAGTATCCACTTCCTTTTATTTCTTTTTATCCTAGCAATGAACTCTGTTTTTGGGGGATATTAGCATTCTGGGAGCCTATGACCAAGGCTGCTGCCAAAAGAAGATGACACCTAGATGACACAATTCCTTCAGTTGTATTCTTCATAAGCAGGAGATTTTTTCAAATTAAAATTTCTTGTGAAAGGTTGTTGGAAACTTTTTGGGTTGGGGTTTTTTTCCCCATATTCTTAACTACGTATGAATTGTTGCCTTAGAAAATAGAGATAAGGACAAATACAGTGGCATTAAACGCTGTAAAGGAAAATGTCATCCTAATCTTCTCCTTACTGAAGTCCCTTTCTTCATTGTTTCGCTTTTCATCTGGTTGTTCTAAATATTGAAAAGCTTTTGGACCATGAAGAGGCTCCATTCAGTTTCACAGGTCTCTACTCAAAGGTTTTAAGTGACTATATTTGAGTTTCATATATCCTAATCTCTATTAGTCTCATCCTCGACCCCCAAACTTGGCCCCAAATAGTGCATAACAGTCCATGCTGGTCAGGATTAGGACTGCTAGAGGGGTTTGGCTATGGTAGCACCACACAGCAATTGTCTCTGCCTCTTCTCAGTTCTGTATGGTGCTCCTCTGACCCTCTAACATTACTGAGACTTGATTTGAAGACTTCAGGAGTTCAAATATCTGTTCTGAACCCCATCAGAACACAATTTTTGTGATGAGAAAGTCACGAAAAATGTTATGAGCCCTGAGATGTAGTATGAGAGCTTATGGAGCTGTCTGAAAACTTGTTGTAATAATGCTGGATGTAGAGCAGTGGGACCCAAAGCTGATCAGGATCCCACAAGGAATACTGAGTCAGTTAGGCCCAGAACTGGTCAGAGAAAGAATTTACATTGTTCATCCAGAGACATTCTCCACAATATTTCTTATAGGCTGCTGTCATTCTGTACTTGTAAAGGGGCATAGCAAGGGAATGGAGAATCTCAAAACTCATTGAGTTTTAAGGGCAGTGAGCATCCAGGAAGAAGAGACTGACTCCCAGCCCTGCAGTGCCTGTACAGGATGGGTCTCTGCATAACTGTCTGGACTAGTCCTAACCACAGAAACAGGAGTGCTGTAGAGGTTCAGGGACTGTGCTGTGAGTCATGCAACGTACACATTGGCATGTGGGTGATCAGCTACTGGTGATGAACTTCTCTGTCCGCACAGGCAGTTTCGTTTTACAACAGGAAGTCTTGATTTTGCTGGTAGGAACCAGATGTGAATGAAGAGGCTTGGAGATCCTTGCCAACAAATAAACAACTTTTGCAGGTAGGTCTTTTCAGGATGTCTCAGAGTGCTCATGCCCTCCCTCCCACATCCTTTATTTAGTCAGTGAGCTCTTTTGTGCCTGCCTAATGTCAGATAAAAAGAAGGACCCTATACGCTCATTAACACCACATTAATAAGCTTGATTAATGTGTATAATTATCTCAATTTACTTCACCTTAATGGAGTTCCTGAAGGCCCTCAAATAGCACTATTAAGGCTTAGGAAAAGTGGTAAGGACTTTTCCTCCCACCGCTCTGTGCCAGCTGGATTGCAGCCAGCTCTGATCCAAAGCGGCTGCTCCCACAGAAAGAGCACAAACCTGCCTAATGGAGTCAGACAGCCCCTGGGGTAATCCTTTCCCATGTCCTGTCACCTTTGAACACAAGGGGAAGGAGTGTGGGTCTGTCTGCACTGGGCCGGGCAGATGCACTGCACTCCAAAAGAGAGATTATCAGGTAGTACCAGGCTGAGGAAATGGCTGTGCTGGTAAATTAGAAGGCAAAATTAAGGGAGAAAAAGCACATCTTCCTGTTAAGCAAATGCAGTATGTCCTTACATGGGACTGAAGCCATGGAATGAGTTCTTAGTTTCTCAGAGACACCTCACCTTCTGAGATCTAAGATGTGCTCCTCACAGAAAGTCATAACAGCTGTCAGTGAGATCTGTCACACCCCCTCCCTAAGGAGGCCAGACATGAGGTCTGTTTTACTCTCTCTCATGATCCAGTAGCTGTACGTGCATCCAGAAAGGAAATACTTGAGAAATTGGTCTAAATCTTTGCAACACGTTACTTGTTTTTCTTTAATTTTTAGAGGCTGGGCAGGCAATCCTTCCCACCTCTTGCAGGGCTTTTGGGAGCCTCCAAGGCTGGGATCCATTTTCCTTGATGCTAGGAGTGCCACTCATTTTCTCAGCCTCTCCTGCTTCCTCAAATACACTGTGTCTTTTCTGAACTTTCTGAGGAACTGCAAAATCATTCCAATAAACTAAAAAAGTGGGGTGCACATGAAAAGGACCACAGAGGCAATACTGGTGAGGTGAGGTACAAAACTGCTTCTTCTATATCCCCTTGGAACTTACAGAGCTAACAGAGCTGCTAAGCCTGACCAAATAGAGGAAGGTCATTCACTGACCTCGAAAACTGAAACCCTTGGGACATGTCCATTCAGTCTATGAGCACAAGTCAGCAGCTCCTGGGCAGAAAAGGCTTCCTGGCCTGCAGGTAACTGGGCCATCATCTTTCCTGACAGGCAGGAATTTCACCCTTACAGCTTTTATCTCAACACTTGTTTTACTGAGCTATCCATTTGTGCCTCCACTACAAGGCTAAGATGCTTTTCTGGGAGATCTGGTTCACCCAAGTGTATGCAAGCTGGACAGCTCCTGGAGCTGGGGCTCTCTGTTGTGTACCCAGGCTCTGGTGTTTCTCATACAGCAAGGACAACTTCTGTGCTTGGCGAGTGGCTCCCACTACTCAAAGTCCAGCATTCTGAAGTAATTTGAAAACAATTTCATTCCCGTTCTTCCAATAGAGTCACATTATTTTTTATTTAAGAGTAAAGACATGCCTTAATGCTAGCTCTTTTCTGGTGTGTATATTGTCTTCTCTTTCCTTTAATATTATACAATTGAAAGCTAAAAGACCAATACAGTAGAAGTTAAGTTGTCACTGCCATGCAGTCATTACATGTAAGTGTTGTCATCATGTAAAACTGTAGTCATTATGTATAATTACTAAGGAAGTTGTGTAAATAAGGAAGAGGTCTGTCTTGCAGAAATAAAATTGTTATTTTGGAGATTGCTATTGACACACAGCCTTCTCCAACCTGTGACTAGACCATGCTTCTTTCCTCTCATTTCTCTAACTAGTTATTTCTCAGAAAGACAAGATGTAAATTATAAACACTCTTCTTTAATTGAAAGCATTCAGCAACCCTAATGGGAAAAAAGCAGCATTTATATGCAAAATCAAAATCAACTTATGGGTTCTGTCCTTCCTACTCCCTCAGCTCCTCAGGTGCAATGAAGATGCCATTTTCTGGTCTATGTATTTTTATTCTTAGCACAATAAAAATGAAATTAAAGTTATTTGCCACTCTGATTCTTTGTAAAGCCATAACAAGACTGAGGGGGAGTGCCAAGCTCACTCCAATTAAAAATAATACAGCCACAGGCAGCACATTTAAATAGGAACCATGGAAAATACACTGCACTCAGAAGTGAAGCCACCAGCACCCAAACACAGCCAAATGGAATCAGCAGTCAAAGAGCAACTGAAGCCAATGGGAATTTCTTCAGCTCATGCTGAAGTTTGTATATTGAGCCTAATTTCCGTCCTGGGTTCTGCCGAGAAAATTTGGGCTCACCAGGCTGTGATGGGGAAAATCTGCCTTGTTAAAGGTCAAAACAACATCTAGCTTTATTCTCTATATGGAGCTGATTAATAAGACAGAGGATGTCAATAAAGACAGTGTTCAAATTCCCTCCAAGGAAGCCACTCTACTTCTATCCTAAGGACCCCCAAATATAACTCCCAGAACTGCCTCAGGTAACATTCATCTGCGTCTGGCACAGTCACAATTTAAATGGACTGTAAGGATGCTGATCAGGTCTGCTGACACAGACCAGTAGAAAACCAGGGAAGTAAATTGCTTGAGGTCGTGCTCTCTTTATGCTTCAATGTGAGCCAAATGTGACAATCATGCTGGATATGAAGAGTCCTTGATTTTTCTTAAGTAGGCTTTCAAGTAACGTATGTCAACACCCAGTAACTACTTCAGTCTTGACACATTTGTGAAGATGTGTTGTAGAATCAGCATAGAATTGTTAAGGTTGGAAAAGACCCCTAAGATCACCAAGTCCAGCCATTACACCCCAGTGTAAAAAAAAGACAAACCCAAAACTAAAAGGCTGCCTGAGGCTCTGCTGACGTGCTTGGTGCCTGCTTGCGTGACACAAGCTGTCACTATTCACGTGGGACTTGGTGTCAGTGCTGTGGCTCCAGGAGGCAAGTGCTAATTGGTGTGAGCAAAAATTAGGGTGTCTGACTTTTTGCGAACAGCAGAGAAAGGGCTTTACAATGGCACGTCAGACAGACAGCCCAGAACAGAGCTCTCTGTTATGAACTTCAGATCATTAGAAATGTTTTCATCTTGGGAATTTAGGGGAGGAAATGGCAGGCTCTGGAGCTTAGAATGAAACCTTTATATTTGACCACTGTTGCAGACAGCTGTGTTCTCTGATAAGTAGGATCTTCCAAAGGACATCGGGAGATGTGGAGTCCCAGCTTCACATGGAACAAGTCACTTCATGTTTATGTACATTTTGAGTATTTCTAACCCTTCTCCTTGTTACATTCCTATGACCCACGTTTTTTACTATATTTTTGTTGTGCTTGTAGCATTACAGAGCACCCATTTCTTTTGGATCTTTTGAGATGATATTTTGATACAGAGCAGTTTATTTGAGCATGCAGCATCTCCACCACCAGTCTGGTAGCCAGTAGTGTAAGATTCACGTTATTAATCGTACATTTATTTTTTGGCAGAAAACACATTAACCAATTTAAGTCATCATTTTAAGAACAATTTGTGGCTTTTCTCATGTCACAAAGTGTATGAACCTTCTTATTTCTTTTCTCTCTCAGGCTACTGTTGCCAGGACACTTATACCTTGACCTGAAAATCAATTAATGTATTTAACTACTGTTTACTTCTGCTCCAGCATTAGTTGTGGAGAAAACAGATGAGCCACCAAGAGCAAGCATTTTTATAAATCAACAGCTTAGAGCAATTTGTGTCTGAGTATTTAAAAGAACAAATAAGCCCCCGGCTAATAGTTCCTGGAAAGCAACAGGAGACTCATCCACATCTGCAGCAGGCTGGATTCTGATCTCACTGATGTGAAGGCAGGTCAGGGGTCTCCTCAGGTTATCCGCTGTGTCACTGCAACAACAGTGGCCATCAACACTGAGCTTCCCTACTCTGTGTCAGAGCTTGTCCTGAGCATTCACTTTGGCAGCAAAAAGCTGCTCTCCACCAATAAAGTCAATACAGCTATGGAAGAGAATGAAAAGGGAACCTGCATTTCCTAGATGATAGAGAAATACAAGGCAAGATAAAGCAATAATTCCTTCTCTGACTTGCTCACCAAGGCAAAGAGATAATATAATCTCTTTACAAAAAAAAAAAAAAAAAAACAGAAAAAATTATGAGAGGGCCTTGCAGAGCTTACAAGGGATTTGGTCTGAAACAAATTAGATCCGCTGCCATTTACCAACCAGGTGAAGGTAAACCCGGGATTAGTCAGTACAGAGGAAAGAGAAAGAAAGGAAATGGAGCTGTCTGGGATCTAAAAGAGAACAATGTTCCAGGTCTCAAGGTGATTAATGTATGAAATAGGTAGTGGAGGAAATTGAGCAATCAGCACAATGGTGAAAGAAATCAAGTAGGTCCCCATTGTTTTAGGAGACAGAAACAGGCCATATAAGAAGAATTTGCCTTGCTGATTTACAGTGAATAAAAAAGCATCACAAATGCTGTTTTCTCCTGACTTGGTACACTCCTGATCTGATTTGGTTTACAGAGATGATGAACAGTTTTCTTTCTCAAGACAGGAAATTAGTCAACATGTAGACAGTAAATGATATCCTTTTGGAGGAAAAATTGATAATGGAGATTAGCGCCAATTAATTCTTAATGATTTACAAAAGTCCCACACCAAATCCTTCTCCCTAACTTTAGGGCAGTCCCAACATAGGTGTCCTCACACTATCAAACCATTCACTAGTGAACTCTTCAGCTAAAATGTCTATCTCATTTTTTTCCTTATTTCAACCCTACAATGAATTCTCTTTGAGCAGTTTCACTGTGCCTGTCAGTAATCCTCATTTGATTTTCCCCTCTGCTATTCACACATACCTGGGTACATACACCACTAAAATAAATCTGTTGCTACCTTTCTTTTTCACTTTTTGAGCCTGAATGGAACCCCTTCACCTATGCAGTGTGGATATACCAAGATGGACTTAAATGCATCTATCTGTATTAAGCTAGATGCCAGAGTGGGCTGTAATTCTGTGGTTCCTCAGAAGATGTTTCCCACTCTGTTGTATTGCTTGATCCCATTTGGAATGAGTTCCAGGCATTACTGACAGCATTCAACTAAAATGTTTCAAATATTGTGAGTTTTTCCTGTTTGTTTATACTGTATCTGCTATTGTAATTCTATCTACATTAATTTACCTTGGTTTTTGATGATTAAGTTAGTGGGATATCTTGATTCAATCACTGCAGGAACAGAATTATTATTAAAACTATAGATGTCTGGGGACTTCATGGCAGGAAATGTTATCGTGATTCCAGACTTTGCTTTCAGCCCCATCCTCACTAATTTTGCTTATATACATCTTTCTTAGAAAAGTACTGACTTTTGGGCCAAAATTTTCCAGAGTTGAAGTGCAATGTTTTGGTAGGATTGAACCCAGTCATTTTTGTTGTGACTAAATAGGGGAAGTAACTACAGATGGTAATCTGATTTTAAATTTATCCATGAATATAGGGATCCCTGGTGTGTACCAAGATAACCAGGAATGCTTAGTGTTCATCTGCTTTCATTCCCAGTGTAACCAGGCATTTTATCAAAATTAATTTAATATTGACTTTTGTAATATTAAAACCAGGTGAAACCAAAAATTACACCCCTTGTGACTTCAGAGGTCTCCAAGCTAATCCTCTCTGATAAAAATGACTGTGATGGACTATAAATAGTTGCATTTCATATATCTGACTGGAAGTCATAGGCAATGTGGAGTTTTTGGATGAGATCACTGAGAAGCAACTGATTGAATCCAACTCCTGCACAGTCCAGTCTCCCTATTAGTTCTTGCTCTCCCAGAGCATCAGGTTTGCCTCAGTCCCATGGTAACAGCACCTTTCCTGTAAGGTACTCCCCAGCTATCAGGCTGTGTCTGCTACCTGAGGTGGGGCTGGTCTCACCTCACTTCAGTGATTTGCAGTGCAGACACCTGTATCTGACATACTTGCCAAGACTCCCCCAAAAGGTAGTGGAGACTGATTTACAGGAGGTGATAGACTTTACTTTCCTCTTTCAGCTTGGCATAAGCAATTCTGTCTTAAACTGACTATATGGGGAGCACAATTAGCTTAAATTAGGTGCCTAATTTGGGATGGTGAAGTGAAATGAGTCTCTGACAAAGGTATAGCAAATACTGGTATTAAAGCTGTCCTTATAGAGAGAGCAGATGGTATTTGATGCTCTAGATCATCTTAGGGCTGCCTTATTTTCATACTTCTTTCATATTTTGCAAATCTCATTCTTCTGTTTACCCAAGATAGACAAATCTTCCTAGTACTTCCCTCAAACAGCTCTTTATCTTTCACCTCTTTGCTATCCTCCATTCCTCAGATTAAGGCATTTGGGTGTGCTTGTTTGTGGGATTGACTGACTGGTTTTGTTTTGGAAGCTGTAAATTTTTTGTCAGGGAACGTAAAGATTACCTTACCTACACAAGCTCCTATCTGAGAGTGTGAACTAGGATAGCACATGCACCTGACCTTTAGTAGGCTTAAGAGTAAATCAAGAGTCCAACATGCTCTAAACAACAAGCTCAGCTGGAGTTGCACTTTGCTGAAAGAAACATGGGTTTTTTCAAGGTTAAACATGTAATTTAAAAATCTATGAAGAGAATACAACCCTCACTTAACCTTGTTTCTTTCAGTCAGCTGGTGAAGGCAGCCAGTCTTGATGAAGGTCACAAGCTCCTCATGGCTAAGAGTAATCAAGAATTTCCTTACACAGGACTTCAGTGGATTAACAAATACAGCTGTACAAGCAGATACCACTGGCACAAAGTATTTGAAGAATCAGTAGTGAGTGTTACATTAGCAATGCTTATCATAGGCTCAGAACATAGAGAAGACAAGTCTAGAGATAAGTCACTTTCTTAGAATAAAGTCACTTTTATTTGTCTACAGTGCATTGCTTTCCTCGTTAGCACTTGGGGCATGGCATAAGTAACTATGAGGTTTAACTTGGGATTTATTGTCAAGATCTGAACTTGCAGTGAAAACTGGATAAAGCTACAACGTCTTATTTCAATATAAATGCATATTAAAAATGAATCTATAAAGCAGAAGCTGTCTGCTGGTAATGAGCTACAGTCATGAAACCATTTGTAAGTGCCTTAACTGGATAGCTTACACTTTAAGAATAACAGGTCAATTCCCTTCATGGCATGTATTGCACCAGCTGTGCAGGAAGGGATGGAGGGGTCATCTGCATGTTAATTTACAAACAGAACCACTTATGTATCAACATTTCCACAACAAACAGCTTTTCCCCAACAGTTCCTCCTCTTCTAATATGCTCATGCAATACTGTTCTGAAAGGTCATATTGGAATCTCTTCCCTGCCAGAATATCAAGCAGTCAGAGCTCATGCTGCATCAATCCACACCCACACAATGCCCTGCCATATTTGGGCCATTTATTCCACGAGCAGCCTCATTCAGCATTCCTCACTCATTCAAAGTGCCCTGCAAGTGTCACAGAGGTAAAAGGTTGGTATGAGAAATAAGAGATTTTGACAACAATTTCTGTAAAGATTTCCTTGTTGTTATTGTCTTTTTTTGAAATAATTAACCAGTTCAGGTGTTCTATCTTGCAGGCACAAATCTTGCACTCACACCTTAGGGTAAGTCTGGATCATGGGGCTCCTTACCAGGTTATTCCTGTGTTCAGATTTCTTGTAGAGCCTCTGGCATGGGGAGGAGGGATCCCTGTACAGAAAAGGTGAGCTCTCCAGGACGTTTTCATTCTTGCTCTGTTGTAAAATTTGCTCTGTGACTTTTAACAAGCCACATTCCTGGCCTTCCTGTGCTGAAACTAACAGCTAGTTACCAAATCTAAATGTTTGCCAAAGCTTAATTTAGCCCTTCTTTAGATGTTTGGGTGCAAAGTATATGAGAAATGCGAAGCCTCTTGATGTTCCATCCATCACACTGTCCCCATGACTGGGACATTCACTTACACTGCAGACACAGCAGTGTAAGAGCAGTGCTGTGCTGAACTACCATCTTTCAGATGCCAAGCTGTCACTGCGTGTGGCGATTTAGGAAGGTATGACAAATGTTTAACAAGATTTTTAATGGCTGTTAAATCCAGAGTCCTGGATATATTCCAGTTCAGGTAATTGCATTCAGCCTGCTTAAAGACACTTTCACAGGATAGATCGTTCTTCACACAGCCTCTAGTATGGAAAGAATGAAAGAAACACACAGCACTGAAACAGGGAAGCAAGGAGAGTCATCAGCTTATATGTATTTGTGTGGTGGCTGAGAATAAGGAGGTTTTGGTAAGGAAAATAAACCTACCCTGGAAAAACAAGAAAACTGTTTACTGTGTTTTTATAAAAAGTGAATCAAAGAACAGACTGAAAGACAAGGAGTTGTGCTAAACTCAGGGGTTATTTGGTGCCAAATTCCTTGTTTGTTCTTAAATTATAAAGACGTAGTATCTTGAAAGTTGCCATTTCAAACATCAAGCTCCAGCCTAGGAAGCCTCAGGATGTTTTCTGAAGAAGTAAGAAATCAGGCTTGACAAAAGCTATCTTCTGTTTTTGAAGTCGATAGACATTTCTGGATTTTGCTTTCATAAAAGCAGATATCGTCTCACATTTTTGTGAGTGCCAGCCTTTTAAATTTGGTAAATGTGATAGCCCTAAAGGGCTTTTTACATAGCTATCAGCTGGCTCTTTTCTTACAGCTGGTCTATCTTCCTGACATGATTTCATTTTCTTTTCTTACCAAGGGAATTGAGATGCACTTACAGATCCACGGCACCAAATTAATCTGCACATGCAGATTGATTTCAGTAAATTGGATAACACGGATTTGTTTGAAATAGGCAGACACTGCCGGCCCTTTAGGCAATGCTGTAGATAACATCTGTTTTGACAGAATTTTGAGAGGGCTGAGGAGATGACAAGTTGGTGGGCGTTTTTAATGTTGCTGATTGTTTATAACTTGTATAAGTGGTTCATTTTTAATAATTGTTTCCTTACTAGTAGCAGTCAGAGCAATCAGAGACAGAGCTCATACACCAGTCAATCATCCCTCCCTATTTCAGCGATTCTAGAGTATCTTGTTTCTATCAGCTGTGATTACTGCTGCTGATTGCCTTTGAACAGTGCTTACACCTGGGATACACACATTTTTACATGCATTTGCTTACTCTCTGTCTTCTTTTATGTTGTCCATCTACTTTGCCTGCTGTTTGCAGCCTGGGCTATTTCATACAATTAGCTATTTATTTTAGACTATAATCCACTGCATTGGTTTGATTTGGAATAGCACATCTACTTGTACTAGAAGTGATAAATGATTTAAAGTAGCTTGGAGAAATGAGAATTAGGTTCTTACAATATTTTTCTCAAGTCAGTTTTACTTCATGCACGCTGGACATTTTTTGTTGTTCCAGGATCCAAGAGAAATTAAGAATCTCTTAGTGATACCACTTCTAGCCCTGAGAAGTCTCTCTGAACTAAACGAGTGCTGGCATTGCTGAAATCTCATAATGGCTCTTTTCCCAAGCTTTCACTCTGTCTGGTGGCAATCTTGGAGAGCTTCACATCTTTTTATTTAGATAAAAAGGAAGGCTAGGTGTGTTTTATTACCTTCAATGGAAAGGGCTGTCTTATTTAATTAAACAGAAGACAGATCAGGCAGGACTATCAGCCCTATGACCTACTGAACACAAATTATTTCCAGATAACACAGAGCCTCCTCACAAGCTTTTCTTCTAGTCTTCATAAGTGCATTTAATGCTATTACTTGCTATATGAAAAGTAATGCACTCCCTGGCAACAGAGATGAAAATGTTGTTTAAAAGTGATTATATTTTACCTTGATTTTTAATGTGGGAATGAATTTAGAAGTCAGGTTTATAGGATATGATTCAAGCTTATTACATCAATATTAGGCATGAGTAAAACCATGGCTTTATTCTGTGTTTAACCGCAGGGCACAATGTCTCAGCTCTGTGGTGGAATTTGTTTTTGTACTGCTTACTGGAGTAAAGTATCCACGGGCATCAGTAGTGCCAAATATGTAAACTATATGTTTTGTCTCAGGTCTTGGTCCCTGGATCATGATGGTATGTAAGCTGGTTTATATACTTTCCTAAGTGGCTTACAGACTATCCTCTGCAGAGAACTGACTAGCTCTGCCTGAGGAGAAACCTAGGGATGGGGTAGTTCACTCCAAGGAGAACTTCTTTAAAGACCTTTCCATGTTTTTTCTCCCTCTGTATTTGTGTTTCATCAAACCCTGAGACCTCCAGTATTCTCTTACCCTGGTTCCTAGTCTAGAAGAACATGTTCCTCCACTCCTCCAGCCCTCGAAGTATTTTGTCAGAACACACCAATAATAAATCCTTATCTGTGTTACCACCAATATATAATGTTGTTATTAAAAGATATGTAACAGGATGTGGGGAGAACTGTAGATGGTTGCCTTTTAAACTCTAAATAAAGAGTTTGAGGTGAACAAAATATTACTTTTTACTCTGTCCAAAACACAAGAGTTCATTTCCTCATGTTACTTCTTCTGTACCTAAATCCTCTAACCCAGTGTCCCATCCCAACCACTATCCCCCTTTAAAGAAAGGTATAACACTTCAGACCCTTCTGAGAAGGAGGATAAAGTGTGAGCAATAGCCACAGGAGTTCTGAGACTGTAATGGTAGATACTTAGATATGTTTTCATCTGGTGACTCATAGTCACATAGGTCACAAAACAGCTAATGGAGGATTGGAGTTACAATTTCCTAGTAATTATTACAGAAAAGGATAGAATTGCAAAGATCCTTAAGAACAAGAGATGTCTTGGGGGTATCTTTCCTATAATATCAGACTGAGTTTATGAAAAAAAATCTAAACCCAAATAAAAACAAAAAAACCCAACCCAACAGACAGGATAGAACCAATTGCTGGCAGATGGAGTTTGCTTGTTTGTAGGCTGTAGAAGACAGGAGAATGTACCACCTCAGCAAGTATCTCCAGGACTGAAAAGATACTTCTGTCTGGTTTTTGTCTATGAGGTGATGATGTTTCTTCTGCTTCGTGAGTCAAATATTTATTGCTTGGGAGAAAGGATGACTGATTTATTGTCTAGTGCTCTGTTAACAAAAATGTGAGCTCAATTATTTCCACTACTAAGAGAAAATAAGAAATTCAGGTCCATGGCACTCTGTCCTTGAATTTTCCTTTTACTTTTTGTCCTAGAGTTTTGGTCTTCTCCTTATGACAACCTCTCCTAAATGCTTCCATGGTGAGGCAATGCCATCAGCTATACATAGCAGCTCTTCTCCTGCTGCCTCCTAGCTCAGGAATCATCTGAGGCAAGCAGTGATAGCTCATTATCCCATAGTCTGAGCATGAACAATAATGATCTGGCTGCTCAATTGAAATCCTATGTCCCATAATATAAACACAGTGCATGACTTAGGGAATTTGAGAATCTCAGGGCTTAATTAATATCATAAGAGATTCTAGGAGCAGTGACTAATACAGAACAGCACATTGCAGCTTGGAATTAATACATCTCACAAGTTAAGATCAGGGTCTGGAATATGACAAATGACTTGTATGTCTGACAGGTTAAAGAACAGGAATATAATCCTTTCTGCCAGTTAATTTAGTACTTGGATTACTAGAGGCCTTCTACTCACTGTTGTGGTGATGAAGAACATCTTGTTATTTCTGCATTCCCAATTGACAAATGCATCCATCTGATATCTCTTGTTTTGCTAACTGATGTGGGAGATGGAATTGGTTTCTATTTCTGTAAAACACCTACTGCGTGTTTTGACCTCCTGGGTACTTGATGAAGGTAGATGATGAGATAGCCCTCAAAAAGCAGCTTAGCTATTTAGAGGGTTTAGTGCCTAGAATAATATCAAAATTGTTAATACTCTCCTAGAAGTTCTTCTCCTGGATTAAAAGGCCTCAGAGGATTTTGAGATAACTGGGTAGTGATGGAGGGCTCAGAAAAAGGTCCAATTTCTCAAAGATGGCAAGAAGGAAGGAGTTGTTGTTGTGATGATTTATCATGATCCTTAGAAGGTTAAATCGTCTTTGGGAGAGGCAGGTGGATAAATGTGAAAGTCTGCTGAAAAGATCAGACTGTACCCAGTGGGACGAATTGTTTGTGGCACAGACCAAATGAGGGAGCAAGCTGTCTGTTACATGGTATATTAATTTCTGAGTCAAAAACAAAAAACCCAGACCAAAAAAACAGGGAACTTGGCACCACCCTGAGGTAGAACAACTTGCTACTGAAGGTTCACAGAATCACTGATTCACAAAACGGGTCAGGTTGGAAGGGACTACTGTGGGCCATCTGGTCCAACCTCCCTGCTTAAGCAGGATCATCCCAGAGCGTATGATATAGGATTGTGTTCATACAACTCTTGAATCTTCCCAGTGAGGGAGAGACTCCACAACCTCTCTGGGCAGCCTGTTCCAGTCCTCAGTCACCCATACAGTAAAGAATTTCCTCCTATTCAGGTGGAACTTTCTATGCCTCAGTTTTTGCTCATTGCCTCTTGTGTTATTGCTTGGCACCAGCAAGAAGAGCCTGGCTCCATCCTTTTGGCATCCCCTCTTCAGGTGCTTACAGACATTGATGAGGTTGAGGTTAATGTGTCACCAGCTTCTGCTGCTCCATCTTGTCCCACCACAGAAGTTGCAAGCTCCTCATAGACGTGCGTGAACACCTCACCTCTCCTCAGCCACTCCTGCCCAAAGGAAGTAGTGTAACAAACATATTTAAAAGTGGTATAAGTGGTTGGTTTGGTTCTGGCTTAGTTCTTGTATTAACCCTGGTGGTTTTGACAGAAAGGGGCAATGAAATGGCTCCAAGTATGGCCATACTTCATGGGGGGACACCCACCTCCAGTGCAAGAGGAGAATTAGGGACATGGTTTAGTGACGGATCAGACAGTTTTAAGTTAATGGTTGAACTCAATTATCTTCGATGCCTTTTTCAACCTAAATGATTCTTTGGTTCTGTGATTCTATGAGATGGATATCTGGAAAAAGGTGACCTCAGCTCCAGATTGTCAGCTGCCAGACTGTTGTGCCTGAACATGTCTGAGTTTCTATATCAAATTGCTAGTTTTTCTGCTCAACAGTTTTGTTTCATGGACTTCTGCCCACTCAGTCTGTTGTGTTTGGTCTAGGAGGTTTCAAGCTAACTCCAGTTCCTCAAGAAAAAATAGCTGAAGTCCTTCTTTCACTGAAACAGCTTCATAGCAAAAATACCTCATGGATGTAATTTGAAAAATGTTTTCTCTCCTAGAGGTTTTCCTAAACAGAGAACTTGTTTTGTTTTAGTTTTATGAAAAAAAAAAATTTTTTTTGTCTGTTATTCTATTCTTGGACGTCTTTTCCTTTTTCTTTAAAACACTAGTTTTTGCTTTTTAAACCCTCTGGGGAACAAAAACAACAAAAAAATGGTTGGAAAAGAATATGTATCAAATTCCACAAGACTAAAGGTTTGGGGTAAGGTGGCTCTGCCAGTGATTTTGTTGCATTGGAAACAAGGGTGTTCCACTGTTCCTCTCTGTGAGAAATCTGTTCCCCGTGTAAGCGGGTCACTGGCATGAGGCTTGGGGAAAACAGGCTGCAATTCCAAACTCTATTACAGAAATGGAAGATGGGAATGAGTTAGTTCCTTCATGTGGCAAATCTGAAATGCTTTTCATCAGGTCTCCCAGGGACTGATAGAGCCTGTCTCTCCATCTCTCTCTGTCTCTCAGGTAGAGCTACAGGCAGAAAGCCAGGTAAAAGAGCTTCCTACCACCCTGACTCCTGCTGAGCATATTCCAGTTTTTCTCCCATCCACTGAGCCAATACAATTATTTCTGCAGACAAGAAATAAATCTGATTACCAGCATGGCCAGCAGATCCCTGTAATTTGCAGCTGTTGCCTGAATGTTTTGCAGCAGCACCAAGGGAAGATCTGCTCTCCTGTCAGTCACTAACAAACATCACAACTGGCTCTTCAGCCCCAAATCACTCACAAAGCCCCCTCTGCTCCCTCCATTTTTTTTCACTCTGCAGAACACACTGCACTCATAAATTTTATTTTCGTAGAGAATGTTGCAGTCCTCAAAAATGTAATGCATGTTTATATTTTTCCATCTCTGAGGTAACTGAAAGCTATTAGATGCAGCTACATAAAGCAGCTCCTAAGTATCTTCCTTTCCCAGGTGCTGGTTGCTTGCAGATACACATGTATCATCATGAGCGTTCAAGTTTTCCTTGTTTGTGTCTTTTGCATCCTCAAGTCATCACTCTCTGAAATGGATTTTAACATTCTTGGTAATGTATTTTTTAATTTGATATCCTGTGCTCAAGAAATAAGAACCCCTATCTCCAGAGAGCCCTCCTGGAGCCACTCTTCAAGGATATAATCCTTGCCTGTCCTGGGCAGGGCCAGAGACCATTCTGGGGAACACTTCAGGGAGGTCTCTGAAGACAGAATGAGACTTGTCCTGGAGGTGAGCAATTGCTAAACATCACAATCTGCTCTAAGCTAGAAATAGCCTCCTTCAAAAAATAAGATTTATGATAGCAGAACTAGCTGTAATAGTCCAAAATCATTACGTTAAGTGTGGGTAGCCAGGGCTCAGTGCTTGAAATCTCTCCTTGACCCCTTTTTTAATTGGCAGTACAGGCATTCCTGATCCTTCTAGTGCTGCAGAATATGAGGCTTAAACAGCAAAGCAACAGGCTGCAGATAGGTCTTCCCAATCCTTTCTAAAGCCCTAGACAGTTCATATCTCTCTTAACAAGCCACAAAGGCCTCACAGGTATTTGACTACTGGCTCTGGGGCTGTGCGTTATTGTACCCTCTTGCAGGTACTCTCGTGCTGTGGTTCATCTGGTCCTTTCTCTCTGTCTGCGCCAGATTGTGGTGGTTATAGCTTTTTTGCATATTGTAAAATTTCTTTTCCCACTGAAGTTCTTTCTGGAAGGAACTGGCCTGCATGTGATCGAATGCACCACATCTCGTCTACTGTTAGGAAAAGGGCTGTTATGAACATACGGCACATGGTGAAAATTGTTATGATGGGTAGCTGCAATTCACTCATCCAGTAATGCATTTTGACTGTTCAGTATCAGAGGCCGAAATATTTCCTTTTCAATCATGTCAGATATTTTTAATGTAGATTGTACAGAATTTAGATGATTCACAAGGTATGTGAACCATTTATACTTCATGGAAATAAGTAGGGCAAAAGAGAGGGCAATTGCTCAGTTGCTCTGCCTTCAGTAGTGGAGTTTCTGAACACAAGGGGTCCAATTTTGAGCCAACTGCAGCTCAGCACAATTCAAGATCTGCAGAGTTTTGTTCTGAAAGGTGTATGGGTGAAGGTTTCCTGATGAAAGGAGTATGAGAAGGCAAAAGGCATTGCAATGAACTAATTAAAATCGATGCCAGGAGAGATCTCTCTGATGCCTGGGTGGTGAGCAACCAGCAGGTGTCTTCATTACTTAGACTGCTGGTGACAAGCCACATATAAAACTACGGTGTAGCTCATTTAATTTCAGCTGCAGAGTCTTAGCAAGTCTCTGGAGAGATGGAGTGGGAGGAAAGCCCATAGATGCTCAGGCTGTCAGCTTGGTATTTGGACAAGAAAGAGTGTTCCAGAACCTGGACTGTTATGAGCTTGAAACCTTTTTCTTTAAGAGCAAAGGCAATGAATAAAATAGGGTGATCTTTGGTTTAACAAGAAAACAATCACTGTGGCTGACTGCTGCTGTAGTAAAGGGTTTGACTTGTATCCCAGTGGAATGCTGTTGATTTCACACAGCCAGTCTTATTTTTCACTCAGAAATGTGGGATTTCTTCTCTAGCAGTGCCAGTGAGCACCAAGACGTGGGACAGAGAGAAGGCAAAGTTACTGGTGCTAATGGCTGCTCTTCAATTTTCTTCTTTAAGGGAATTGCTTGCAAGCTGGAAAAAATATTTCAGCATTAACTGTGAGCTGTTATCAGACTTGTGCAGGTTGCAGCTTTTATAGTTAAGGATGCAAAGCAGCATTCATTCAAGAGCTGGCTTCATATCAGAGCTGGGCAAAATTTGTGGACCCATTTCAATGCAAAAATGTGTGACATTCTCGTTACTTCTTCATGTTGGCTCATACAGGTGACTTCTGTCAATGAGATTTTGATAGCCTCTGTCTTGAAGGCAAAAAAAAAAAAAAAAAGCAAGTATGACAATAGACTGCAACTCCCCATTTCAAGGGGGAGATGAAGAGAAGAGCTGTGTATTGGCAGAACATCTCTTCATCACATAATTTGGACACAAGGTCTGCAGCTTTTTTGTCCCTCCCTGGTGCTTTGTAACATGTTCACTCAGCTGTGATAGTGAAGGAATAGCGGGGAAAAAAGAAGAGGAGCAACAAAAAGTAGCAGGAGTTGAGGAAGTATCATTACAGTTCTGCAGGGATGACATTTTACAAAGGTCAAATTAGTAATTGTTGTCCAGATACTTTAATATGATATGGAGACATTTTTCCATACATAAAAAACCATACTTTTGTTGCAAATAAGACACTCAGTAAAACACATTTGAATACCATGACAAAATAAAATTTAAAAATGCCAAGATACCTCCTTTTAGTGACTTGCCAAGACTGGAATTTGAAATTGGGTTTATTTTAATATTCTCATCCCAGTTGGTAGGAGAGTTTGAAAGATGGCTTTAATGTAATGTGATATGTCTCACCACAAGGAAGTGGGAAGCCTTTGATTTATTTTGAAATTCTTTTTGCTGACTCAGAGTAAAAGTAGGGTGAGATGGGAGACATAAAGCACTGGTTTGGATTTGCAATTACTTTTCTGTTGGCATCTTAATGGATAGAAAAATATGAGTAGTGCAGGATAGATATATAGAGATGAATTCAATTAATTTTGAAGGAAAAATAAATATGTGGAATTGACCTTAGCCAGCTTTTGACCAACTGGAAGCATAGCTCATGATGAGATCTTTAAAAATATGCATTTTTGCTGAATCAGAAATCAATGTTAAACAATTCACATTCCATCTTTATCTTTTTATAACTATATTAAAGCTGTGTTCTTTTTCTGGATGAAGTGGTGGTAGAACTGAAAAGCAAGGTGTAAAAGACAATAATAATTAACCAATTAAGTCCTCTTGCTTTTAGTAGGAATAATAAAGTGTCTCTCACCTAAGATCAAGGTAAGGTTAAATTTTTGTTGGCTAGAGGGACAAAAAAGGTCTGGAATCTGGAGCAACAGAGATAGTTCTACATCCTTATTTACCTCATTGAACTGCAGGAGATGATAGTTTTGCAAAGCCAAGATTGCTGCTGAGGCTGCATGCACAGCAATCGGGGGAGCAATTACAGTCAAACTCAACCTGGTCCCTGACACATGGTGAGGGAGTCTGGTTATTTGTATTTTCACCTAGCTCATGCAGGTAGTAAGAAATGGGCAACTGTTCCTGTGTGCATTTTGCATTTTCTCTCTACTTAGCAAAACATGTTTGTATAGTGCCTAATAAAAGAAAATTTTAGAAAAATAAAAATCATAACAACCCTTACAGTTATCTTAAAGATTGCAAATGAGTGTGAAAACAACAGGGAATGAAGAATCCTGAAACACTAGAGCTGTTTGCCATTCTGTTATCTCTGGCAAGAGGTAGAGGTTTTATTCCTAGGACTTTTCTAGCTGAAATTATCATAAGCTTCCCTATCAAGAGGGCAAAATTGGGCAAATTATGCTTGCTGTCGAAGAAGAAGCTTTCCGTCTCACAATCTGCTAAGCATAAACATGGCTCTATTTATCAAGCTGAACCTTTTAAATTAAACAGCAGAGCATTTCATTACAGGTAAAGAGCCCCGAATAAAGAGGGTAAGACATCCTGAGAAGAGGGAGGATGCCTGCCAAGCTTCGCTAAATTACAATGAAGGCAAGTTATTAGCACCTCCGAAATGCAGATGTCTACGTGAAAATTAACGCTAGGCAGGTGTTTCCAGAAATAAATCCCCTCAGTTGCTTTTATAAAGACCTGATATGGAAGCAGGACTGTCTTTCCCATTTGTCACACTGGCAGACTCTGAGCAGGTTTTGTCCTTTTTGACTGCACATCCAGAAAGGCAAGTGTGCAGTTATCAGAGGGAGGGTGATGATATTCAGGCAAAATGTAAATGGCCTCTTAAAGCACTGTGAATTTTGTCTGAGTGTGGAAGGAGCATTAGTAGCAGCCTTGGGCTGGCTTCTGGGGCTGGAGATGGTCTGGGTGGTTATGACTCACATCCAAGCACTCCATCCTGATCTTCTCTTTAACACTGGAGAAGACCGAGTGAAGAGAGTTGTTGGCATTCAGTTTATGCTTGGGTATGTCCAGTCTCATGGCTAGCAGCCTGAGCTCCACCAGCTCTACTGACTAGTTCCCTTTGACAATAATAGCATTGTAGACTGTTAAACCAGACATCTGCAACTGAAACTTCTGCTGCTGAATTCAGGTGTGATGGTAATAACAACTCTGATTTTAACCAGGTGAAGTTACGTGGCACACATCTTAGTTTAGCAGAGATGAGCTGATGTATTTGTCTTTGGTAGGTGCACAGCTCGCAGGATGTACATGAGAACACTTCAAGCTCTGTTGCACAAATCCTCACTATGTCCATCTGGGGAAAAGCAGAGTTTAGAACTGTGGTGCTTGCATATGATGAAGGCTCAGTGCTGGAACCAATAACAATTAGCATTTTCACCACTGACCTGGATGACAGACAGAATACGCCTGTCACAAGTGTGTGGGTGAAACCAAATTAGAGAGAATGGTTGATGTGGTGGAGAGTAGGTCTGCCATTCATGTGGGCCTTGACAAGCTGAAGAAATGGGCTGACAGGAACCTGAAGAAGTTCAAGGCTGACAAAGGAAAAGTCCTGCACAGAGCCTGTGAATCAGTGCAGGCAGAGGGATGACTGACTCAGCAAGGCAAGAGGACTTTGGGGTCCCAGTGGAACATTAAATGAATAATGTATCCTTGAGTCACAGAGGGTCAGCTACACACTGGCTTATGTTAGCAAGAGGAAGCTCCAGGGAAGCAATTATTGCCTTTCCAGGACACTCCTGGAAGCCTAGTCCACCAGAGAGGGATGTTTCCTAAGGACAATATGAGCTATCTCATTTCAGTACTGACTTGGTAATATAGATGGAGGAAAAAAACTGACATCCTGTGGTCTGAGCACGTTTTCTGAAGGCCTAAGGCTCAGACCTACATTTAGGTGTAGTACATCAGTTCACAACTTAGCATGGCCATTATTTGTGCAATTTAAAGCATTTGAGCAGCTTTATTAAATTTACTGCTTAAGAGTAAGGATGCTCTTAAGCACTCTGCTAAGCTGGAGCTTTAAAAGCTCATGCCTACTCAGCAGTTATCATGGGATTCAGGAGTGTCTCATACAATGTGCTGCTATTGGAATACCATTACCACAGCTATCTATTAAGTCCTGGAGTGTCCATGTGGCTGGTTATCACTGTGTGGGTTTGCTCAGAAGCTATTAAAATTGTTAAAGGGCAGTTTTCTTCCTGCCACTGGCTCAATTATATCTTTGTTTTATGGTCTTCATTAAGAGAACCATGAAGATACATAAACAGAGTAGACAAGTTTAATGGTGGTAAAAACAGATACTTGAATATATATCTCTTGAGAAATTTGGTCTATACTTGATTTGATTTATTTTCCATTAAAACATCTCCAAGTAATAGCTATTAATTAGCACTGTGATGTAGTATACTAGCAAGGTTATCTTAGATGTTTCTTGAAAATTAAGTTTGTGGCTATACCACAAAAGAAATTCCATTTCACCTTGAAACTTCAGCTGACACGTAATAATAGCTGGTGAATATAAAATGTTACTGCTCTTGCAGACTGTTGAGCTGAGCTTTCAGTTACCTGATGACACTTTGGTGTTGCTAAAATTGTCAGTTTGCAAGATTTTTTGATAAGCCTATATATTTTGTTGGCATTAGGAAGCTATTTATCATTGGAAGAGGAAGATGACTTTTCCCCAAGAAATCCCCATCCTGGTGACATGAGCAGGTGATGTTCATGAACCTGATTTGTGAGCTATGCACTACTATACCTGTTCATTTTACTATATACTACTATTTTACTATATACATGTTCATTACTATACATTGTTTCCACTCTGCACAAGCATGGAAGCAGGAGTGGTGAGTCTGCAGTTGGGAAGGTTTATGAATGGGAATGTGAAAAGTTCAATAGGAGAGATAGTAACTTCTGTAATGCTAGCATACCCCCAAACAGGTCTGGTTTTGACACTTGACTTGTTTGCTAGTGTGTTCCATCTGTATTAACTGGCTCAGTGAAAGGCATTAACTTGCCTGAGAATGATAAGAAAACATCAGAGCATGGAACTTGTGTACTGACCACTTTTATGGGCAACTGACAGACTGTTCCCCTCCCCCCATTCCTAATTTCTTGGCCTTAATCCACAGGGTACCCTGGGGACCTGGGCAGCTGGATGATGAAATGGCTGGTGAGAGGACACCGGGGTGCCCTGTCAGCCAGCTGAGAGAAAAATAAAATCTCTCCCATGAGGAGTCACCCCAAAGCCAGAGGATACAGTGAGGCTTTCAAATTGGACTTTTTCCCAGTATATACCCAATCCATCGGAAATTTCTACAACTATCTTGAGTTGTACAAGGATCTCCTTATTAAGTCTCTCCAGGTCTTTGAAAGATTTTTCAGACAGAAAGAATAACGTTTGGTCAAATTTATGTGAAGCCTGTGGTAGAGGTGAAAAATAGTAGTATCTGGATATCTGGATCTATTTCTTCAATTCTATTCTTCTTGCTCTGTATGCTATGATACAACATCACTAAGTAAAAATTTAAGCAGCTGAAATATTTGCCTGACATCCTTGAAAGCTGCTCAAGTTTTGACTTGAGTACCAAAGGACATAAATTTATTTCTAAAGCAGATTTTAAGAAAATAGCCTTGTGCATGCACATAGAGACACTGGTCAAAAATTGCCAGAAAATGACACTAACTATCTCCCTCCCGTACTATTCCACTAGTAGGGAAGTCCGCTGAGGAGGGAACTACCTCCAGCACTCCCCTATATCTACTTCCACTACACTGTGAGTAACAGGCTTTGAACAGCAGATTCTAAGAGCTTTGGGCATCATAGGCAGGTCCAGAGCTGCATCCTGCCATCACTGTAAATGTTGCCATCAACCCCAAACCTGGCATCATATCTAAAGGTTTCGTGGAAGAAGGATGAACTTTCTTGCTTCTTCTACCTTTTACAACACAAAGGCTGAATTACGTTGCCATTTCTGTATTCCGAAATCCAGAAGGAATAACCATAACAAACACTGCAATAATTCAGGGGGCTTTGGTTGAGATTTTGCTTTGAAACAAAACAAACAAAAAACACCCCTGAAGAATATCTGACCTGCAGTGAAAAGGTCCAAACTGTTATTTGGAAATTGAGTATGTAGTTCACTGTTAACAACAACACTGGTTTAAAAAGAAGTTGTTTGTCATGTACTCTTTTCTTTGTAGCACAGAAAATCTGTGGGGTTTTGCTTGTGTTTATTTTTTATTTTAGTTTAAAATAAATTCATTTCAAAACAATTCATTTTGCATTTGAAAGAATGCTTCCTTTTTCTCCAGAAGCTATCCCTAAAACGTATTTTACCTGATGTATAGGGACACTATGGAAAAAAAATAGGTATGAACAGTGCATAGAATTGACACATCAATATGAATTTAAGTAGCAGGGTGACTTGAATTGAATTTTTTCTCAGTACAAGGATCAATAATTTGTCTGTTGACAAATTTAAAATTACTGTAAGTGGCAAACAATCTCATTTTCAGTTCTCTGAAAGATGATACTTTCAGTAGACCTATGACTCCAGGTTGTGAGTGCTGCATGACCCCTTCAGCCTCAGCTCTGCAGGAACTTGCTGTATTTGGGGTGGTTTTACACTGGCACTCTATTTTTAAAGCATGTGATGGATGCTGTAGTGCTGGAAGCCTGTCATTCAATTTTGTATCAGGAGTTATCATCATGAAAATATATTGGGGCTGTACATAAATTCATCTGTTCTTTCAAATCCTGAGTTACTCTCTAATGAGACCTCAGGTGATGGTAGTAACTGCAATGCAGTTAGAATGACATTTCTCATAAGCGGTATGTTGTGTCAACATTGGTCAGACCGAAAACACTAAAACAGCTTTTAATTCTCCAGAACATAGTAAGGGGGAATATATAATATTTTATTTTTCCACTGTTCCCTGTTTTGTTTTGATGTCAGCCTTAACTTTATCAAATGCAAAACTTGTTGGGAGTGATTTTAATTCTAAGATTGTCCTCAGTCTCTAAGCACTGGTGACAATACTCAAGCGGTTACTGTCTTAATATCCAAGCAGCCTGAATTAGATACAGAGCATAGTGCCAACGTGTTATGTATTGCTGGAGTGGAATTTAAACTGTTCAAGCGTATAAATTGAAAACTCATTCTGAAGAATTGCTTTGCTTTCCTAAAATGAGTATTCGGTAAAAACAACCAAGACATTCAGGAGACTTATCATTGGAAATGAATGTAATAATGTAATTCATGCTGTGTAAGGCAGACTTTAGTCTTGAAGGATGGTGTTTGGTCGGTATTAAACTCTGATTTGCAGAATAGGAAATTCCTTAAGGAAGCAAAATCTCTTGCCAAAGCAGGCAATGCAAGTGCACAGTGATTAACAGTGTGCCAAATCATTCACTAATAACTTAGACAGTCAGCCAACACAGCCAAACCAGCTGGTTTGAAAACACCATGAAAGTAATTTACAGGCCCCTTCTAAATCTGAAGTGGGACTATATAATTGCCACTTTAATAACACCATCTTTAACTCAAGCTGGGGTTTTTTTTAAAGAGAAAGCTAGAAAATTCACCTGAACTGAGAAGACATAGTCCTCCTCCTCCGCTCACCAAGGAAACAGTAATCTCCATCTTCTCTTTGTACGGAACAATTTTTTTCAGAGACCAGTTGTGCAATACTTAACTAACTTTTATACAATACCTCTTTAAGCAATTCACTCGAGTTTTTCTTGGGTAAAGATGATGAGATTTTGCTGACAAGAAAGAAAATTTAATGAATATTGTGTCCAAGAGACACCTTGTATCTCTGCCAACTCATCTCAGTCTTCCAGTATGTTGGAGCAGACATGCCTCAGATCCATTTATCATCCCTCCTTCAACAATGTCCTCTGTAGAGCTGGAGGTGTGACAGTAGCTTGTGTAGCCCATGGGGTTATTTGATACTTATTAAGTCTTGGGGATTTGCTCTGTTCTTGCCAAAAGCAAGTCTGCACAAATACTGTGTGGTTCCTGGTTACCAATATCTCAGGACTGGAAAGGTGTGGGCAGCTGCAATTTGTGTAAGGATTTATGGAGTCCTGCACTCTGACTGGTCAAAACACAGTGTTGACCCACCCAGGAGAATAAAACAGCTGCAGCTCCTCTATGTCCATAGGTACCCCTGGAAGAACTCAGCTGTTTTTATGCACTCTTTGTACAAAGCTGTTTGAGGGTGGCGCATGGTAGGAAGGGAATGAGACTGAGCAGAGCTAAGTGGTCCAGCAGGGTCTTAGAAGCAATTTGTCCTCTCTGTTGCTTTATGAATAACTTCTGGCCAGATTTCTCCCTGACCTTTTAAGGCTCATGGGCTGTGCTCTTCACAGGAACCCTAATGATTTGGTTATTACTCATGTGTAATCCCTCCTCATTTACTTTCTCCCTTTTCTAGTCCTGGAAAACAAGCAAAGTCCAAGCACTGTGAGCAAGATTGGGTGGCAGTAGGTTAGAACTGGGAAAGACAAGGAATACCTGAATATTCATATTCAACTTCTTCTTCTACCAAGGCAAAAGCCATTACCTCAGCTGGAAAAAGGAATAATACTTCTTTCAGATTTAGTAAGCAATGGGAAAGTACCTGCACCTCTGAAAATCCATGTGGCGTTCCCTGACAGCAACACCCACAAAGTAACTTGGAAAAAGAAGACATATTGAACGGATGAGCCTCATACATGGCCCTTTTTTGGTGTCTTTCCAGGAGCTGACATAAGGAAGTCTTTCTGTCTGTGAAACTAACATGTCTTAATTTTAGTCCTGTGAAGGAATTGGGATATCCAATGATTCTTATAAAATGAAAACCAAATAACTTGTCTTTCTACCTGAAATACAACTTCACTTGTTGGTTCTTTGAGTTTGGGGTTTTTCTCCTCCCCCCCACCCTGTAATTATGGAATACTTCAGTGTAGCTATTCAGTATTTCTTTCTGATCTTAAATCAAATATATATAGCAAAACTTAACAAGTTTCATTTTGGAAAGTTTGAAATGTCAGAACAAAAATATGCCAATCAAAATTGTTAAAATAGACATTTTTTAAATGATTCACTCTTAAGTTTAATTTCTAAAATCTAGTTAGGCTTGACACTCTTCAAAATATTTATGGGAAAATATTTGACTTAAAAGGGAAGATATATGATTGTGCCAACGTCAATCTTCTGAATTCATGAGCTTTCAGTCAGAGGCAATATTAGGCATGGAGCCTTAGCGAGACAATGATAAATTATCCTCATTTCATATATAGGGAAAGTACAGTTAGGCTTTTGCTCACAAAAGGAGCAGAGGTGTCTGAGACAGTTCTGGGTCAGAAGACAAAACAAAGGCAACCTCCAAGCTGAGTATGGACTAGAATCCCTTTTAAGGGGAACTCCTGCAGGAGTGAGCTGAAGCCTATGAGGTTATTCTTTGCTGTTTCAGTTGACTTAAATACATTTGCTGTAGGGTTGTAGATGCTTAATTTGCTATTGTCATGGGACAGACAACAAGTGAAATCAAAGAACTGTGAGGATTTACTTTTTTTTTCAATCTCTCTCAAGTTTAGACTGTCCTTAAAAAAGAGTTCCTCAGCAACAAGAGTGTGATCTTCACTCAGGTTAAATGAAACTATCCTGTTTAATAGAGAAATCACCAATTTTATATCTGAAGTTCATAGAATCATAGAACTATAGAACAGCTTGGTTTGGAAGTGACATCAAAGATCATCTAGTTCTAACCCCCTTGGCATGGACAACACCACCTTCCACTAGACCAGGTTTCTTCAAAGCCCCATCCATCCCAGCCTTGAACTCTCCCAGGGATGATGCAGTTGCCACTATTCTGGGCAACCTGTGCCAGTGCCTCACCAGCCTTGCAGTGAAGAATTTCTTCCTAATATCTAATCTAAACCTGCCCTCTTTCAGTTCGAAGCCATTCCCTCCTTGTCCTGCGCTACATGCTCTTGTAAAAAAAACAAACCTCTCTCCTTTTTGTAGGCTCCCTTCAGGTACTGAAAGGCCACAATTAGGCCACTCCTAAGCCTTCTCTTTCAAGTCTGAACAATCCCAATTCCCTCAGCCTTTCCTCATAGGTGCTTCATCCCACTAATCATCTTGGTGGCCCAAGCTTCTTATGAGGTCTTGAACTGAAACAATTTTTGGTTAAGCAGTCCTTCTAGGATGGTAAAAGGGATGTAAAGTGCTGCCCTCATGACTTAGGCTTAAATATCACAGCTGTTCTGGCCAGTGTGCATCAACAAACTAGGGAAAAATATTACTTAAAGTGACCTTCACGTCCATGCAAGAGATGAACATTCCCAGGAAACATCTATTAGAGTTAAGATAAGCTTCATAAATGGGGTTTTATTTGGGAGCTCAGTAATAGATTGAAGTCTGGCTGTCAGGAGGATTCACCTGAAACCAGCATAAACTTTTCTAATTGATTTACATTGATCCCCTATATGCCTTTCTTGCCTCACCGTGTGTAATTCCTCTTTCTTCACAACACATATTTATTGCTAGTCATGTTCCTCATTTTTCATCCCCTCCAGGATCACACAAAAAAAATTGAGCTTCTAATTCCTTCCAGATTTATTTTCCTATCCATTTTTGGTTTTTCAAAGATTTTTTCCCCCTAAAGAGTCTTCAATACTTTTGTTTCAGATTATGGACAAAAATCATTATGGTAATGCTCTTGTTTACACACTGTTTTGGTAGTTTGGGAAAGTTTGTGTAGTGGAACGTAACCCTGTACAAATTTTCTCAGCAAAGAGCAGAACAGGCACATCAGTTCAGATAATATATGCTTAGTTTCTGACCAGCTTTTGCATTTTTGTTTCTTCAAGTGTTACTCTCCACTTGGAGTAAAATAGAGCATTTCACGCTTTTAATTTTTTTTTTTATCTACATTTAAAAACCCCAAAACATAGATCTGTGTGCAAGGAAAACATCTGGGGTTTGTAGAATATTCACTTCTGGACAAACACACAAATTCTGAAGTTTTTTGGCCATATAAATTAATTTCTTCATTATTTTTGAGAGAAGGATTAGCAGACATGAGGGGGATAGAATATTCTCCAACCAGTTCTAAGACTCACTTTCATCCATTTCTAATCTTTGTGAATTATCTCTCCATTACCTTTGATATATACCTAATGAGGATTTAGAGTTTTGTGATTATATCCCAACATATGTGATTTCCTTGATCATTAATGACAGCATCACTATTTTACAGAATTATTCAACAAACCAAATGAGTAGTCACTTTTGGTGCAACATCTTCAAGACCTGGGTATTCAGATTCTGCCACCTTGGAGTCTCATAACACTTGGGATGTCAGAGTTTCTCTTTGTAACAATACCAGTGCTTCATACACTGCAGGACACATGGATTTGATATACTCTCAGACTCATATTTCTATTATTTACTTCTTCAACTTGTCATCACAGTAACTCTTGCTCCTCTTTGTAGGCAGATCTCAAGTCAATTAATGCTTCTACCTGCAAAGGATCCCACAATGAAGAGAGGTGATTCGTGTTGTTGGAAACTTGCCAGAAGTAAAATAACCTTGTGTGATCTTATGCACTGATTTTTAGAGCAAATATTTAATGTTTCCTCTGTCCCTGGAGAAAGTTGGTCTCTCAGGTCTCCAATTTCTCCAAGTAAAGTCTGTTTTGCCCATGAAAATAATTGGTGAGTGATCTTCCTTTTCTTGTCTCAACCCACAAGCCTTTGGTTATACTTTCTCTGCACTGCCCACATGAGGACGGGGGATGATCGAGAGGTTTCATGGGCTCTTGTCTTTCAGCCAAGGTTAATCCACCACAGACACAAGCAGAAAAAATTGGAGCAGAAGTTTAACGGGCAATAGTTTTCATCTGGTTTCACCTGGATCCACGTAGCTTTCATTTTCCTTTCTTGTATTCCTAAAAAGAGGGTATGATGAGAAATGTAGACCTGGATACAACCTTCCAAGGAATTTGCATTGATTTAAGACCCAAACCCAGCTGGTGTTATTCATATGAATAAAGAACTAGACTCTCCTCTCCAGGGCAGGCCAAAAAGAAAGCTTATCTGTATGTATGCCAGACTTAGAGTTTGATTTAAGCAGGTTGTCAAGTTTGAATCCTGAGCATTGGTTCTGCTCTCTAAGAAGCCTTGAAACTTCAGTTTTAGTTAATGTATGTTGAAACTGAGAGATTTTTAGTACTGCTGCTGTGTTGCCTCAGTGTAAGTAAAAACTCATTAGTTTTATAATACAAGTAAATCCTACTCATGCCAGCGCAGTTGATCAAAGATCTTGACACCTACAGAGCAATAAGGGAAAGCAGAACAAGCCATCTGTTTTTCATACCACTTATGGAGGAGACTGAGAATAAAGTGGATGATAACCTTATAGAATCAGGCACTGTGTTTTGCCTGGGTCGGGGCTTGAGTAACAACTGGGTAAATGTTGTTGAACCCAGAGGAATCCGGGACTCAAACGGTATTTTTGTCAAAGTTGGCAGTGTAGCAGTGGACTATTCCATGTATTCCCTGCTTATTCCAGTCCAGGGTGGTTTGACACACATCACTTGTGTGTCAACTTGCTTTAAACACAGTGAATAGAGATGTTGAGGATCAAGCATCTCAGGAATGGGTTTTCTTACACTTTAAATTTTAATGTAGGCTTTTTCTACAAATGTTTCCTTCTGCAATTTTAATATTAAAATACTATTTTAATGTTAAACAGAAGTCTATATTTTTATATACCTCATTAAAAAACCTGCATAGATTCCTCTAACAAGTAATATATACACCACTGGTCCTGCCTGCCAGTGTTATCAGCCTACCATGTATGAACACAGTCTGCTTCTAAATCATAGCCAAGTCCTGCACAGTCTTCCAGGTCTTTAATTAGCATCATGAGTAATGGATGATATTTAATAAAGGCTTGTCTCTCCTTGATGCATCCCTGGTGTTATTCAGCCATACAATCTATGGAAGAGGATGATAAACTCAGTGTTGAAAGTCTTGAGTTTCATTCTCACATGGTTTGCATATGATCTTAAGCCCCATTTTCCCTATTTATAGGATAGAAGTTAGTAATAATGAGTTAAACTCCTTTATTAAATGCTTTGGACAAGATTCATCACAACACTGTGTACTTAGGACGTAAGTATAATGTCCCCATCAAACCTCTCAGAACAATCAGCAGCACTCTAGTCACTGCAGTCTAGAATGATTCACCTGAAAAAAATAAGTTTTCCATCACATAATGAGAAAAGTCCCCACTAAACTTTTTTAGCTTCAGCAATCAACTCTGCTCACACTGTAAATAAAGTCCAAGGTTCCTTGCACAGATGAAGACATTTTCATGGTGTATCTCCACACTCAATTAAAAATCACTGTTTAAGGGATTATATTAGTTATAACAGAGTGAGTGAAAACTTGGAGTTTTGAGCACAGACTCTGGTATGTCTGGACAGTTCGTGACACACTGGAGATATAAGCAGAGCTCCCAGGCTCCTATAATATCTAGTGTTTTGCTTTATGGAAAATTGCCATATTAACATTTCATGAAGTTTGTTCTAATCACAGCTTGAAATTAGTGTATTTGCTGATATTTGGATCCAAAACCATTGAAAAAAAATTGTTGGAAGGGATTTCAGGAGCTTATCTGATCTAATACTCTGTGCACACTGGTGCCAAATACAAAATTACATTAGGTTTCCCTGGACCTCCTCCAATCAAGTTTTGAATATCTCCAAGGAGAGATAAGCCACAACTAGTGTTTCTCAGAATAATTATTATTTCAATGTTTGACCATGTTCATTTTTACTCTTGTTTTTCCTTATTGCACTCAGAATTTTGCGTCCACTTTCTCATCTTCCACTGAGTACCTCTGAGAAAGAATCTGGCTCCACCTTCCTTATATTTAATCACTGTACACTTGGTCTTTCCATATCAATTTCATCCAGTCATACTGTAAAATAGGCCTTATTTTCATTTATATAACAAGCATGTTCTTAGTTAATAATGCTTATATTTTCAAGGTAATAAAACAATATAGTGACTGAAAAAAACCCAGATATTTTCCACTGAAAACCACATCTGAATATTTATCAGTAAGTTTCAGGTTTCTATTGAAAAGGCACATCTTCCATCAAGACATTTTAAGGACTCTCTGTGTCAGCTTCTACAGGAGGAGTTGCTGCTGATGATCATCATTTATGCATTTTCAGCATGGATAGTTCAGAAATTACCAAGCACTAATTAATAATTTTGTTCTTTCTGATATTTATGAAAATTAGTAAACTGTGAAATGAAGAACTGATAATAAGGGTCATAGTGCCTTTTCCTGTGATCTTCAGAGCTCAGCTCAGATTAATCAAATAACAAAGGAAAAAACTCCTGTAATTCTTTTTCGTTATGAATCCTTAGCTGTTGCAAATGAGTGAAGCGACCTAAATTACAGATTCAAACTGCCCTGAAATCATCTTCATTGCCAAATGGAAGACAGATAAAATAATATGGCAATAAGCATGCTTTCTCCACCATACATAGATGTGTTGTGATGTTGAAGAATATTTCCAAGGCAGTCTCACTCTTTACCCAGTCTCTCGGTTTTGTTGAGGCTCTGACACTAGTAAATTAAACAAGCTTCAACCTTCTTCTGGAACAAACTTTTTCCATGAAATGGGGGTGGCTGTAACCAGTTTGTGTGCTGGGAATGATCCTTGGCACATCCTGTTTTTCATATTCCAGGCATTACTGGTTGACCCAGAGGAAATATAGCCTGGAGAGCATGCTAGGAACTGAACAGGACAAATAATCGTGGCCCAGTTCTTGAACCTGAGACCTGTTTGTGTTTATTTGTTATTTTATACACATCTTTGAGTATTCAGAGAGCTGTCCTTGTCTTCTGACAAGTCCAGAGACATTTGTTTCATTTCCAAGGCTTTCAGAACTGCTCATTCTGATAGACAATCATAGTGCAATAGATCATTTGCTTTCTATGGCTTTGTCATCACATAAATTGCAAAGCTGTGGTTTAATACACATTCCTTCATTTTGCTGATGCAGTAGACAGCAGGATTTACAACATGTCAGACCTTCATCACAGCATTACCTGTCAGATGAGTCTTTCTGCCAAGACACACAAGTAACTCTGAACCTAAAACTGAAATAATACAGTATTTTTCTTCCTAGACAAAGTGACGAGTTGCCTTGTTTGGGTGAAGTCAAACTAGTTTTTACTAGCCCCCTTCCACAAATATTCTTAATTCTTCAAAGAAATCTGTTTCAACATTGATAAAATAGCAGGAGTGGATGATAAGCAGGTTCTCAGCTACATTGAAATGGGTATTCAGATACCAAAGCTTAAAATGTGCACTGACAGTAATTCTGCACACTTGTATGATCACATAAAAAATGTGAAGCCATTGAAAACATATGTGTGATGGGTGGGAGCAAGAGGTACAGTTCTCTATTGATGGAATTTATTATGTAGATCTTAGCTCTCCCAAAAAAATTTGGCAACTTCCACTTGATTTCTACTTCACTGTTTGAAACAATTGTTTTCTTCTGAGCTTTACATGCTTCATATAAGTATTTCTAGAATTAATTCAATGTGTTAGGAGTTTTACACTTGGAAAAAGCTAAAATGAAGGTAATTGTTCTGAGAATTTGGGTTTTGGCTTTGGTTTATTTTTGGATTGCAAAGCAGTCCCCAGAGGTATTTAGTGCTAATGCTGACCTGTGTGTGACTGCAGTTTATTTAAAATACTGCTCTAACTGCAACCTTTTCTATACAGTCACAGCATTGTTTTAAATTCCAAGTGCTTGCCAGTAGCTTGGTTATCAATTCTAACAGTTTTTCTAGAAATGCAGGCTATTGTGACTGGTCTTTAATTCTCTGGCTCAATTTTTTTAGCCTTTTCAAGAGACTTTCTGCCTGAACTAGGTAACCATGTTCAAATTCACTGGCACTGTGGCATGATCATACTTGTGCTGGCTGCTTCGCAAGTGACAAAGCAGAGAAACCAAGCCTGGAAGGCTTTGGATTATGGGTGTAGCTGAGTGACCTCCTATCTCTGCAAACAATCCTGGCTACTCATGGAGTTATCTGGAGTGAAGACCTACTTTGGGACTTGCTGCTTACATCTTCCTGCAAAGAAAATTTTCCTGAAGAAATTAGCCCAGCATCATATTTGCCTGAATTAACTTATGTAAATAAAGGTAGTGCGATAAAACGTTGAAGACAAAGGTCCTGCTTTGAGGATGGGTTCACTCAGCTGCAGAAGAGTGAGCCAGTCATCAAAATAGGATTTGTAACCTATGAGGCAGAGACTAAGAATGAAGGCAAAAATGCCCAAAAACTTTACCAAGGACAAGAGTATTCTTTTAATCCACAAAAACTCAAAGATGATCCCTACTGAATTTAAAGTTGCCGATGACAGAGCCAGTTGCCTAGATCTATAACGTGGATTTTGTGAACAGGATCGTTCATCTGGAAAGGCTTCTACTGTGTAGAAAGCATTAAGGCTGCATTTTCCCTCATGTAACTGGTGTGCTCTGTGTTTGTTGATGCTATTAATATAGTAATTATCTTGTCACAGCCTTCAGGGCAGAGGCAGAGGTCTTCCATCACACAGTGGTAATCCTAAAATAGGAATGATCAAGATACAAGAAAACTTCAGAGGTGCCACATGGCCAGTCTTTTATAGACCTAAATATATTTATTTCTTGAATATAAACTTTTGCATGCAAGAAATTGTACAGGAGCATACAAAATCTTTTTTTCTGGGATAATTTTCTGCTTTCTTGTTATTCAGTCTCTACACCTAACAAAACAGAGGGTGGATGTTCTGTTGTATGTGAGCTGGTGCCCAAACATAGGCACATTTTAAAGCACCCCAGTGTCCAAAGGCAAAGGAGTGCCTTCAGATTGCAAACTGGGATTTACATCCACGTACATCTGTTACGGGATGAATGGAAAACTGGGATCAAAAGCAGTCCCAAAGCTCTACTATTATTGTTTAGATTTTGTTGAACAAAGTGTTCCATGCAGCCCTGTTGTCAGAGATATTCCTAATTAAGAGTACAAGATTTGCCGCTTCATTTTACACAGGTGCTCAAAGCCAGTTAAGGATCTAGTTCAAAATCTGGATAAACAGAAGGGAACACAGGTCTCTGTCACTGTGTGCGAGGCCATCCATCCTTCCCCAGGCTCCTATGGCCTTTCTTTTTTTTCTGTTCTCTGGCACACACAGCAGTGCTGCTGATTCAGAGGAGGAACCACAAGTGAGCACAACCAGCAGGGCTGGGACAGCAATTCCCACAAACAAATGTGATGCACCCAGCTGGGATAGAGGCAAACAGAAAGTTGATGAAGTTAAGGCTTCCTAGTGCCCTCACTCCTGTATGAATTTAGCACCCACTTCACAACACTTTGGATCCAGCATCTACATAAAGCCCATGTCCCAGGTCTCTGTGATCTCCTGCAAAAGAGTAGACTGTAGATCATATCCATATAACACAGGTCTGAGGCATGGGAGCCAAGTTAATTATAACTTAGCAGCCAGAGTAAGCTTCAGAAGCATAAAAATCCTTGTGATTGCTTTTCTCTGCACAATTCTTCATCTTTAAAACTGGGATAACACTGACCTTCCTCACACAGGGGTTAAGAGAAATCCATTAATGTTTGTGTAAAGAAATGAAATCTAGAAGGTTAAGTGGTTGTTGTTCATGCCAATAATTCATCACACTGGGCATAAAACTAGAGTTCACAGTGACCTTTTCTTTCCTAAAGTCTTCTTTTGGGACAGGCTCTGGTATCTCTTCTAAATCCGAAATGCACACATCCATAACAGCAGATCTCTTGAAGGTTTGCAGTGGTAAGAACTAATCAGAACATTTTGCTCTCAGTTTTCTATTAACAGCTCTCTATTAATCAGATATCAAAGTTCATGCAAATCCTTCCAGGCAAATAAATATTTTTTATTACTAGTATAAAACTGATGATAAATTAATTGTCCCTCATTTCCATAAATGCATCCAAGAGTACAATGTCTTTTCTAGGTAAGGCAATTACCTATTAAATATTTTCTCATCTTTCTGAAAATAAATGTGAGAGAGAGAGAGAGGGAGAGACAAATTTATGTATATATGGGAATATAGGGCAAAACTTCCCCTGAATGGTTGGAGGCTTTTACATGGGCTTCACTAAAGATTTCTGTACCAGCTAAAAATTTTCAGGTTCATCAGTGCAATTATGACTCCTGGCTCCAACTCTTGTCATAAATTAAGCCTGATTTTTATGTATGTTTTTGCAGAGCAAAGTATGACTGGTCTTAAAGTCCATACATACTTATTTATGCATACACACCTTTGCCAAATACTGTCCTTTTAAAAATTTTTTCCAGGGACCAGGGGAGAGGAAGGTTATTTAAACTTCTACAAAAGGGCTGTGATACTTGACCATGTTCTTTACAGGCCAGAGAACTGAGCTCTCGAGTTTACTTGCACCCAGAGCTGATCTCTCTCTCAATTGCTTCCTGACTTTAAAACACCACCATGAATCGTTGCTGTAAGTGCCTCCTGACTTTCCTAGCTGCAAAATCTTAGCGAAGACAAAGAAATTTGTAGTAGTACTTCAGTGTAGGTCACCACAGCTATAGTTTATTGCAATTAGATACATCAATTTGAAATTAAATGTTTTGTCCCTTATTAACTCAAATTAAATGATCTTGATTAATAAGTACCTCTTTTTGCATTGAAGACAATCTCTGACACACTGTGATGTTAAGACAGTGAAGCAGGAAGCATAGATTCTGCCCTTTTTAATTAAACAGTGGAAGGCAATGATGCCTCATGGTGAAAAGGCAAGATCCCAGATCATATTTTGCCCATGGTCATAATCTCCAGAGCACCTCCATTCACATACTTATGTTAATAGTTTATGCTACAAGCAAATGGCCAATGTTGCCTTTCATTTTGCAACAGGCTGTCCAGGGAAGTGGTGGAATCACCATCCCTGGAAATCTTCAAAGAATATGTAGATGTAGCACTTGGGGACATGGTTTAGTGGTGAACCTGGCAGTGCTGGGTTAACTGTTGGGTTCAGTGATCTGAGAGGTCTTTTCCAACCTTAATGAATCTGTGATCTATTTCCTCTAATTTATTGTTTTTCAATAAACTAATCTTGAAAGCAATGACAGAAGAAACAGAGATGTCTGTGACACCTGTATTAAAGACACCAATTTCAACAGTCCTGCTGACTGACTGACTGACTTCAGATAGGAATACATTGAAAGCATTGTAGGAAAACTGTCTCCATTTCGCTTTAATTTTTTTGTTTTGGTTTGGTTTTTTTTTTGCTTTTCTTCAAGTTCAAAAATTTCTGGAATCTCTCAGTTAGCTTTAAAATAAGATTAGCCTGTAAAAAATTAGAAATTTCAGTATCCTGGGCATCAGTTTGACCAATATCTCTCTGTTGATGTTAGAAGATGTATCAAGCAGTTATTCACATATATCAGACAAAAGGATCAAGCTGTTTCACACCACAAACTAGCCATTTTCAGTATTCTCCCTCCCTTTTCAGAAGGAAGGAAGCAATTGCTTGTAGCTGTGCAAGTCACTGAACAAACTGAGCTCTTCTGGCCCTTCTGAAAAATATCCAGAGGCAGCCAAAAGTTCAAGTCAACAATAAAGATGGGGTGTAGCATGTTGACAGAGACAGGAGACAGCACTGGGAGCAAAGCAGGTGGTGACACTTCCCCTCTCTTGCTTTTCTAAAACCAGCCCTAGGGAACTGAGATGAAAGTGAAGTGTCATCTTCTACTGTCTCTCTCCTTTCAGTCAGTTTTAACATGAAGAGGCTCCTTGATGCAGCTTTATTCAGGGAAGGTGACATAACACTGAAAATTATAGAAGATCAGAGGTCCTGGATGGAGAAAAAGCCCCAGCTGTGCTTGTGGCTCCACAGGACTCTGATATGCAGGGGTGTGCTCTGTCCCTGGCAGCTTTACAAGGGTTGCTGGGTGCCTGCATACAAGGAAACCCTGCAAGGGTTTCCATCCTGGAAGCTCTGGAAATGTGCATGCACTGGAGGAAGGATGTTCATACACACCAAAGTGGGTACCATTGTGGGGTCATTTCTCTTTCTGCATGTGAATATATGTCTAACAGTGCCAAAAACTGTGTTGAAACCTATTCTGACCCCCAGAAACTTCTCACTGGTAGCATAAAAATCTTTCTTGGCCAGTAAAGTTCATCTCTCTATACTGTCTCTTAGATGAAAGTAGGCAAATGAAATGTTAACTGAATTGTACAAATGACTGCACTGAGGACCAGGGCTGCAGGTGGTTAACAGTATCAGTAGCTACCTGCTACCAACAGAGCTTCTACCTATGGAGAATATCTGTAACCACCAGAAAGTCACTTCTCTTTTCTTCTTGCCTTTGTTTGAAACCTGAGGCTGTGCCTGTAATGTTAAATTCAACAGTGGCAGGGAGCATTAGTGGGTAATGGAAGTCATTGTCTCCACTGCTACGCTGCCAGTGTGGCTGTGATCAGGGTCAGAGACATGGACCAGAAGGTAGATCAAGTTCATTCCCAAGAGGAACCTCAGATGTCACTACCCTGAATTGAATGTTCATGGAGTTCAATAATATGAACCTAAATCTATCCCACACATACCAGTTTGATGCCAGAAAGAGATGCCCAGAGCCTGGAGAGAGATCACAGGTCAGCTGAGGAGCACCTGAGGGGCAGCACAAAGGAATTCCAGCTACTCCAACCAGTAATTTGGCTTCATCTGGAACACAGTTTAAATGTCTCTCACACACATGGGGAATAAACAAGAGGAGTTAGAGATATGTGCGTGCCTGCAGGGCTGTGATCTTACGGGCATCACAGGGGTGGGGTGGGATGGCTCCTTTGATTGGAGTGTTGGAGTGGAAGGATAAAGGCTCTTTGGGAGGGACAAACAGGGGAGATGCGGAGGGGGTGTCACCTCCAGATGGAGTGCACGGAGTTCTGTCTGGGGATGGATGAAGAAATGACTGAGAGCTTATGGATCAGGATTAAAGGGAGGGCAGAGACAAGTGATGTTGTGGTGGGTGTTTGCTGCAGGCCTGGCAACCAGGTGACTAAGATGACTGATGGGATGAGGCCCTGTATCGACAGATGGGAGTGGCCTCATGTTCACAAGACCTGATCCTAGTAGGGGGCTTCAACCACACTAGTATCTCTTGTAGACGCAACACAGCAGGGCATAAACAATCCAAGAGATTCCTGGAATGCATTGATGGCAACTTCCTTCTCCAAGTGACAGAGGAGCCAATGACGAGAGGACCTTGTTCTCACTAGCAAGGAGGGGTTGTTGGGGAATGTGAAGCTTTGGCTGCAGTGACCAGGAAAGGGTGGAGTTCAAGATCCCTAGGTCAGTGAGGAGGGTGAACAGCAAGCTCATTGTCTTGGGTTTCAGGGGAACACACTTTGGCCTCTACAGGGATCTGCCTGGTAGAGAGCCTTGGGATACAGCCCTGGAGGGAAGAGGGGTCCAAGAAAGCTGGTTAATATTCAAAGTTCACCTCCTCCATTATCTGAAGAGGCCTAAAAGAAGGCTGGAGAGCAACTTTTGACTAGGGCATGTAGAGGTAGAACAAAAGGAAATGGATTTGAAATTAAAGAGATTATGATTAGATTAGATATCATGAAGAAATTCTTTACTGTGAGAGTGGTGGGACATTGAAACAGGTTGCTCAGAGAAGTTGTGGATGCTCCATCCCTGAAGATGTTCAGGGCCAGACTGGATGGAGCTCTGAGCAACCTGGTCTAGTGTAAGGTGACGTTGTCCATGGCAGGAGGGTTGGAACTACACGTTCTTTAAGATTCCTTTCAACTCAAACTATCCCATGATTTTATTAATGTAGGTTTTTCCATGGTGCAGTGCCAGAGGACAATCCAGACAGATTTAACTTCTTAGAATAGATGTAGCTTAAAGTTTTTGGGAATGAAATGATAATAACAGAGACAATCAAAAATTTGTTTTTCATAATATGTCAGTGGAGTATATGGTACATGATCTTAAAATATAATGTGCACCTCAGAACTGGCAGTTATATATCTCCTTGGAGAAATCTCACTTTTATAATTAATGTTGCTTCATTTTCTACCGGGAAATATAATATGTGAATGGAATGGAAAAACTTTTAGAAGAAATGTCAGTGTGTTCAAATGGTTGAAAAGCTTTCTCCTTTTGTGTCAGTGTCAGAATAATATTAGAGTTGTGTAAACAATACAAGTCCTATCACAACTTAACAAGACCCTATTTATCATCAAGGCTGAGGTAACTGATAATCAGTCTTTTGATATAAACCACATTTGTTTAAAATTCCTTTTCACATATCAATTTGATGAAACTTATTCCACCTGTCCATGTTTAATTTCCTAATGTAAAACTAGCAACCAGCAGGAAAAAAAAAATCTTAAATCTTAAACGTGGGTTAAGTTATAATGTTTACTTTCTTGATCATCATGCTAAAAGATGTAAGGTATGGTTCATATTCTGCTAAGAAATGGGAGATCATTAAGATCATTATTATTAAGATAATCCTGCTCTTTATAGTTTTCTGTCCATCATGACAGAGCAGTCATTCCATGTTTCACTCACTGCTTATGTTCAAATGATTAAATATTAAGGAGTCACAGCAAAAGTGTGTCACCAGCAAAATATATGGGCACTCAGGGAAGCTCCCTCAAGGCAGTCTGAGGTCTGGCAGTGTGCAAGCTGCCCCTTTGTTACTGCTGGCAGTGGTCTTTCTTGTGAAATGTGAGATTGCTTAGCTGTGCCTGAGAGGTCAGACAGGGCAGTATCTTGCATGTGACACAGAAGTGGTGAATCCATCCATGGAGGATGGAAGCAAAAGAGAAAAAATTAAAAGCTGTTTAAATCACCTCACTGATCCATTGTTTATTTCAAAACTGGTGGAAGATCAGTCATCTTCCACCAAGTTATACACATGTACTGTGGCAGGGAAGTACTGCTGAGACAAACTTAATGGAAGAAGTATGCTGGCAGGTAGAATGCATGGCACACCCAGACAACTGAAGATGCTGGCAACTGAGCATTTGCTTTGGGGATAATGGAAAGCTTGTCATCTTGAACAGAAACCAGGAGCTTAGAGGTTTACTAAAGGTTCAGAAATCACCAGTTTGGGTGATTACCTCAGTAATTTTAAACATTTGCTAAAGGAGTTCTGGTTCATTCCTCACTTGCTGAGTTATTTTTCCCCTCCCATTTTAATGTCATTCCTGATTTGCCTTGATTTGTGGGCTGGCTGTTGAAATGCTCTTATATGGACTTGAAGAACCTGATCTTCTACCAAGTCAAAGGCAAACCCTTCAATTACTTCAGGTAAGCAGACCCTCAGTTGTCACCTGGAGGTGAGAGTACCTCTCAAATATGTGCCTGGGAAGAAATGAGAATGAAAACATGACTGAATGTCTCCATTTCTGTCTTGAAAGTCACATCTGAATGTGAGTTCAGCAACTGCATTTTATCTGACGTTAAGACAGAGACATTAGCATTGTTGAAGTCCAGCCCTGAAGGATTGCTTATTATCAAAACACCATTCTGTGTGGAAAGTTTGGAAGTGATTAGAAATCTCTTTAATTTCTGATCTTTTCTCTTAATTAACAACTTCCTTGTTTTCACAAGGGAAAAAATGTTTTAACATTTTTCATCCCGAATTAGGAAATCTGAAGGAAAAAGGCAAATTTTCAAAAAATGTTTGGCTCATTGCCTTTTACCTCAATCAAATCTTCATTTAAAATGACCGCACTCCATTTTGCTGTAAAACTGTGTGTCTTACAGACAAAACATGTGTTTGATCTCACTAAGAGTTAACCTTGTATGCCTGAAGAATCAGCAGGGCTTCTTGTAGGGATGGGGTTTCCTTTGGTCCAGAAGGAAGAGGTTAAGGGTATTAGCACAGGTCATAAAGGCACTTTCTTCCAGGAGTCTGTACTAATGAGCCAGTTGCTCCAGATTGATTAGAATTACAGTCATTATCTCACTCATTTGCCTTTGCAGAAGTGTTATTTTTAATTGGAAGAGGCACTTGTGAATCCCTTCATCCTGTTCATTATGAAAGGCCATTGTCACAGAGGAGATGGCAGCATGATGTATTCACAGGGCATTTTGTATGCTCCTGCTTCGTGCCAGCTCCATACTTGCCCTCCCAGTGGAGCAGACAGCTTTTTGAATGCCCTGGCTGCTCAGTTGAAATGATACGTGTGTAAGTGATGAGCACAAGGACCCCTGTGTGTCACATCAGCACTGACCCCTTTGCAGGAAAACTGATTATCACTCTTGAAATGCTCCTGAGGATGGTGCCTGCCTCTGGCTGCTGATTCTGTGCTGAAGAGGAAAGAGGAAACTAATGGGAGGGATTAGAGGGCAGGTGATGAATAACTACTGAAATGGGACCCAGTCTGCACTCCTCCTCTTACAGATACGGAAATGATTGTTTGTGCTCTCACAAAGGAGAGTTTTGTCCTGTCTGAGGTTTGCAGTCCTACTTGCGTCAGTTTTGTGGTGAAGACACACAGTGCTTTCTGTTTTGTGAGGAATGCATCAGGCTGTCCCTGTGGTGCAAGTTCTGTGGGTAAGCACAGCCAGGTGGAATCAATGTACACAGTGTCCTAAAGACAGGAACCTTGCTTTTGAAATGCAGTCTTGAAAGAAATGCTCGGAACCCTGAAGAAATCCTTTGGTGACAGTCAGTGCTGCAGCGTCTTGGAGCTCAGGGTTTGCATTTTTCAGTCATGAATTCACAAGATGCATTTTATAGGTCTGCCTCATATTCCTCAGCACTGTCATTCTTTCTGGGCCATCAGTTAAATATACAGAGTTGACGTTCAGTTTACTAATTTCAAATTTGAGTGTTCAGTCCCTGAAAAGGAGATAGCCTCAAAGGTTTCCCCAGAAAAGGCCATTCTGCAAAGCTCTGAATCCCACAGTCATACTGAATCCCACTTAACTTGATTTCCTTATTTCTCCAGCAAGTTTTCCTACAAAACTAAAGTATTTCAAATAACACTTACCTCCTGCCCTGACTGAGGGATCTGTTTCAGATGTTAGTTCACCTAAATACTTAAATAGTTTTGCAAAAAGTAAGCTTACGACTTAACATCCTGTTTTTTATAACAAACCAATTTTCTAACACCATGCTTTGCTGTGACTTTAAAAATTGCTTGCCCTGTTCCAAATTAATTTTCATGTTTTTTTTTTTTTCTCCTTCATGCCCTTTGGAAGGCTGCTGTCTTTACTCCTCCGTTTAAGGTAGAATCCAGAACCCACTAAATTGGTGGAAAGTTCATCAGAGAATGAATTGAAACATTAGAATCTTCTTGAAAGCTCATCTGTCTAGAGACACCCCTAGCAAAGAGATAAAGAAGATGACACCTTGCATTATTTCTGAGACTTCTAAAAAACCTACAGGCAGATACAATGATGTAGATTGTATTGAGGTGATACGTATGGTTTTTTTATCAACTATGATAAAATACATTTATCAACATCTCTTCTTGCTGCTCTTTTTCACATAACTATGGAACACTCAGAGGATAAATCCCTTCTTTACTTTAAGATACCACAAACTGTCTATTACATTGGATGCCAAAAAAAAAATAAAATTAAAAAATAGATGACCTTAGGAAAACTGGTAGCTCCAGAGGACTTCTGTATTTAAAACTAAGACCTGGGATGAATCTTCTGTTTGGAAAAATTGACCTTGCCCTCTGAGTATGAAGAGTTGATGTGGGTTTTTTTCATGGACTTCTGATTAGACTGTGGTTGATGTCTGTCTGAAGTGATAGAATTTCTATATACAGCTGTTCACACACAAATAGCTACTTGAGAGGCAAGTTTGTAAGTTCATTTTATAGCTAATGGAGGTCTCACCTAGATTCTACTGCTGAGACAGAGGCATCTCATTCTATGACAAATATCCTACCTGGCTCTCTCCTACCAATTCAAGCACATCCCATGTACTGTCAATCACATGAAGATGCCTCAGAAATCTTACAGCATTTGAAATTACTGGGTAGAGGTTAGGCAGAATACCCTAAAGATCCAAAAATAGCACCAGGCTATTTTTAAGAAAAATTCAGCGTTGAGTGGAAGACGAGCTAAGACTGGATCACAAGTGATAGGACTCAGCTGGTTTATTATTACTTTCTTGTCACATCTTAGGTGACTGGAATGCCTTTTCCATCCGTCTGTTGCTGTAGAAAGGCACAGCTCTCCCTTAGGTCCTCATGAGGCTGTATCTAGAGACCTTCTAATTTTGTATCTAAAATAACCAGCTAAGGTCTGGGTGGCCTTCACACATTCCTAACATGGTGCTGGATGGGTACATTTAAGCAAATTAATGTGCCAGTTAGGTTTAAATATCTTAATTCAGAGCTGAGTCCTATCGCTTGATGCTCTCTAGCTTTCAGAAGGCTAAAATAGAAGAAAATTAACTCCTGCTGTAGTGGAATATTTCCTGTTATGGATATATTACAGAATAGAGATCAAACCAGAAATAATTACCTGTGTGGTGGCTTCAAGGTGACTGTCAATGGAATCCTTACCTGCATGCTAATTTCTGTCAGATCACTCCTAACAGATGAGCCCAGACCACTAAGGAGACCTTTCATGTACCAAAATTAGATGAGATGAACCCAGTCTCACAGGTCTATTAAAAAGTCATGCCTACTTGAGGAGTATCCTAATTACCACTTGGAATCACTGTGTGTGCACTGTGTCTAATAAATATGCATCAGTAGGACAGAACATAAATACTCCTCACAGCGCAGTTTTGTTAAATTATTTTAATTACATTTGCAAACATATGTATTGGGAAGAGAATGTCTACCAATTGATAGTTGAATTGCACTTCTAAGATTTTCATGCTGTCCTTGTACGTCCCTAATCAGTATTCCTTACCCAGGACCTTTTCTTGCTGACCTAAAAATATTTAAAACTTTTTTCATAACTAATGGTCTTGTTTAGGTATGATTTAAAGGAGCACTTCCCTTCCAAACACTGGATTATTTTGTGTCAGTAATGAGGGAAGAATAATTTCTCATCTGTATAGTACCAGTATGCAAGTCTTTGTTTTGTCTGTGAGTCATTTTCTGTTACTGCTTGAAATAAATGTTGGAAGGAGACTGAGGAACCTTCTAGAATTCCAGAAATACAGAAAACCTAGAGGCATGTGCATTCCTTAAAGTTTAACCCTTTTGATTCATTATTCTCAAATAACTCACACACTTCTTTGGAAAAGGGAGCAGCAATTTGTGGTCAAGAATGAAAAAAAAAGAAATCTAAGATCAATATTTACTTGTCCTTACCAGAGGGCAATTTTATCCCCCAGTAGCCTGTCCTGGCCTGAGCACAGACCAGACTGGACCTAGAATGTGACTTCAAGCAGCTGCATTTATAGACAGCCTTTGGTAAACTTCCCCATAAACTTGTCCAGGAAAGGTGGGCTTAGCTTTGGAGTAATTGTCTACATCATGTCAGTAGGATGAGTCTCTGAAAAATTGGAGAGACTCTGCAATGTTTAAGAAAGAAGAGAAACATCCTTCTCTGCAGGAATACCTGGCTGTTTGAGTCTAGATGGACCTATCAGCAAGGGTATGCTTTGTTGTAATCCCAGTTCTTGAGTCCACGTTCCTATCAGAAACCCAGATTATTTAGTCTATACAGTTGGATCCAAGAATTTAAGCAAACTTCAAAAATATGTCCAAAAAGGATCCTTTTAGCCAAGAACAATAGTAATTCTTTGACATTCTTGCTATTCTGTTCTGGTACACACCATACATGCTGAGGCCCTTCATCTATGAAGGAAATGGCAAATTCAGCTGAATACCACAAATAATGTTTGCCAACCTGAAGAATGCAATAAGGCTTATACTTTAAAAGAAAATTTAATTTAGCTGCAAAAAGGCTGGCTGGCACCATAGGGCTGTGTCAGAGCCCCACAGCCTGGTGACAAATCTGATGATGGTTAAAACTAAACTGGTAAGTTAATTGTTAGTAAAAACTAAATTGGTAATTGAGTTTTCAACCAACTTGTACTCTAGTTCTTGGTGAAAGCCTAGTTCTTATCAGTGTGTACATTTTCTTCAATTGTGTTTTCATCAAGCTGATGCAAAACCATTGGAAAACATTGAAAAATCCTGTAAATCAGGACTTGGACTTCTTCCAGCTGTGGCCTAGACCCAGTTCATTTTAGTAGAATAAAGGTTTAGTCTCTCTCATAGGTTGTTGACTCACAACATGAAGGTGCCAATTGATACTCATTGACTAGGAAGGTAATTTAGAGAACTAATTTTGACCTGACATCTAATCCTAGTGATTGATGCTGCCTCCTTGTAGAACCCAGTTAATCTATGGATTTAAAAAATATTGTCTAAGAAATTCCACAGCTCTCCCACCCACCAGCAAGGACAGATTATCTAAGGGTTAGTAAACAAGCACAAATTTCAGTAGAGGAATTCCTTAGTGAATTTTTCCTGGAGGGATATTTATTATGTTCACAGCAGCCGTAGGAACTGATGTACTTTTTATGAAAGAAAAGAATCTATTTCAAAGTATCACTAAAGCCATGTGTGGTTAGGTACTTTTTTCACTTTGTCTGGTGAATTACAACTTCACCTGTTTCTTCATGAAAGAATACACCTTGCCATAAAGACAGATATTTCTTTTCAGTAAGAATTCTATGCAAAAAGAGTAAATTGTTTATTGACAGAAGGAACACACTTCTCCAGTCTGAGTGTGGTTGATAAAATTTCCACTTTGTCTCAGTTGTATTAAATAGGAATTCATCAGAGTTCTATAATTCCCTTGAACCACTATTTTTTTCAACCAGAGTGCAACTTCAAATGCTAAAATAGTCTTTTATAATATAAAATCTTTACTGGTTAGGTGAACTTTCCTTATGCCCCTCCATGGTGTACCTCAGGTCTGGGTCTACTGTGTTAAAGAAAGCTCTTCCTTTGCTTTAGTATCACTCAATGCAGTCAACTTTACTATTTAAACAAGAATAGTCATGATGCTGCAGAGGTCTTTCCTCAATCACTTGGTAATAATTAGTCTCAGAGGCATGTATTGCACCTCCAGAACATTTGAGAACAGTCTCGTTGTAGTTATTTAACTTTATAGCCAGACAACTGAGACATATATCCTTCCTTCTCTCTGGAACATTTTCCTCTAATCATTAGTTTAATTATTTATTATTAATGACTTATGATATTCACAAGCTCAAACCTAATTCCCCATTGATTCTGTATCTCATCATCACTGCTTCCAATCCTGTATCTATGGGATTTCAGGGTGGAGAATCAGAGAGAGACAGAGGAAGAGGGAGAGATTCTACGTACTTATAGATAGATAATAAAAGTCTGTGTGTTTGTTTGTATGCAAAAGTAAATATACATGTACCTACATATAAAAATATCAAAAATTTTCAAAAAAAAAGCTCTGCTTTCTTTAAAAGTTAAATAAATAATGTAGTTTGTGAACAACGATATCACTTTTCAATGGTTCTCTTAACAGATATTAAATGTAACTGAAGGCATGGGAACAGACCAAGGCCATTATTACTGTGTCTGAACATCTGTTGTTGCACCAGCTTTAGGGTATCATTAATTTCCAACTTAGAGATTACAAAATATTACATTATTTTTAATGGCTCATCAAAATTATGGGCAATTGTTGTAAACATATCTACACTCCCAGGAGTGTAAGCGCATCATGGTTTACACAGTCATCAAGGTAACAGAGTACTACAAAAATTTTGAAGGAGAATAGGTTGATCTCCATATACCTGAAGAGTTCTTTCCACATGGGGAAGAGAATGGAAGAAAAATGTTTTAAGCCTATCTCTTTTAACCAGGTTATTTAAGTCATTACCTTTGTAGGCTCTGTTGTAAATTAGATGTATTTAACAATGACAAAATAGTCTTCATTAATTTGATTTTCCCAAGTTCAGCTTGGCCTCTGAACTGTTAAGGAAATCCAAGAAAACTATAAAATTTGCACAAAGCTATCTAAAGTGAGGTTCATCTTACACACACATAATGGTGCCTGCCCTGTGAATCTAAGGCACAACTTTCAGAGCTCACAGTGCTTACAGAAGGCTTGAACAAAACATCCTAAGTACTCACATGTCTACTGGTATTTTACCACACTTACTGGTATTATACCACGTTTACAGCCATAAATCATGAATTTCAACAAGGCGAGCGCAAGATCCTGCAACTGGTTTGGGGCAATCCCAAGTACAAGTACAGGCTGGGTGGAGAACAGATTGAGAGCAAGCTTGAGGAGAAGAATTTAGGTGAGTTGGTGGATGAAAAGGTGGACACAGCTGCATAGTATGCTCTCACAGCACAGAAAGACAGCTGTGTCCTGGGCTGCATCAAAAACAACGTGGGCAGCAGGTCAAGGCAGGGGATTCTCCTCCTCTGCTCTACTCTTCTGACACGATCACGCGGAGTACTGTCACCTCTGGGGCTCCCAGTGTAAGAAGGGCATATGGACTTATTGCAGCAAGCCAGAGGAAGCCACAAAGACGATCAGGGGGCTGGAGAACCTCTCCTGTGAAGACAGGCTGAGAAGCTGGAGTTGTTCAGCCTGGAGAAGTCTTCCAAGAGAGCTGGAGCAGGACTTTTGTAAAGGGCTTGTAGCAACAGGACAAGGGACAATGGCTTTAAAGTAAAAGAGAACAGCTTTAGTTTAGATATATGGAAGAAATCCTTTACTGTGAGGGTAGTGAGGCACTGGAACAGGTTTCCCAGAGAAACTGTGACTGCCTCATCCCTGGAAGTGTTCAAGGTCAGGCTTTGAGCAACCTGATCTAGTGGAAGGTATATAAGCTCATAGAGGGAGAGCTGGAACAAGATGATCTTTAAGGTCCCTTCCAACCCAAACCATTCTATTAACTCTGCACTTGGCTTCATGGTGAGCTATTGCATGTTGGATATGACACTTAGGGACAAGGTTTGATAATGGTTGGATTTGATTATCTTAGAGGTCTTTTCCAGCCTTAACAATTCTATGTTTCTCAGATTCGGGATGAGGTCCAAGCAATAGGAATACGTTTTGCATTGTTAGGTCTAACATTCAGCTTCAGTGTCAGACTGTGAAATCATGTAAGGCACCAGTCCATTAATTCTTGAACTCCAAAGTGGAAAAAAGCACAGAGATGAATCATAACTGTGCCTCAAGGAAAAGAGGTCCTATGGAACATAAAGATGACATCGACAGAGTGCTCTGCAACCCGTGCACGTGCTGGTCTGCACCGTTCGGGGCTGGGACTCTCACTCAGGCATTGCCCACAAAACCAAAGCATGCATACATCTTCTCTACCCTTCAATAATTTCTCTTGCTTTTCTCTTCATCCTCCTTATGTTTGCCAATTTTCTCTCCCCTCTGTCCTCAGTTCTGGCAGAATGACGTTTCTCCCTGTGATTGTGTCGCTTGCAGGCCCTTCACCTGGCTCACTCCTCTGTCTATCCACAACATTTCTGAGTGAGACAATTTAACTGTCTGTTTCTATTATTTTCAGAGAAACAAGAGTTTAAAGATTTTTCTATGAGTGATTAAGTTACACTAACAACAAAATGAATTTCTGTAGTTAAATTGTTTTCTCAAAAGCTAAAAAAATATTTAAGACTCCTGAAAATGGCAAACAGTTCAAATAAAATTGGGCAACCCAAACCCAACATTGCAATTATCTGTAGGGAACCCCCAGATACTCTGAGAGAAGTTCCCAGGGGTAAGGCCACCTGAACGCCAAATAGAAAGAAAACAGGCTTATGGTTTTATATTCTAATTTAATCTGGGTTTTTTTTGGCAACTCTCCCTCTTCCTCTCCGTAAGGTCTAAAGGAGAATTACTTTATCACAGAGTCATGGAATTATTGAAGGGATTGGGTAGGAAGGGACCTTAAAGGTCATATAGTTCCAACCCCCTGCCACAGGCAAGGATGCCACTCATTAGATCAGTTTGCTCAGAGCTACATTCAGCATAGACTAAAACACTTCAGGAATGGGCATCCACAACTTCTCTGGGCAGTGTGTTGCAGTGCCTCACCATCTTCACAATAAAGAGTTTTTTCCTAATATCTAATTAAACCTACCCTTTTTCGCTTTGAACCCATTCCCCCTTGTCCTGTCACTACATGCCTTTGTAAAATCATGACTTTTCTGAATGCTCGTTGTGCTCATTAGTGACTGAATTTTGCTTTTGCTGCTTGTTTTACTGCTGTACTTGACAGGTTCCCGTGCCTGCCATGGGGCTTGCTTGCCTTACTGTAAATTAGAGTTGAAGGGACTGTGGCTGTAGTGGAGAATGTGCTGGGATAGTTAATTTTTTTCATAATAGCAAATATGGGGCTATATTCTGGATTTATGCTGGAAACATAATTGGGAGTACAATGTTTCATTATTGCTGAGCAGTGTTTACACAGAGCCAAGGACTTTCTGCTCCTCACCCAACGTCATCGGTGAGGAGGCTGAGAAGGAACAAGGAACTGGAAGGGGACACAGCTGGGACAGCTGACCCCAGCTGACAAAAGGGATATCCTAGAGAATATGGTGTCACACTCAGCATATAAAGCTGTGGAAGAAGAAGGAGGGGGACATTCAGAGGGATGGTGTTTATCCTCCCAAGTCATCATTATGTGTAATGAAGTCTGGCTTCCCTGGAGGTGGTTGAACACCTGCCTGTCCATGGGAAGCAGTGAATTAATTCCTTGTTTTGTTTTATTTATCTGCACAGCTTTTGCTTTATTAAACTGCCTATTAACCCACAAGCTTTTACTCTTTTGTTTTTCTAATTGTCTCTCCCATTCCACCGTGGGGGGAGTGAGTGGCTGTGCAGGGTTGAGTTGCCAGCCAGGGGTTAAACCATGACACTGCAAGTATAAACTACTGAGGGAAAGACATTTCTGAATAAATCTTTTTTTTTTTTTTTTTTGTCTTTCAAGTGCACGTGTTGAGCTGGACTGAGGTTTGCCATTGCTAAGCCTCAGCACTTGAAAGAGGACTTCGGTGGTTCTCACAACAGGAACTGCATTAAACAAAAGTATTTCTCTCTTATTTTATTGCAGCTCACTTTCTAGTAATGCAAACAGTTCAAGAAAAAGTGCCTTCTTGGGAATATGGAGAAGGATGGTACACACTAGGTTTCCTAAGCTAGGACTCCGTGGAGAAAGTAAATGGAAACAAGGGGCTGCTTTAGAAATTATCATCAAAATTTCTTATCACTCACCTGCATCAACTGGAACATGGAGAGCCCAGTTCTGGACTCATCAGTACAAGATGGACATGGAGCTCCTGCAGTAAGTCCAGGGTAAGGCTACAAAGATAATTAGGGGATGGGAGCACTTCACTTATGAGGAAAGAGATCTGATGACATTTATCTTGCCATTTTATTCCTAACACCTGGATCTTCTCTGCGGGTTCCTTGACCTCACTCTGTTTACTGGCAAAACTGACTTTCAGGGAGATTTGGACTATTTTCCCCCATTTCTCAAAAAATTCTTAGGCTGTGTTGTCCCATAAGCTGATGTCATCAAAACACTGCAGGTGGTCTGGAGCTCCACCTTGTTCAAGTACAGTCTGGATAAGTCCATGGAGAATGGTAGGACTGTGCTTCCAACCCTCAGGAAGTTGACTCCAGGTGTATTGAACACTTCTCCAAGAGAAAGAAAACTGTGGCTTGTGCTCTGCTGCCAAAGGGATAGGCAAAAATGCATAAACAAGAATAATTGTGGCCCAACTTGTCTGCCTTCAACTCAGTTCACGCTGAGGCTCAGCACGGCCAGCACGGCAGCACTCAGCAGTGGTGTGACTTCATTCAGGCTGTGTCAGCCTCCACTCTCCATGAGGCTTTCACACCGGCCATATGGGACTGTCAAAGGGTGAGTGAGTCCTGCTGACCTGGCACATCAGTTGATTAATCAGCCTCTGGATGGGAACTGGCTTGGTGCCAGTGCCCTGCTGTGGTAGTAGCTGCCACCCATTATTCTTTGACTCTCAGCAACCCCACAACAGAAGGGTCCTCTGAGATATCACACAAGGCAGACATCTGTTTAATTTTCTCCATCTCCAGGGCAGCTATACCAGAAGGCCACTGATACCCCTTAGAGTCCTTGAAATACCCTCCCTTGAAACAGACTGTGCCAAGGTTTCACGGAGGCTCTGGGCCTGTGACAATGAGGTGCTTTTGACACTCGTACCCAGTTAGAATGATTTCAGCCTCCAACAGTCAGATACTGGCATCCCCCGACAGTCCAGATATATGGGTGGTATTTGCCCCATCATAGCCAGATGGCTTTAGGGTACACTGTGCCCCTGCATCAGTTAGAGCCTTCAGTAAGTGGTTACTGCTTCATTTGAGCTCTGCTTCTTCCTCCTCATCTTCTTGTGATAGTCCTGTTTCAGAGTAACTTACCTCATCCACTTCTTCCTCCTTCCTCTTCTTATGGGAGTTGCTTCCTTTACTAAACAAGCTGACTTTCTCACCCAGTATTTCTTCCTGTGTTTAGGGGTAACTAATGACCAAAATGGGCTGTTTCTCTGGTTCATCTGCGGTGCCCACTGTGGGGGCTGGAGTTGTCACAGTACCTGTCATTTTGTTATCAGATTCAGAGACCTTCTTTTCCCCCCAGGGGTACCAGGCAGTGTTGAACAGGGCTTGGTGAGCATGGACCAGGCTCCAGCACACTGCAGTGATTTGTGCCTCTCTGGAGTTGCCAGGATAACAACCTACATTTTGCAAATATAAGTTTTTCAGAATTCTGCACTTGTTCAGTGGTGAAGTTCTAAAGCATTGAGTGCCTCCACTGTCCTAGGAACTTGCCCATACTACCCCACACATAACTATTCAGCCTTGTGAAGATCTCAGTGTTGTATACTTACACAAAGTGTTTTAAACTTAAACAAGAACCGAGACCTATGTACATGTCGGTTTGAAAATCCCAAGAATATTCAAAATGCTCAAAAGCTATTTTAACTGGCCTGGAGAAGGGGAAGGTGAAGGAGCAGAGAGTGGAAAGTGTCCCTTCTTTTTTCCCCCATAGATTTGCTCTCTGACAAGTAAAGTTAAAGAATGTGATTATTAATAATTCCCAAGAGATGATTTCTGAAGCAGGGAAATTGCAGCAATGCCAAGTACAAATACCAGATCAGTCTCATGACCAGTAATTTTATCATATCATAAGCCAGTGTTACACAGTATGGGAAAATGATAACTTTAATCCAGCCCCCAGAGATGATAAACAGCACAACAGGGAACACATACAGCAAATAAGGTGTTAGATAATACAACCCTGAGAAAAGCACAAAAACTCTGACAGTAAATAAATCAACCGTGTGACCAGCAACTACTAAACTAATACAATAAATGCTTGTAGTAAATTTCTCTTAACATGGTATGATCAGATCTGTCATTACCTTAACCCCTTTTGCTCCCCATTGGGCCCCAAAAAAGAATTGTCATCGTTTAACCCAGCAGACAATTAAATACCACACACCACTGCTCCCCCACTTCCCCTTGGTGGGAAGAGGGGAGATTTTAAGAAAAGAAGGTAAAACTCATGGATTGAGATAAAGAGAGATTAATAGGGCAGAAGAGGAATAGAAAATAATATAACAAATTATAAAAGAATGCACAAAACAAGTGATGCACAATGCAATTGCTCACCTGCTGACCGATGTCCAGACAGTCCTTGAGCACTGATGAACCCCTCCCAGCCAACTTTCCCCAGTTTTATCATTGGCATGATGTCATATGGGATGCCCTTTGGCAAATTTGGGGTCAGCTGTCTTGACTGTGTCCCCTCCCAGCTTCTTGTACACTCCCAAGCTCCTCATTGCCAGGGCAGTATAAGAGGCTGAAAAGTCTTCAACTTAGTGTAAATGCTGATGCTGTTTTGTTATTTTAATTCATAAAAATGGATCAATTTTCTGTTTGTTGTATATTCATTTATTTATTTCTGGCTATCTAGGGAGTGAGGCTGAATGGGTGTACCAGGAGGAATAAAAGAAGTTAGAGCTGATTCCTTTTTACAAAATTTATCTTTAAAGACAAGTGTATTTTTTTAGGTGTGTTTACTGACCTAGACATAAAATTGTGTAAGAAACTTTTCCCCTCTTCTATCATATGCACTACAGTCACACACAGGTGCAGGCACACACTCAAACACAGAAATTACTTATCAAAGGTGGTTAGACAGAATCTGAGTATCTTACAGTTCAAGATGTATTTATCTGCACAACCCTCTGTGAATCCACATAGTGCTATTATCTTTCCCTTCTCCCTCAATGGAAAGAAAGTGCCCATCCCACCAGAATATGTTGTAGGTACTAGCTTTGAGCTCTTTGTCTCTCTGTTGACCCATGAGGGCATCTAAAAAGCCACATTAAATTAGCTACCTAATTTCTGAAGGGCTAAAATTACGTGAGATGACTCCCACTCACTGTTACTTGTATAAACTCGTATAGGAAGACTCTAATGAACTCTGCTTTCCTCTGCTGTAGGTTAATGATTTAGCCACTAAATTACCTTCATTCTTTTTTTAGTCTCTGACCTTGGATAGCATCTGTGGATATTAGCACATTATAAATATTAAGCATTAGAAATATCCTTTTTTTTTGTATTGAAAAAAATCTATGAGCTTTTGAAAACGTAGTTGACAGATAATAAAGTCTGGGCTAAATGAACCTGTCCATACTCTGCTTTTGGTAATACAGTCAAACAAACCTATCCCCATAGATTCATAGGATCACAGGATGGAAGGGCTGTGTTGGAAGGGCTACTCTACCCCAATCTGCTAATCAAAGCAGGGTCAACTATGGTTCAGACAAGACTGATCACAGATTTGTGCAGTTTGGTCTTGAAAACCTCCAAGAACAGAGGTTCCATTCAGAAATTCTGACCAGTAGCAGTCACTGTCTTTTTATAGACAAATTAGACAAAGCTGTATCAGAAACAGCACAACTAACTCTGTTTGCATAGTGATTTGTTTGTCCTCTGTACCTTAAATCCTCCCTGGTCCAAGAGTTCCACCTCCCCTCCTCTTTCCAGAGCAGACCAGGATGGGCTGGGCTGTGGCCAATGCAGATGTGCAGGTTGGCTCTCTGTGCTCGTGGCATGTCTGGCTGGTGCCAGGCACCACCTTCAATGCCTGAGTCCTTTGCTCCGTCTCACTGAGCTCTAATTTAAATCTTTCTGTTCTACTCAGCTCCCAGTTTCTGCACAACCTCTGGAATATAATATCTTTCAGACCTCTGGCCTTCTTCAAATTTGGTTGAAATTGGCTAGTAGTTTTAAAATTTAAGGAAAAGCAGAGAGACAGATAGATAGACTACAGGAATACATAAAGGTTCATTTCCTTAGGAGACAAGTCTGAGAATCCAATTACTGTGCAATTTCTGTACGAGACTCCAGAACACTGAAGCTGAGAAAATGTAGCAAGCAGAATCTTTCCTCAAACAAGCAGGCATTTAAACTTTTTGGAATTAAAATGACATTATTTCCGTCACAAATTTGTCTCTCAGTGGCATAGAAGTTACATCAGTTTTCACTGGTAAGCAAAGACATTAATCCTATTTTAAATGCCTGTAGGCTTTTTAATCCAGCATCCCCAGTGTGATTACAGTAATTAAGTATGCCATGTAATGCTCCAATGAGCAAAGTATGATTTGTGGGTGTTACAGCTGGGTTGTAATAATGGGGAAAGGTAATATCTTCTATGAGACTAACTGATGTTGGGGGCTAAATCAAAGCTTTCAGGCACACAATTTTTTTTCCTTTTTTTTTTTTTTTCTTTTTTTTTTCAGGCTTTTCACCTAGTTTAACAGTGGCTGTGTGCTTCACACCTTTCTGAAATAATACCCATGTCTTTCCTAGTTGTTCAGAACCACTATGCTTAAAGACAGGAAAGGCATGTTGAAAGCAATGCAGCATTAAATGGTAGAAATACTAGAAGAAAAAGGATAAAATATGTACAGTCCTCTGTGCTCTAGGCTTCATAATGATCTAAAGATGCACAGATCACTGCTGTGGACAATACAAAATTGCAGACAATATATAATAAGGGAGAGTTGGAAATTACAGTTCTATTGAAGATATTTGTTTAAAAAGAAATCACACATTTTTCAGGTGAGTTGGGCAGAAGAACTAGTTTGCATTTATGCAAATTGAAAAGAAGAGGGAGAAGTTTAAAGAAAACTTAAAAGAGAATCTAAAGAGAAAAAGAGACCTGCTCTGTTAGAATTATGATGATCACAAATATCTAACCAACTGAAAATACTTTGACTATTTTCAAATATAGTGTTGCAACTTTAATTCCTGTGTTCTGCATTTCTAAGGAACTAAAACCAACCTTAGCTTAAATTTTCAATAACATTCTTGAACACAAAAGTAAGATTAAAACATAAATAAAAAAACCCCGCTAATTTAATTTTTAATACAAAATTAGTAATTAACAAATAGTAACAAATCTTTTTCACATTTTCAAGTAAAATATATATTGGTTTTTAGGTACTGGTAGTCAGCCCTAGGGTTTCACTAGGAGGAAGTCATTATTTCTGGATGATTTGATGACTGAGGGCAGCCAGTCTGGCATCAAGGGCTCTGTTTCTGGTGGGCAAGTCACACTGCCTTCCAGAGAGGAAAAACAGCTGCTGATGGTAAGGGTGGGATTTCATGTGGGGTCTGTTCCTCAGTAACTTTGGATGTAACAAGGTAACATGCCATAACCAGCTGGATGTTCCTTGTACTTCCAGTGATTATTCCCTGGCCAAATTACTGGGTATGTCTGGGCACATATTCAGGCTACAGTTGACAGATAATGGTCTCCTTCACTGGGAACCACGGCAGCAGAAGGAGATGGTACAATCCCGGCTCTGACTTGATGTTATGACATGTAACCAGTGGTCCATAAGTGCTACATCCCCAGTGTCTAAGCCGCTGCAGAAGAGCAAAGAGTGGACCTGGTTTATGGCATGGGCTTTGGTGGCAGTAGCTCCCTCAGTTAGGACTGGCTGTTTGGATCTTTTCTCTTTCTCATGTCACAGTCCAGCCTCTCCTCTCCCTTACCCCAAGCAGTACTGTCTCACTCCCCAAGCAACCATCACAGAATACAGAGATATAATCTAAATCCTGAGGCTTTGATACACTGCTAGGAGCCACAGTCTGCAAATCCAAGCTAGCTCCAGGTCCAGATGTGCCAGGTCTGGGGCAGCTGCTAGCTCTGCCTTTAAGAGTGAAACTGCAGTATCTAAATGCAACTTAAATACAGAAATTTATCCTGATACACCAACTCACTCATGGTTAGCAACAGGATTTTGAACTTGGCAAAGGTAGCTAAATCACTCTCACTTATGAAATATTTATCTTAAATCACAGGTCTTTTTCTCTGAAAGACGTTACTGGAAGTGCCAGCTCCAGGCAGAGCTAAGGGGAATAAGCAGGTTGTTAGAAGCTGGCAAGAGAGGTGCCTGTCTGTCTCTTTTGTTGTGAGGAGTTTGTGACACGGTGTTATATGAAGTCTCATTTTTCAGTGTATCATCTGTGGAGGGTTGACACTGGCAGGATTCCAGGTGCCCAACAAGCTGCTCTGTCACTCCCCTCCTCAGCAGGACAAAGAAGAGTAAATAGAAGAAAAGGCTCATGGGTTGAGACAAGGACAGGGAGAGATCCCTAAGCACAGCCATGAGCTTCCCAAAGGGTCACATCCTCCTCTGGGCATCCACCTATGCCAGCTGTGGGGTCCTCCACAGGCTGGAGCTGGATTTCTGCTCCCCCATGGGACCTCCATGGGCTGCAGGTGGATCTCTACACCCCCGTGGTCCTCCGTGGGCTACAAGGGCACAGCTGCCTCACCATGGGCTGCAGGGGAATCTCAGCTCTGTGCACCTCCTGCCCTTCTTCACTACTGAGCTGTTTCTCTTGTGCATTCTCACTCCTCTCTCCAGCTGCAGTTGTACAGTTTTTCCCCCCTTTTAAGTACATTATTCCAGAGGCATTACCGCTGTGACTGATGGGGTCAGCCTTTGCCGGCAGTGGGTCTGTCCTGGAACCAGCTGGCATTGGCTCTATTGGACATGGGGGAACCTTCCTGCAGCTTCTCACAGCAGCCACCCCTGAGCACCCCCGCTACCAAAATCTGGCCACACAAACCCAATACATCACCGAATGGTTTGGATTTTACCGTGAGAAAGAGGTTAGTCTACGTCCCGTAGGAATTGACTGGTAAGGTCTCTTATTACAAAAATAAGAGGTCTGCTCTGAGAGATCCCTTCATCTAGACGTTTGAATAGATTACGGCTGAATGAATGGAAAGAAAGAGCTGTGCATGCTACAGTGATACAGAAACTTTATAGGTGGGTGGAGCACCAAAGAGCACTAACAAAGAGAGAACTTTCTCCGCACATTTTACTTTTGCAGAGTGATTTCCTTATTCAAACACCCACAAGGTGTGAATATAAACATTTCTTTACACTGACACCTTGAGCGATCTTTAACCTTTCTTTCACAAGTGTAAATGTCTTGTCACAGCAATTTGAAAATGTAGAAGGGAAAATGACTCAATCATAGCACATCTTACAGCTTGTTTTCTACTGCAGTGAACTCCAGAGCATAGGATTCCTCTGTGTTACAAGTCTTGGCACAGCCTCTCAGACCTTGTTCCTGTGGGCTTTTCCACTCTTTGGTTACAGAGTAGCCACATGTTTCAGATACTGTTGCAATCTCAAAGGATATATTTTATAATGACACTAGGAATTCCATGTGGTCTAGCAATGGTAAATTGGATTTGATGCATTTACGAATGAAACTGATGATTTTATACTCGAAGGCTGAAAGCTCAGTCTGGCATGTATGAAAGCCGAGCCACACTGTCATCCTTACACAAAGAGGGTTGAAACAATCTTCTCTCCATACCCATGATTTGTACAGGAAGATGTAGTGGGTTCCACAGGCAGTAATAGAAACCACGGTAGGTAACTGGGAAATACCTTTGAAGAAAAGGACATAAGCACTCTCAAAAAACTGGCATAAGATGGAATACCCTCACTGTAGGGGTTTGTAAACAGTGTAGTCAAAACTCTGGCATGAATAATGGAGGTGTGGGAAACTGTAACATATCACGGAAATTATCTAAATGATCTCTTGCATGTAGTCCCACCTAACCCCATGTCATGGGTTTGCCTAGGGGACAATTTTTACCACACCCCCCACAAATTGCTCTAAGATGAGAGAAGTTTATGCAGACAAAGACATCTGATTGGGGAGATAAATAATATTAGGATTTATTACTAGCACATATAAAAACTAAGCAACTACATCTACAGCAATTCTAATTAAATACAAGCACTATGTATTTACAAAAACATCCCTCCCCCCTTTGTATCAGTCCAGGAGGAGAAGGAGGTATTTTCTTCTTCTAAAGCTTCAAGTCGTCTGA
>JAWMRA010000078.1:143329596-143456312 GCA_035584735.1 Pseudotriccus pelzelni
TTCTCTTCCGTTTCTTCTTGAAGATGTAATTGGCAAAGGCGTCACCTGAACTCCTGATTGGCTTTTGTCTGGAAATTTATCCGGACAAACTATTTCCAATCCCCAAGGAGGGGGACCTTTGCAAACCCATGACACCCCATTATCTGTGATAGGGGTTATTAATAATGAAGACTCCCCAGCCTTAAGAAACATCCCTGTGTAACAAAAACCTATAGTAAAGCCTCAGTCACACCTGGGCTTACTGCTGTGTCTTCAGACAGTATCATCAGTTTCACTCTTTTCTCTTTGGTAGTTAGTTTTTGTACCAAGTAGCCATTTCTTTTCTTGAATTGGTGTTATGTTTCATGGTGCCTTTCCACTTCATTCTGTATAATTTTCTTTCTCCCTGACTTCCAGAATCCAGCTTAAATGTGCTTCATGTTAGAAGGGACTCTGCCTGTCAACTGCATCCTTGCACTCCAAAGGGTCTATGCATCCCCACTTGGGCTACACTGGCTCCTCTCACTATGCTCCTTAAATTTTGTTTGTTCTTCCTTTGACATTTTTCCCACAGAGCACAAGATTTTCCACAGGAGTTTCAATTTCATGTACTTTAGTCAGAGTCAAAACACAGTGCAGGAAAATTTCAGCGTCACCGCCAAGGGTTTGGTACCCAGCTCCCATGAGAAATCAGCAGGAATGGGAATATTACTGCACTTCCTTACTACATGTTTGACCTTTGAGAATTTTTTTCTTCTTTCTTGGTCTTCACAGCTCTATTGAAACTCACCCAGTACATAGCGAAGTTCAAAGATCTTTTTCTTGGAACCTGAAGACCATCAAGACAGTGTCTAATTATCATTGCACTGCAAGAAAATTGGCAGGATATATTCCAAACTCTTTAAATATCTAGCCATAATATTTGACCTGCTGACTCTCTGTGCAAATGGATTTGACAGACTAAGCTAACCTGTACAACAAGAAAGATTTTCATGTCTTTTAAACTTGTCATTCTTTTAATTTAATTGACTGACCCTGTTCTCATATTAAGGGCTGCACTACAAACCTGTCTCCCAGGAGAACCTGCAAGTTTTGCTGACATTCCAGTCACAGGTTCTCAGACTCTACCAGGAATAGGAAAATACTGGTGGTGTGCCTTCACATTGAACTTGGCAATTGCTTTTCTTGAGACCTGCAACACAGCAAACAAATTATTTTCCATAATAAGTGTGAGATGTTTTGTTATCACCGATGACAGTGCAACCAGACACCACTAACAGGAAGAAATGTATAGAAAGATTTTGTGCAGACAGCAAATTCCTGGCATTTTTATGACCTGTGCAGAAATTTAGCTGACACTCCCCACTGAAGTGTTGGTCATGAGTCAGGATTTTCTACTGCACTGGCCCAAAATGTTCTAATAGAAGGAAAATAATTAAACTCCCAAACAGTTTATTGCCTACTGCTCTGAAATATGACCCTAATATACAGCAAACAAGAACATGGCAATAAAGAAGTGTGAATTTCATACTCAAGGAAAAAAGTAAAAAAAAGAAAAACTAAATTTAATGTGATACTGTGGTGTCACTTTAGCTTGGGAACTTTGGGTAGCATTTCTAAGTTATTCTGGCCACTTTCAGTCATACAGACATATATGGTCAGATAATTCCTTGGCACCCTCTGTGTTGTGCAAAATATTTGGCTGGTGACCATAAATCTACTCCAAGAAATGATGTCAGGAAATAAGTAATGTCTAATAAGAAGAAAGGCATTTTCAAGCAGGGTTTTTTACAACCCTACTGCCAGGAACGGGCAATTTTGGTCCCTCCCCTCTGCCCTGCACTGAAGGATTTATATTATTTATTTTCTTAAACTAAAAGTTCAAGACCATTAAGGAACTGCAGTTCATCTTTAAGATGAATTGCAAACCAGCTGTGCAGTATTTCACATTAATGTTCCTGTGCCTACTGAACAGCGTGCAGAGAAGCAGGATACTAGTTCTCTCTTTGCTAAACACAGCAAAAAAGTGTAATCTAGAATCCAATTAGCATTGATGGAAATGTACAGTGATTCCAGGTGTCTAAACTGTAAGCCACAAAGAACTTAATCAAGAAATTTAAACCTTTCCAGACTGCAGCTGAGTTCTACACAAATCGCAACTTGAAGGCTTACCAGTCAGAGTTCAGTTACAACTCTGCTGTACTTACCCAATGAAATACTGAACATCTAAAACTCCTGTTATTTGAATTTTACAGGAGACCGCATCTATCATTAGGTAGTTCTGTTTTCCAGGAAAATATATCTACTACGCTAGGAATTATTTCATCCTTTAATGAATTTCTTCTTTGAATTATTAATGTGCACCCACTGTGGATTGTAACATCATGTGTAACAGATGAAATATGGCTTTTAAATGATCAGCGGTTAACAAATAGCTTTTAGGCTAATTAATGAGAGCTAAGGAAAGGATTGTTTCTTCCCTTGTATCTAGTAGGAGGTGGGATGAAATAGGCTGAAGAGCATATCCTCGTGCCAAGCACAGAACTTTGGTTGCTAAAGCAAGATGATACTGGCCAGGGACTGAAGAAATGCCTTAACACTGTGTTCATACTGATGTTAAGATCAGAATTATGGTTTTATTTGTTTTTAATTTCCAATTAAAAGTGGCTAACAACTTACACAAAATGTTAAGATAAAGTGAGAGAAGTCTCTTACCATTTTTTTTAAAAAATATAGACAAGGAGAAAGAAAACTACCCTGGTTTTTTGTACTTTTCCTTCCGAGCTGAACTATTATCTTTAACAGGAAATGCATCTGTAAAGCATCGAGAGATCCTTTGTTGTGCATATGTGGTTAGAAGGTCATGTAACAATGCTGAGGCTGTAGGTCATTCAAAAGAATGAATTCAAGGAGGTAACTCCTGTGGATTTGTCTGTCTGTAAGGCAATGCAAGGAGGGGAAAGCAGGTTTCCTGTTAGGTGCCCATTTTCCTTGTACTTCCATTTCTTGAAGTTCACTGAGAACCGAGCTGCAACCATCTGCCAAGAACAACATGACTCTCAGGCAACTATTTCTTTTAAGGGCAATAAAAGACAAGGGAGTTGTTCTTGGCTTTGCAACACAATTGCTTATTAGTAGTTCTAACATATAGCAGGCCAGGCAGTTAACCAGACATTTGACTTCCCTGTTATTAACATCAGCTTCTTCCTGCTTCAAATCCTTTTTGACCCTTTCATAACAACTTTCTCTCAGAATACAGCGAGAAAATCCCTGACTCTTTCAGATGTATGAGAGCTTTTCCTAAGCAGGAGTGTTAACTGGCAGTCGGGTGGAAATCAGCCATCACTCAAAAGAAAGGGCTGCTTATGAAGTTGTCAATATTTGCTTGTTTCCATTATTTAACCAGATCATGCTATTGGTAAACATAAGGATGAACAGTAGCAAAAAAGATGTTTTGGAAGAGATGTAGGGTGACACACAGATACAGCCACCAAAACCATTGTGACCAGTACATCCATTTCAAGTGAAGAGCAGTTCATCGTGTGTCTCAGCACTCTGCCAGACCAGGACAAGGTTGTGATGCTGGTTAGACTTTCCTGGTGACCTCTGTGGACAGGCAAGATACTTCGTTCACCTTCAGTAGGAACAGCTCAGTTCTGTGTGACTTCGCTGAGGTCTCCATGCCCACTTGCCCTACTCTGCATGCAGCAGAGTTTGTCACTTGTACACACCAGCCATCTGGCAGCTGAAGGTGCTATTCCCTGTATAGACTGTTTTAAGGGGGAGTTAGTAACTTTAAATAGGAAATGCTTTCTTCAGAGAAAATTGCAGAGAAATGTCAACCAGTTTGTGATCACTAGATTGTGGGGAAAACATGACTAAAACAAATAATAGTTTCTCTAAAAGTTTTGTAAATCCTCTAGTGCCTGCATTGATTCCCACTTTCATCACACTGCTTTAGCTGTAATAGCTTTGCTTTTCAGTGATTAAATCTCACAGCCCTTTTATTTGACTATTCTGAGGTTCTGGGATGCTCAGCGACTGTTCAATAGCAGCTCTCATGCATTCCTTAGCAGTGGCCCACATCCCTCCTTGCTCTGTATCTGACTGCATCCCCTGAGACCAACCAATGCTCTTAACACCCTCTTACCTGGAATGCCCAGCATCCACCATGCCAAAAAAAAGGATAACCTTCTAAGAAGGGATTTACAACCCCTTTCTGAGCATGACTTCCCTACAATAGGAAAGGTCTCAACATCATCAGGCCAGCAGAAGTGTCCTGAATGCCCTATCTGAACCAAGAGATCTAACTCTGTGGAGCCCCCCAAAAGAGGCATTTACAGAACTTGCATCACTGCAGGAGTCCCTGGAAAGCAGCGCTACCTGTGCTGCTGGTGATATTTATTCTGCAGTAAACTTAATTTTTCAGCCCTCTCTCTCTTCTGACACACACTTGCACAGCCTCCCTGCCCCTTCCTGTGGGATGCATGAAGGGCAGACGTGAGACCAGAGGGCATCTGAGCCTGCGCCAAAGCAGAACATGAGCCCTGTTCGGAGTCCAGCCGTGATCACCTGCTCATCACCTGGGGAGCCATCACTCTCCACCGACTGAGCTGACTTTAAACTGCTCCTGACAGTTTAATTTCTCCGAGGGATGTCTTTAATGGACAGCCTCTGCATATCTCCTATCGACTTTTATGAAGGGCATCACACTTCTGTTCTTCTTCCCACTCAGGGAGTGGGAAGCTATAATGGAGGGACAAAGCTACTCAGATAAAGAAAACATGAAGAATCTTCTGTAGTTAACTAGGATTTTGTTGATTAAAAAAAAAAATGAATGTGCACAAGCCCCACAAAAAAACACTTGAAGCAACTCAGTGGTAAACCAGTGTAGCTCCCATTTACATATCAATGTTTTCTTTGGAGTTCTGATGACACAAAAGAGATGAAGCTGACACTCAAAAAAACAGTGAAACGTGGAACATGGCAAAAGGGATCCTCTGTAGAGCAAAGCAAGAGGAAGTGTCATCTCCATGAAGGATTGGTCGATTTGAAAGACATGTAGCAAGAAGATTGTAGAGCAGATTTCAGTAACCTGAATGAAGATGCGTAGAGCTTTTATAAAATATTAAAGAGTCTGAAAAGCATGTCCTTCCTGACACAAGGAAATAAAGATACCACCAAGGGAGTGGAGCACATTAAAGCTCGACACAGACAAGTAGTGGATTTCTTCATAGGTTTTAATTAACTGTTTAAGGAAGTACTGTGATTATACTCCCTCTTTCCCATTTTTGTGTTTGCTTCATCTTTGGGGTCATGTGTTGTCCACTACGTTGTGTTTTACTTACTTTTTCAGCCCTTGTTTCTCCTGGGAGGAAACACTCCAAATACAGGGTGTTTTGCATGGGAAAGATGTAAACTCTGAGCGAAACATGAACACGATGCTTTGGTGTGGAAGGGAATATTTTTCTTTCTGCAGTCAAAGGTTCATTTATGTACCTGCCATGCAACTACCATGCAGGAAGAGAACAACACAAGCAATGGAGCTCAGTTTTGTGGCTGCGCTCCTCACCCAGACACACCTGTCAACAGCTTCAAAAGGAGGGACTGCATTTCATGAGATCCTCTTTTTAGACCATGAGTAAGTTTTCTTTACTTTACAGTTTTACAGATATTTGTAGTTTCACAGATATTCACAGATATTATTTATTCTGGACACAAAATGTTCCAGAAATGTGGAAGTCCAAGAGAAAACAAAGAGAAGTCAGTAGGACTCCAGTTTGAGTCCAACTTGACTTCCCACAGCAGAGCCAATAGAGGTAATGGAGGAAAAATGTGAAATGCAGAGCATCTTTCTTCATGCCATGAACAAAAGAGTAAAACGAGAACAATTATTACTCTTACGTTTTCTCTTGAGGAATTGTGTTGGTTGGCATTAACTAGCAGCCATGATGAAGTACTCATGGAATTGTAATATCTGAGGATTTTTAGATGCTTCAGTGAAAAATAGGATGGAAGGATTTGAGGATAAGACAAGTAGGAGCACAAAACTGGTTGTGACGCAAGTCATTACACACTTAGTATCGACTTCTCTGTCAGATTAAATCTGTTACACAGCAGAGGCCTGTCATACTGCATATTTCCAACTGAACAAAAACCTCACAGTAAGATAATATGGGTTGCTCCAATTCACATTCATCTGAAGAACAGCAGGAGAATTTGTGAGTTTGAGGCTGCTCTTCATGACATTCACTTGATCTTGGAAGTGAAGAAAATACAGTCATTAATCTGGGCTCCAAGACCTCTGCGTAGGTTTGGAATTTGCAAAACAGCTCATTGATCCACAAAATGTGTAGTTTCCTTCCTAGAGCAAACATCTCCCACCCTAAAGGAGCAGGAACCCATAAAAAATTTAGTAAACTATATAGGTATGTCATGCTGTAAGCACCATTTGTTTTCTGGCCCTGGAAAAGCAATTGATTGAATTATCCTTTAAATCTCTTAGCTAAATCTGCTGCAGTTCCTTGGAAAGGAATTTTATTTGGTGTTGCATTAGCTCCTGAGGGACTAATAAGCATAAAAGATGCAGTGCTGATCTGCATGGGAAGGAGGCTGTCCAGGTGGATGAGTCTCATTTTATCATGTGACCGTCGGTCTGTGTATGGCATCAATCCACTGCGGCGAGACAGCTGCAGGAGGCAAGAAGGGGGGACTACCACTCCTCTTGCCTTGCCAACTGTAACTACAGATAAGGCTTTCCAGACTGATTTTCATGATATCTTGGACCAAACCCTACAGTCCTTTCCTAGTTAGCATTCAGACAGACCTCTCCCTCAAAGCAGAGGAAGTTCTAGATAAGAAACTGCGAAGTCGGGGTGAAGAGCCAATTGCCTTTTAGCCACATTTTCTTATTGGAATCGACTCCACACTCCACTTGTGTGACAGATGGCTTTTGGCACTCGTGTCAGCACACAGCAGGAAAGACAGCTGGAAGTCTGCAGGATGTGTTCCTGTCTTCCTCGGTCCCTCATGCGTGGGAGACAGATGTGTTTGCAACACAGGCACGGCTGAATCCTGTACCAAAGGCAGGTGGAACAATCCTGGGTACAGCCTGCAGGGTTTGACCTGCCAGTCCCCTCTCAGCTGGTTAAAAGATCAGTGAATGCATCACCTGAGAGAGCTGGGCAGATGGCAAATTTTACTATTTCAATTTGTCTTATATTTCATTATCCCCTTAACTTTTTAATTTGACTGCTCTAATAAAATAATCAAATTTTATGAAGCTTGTTTTTCTGCTGGGTAGGCAAACATCACAGATATCAAAATGGAATACAAAGGCAAATACTTGGGATCATCAAGACACCCTGTATCCATAGTGATTCATTTATAATGCATTAAAGTTATAGTGCTTTAGGCTAGTTTAACTGTTCAAACACATTAGGAGGAGTGTTTCAGATAACTCCATCTTGGGAATGAGAGATATTTCAGAAAGTGATGTGCTCAGGGAGCATAAAAAGGAAAATGTGTTGTCATGAACAGTTTTAATAGGTGATCTGAGATTTAGGCATCCTGGAGGCAACATTAATTTAGTCTTCCAGCCATTTTCTAATATTTACTGCTCACATTTCTTGGAAAAAAAAAAAGAAAAATAATTTGAGGGGGCACATTTCTTGCTAAAGTCAGTGTTTCTTGGTTTCCAACTTACAAACTTTACAGAGAAAAGGGAAAAAATCTTTGCCTTTATGTTCTCTGAAATAGGAAAATCGTTTTGTAGTAATTTTTTCTCCCTTATTTTGGTGGCAATGTTTATGAACAGCCTTGGAGCCCTGATGGACCCAGGCAAAGCTTAATAATGTCTGACAAGCCATTCACAGTAAAACTGGTTAATGCCACCTTCGCTTAGCTGAGATGATTTAACTTCACTTGCCCCTTAGCCCATTATGTCAAAGAGGTAACAATAAATGCTTGGGAAATAAAAATGAGCTTTACTTCTATGTTCAAATGGGAGCAGCACAATAAACAAAGCCAGTTCATTTTCTAGACACTGTTAATGCAGGAAATTTTCTTTTTCCAACAAAACTCCATATTGGATAGACAACCTAATCCCATGACATTTACTCAGGAAAACTGCCCACAGGGCTGGAGATCCCTTATGCACAGGAAAAGTCACGTACAATTCTCCCTTCTAAATGACTCTGGAAAGCCTTTGCAGGTTCAATGAATCTCTTTCTGTGGGATTCACTGACACATACATAAGGAAATTGCAATTAAAGATAGCAAAAAATGTCCCAAATTATTAGTCTTAACTGTGTTGTCTTCACAGAGACAAGTGGGGAAGATAGAAAAGAGAAAAACAGGGAATGAATTTTAGCTTCCCACTTTACTGTCTGCATTTCCTTCCAAAAGAAATCGCCCTATTAAAAATTAGTCCATTTTTTATACCACCATGTATTGTAAACAACTGAAAGAGATTGTAAGATACCAAAATTACTGTAACAAAGAACATATTAAGCATCCCGTGTTTACCATGGATAATTTCAATATTAATAAATGGCAAAAGTAAGCAATTACTATGATAATTAACTAATTAGTGTAATATTAAATTCAGATGCATCGAAAAGAAAGCATCCTAAGACTATTATGGATTTAAAGCCTGTATTAAATATTCTTTTTCTTTGATCGTCAGAATTACATTATTTGTCTGTACAGGAAAACATCATCCAAATAAACAGGCTGTGGTTTTCAACCAAAGACACCATTATCTTCAATCAAAATACCCGATTACAGGAAAAAACATAAATAAAATTCCTTTCCAGTATTACATTGCCTTTTCAGGAATGCACTGCAAACACCCTGGCCTAAATGTGAGGCTTATTTCCCCCCAGATTTTGATGTCTGGTTATTTTCTTACATATGTACTTGTAGCTGGTCTGAACAAAGAACTGAGTCTGTGATGGCAAGATAAAATTCATGAGGAAAGAAAGGGCTTTTTCCACTTACAGGCTTTTATAAGTCTTTTGCTGCACCACTGCGGGAAGAGAAAAACTTCACTTTTAAGGCTTTGCCACATTTGTGACCTGTTCACTTGCAGAGCTCATCTTATTAACTGCTTTATGGGAATTAATAACACATACACATTAGAGCTCGAATCCAGCTTTTGCCTTTGTGGCAGAAATTTATCAGAATAGTTTTTTTTTATCTAACCCACTTCTCTGAGGTATTCCTTTAGTTTTCTCAGGGGCTTGTATAAGGTGAAACTCTTTCAAATATGTCAAATACCTTTGTTTTCTCTATTACTACTTTTAATCTTGTTTCTACACAATTTTATGTAAGCAGCCGTTGAGGATGATATACTTTTTATCAGAGGCTTTCTTTTCTGAAGTTATGTCTGTAACGAAGAAAAGTTTCCAAATTAATATCCATGTTTATTCTTAAAGCAGTTACATGAGTAACTCTTTATAGCATTTTATGACTGTGGTACATGTACATAAAGCATTGAATATTCAGTTTAATAACAGGAAATGGAGACATATAGCACTTTCAAGGGCACAGCTCAGAAAATGAGCTTAAAAGTTCTTAAAAATCACTAAACTTCCCCCCTCTGTGAGAACATGTAAGATAATGGAATAAACCAGTTGAAAAGAACCCTTCCCCATGACTCTCTGGGTGTAAAGGTTTTAATCTCTATAAAAATAATTTTTTAAAAGAAGTAGTTTAGATGTTTACACTGCTTCAAGAAATGAGGTTCCACTGGGATCTCAGCTTCCACTTGGCTGCTTCCAGCACCCAAACTCATTTGTCCTGACCCCGCTGCCCATTGCAATGTAGGCTGCACTTCAGATATAATAAGAGATGAGGGTAAAGGAGCAGTTTTATGACTTGTTTTCACGACTAGTGCTAATATTCATTACCCAGAATCCTCTCTGAAGCATCCTGACTGAAGTCCATAAATATTCTAATTTTTCTTTGGTAGCAGATTTCCAAAACAATTTTCCCCCCAAGAAAATAAGATATCTATGATGCCTTCTGCCTGTCTGATGAAATTTGTCTTATTTTTTTTATAAAACTGAGCAACAACTTGCTTTGTTTGCATCCTGACCAAATATGTCAGGATTTATGAGCTGACACTTGCAGTCTATTTGCAACCTTGAAACTAACAGTTTCTATTAAAGATTTTGCATAAACCACAAAACATAAAAATGTTTACATGCACTTTTCAAAATATGTAATGAAAAAAATAGTAAAGAAAGTTAGAACACAGTTGGATTCTATAAAAACTGCTTTTTAGAGTCTTTCCTCAACAGGCTTCTCTGTAATAAATATTATTTTATGACCCTTCCAGGATCATATAATAAATATAATAAATAAAATTTCTATAATAAATATTTTATTATGACCCTTCTAGGCATTTAGATTGTTCCTGTGAGATAGTTATATAAAAATTTCTAGAATATCTCAACAGTTAATGAAACAAGAAACCAAACATTATAAGTGTGAAAGTTACTCAGTTTTCAAACATTGCATTTTTAGTTTTTTGGGTTTGGGGTTTTTTTTGCACTGCATTAAGGTTCCAGTGAGGCTGCAATGACCTAAGAAGTAAGACTAAATTATAAGAGGATAATTAGTTGAGGTTTCTGTGGTGTAATTAAGTCCATGGGAGATGAATCAATTCAAAGAAACTTTTTCATTTAAATTGTTTCCTTGCAGATGTGAAGCAGCAAAGGCTCAAAGGGGTTTGTATCTTTATGTTATTGTCAATGACATGAGCAGCAAGAATGTGAAATTATTCTCAGTCCATGGGATAAGTGGGAAGCTGAACCAGGTAAGAGTGCAAGGTTGTTCCAGGGCTGGGACCACTGTGAGCAAGAGTTAGTTGATTGGATGGATTTGGAGACTGTGTTCTTTCCTCTTTGCTGAGATAATCTAAAGAGTCATACTGCCAAAAGTGTTCCCTGCCTGTGAATAAAGAGCATCTTGTCCAGGGCTGTCAGTCCAGTGCTTTTCATGAACATGGTGTGTGATTCCTTTGCAATAAAAAATTGAATTTGGGCTTCACCACGTACTTTCATATATCTTGTAACACATTTTTAAACATGAATCAGCTACTTGGTTCTCTCTTTTTTTCCCTAGCCTTATCTCTTCTGGAGGTGTAGTCACATGTACAGTGAGAATAAGAACTGCCATGAGGGCTGGTGTAGGTGGTTACCAGATCACGGCAGTCATTCTCAGTGCAGACTCGTGGACTTGACTTAAACTGAAAGACCTGAATGAGCCATTTGTCAGTCAACAGAGCAAAGGATTGAGCAGACACAGGTTGATTTATTCTACCAGCCTATTGTAGCCATTTCTCTCATGCTGTATGAGGTGGTTCCACACCACAAAGAAAAAAGTGAAAACAGAAGACTATGCATGCTGTAAACAGAAGCTAAAACACAGAGATGTCTTAGCTAAGTTTTAGGGAGTCAAAAATGTAACATACCCAAATAAGAGGAGTCAACACTGATTTGAAGGAGGGGAATTGAGTTTGACTGCGGGAAAATGTATTTTAGAGCTGTTTGGAGCTATAAATCCAAACAATTTGCCAAGATATGCTGCCTTTCCATGATGAACTAGAATTTGAGGGCAAGTCCATCTGTTCTGATTTCCATGAGGTAAGGGTTCAGTCCCACAGCTGGATGTCAGATGAAGGCAGGATTTATACTGCTATTGCAGATAGTAAAAGGTTTGGTTGTTTTGGTGCAGACTCAGTTTGCAGCTGGCAAAGACCCCTCAGCATGGCTGCAGAACCTCTGATGTGTTCTCAGGTGTGTTTTGCAGTGGGGAATGTCATATCAGGGAGGAGGCACTGGACTGTGGTGTAACAAGAATTCAGAAAGTGTAGCTGAATTTATGGCTGCAGGAGCTTTCAAAGGATGCAGCCATCCCACTTGGTACCAGGCCAGACTTATCCCTCTATTACTCCACTGACTGAAACCCCCATACACATTTGGCTCAGTTTTAATAAGGATGTTTTTTTCCTGGAATATTTAGTTCTAAGATTATCCTTTGAGGCCCAAGGGGAACGTGCCTGGTGTTGGGAACATGTTGGGTTTGGCCAGGATGACTGAGTGTTCTCATGTCTGCTTGCACTTGCGTTCAGCTTCAGCTCCTGGGAGTTGTGACTTTAGTGGGAGTTTTTACAGATATTCAAAAGAAATCTGTTGCAGGGGACTCAAACACTTTTGAAAACTCAAAGATTTCTTACATAGGTTATATGAAAAGCCCAAATAAGAGTCATGGAAAAATGGTACTTGACAAAATACGTTTTTCTGACAAGATTTGTCTGCTTGGGAAAATGGCAAATCATGTCTAGTGTTTTGTAAGACATTGACCTCACCAGTGATGTTGCACAGTCACCTTTTTCCTCATGCAGTAAGGAAGCCATTATTCCATTTATTGTTGTTATTAGTGTGATATATTATTATTTTTAAAAACCCAATGTCTAAAGCTTTCCAATTCTCTTAATTTCAGAGCTGGCATAAAAGCATGAAAACCAAGTGAGTCAGAACCAAAATAAAAATGTTGAGACCAAAAAAAAAAAAGAAAAGAAATGTTACACAAGAGTAGTTTACCAAATAAGCCACAGGGACTAAATGATTTTCAGGTATCATCCAGACAGATTTCTAGTCCCTACAATTCACATATGAAGAGAGAATGAGAAACCCCAGTGGTGTGCACACCTTGAGTCTCTTTGCCAAATGGAGTTACAGGCTTGTCCTGACTTTGGGCACTACTTGAGGGGGCTCAACCTGCCCTAACATGTGGAGGAGAGCACCTCCCTGGCTTATACAGCTGCCTCTATCCACAGTTCACATTTCTGAGAAATCATATGAAGGACAGAGGGATTTCAGAGTCATTGTATAGAAGCAAACTTTGATAGGAGGTAGTAAAACAATAATGATGATGGGTGTTAATGATAATGAAGACAACACTTATAAATTAGCACATCTCCCTGGAATTTACTGAGCTCTTGGGCACCTAAAGCCTAGGAACTCTTTTCTGTCATGAGGAGGGTTTACAAACTCATGTTTGGTTAACCAAGACACTTGATTAATTCACCATACCTGTTGTGTAAGAAGTCCAGAAGAAATCAACGAGTAGTGCAGAGCTGAAAAGCTGAGAGCTGAGCTCAGAGAAGCATCATCTGCCTAAACTACACCACAAAAGACCCTAAAAAACTGTTGACTTCCAAAGCAGTGCATTAAGTTTTCCAGTTCTTTCTCAACTTCAGTTATTCCTTTAAATTCTGTTCACCATGTAGAAAATGGTGAAGATATGGACATTTTTACATATCAAGCATCTTCCAATTTCTGATTATGGCTTTTGCAGAGAGTCTCAGTTCATCCTAGTTTCTGAAAATTACTTTTAAGGGAAAAAAATAATTACTCCAGGACTTTCATCATCATCCAAGTTTAGGATAACACATTTTCTTTTGTTGTATGAGTACAGCTTCATCTATCAGGCTGAATAGAGAGGCAAGCTCTTGTGCAAAGAACATCTCCCAGCATGGCACCCTTGCCCAAACTTCAGGGCAAGAGTATAAAATTTATACTCAATTCTGTCTCTCATTTTTATTCAAATAATGAATAGGAGATCAACATTATATCCTCTGCTTCAGGGTGTCTTCATCATAAGACTATTCATGTCCAGAAGTGCAGATAAACTAAATCTCAATTAACCATATCTGGTTATAATCCATCCCTATGGGCACTCAACATATTTAAAGAGAGGTAGCACTGTAACTTGTTAATTTAGCTAAAAAAGAGCAATAAAACTCTCTGCTTAAGAAGACAAAGCACAGCTAATGATCTCTGCCTGCTGGATTCTTGAAATCTTCTGCACTACCGTAACCCTTTACAGCTTTATCTGCACTCATTTCATATTCCAAGGTTGGTCTTTAGACCTCGATATTCCGAATACTTGCACAGTTCACAACTGACCATCCAGTTTTGCTTTCATTGACATGATTTTACCTGTTTCCTATATTTCACTTCTTTTTGTGCAAGTGAAGTAAAAGATTTCAAAATAAGAAATATTTCGAATGAGTACTGTCAGCTTCTGAGCGTGGACTCGCTTCTATGTACGTACCACTCCCTATGTTCTAAGAAAAGATGCTTCCATGATTTATATTTTCTTTATGGAATACAGTGATCAGAATAGACCTGTAGATATCAGCATGCCTTAAGAATGCACAATAGCCTTTACAACAGCTGTGAAACAGGATAGAAATAGGATTCTTCATGTTACACGGCTTTATTCCCAGCATCTCTAAAGTCCCATTTTGACCCTCAATAATGTCCCTGCTTCCCCTATCACTTAAGACTATCACTTCTATTAGTGTAGCAGTAATATTATAGCTTGTGAACTCACAACACTTTAAGGAATACTGAAAATTGTCCCCCAGTCCTAGCACAAAGCCAGAGGAAAGCAACTGTGCTCTTAGTCTGTTATTTGCTTGCTTCCTACCAAGTCTTTCTACACCTAAGTTATTTCAGAAACAATTTAAAGCAGCATTATTTGTGTCAGTACTTGTTAGAAAGTTTCCTCATTAGTGGGGGAAACATATGATGCTGCTGGATTTAAAAAAGAGCCCAAATCCTCAGTTACACAGTGTTAGTCAATAGGATAAATAAAGGATCTGGTCAAGTAAATTACTGCCTCATGCCAGCTATTCCCTCTAATTTTATTGTGATTTCCACCACTGTTGTATACACAAATTTAAACACTTTAAATGATTTCTGGTTCAAAGAAAAACGGTTTACCAAATTTCCACTTGGAAATCAAACACCTGATAAAGTATCACATTTCAAGTACCTTATTGTTGTCTCAAATAATTTTTTTGCTGTGAATAATAAAGTCCCAAGGAGATTTAACTCTAACATTATGCCTGGCAATTTGAAGTTCACTTGCCTGAAGGTATGTGACAGATGTTGTCATATCTCACTGAATCTTGAGGTTTTAAAAGTGATTTCTGAATCTAAAAAAAAACCCCAAGCAACTATTTTAAGCACCATTTGGGTTTTTCTCATACTGCTTTTTATAGGGGAAAAAATAATGGGTTTTGATTATTTCAAAAATGTATTTTTAAAAAATAATTGCCAGTGTAATATGGGTAGGCTTGCATTTTAAAGTTGCACTGCAGTAACTGTTCTTGATCTTTCTCTGCTGTAGTTTTGGGTGTTGAAGTTGTTTATGAGATGATGCTAACACTGTGGAGAGACAGACGAGTTCCCAGCCTGACCCTGAGCCAACATAAATCAAGAGCACCTCTCACTGAAGCTCATTATGAGACTGGTGAAACAGAGAGCAGATTCCAGCCCAGTGTGACTCCTCTTAAACAATGCTTTGTGTGAAGTGTGGAAGCACTTCTAATGGCTTTGGATAACCATTCATCTGAGCAGTGTGATTCATGGCTCTGTCAAACTTGGTGTGATGACATCTTTCCCCAAATTTATTTCTTTTTTGTTGTATTTTTTTTTAAAGAACAATGTAGTATTTTAGTGGGAATTAGCTCGTAAGTTAGAAAGGAAAGATGCTTCCTGTGAGGATATTTACATGAAAGTTAGGGACAAATTCTTGTCTGAGTCAACTAGTTCAGCCCACACCAGCTATAAATGAGCATGAGAGCTGTCGTTGGGTGAATATAAATTTACTCAACATCTTGCATGGTCTGGAGTTTATATGCAGTTGCACCTGCCTGTCCATGGGATTTTCTACATATACTGAGAAAGAAAATGTTTTGTAGTCCAGACTTTAAACCTTTTAAAGTTTTCTGAAGAAAGGAGGGGTCTTCAGAAGCTGTCAGAAGAACAGGTATTTGGCTGACACCAAGGGGGACTGCACTGAAGTCTGGTCTCCCTGATTCAGTACAAGAAAAATAATTTCTCCTGACAGGAATTGTAAGCAAAAGAATAATTTCTATTATCTGATTTCTATTATCTGATTATCTGATTTCTAGTATGACCACAAGTTTTGTCCGGGACTAGAGAAAATTTTTTTTCAAATAAAAGTTCTGTTTAAATCAGCTCAATTCCCAAAAGGTGGGATTTCCGTTATAAAGGCATTTTGTCTGAAAGTTGCTGAGCAGCTGCAGTTTGGGATACCCAATCAGAACCAACACTTTCCAGAAGAGATAGGAGATTATTATCTTCATTGGTCTAGGTGATGGGAGCAGCTTGACCAAAAGAGGTGGGGGTCCTGTTGGACGCCAAGTTGACCATGAGCTGACAGAGGTTAGTTATTTTGTTGGCTGCATTGCTCACAGGTCAAGGGGACTGATCCTTCCCTCTGCTCAGCACTAGAGAAGCCACACATGGAGTGCTGTGTCCAGTTCTGGGCTCCTCAACACCAGAGAGACTTGACATATTGAAGAAATTCCAGCAAAGGGCCACAGTGATGATGGAGCATCTCTCCTATGAGAAAAAGCTGAAAAAGCTGGGACTGTTCAGACAGGAGAAGGCTCAAAGAGGATCTGATCAATATATATAAACACCTGAAGGGAGGGTACAAAGAAGAAAAGTCAGACTCTTTTCAGTGCTGCCCAGTGATTGGACCAGAGTGAATGGGCACAAACAGGAAAACAGGTTCCTTCTGGACACGGACACATTTTTACTGGGAGCAAGACACAAACTGCCCAGGGATGTTGCAGACTCTCTGTCTTTGTAGATTCTCATAAGCTATCTGAACACGGTCCTGGGCAACTCTCTTGGGTGGCCCTGCCTGAGCAGGATGGCTGGACAGGGTGACCTCTGGAGGTCTTTTCCAACTTAAGACATTCTGATAATTTATGAGATCTGAATGTCTGATATGTAGAAGACATCAAACCAAACCTACTACACTGTGCTGAAGCAGGTGACACATGGTGGGGCTTCAGTGTCACAGCTGTCCAGCACTATCACCCAGGCTATGGCACAAGGTGCCCTTCCCACTGTTGTACAGGCCTGTAGGTGTTTTCCATTACAACAACCAGAAAAGGCAGAAGAAACTGCATGCATGGATATGACCTGCTGTTCTTAGAAAGATGCAGGACCGCTTGATGTGAAAACAGGCCCTTCAGGCAGATGCTTGGGTGAATCAAACCAAATGGACATGGTTGCAGACACTCTGAGTCCTGGAAAGGTGAACGTAATTTATTATTCACAGATGTACAAACTCTAGTTTCCTTATCACTGGGCTTTTGTGTCCATTTCCCTCTAGAGCCTATCCACAGAGGCTCAGACAAATAGCAATTTAATGTATTCCATGAATATTAGTATATTCCAGTGTTGGGATTACATCTATTCATTTCCTTGTTTTCCCAGGCTCCAACTCTGCTTCCTCAGTTGCCCAGAAGGACAGCTATTGCCCTTCTGTTGTGTCTCCTGCTGGGACAGTTTTGGATTCCTCTGACAGTCCAATTTGAAGTCTGACCAATGGTCTGTTTTGATCGACAGTGCGTTTACATCTGTGGGCAGCACAAGAGATTTCCTTCAGATCTCCTAATTCCTCCATATTCTTTTATCAGGGTAATTCTACATGGTCCTGGACAGTAGACAAATATGTCATTCAGTCAGAAGCAGTTACATTTACAGGACAGTTTTTCACTCAGCAGAAGACACACAGTCAACTAAATTTACAGAACTGAAGTCAAATGAGCTCCTCATTCATGCAAAAACTTACTGTTTAATCAGTTTTAAATTTCATGTTACAGAACTATCTCAAATTAATGGAAGGATTGGATTCTAATCCTTTCAAATATTTCTATAAACACATTATATGTTGTATCCATGGAGTCTTTGATTTGAGGCTGAATAAAAATATCTGCGGAAATTGTCTGGTTTTTTCTCAAAACCATTCTATTTTCAGCAGAAAACTAGTAGTTTATGACAAGTAATTTTTTTTTTCAATTTTAAAAAACAAGATACTTAAACTGTGGATGAAAACCATTCAAAGGAAAAGATTTCTATTTTTATAGCAGATCAGGTATTGTGGGGCACAGTTTATATCTTCCAAATCTCAGTCAACTGAGCTAGTCAGTGACATTTGCTTGGTAGGCAGTAGGGAAAGATTATCTCCTCCACAGTTTGTCCTGTTTAAAGACAGCTGGAAGATAATTGCGAGACTCATTTTGGATGCACCACTTTTTCCACAAATGACAGAGGGAAGCTGGTTGATTTGCAACGTAGACCCCAAATTTTTAGATGTCTTAAAGTAAGTGAAGAAAATTCTGCTCCTAAGTGTGATATATTTAAAGTCTGTCTTGCATTAGTAATGTTTTACAGTCCTTTCTATACCTTAATTATATTTATTTTCCAAGGGAAACTAAACTAGACTAGATTACTGTAAGATCCTGATGACAGCAGAACAATGTTCCTGTCCTTCTGTCTTTTATCCGCCTCCAAAGACAGCAACAGTAAAATTTCTGTTGCAGTCATAACAGAAGCTAAACATGCATAAACTCAATATGGCTGCGTAAACAAGACAACTTGCAGCATTATAATGAGCAAACATCAATATATGTGGGTTAGTTGTTTTTTTCCTTTTTCTTTTTTTACTATGCAAGGTAACTTTGTAAGTCATCTCGTAAGTATCGTAGCCATCAGTTCTCACCCAAAGCTTGCTGCTGAGTCCAGCCCTATTTTCCAGACTGGGATCAAACTGCCCCAGGAGGGTCTTCAACTTAACCAGCCACCCAAGCCAAGCTGTGCCCACAGAACAGTTCAGCAACCTGGCAAGCTTGGAGAGAGGAAAGGGCAGTCAGATGGTACAACAGCTACAGAAATACTCACTTAAAATAATAGAATATTCTGAGAAACCCGCAAGGGTCATCAAAGTCCAACTCCTGGCCCTGCACAGGATCACCTTAAGAATCACACCATGTGTCTGAGACTGTTGTCCAACTGCTCCTTGAACTCTGTCAGAAGTGGTGCCATGACCACTTCCCTGGGGAGCCTGTTTCAGTGCCCAACCACTCTCTGGGTGAAAAACCTTTTCCTGATATCTACCCTAAACCTCCCCAAACTCAGCTTCATGCTGTTCCCTTTCATCCAGTCACTGGTCACCAGAGTGAAGAGATTGGTACCTGTCCCTCTGCTGTCCCATCCAAGGAAGCTGCTGACCATGATGAGGTCTCCTCACTGCCTCCTCTGCTCCGAGCAAGCCAAGTGACCTCAGCCACTGCTTGTATGGTTTCGCCTCTAGGCCCTTCACTTCATTGCGCTTTTGCCAAAAGGGCAATTTTGCACATTGGTGTGTGTAAGGCCGAAAGGTAAGAACTGCTGCATCTTAAGCTTTAGACTTAGAGGGCTCATTCCTCCAGATTTTAGAATGAAGGGAACCTCACACCAGGGGTTAAGGGATTCTCTGTTACAAACTAAGAGGAAACAGCCTTGCTCTGTATGGAATACAATCACTGATACATGACCCAAATATCTGTTCCCAATGCCCTGGTTCTCCCAAACATTTGCATGGGTTTGTGTGGGAGATAAGGAGGAGAGGAGAAACTGTTGGCTAATGACTGTGAAAACAACCTGGCATATACTGTGTGAGTTCCTACCTTCCCCATCCTCCGCTCTGTTTTTCGCACCAAAGAAAGGCTGATTATGTTAACTCAGCTACGCATGTGAAATTGTCCATCGTGTTCTCCCATGCAGGGGTTTCTTTTGTGGAGGAAGGAGCCTATAAATAGAACGGCTCTGAGCTGCTGCTGTAAACAGCCTCATAAAACACAGGCTGTTTGTAAAGCAGAGCAGAGCAGCCTGTGCAAATGTGATGCCTGAGTGTCGTCTGTGCTGACTGGGGAATACACTCCATCCCTTCATTATAAACACTCCAGCCTCATATAAAACTCCTCTTCCCTGTTTATGGGGTCTTTCATTACATACCAGCTACAGTGTTTCCCAGGATATGAAACATTGGCATCAGCTCATGTTGATCCCCAAAAATTATAAAATCTGCCATTTTTGAGCAGCTAGTTCTCTGAGGCAAATCTAGTAGGAGACAGCTTAAAAGTAAACTCCAAATAATCTTTTTCCATACACTTGGAATTCTGTTTAACGTGATGGATATTGATCACACCTTAATTCTCTACTAAGCCTCCCCAGAAATCTTTAAGAGACCCTCCAAGTAGAGGATATTTCATTTTTAAAAAATCTAAATATTTGTTAGTGTTTTCCTTCCCTCTCATTTAATTTTGTTCCTCAGAACAACTCTACCATAGATTGTTTGGGTTTTTCATATTTCAGTTTCTGGAAACACTTTGTCTGGTTCAAATTTTGAAAAATAAACAAATAATAAAAAAGAAAACACTAAAGCCTGGGAAAGCATATTCATGCTTTCCTAAAGAACCTTAATTTCATCTTTTATGACTGCAGAAAAGCACGTAATTTTACAGTTCAACTTCATTTACAGTAAAATGGCATTTAAAACACTTGTGTGCTCTTAAAACAGCTGTTACATCTAAAACAAAATATCTGTAATCTAAAAGAAATCCCTTAATATAATAAAAGTTTCATCTGGAAATACTACTACACTGGCCAGCTTAGAAAGAAGATCATTAATTCTGTAACATGTTCCTTTTCTATGGAGGATTGTTCTTGAGAGTTCTCTTGCAAATATTTCATACTGTTTGTTCAAGCAAGAAAATCAAAAAAACCTTCTGACTGTACTTCATAATATTCAACCTGCCACTTTTATCATAATTTTAATGCCATAATTTCTGTTTATACCATGCTGAGATGACCTTTTTTGTATAATATACACATTCCTTGCTTTTCAGTTTTTGCCAAGCATGTCTCTTCCAGGTTTTGCTGTCATGTACGAGTTCACAAATTCAGAGGTCACTACACCTAAAAAAGTCATCTAGATTTCCCTGAGCAGCAAAACCTTTCTCAGAAGAGTCTAATTTCCCTCAGCTCTCAACCATCCCAAAATATGATCCCATAAATTTCCTTCTTTGGATGTATTGGTGCAATCACTTGTGGGGCCAATCCTGGACTCTTGGATGAGAAAATAGAGTTGGTTCAAAAGGCAGTTCTATTGAATGAAGAGAGGCTGCAATTTGTTTTCTAAATTCAGTGTTTCAACGATCTGGTTTTCAACATGGCCCTATCAACAGCACTGTCAGACCTGAGGGAGAAGGAACCTGCTGCATGAGGAAAGAAAATAAACAGTCAGAGGCTGTGAGGGTGGTATGAGTGTCTTCAGCAGCTTTGCCATCTAAGAAAACCAAGGTTGTGTGAGGGCACCCTTAGGAGCGTGTAAGCATTCTCATAAGTCACTCCTCCCCATCTTTAATCACTGTCAAATAAACTGTCAGCAGTTTATTCTTAACTCACTGTAATTTTTCAGTACATTTTTCAATGAAGAGAAAGGCAGATGGCACATGCTTTCACTGTAGTAGTGCACAGAAAAGGATTTTTAGTTTGTTCAACAGAAAATACATAGATAGCTGGATAACAATATCCTTAAATGATAAGGCCCTGCATGGAAGAAAAGAACATGGGCTTCTTGATTTTTGTATTTAACAAGAGTGTCGTGCTACAAACTCATGTTGAACTCACTGCCCTCTGCATCATCTAAATCCCTTTGCAAAGGGTTGCATTGCCAAGTTTTGCTCTCTGCTTAAATAGTCCTATTTAATATTTTTGGATGTACATATATACATTTGAGGAGAGTATTCTTTATTTTCCCCCTCCCCCTTTCTTTTTTTCTTTCTTTTTTTTGAGACCTCATGCTGACCTTTTTGGGTGTGTCCATCTTAATTTGCAGTTTTGCCTGAGTATTCATGACACTTCCCAATACAGCATTGCCTGCATATTTCATCTCTTTGCAGCTGTTTGCTCACGCTTCTGTTCCACTGCAGCTGTTAAAAGCAGTCACAGAGCACAGCCCCTCTTCTTCCACTGTCTTGCTAATAGGATTTGCTGCTGATCTCCCTGGCAGGCCAAGGTATCTGGGTTTATGTTTGAACAATGAAATTTCATGGATATAATAGTTTTCCCAAATTCATCCTCTTATTGCAAACTCTGATTAAAGCCCTCTATTTCCAATCTTTGTCTTTTAATTTTTATTGTAAACTAAGCACATAACCAGATTTTTCAAGGAATTGTTTCTTCTTGGAATAATGTATCACAGAAAGGGACAAAAGAGAGGAGGGTAAAAGGATATGAATCCAGGAATGTTCCCCAAATGCAGTTAAAAATTTTATTGTGTTAATATATTTGCTATTGAGAAAGAAGTGCGTTGAGGATCATGATTATTTAGAAAATGTAAAGTGAGAAATAGTGTTTAAATGTACATTTGGAGGTTAAAGTAATTTGGTCACATAAGGTAGTTTAATTTAGTTCTGTGGAAAGTGAGAAGTTCACTTTCCATGTGTTAGTTCTATTTCCTGGTGACTTTTCATCCCCTCAACTATTTTTTTCTCCTCCAAGGCCAATGAAACTACCTCACCTGTTCACAGAACTGAGAATCATAAGGACTTCTTTCCTCCATTTCCCTTCCATGATCTCTGTTTCTCCCACAGCTGGCAAGTCAAAGAACTATCCCAGATGTTTGCTCTATGCATCTATCAGTTATTTTCAATCTTTGAAAGCAGAAAACCAAATATTGCAATGATCATGTTCTGACAAAAAGCAGTAACCCGAACACTGCACTTAAAAGGTAAGCAACCATCCATCTGCAGAGCAGTTCTCACTCCTGAGTGGTTTTAGCTAAGGTGAGATATTTAGTTAATGCTCCAAGCCTTGATCACACTCATCTGAGTGCTTCAGAATACAGATGGAGGGAGATTTAGTCTTCTGCATTGCTCCTCCAGATTTGTAGTTTGCTGGTCCGTCTCAGAGTTGGGAAAATTTCAGTTGCTTTGAAAAGAGGGCTTGCTTGATTTTTATTTTTTTTTCTTCAAAGTTTCAGTTCATTTCATGCAAGAATGGTTTTAGTTGTATGATCAAAACAAGTAATGTACTGTAGTATAACATAAATTGTCATGACTTAAATAGATTTAGACTTGACAGACTGTGTAGTATCCAAGTCGTTCAAGTATAAAGCAATGAATGACATTATGCCTATCACAGGAAGTGTGGCTGTCAACTGCAATTGCTTCTGTAGCATTTTTGGAAACAAGGACAACTCAAATCTTCAAATTACAAAGCATCTGCTTCTATACTGCTTTTTTCCTTCTCTGGTGTTTACCACTGAACTACTTTTATTACTAGTGTTTTTGATATCCTGCTGTAACTTTCATCATTTGTCTCAAAATGTAATATTTATCATTGTGTAGCCAAAATAATAATTTCTATATAATTACAATTGCATTTATGCAGAGGAATAATAATAGGGGACAATAATAGTGGAAAATTCCTTGTAAAACCGCAGTAGAGTAAACCAGTTGATGGGCAGATATCAGGCCTGTCATGAGAGTAATCAGGAGAGTTAGAAAGCCTGTAGGAGCCCAGCATTTCTGCCTATACACCCCTGCAGAAATGCCATTAATGAGAACAGTGTGTGTGGCAGCGAGCTTACAGGGCACAGGGAGCTGCACATCCTTCAAATTGCAGTGAGCATGCTGAATTTTCAGCACAGTGTTGCTCACTGGAAATAGTGCTAGTGGAGACAGATGGAGGGTGTGGTGATCAGTCCCTGCTCAGGTGTGTGCACACTGAGGAGCTGCTGCTGACTTAATGAGCGTCCTGTGCTTGAAAAGCAGAGTAACACCGTACAGCCGTGCCGTGGGCCTGCAGGCCAGCTCCTTGCTCAGTTCAAGTAGCTCTTGGAGAAGGGATTGGCTTCACCCGTGTCTTCTGGAGCAGCAGCTGTTCCTTCGGTAATTGAAATCATTCTCTGCCTGGCTTGTGCAGAGTCCAGCAGCAGCTGAGGCTGGCTCCTGGCCAGGGGAGCAGGAGCAGAGCTCTGCTCCTCAGCCCCTGTGTGCTGTGCGGAGAACAGCCCCATCCTTAGACTTGGATGCTGACCTTCTTTGTGTCATGTGAGTTAACATTAGCTAAGGCATAATCCAGGGAGAACAGCAGGATGGCTTTGATGCTCTGTGCTCGTGTTCCATGTCCAGCAGTGCCTCCCTGCCCCTGGCCCTGTGATAAACACTCGGTGCACATCGTCTCAGGCTCAAGGCGGTGGAAGTCTATGTAGTGAACCAATTACACACGTCACTCCTCAAACTTTGGTGTATGTTGTACTTCAGATAACACTGTTTTTTCTTCTTCAATAAGCCATTTACCAGGCAGTAGCCTTGCCCCCTTTTCACCCAAGGAACAATCTCTATCCTCTCAATGTGATTACAGCCCATTTCATTCCATAATAGGTTTCTTTTATTATTCCCTCAGGCATGTAAATCAAATTTTACTCAGTACCAAAATCTTTGTTCTACAAAGAATACTGGCATCGGGTGCAGAGAAAAAATAGCTTTGCTATTGAATACAGTCCATGTTAATAGAACTCCACTATCTTTTTTACTTTGAAAGTAAACATCTGTCAAAGTTTATTTTCTCTGTCAGAAAGACAGGAGTGTCTTCAGGGAAAGCACACAATAAAAGCAGATAGATTATTCTGCAATTATACCTTTCTCTGTCTAAATGTTTAATTAGATAAGCTGCCAGAGAGACAGAGATTACTTCGGCATCCATCTGTCCCATTTACCAGTGTTAAAAGTGCAATGGAAGTCTTGGCAGGTTTGATCACAGCAGCCACAGTGAAAGCAGAGAGCTGGAGGTCTCAAAGAAGGGCAGTTTCAAACAACTTTTCAACCCAGCTGGGTGGTTCCTTTTGGTAGAACCGCTGCCAGTGGTTGACCTTGTGCTCTCAGAGTTAGCGATGTACCAACCTGAGCACATATCATAGAATCATAGAATGGTTTGAGTTGGAAGGGATCTTAAAGATCATCCAGTTCCAAAGATCATCTTGTGGTGACACCTCCCACTAGAGTAGGTTACTCAAAGCCTCTTCCAACCTGGCCTTGAACACGTCCAGGAATGGGGTAGCCACACTTTCTCTGGGCAACCTGTCCTAGTGCCTCACCAATCTCCCAGTAAAGGATTTCTTCCTAATTTCTGATACCTAAATATCATATTTGAAGGCATAACATCTTTCACTCCTCTGCAGTTACTGCTCTTAAATGGGTTTTTATGCTTGATTTCAAAAGTGTCAAAATACGTGTCCATCACAATATTAGATTGATTGCAGATATTTCAACTGCAATGGTAATACAGGTTTCTATTGTAGGCCTTGCTTCATGCTGGGTTCAGAAAAAACATAAAAGAGAGGATGTGATTTCCACCACACAGAGCCTGCAAGCTCAGGCAGTGCATAACATGATGAAGAACATAAAAAGAGAATGAGGCATATAAGCTTGCAAAAATTGCAGTATATGAGAGTTTTGTCACTTGATCTGTAAGTCTAGCTCAAGATCATAAGGACACATGAACATTCAGTCATGGGGCAGGAAAGATTTTGGCGTCTAAATACAGGGCTGCTCAGCTCTGTGGTTACTGAGGGCTTTGCTGTGCGGAAATAAAAGTGCTGCTTTGTGTTTTTTTAAATTGCAGTCAATAAATATTTACATTTAAAGGCTCCATTGCCATTAAAGCTCACGATATTAAAAGTATTTATTTTCATGGCATCTCATAAGGATACTTTATGAGTGGTATTAAGCCCATGTGAAGCCCACCTAAATGACTTGAGATAAGGTATTAAAGTTAATAACTCGAAATGGCATTTGTATGGCCAAACATAAAGTGAGACTCAGATTAAGAAGTCTAAATTTAAATGTTTACCTGAGTGTCTAAGCTTCCATTAACAGCACAGTCCACAGATTCAGATGCTTGTGAGTGATAAGCTGAACCATGTGTTATGTATCGACACCCAAGACCTTATGATATACTCTAAATATTCCTGCTGAGCTCCAGCTTCAGAAAAGCACATTCCTCAGGTAGTCCTGTATATTATCTGGCAGCCCAGTGTGGATATCTTGGGTATTTGGGGCATCTCAAAGGAAGAAGAGGAGTTGAGCATGTCAATTGCTTTTAAAAGAGGTAAGAAATGCTGAAACGTAGTGGAGAACATTTCACTTTCGGCAAAGAAGGAAGAGACAGCGAATAATGAGTTAGAAGGGGAGGACTCACATTTCATTCTTTTCCTGGTTTGCCAGTTTTAAATTGTTGTTTAATGATTCTTCCACTATTGTCCTGGAAGTCAGATATTTTATTTTTGGATGCTGTTTTGAAGTTATTTGGTGAAGGGGTTTGTATGGGAAAAATAGAGGAAAATATATGAGACACACAATGAAAGAATAAAGAATGCAAAATACAGCTGACTTCAGTTTTGTCTGCAGACTTGAATTCAGGCCATAAGTGCTGATAAATTTGCTAATAAACCTCATCCAGTTTATGCAGTGTATCAAAACCAGTTTCATTTGTAGCCTCCACTAGTTTTACTTCAATTGTACTTTGGGGTACATTTTGAACCAAAAAGCGGGATGTGCAGTTGGCATGTTATTATTTGCTTAACATACCAAAATCAAATACTGTTGTGTTTCCAGCGTTCCATAATCTTTATCTGTGTGCCTACAGCCACTGCATAGGAAATTCAGAAATATAATCCTTTCTTTGAAATACTCATCACAGTTATGTTCCTTCATGCCACACAGGGAAAAACCACTTATTTTTTAAATCAGAGAGATGGAGAGATTAATGCTTCTGCATCATCTGTTTTTGCAGATGTTACTGAAACACTGTACAAGAGACAAATGTCATCGTAAATCAATATTTGTAATTGCAGGGCAGAATGATCTGTTTCCAATGGCTGAGGAACAGCTAAATGCAAACACGATTACAAAACCATAATGTAGCAAACAAGCAAACCTGCCCTCCGAAATGGATATGTTACTTGCCACAAATTAATTTTCTGTATGTAAGAACACTACTGAAGTTTTAGCCTATGAAGTTCTCTTTTTGTTTTCCCCATAAAAACACACTTTACTACATTCATATTCTTTAGCCACATCATCCTCATCTGAACACCAATACTAACTGTACACAATATCCCCAAACCCGTTTTTTTCTCTGTGTCTCTGTTCTTGACCTCATTTTTCTCCAACAATATTATTATTGAAGTATTTGTGTCCTCACCTCCCCCCCTTCCTCCCCCAAACTCATGGATGTTGTGATTTGAGACACTGGAATTCTACCGCTGGATAAAAAGCAAAGCAAGTTCATAAGCCCTGAGCCACCGACACAGATAAACCATAAAATATGCTTCACTCACAGGTCCAAGACATTCTGGTTCCAATTACCTGCAGTGGTTGCTATAACAATACTTCTGTAGACATGCTCACAGGGTCACACTCTGGGGAGGTGAAAGAATTTCTGGTCCAAAAATACTAAGTATTCATAAGCAATAGTATCCATAAGAGCAGCAAAGCACTTCAGAGTGAACCATCAGGCTCAATGATGTGTTAAATGCCAGCCAGAACTGCCAAGGAAAAAAATATGAATTTTAGGGATCTATTTTCTTGTAGAGGGTATCTGAAGTCAACAAGCTCAACAAGACAAAGTACTTGCTTGCCTTAGAATCTGCCTGTACAATGGTCTTTAAAAAGCTCCTAGGCATTAAAAAAAGTTTTTTACAATTGGAAAAAGTATTTCACCAACATATTATGTGATTCTCAAAGATGTGATTCCTTCATGAGATAATTAAAAACTGTTCTTTCACTTGTTCATCACTTTAATTGACATTATTCAAAATGAATTTATGTATTCTGATATCAGATATGGCCACTGTGTTCTCACTGTTGCTGGTAGTCAGGATTTTTTTCTATTTGCTTAAAAAGAGGAAGAAGGAAAAGCTCTCATTTCAGCCCAGTTCAGGTCAAAGCAAGTTCAGAACACTTAATTTTAATTTATTTTCTGGAAAAATCAAAACAATCACTGTGAACTGTTTGCTAAATGTGACCATTTTATTCAAATGTGAGGAGAAAGGCTTTTCCTCTTTGTGACAAATGTAAGAGTTTAACTCTTTTTACTTCATGGTAACAATTTCTCTAAAACTAATTTTAAAACTCCTTCAGTCAATTCACTTAGATTGCATTTCAACTTTATTTTAATTTTCAAGTAGCAGTATATTGTTTTTAAAGTGTTACTGTAAATGTGTTGTTATATTTTCAACTAATAAAAATATAAGATATTTGTACTATTCTATCATTACTACTCAGACTCTAATGGATTGTCAGTTTCTGAATCAATAACAACCACTGCAGTTGAGACACTGTAATGACAAACTGAAATACAGGAAAATTAAAAAAAAAATTAATCAAATGCAACATTTGAAATTAATTGCATATAAAACCTGAGACTCAAGACCTTCTACTTAGGATTTTTTAGAATGCTTTAGTCAAAATATAGTCCAATTAACGATGCCTCATCTGTTGGAGCAGTTACCAAATTCCTGATCTCTATTTAATTCTCACTGGGACGAAATGAGTTTGGAAGAGTATTATTATGAGGAAGAGTCACTCTATTTTTGCAGTGCTCCTACGACCTTTCCTTATATTCTCTATAGATATCTACTGTTAGCAGCTGCTGGAAGCAGGATGGTGGTGGAAATGTATCTTCTTTGTGTTTTTTTAATCGGATCCAGTGTCTTTATGGGTCTTAAGTTAACCAGCAGCAACAGAGATCCTTGAGATTTAATGAAATGAACGATGAAGATTATTAAGAAGAAATATTATTAGTTCATCTGTGACATTTGTAGCAGACTGAACAGAGCACCACGTTGCAACTGTCTGTGCAGAAACCCTCATTTTCTATCTGAGGCCCATTTGCTCCGGCAGCTAATACACCCTTATGAGGTCAGAAAGACCTTTTTTGACGCTTTTTCAGTCAGGTTTGTTGGTTGTCCTGGGTCAGCCTGATGTGTGAGGTATCCCCCTGACTGCTCTTGGTGCAGCTGATGCACACACACAAACACACACACATAGAGCAGCATTTGGAAGTGGTGTGTCTGGACTCACAGCCACGTCCTGGTTTGTACTCCTGAACTAGCATCTGTGGAGTATATTTGCAGCTGGGAGACAGCTCAGCCTCACACAAGCGTGGCCCTGTGATCCAGCTTCTTGTTTCCTGAGTTTTACACTTCTTTTATCCAGCATAAGTCTCAGCTGGAAAGGAACAGAAAAAGAGAACCAAATCTGTCAACAAGGAAAAACTGTCACTTCACTTTCTTCCCAGAGTACTTCTTGCCTAGCCTTCCAGATCTCTCCACAGAAACAATCTTGTCTTTCATTCCCCAAACTCAGCCATCTACCTATTCTGGCCCACCAGGTGTGTCAGCACAGTAGCTTCAAAATCCTGCAAAGGACTCTGAACCACAGCACAGATGACATATAGTTGTTTTAGCATCTAGTGCCTCTGGAGAAAATGTCTTGGATTTCTGAGACAGCTTCCTGGTGCTGACAGATGTGACACAGGAGCTATGAGTGACCAGCATCCATCCAGAGCAGGAGCTCCCAGGTGGGCTGTCCTGTGATCTCAGACATCTGAGGGGCAGAGAAAAAACTCAGTCACTGTTTCTCCTGATTTAATGCTCTTATGCCTTCTGCTGTCTCACTGGGACCTGCACCTTGATTTTTTTTCTTTGTTTATAGCTGGTCTTGCAGAACACTTGTTCAAGTGCTCTAAGTTCATGCATCTGCCTGATCTTATTGATTCCCCTGTACTGCAGGAGAGAAAGAGAAGGGTCAGTTTAGCTTCGTTGCACTTAGCCAGAGTGACTCAGAAATCTGGGCTGTAAAGCTAAGTGAGCATGCCTGCATTTGCAGACTTAGAGTTTTAGACCAAATTCTCCTGAGGAAGGGAGGATTGCAGGAACTTCAAAGGTGTGATATAAATACATGTTCTAGTGTTAAATAGGTATTTTTGAAAATTGCCCTTCCACCATCCTTATTTTGTGCAGTGTCCCACAAGCTTTTTGGTATTAATAGTATTATAAAACTTCATGGAATGACAGTCAAAATCTTGGATTTTCTGAACATACTGAGCAGACTTGGGGCTGTTTCCAAGTCAAACACTGCAAATGCAGATTTTGCTTTTAGTGACATAGGCACCCTGACTGATTCTCTAGAATTTGAGAAAGTGGGGATTAGTTATCCAGATTCCCTCCCTAGTTAATGACAATGAAGAGAGAACAGAGAGAGGTCCAATTTCCCTATTACCTGACACCAGCCTGGAGGTGCAGTGAATCTATGCTTTCAACTGGTCTGTTAACCACTGACAAAGTGAGCCCTGACAAGTTCTAGATTATAAAATTTGCTTTTAGACAGATAAAATTAGGCAACAGAAACCCAATCTTAGTTTACCAAGGGACAGATAATGAGAAGAACAACCTTTATGTGTTCGCTGAAGAGTAGTCAATGTAAATTTTATGCTAGGCCATGGAGAAGATGTTGAGATGTTACCACAGGGGCTCTCAGCAGTGCACTGGCTCCTACAGTCAGTGCAATAAGACAGTCATATTTCCCCTTTTTGCATTTTTATGCCACCACAAGAAGAGGAAAAAGTGACTTTTGCTGAACTCCCAGGTATCCTTGAGGGAAATTACAATAAAATTTTCTGTGGGTTCCTCAGCAGGTAGGGTGAAAACTAATTATCTGTGTGTAAGGAAAACAGATGATTTGCAATAGGGTTGCACAAATGTCAGAATCTACGTATCAGGATGCAGCAGTCCAGGGAAATTATTTGCTTTTATAAGTGTCTGTGCCTCTAGAAACTTGTGGACTAGACATAACCAAAGAAAAATTCTTGACTACCCCTGTTGGATTCAGTAACGTAGTTCAGTAAAAAGGAATTTAACTTGAAATCTGAACAAGGCAGTGTGTGAGAGGGAAGGAATGTTTAGTCTATGGTAGACTGCCTGTTAAATATCTTGAAAAACAGGATTTTCCTTTGTCTCACTGTAGTCCTGTTAAGCTGAAAATGCTGTGAAAGCCTGGACATTGCTTTCCAGTTGCCCAGAAGGAAATAAATTCATCCAAGCTATACCAGATAAAGTGGAAATCTCTGCAAATACACAAAGGTTGCACATTCCTTCAATAAGCTGTAATAGCATTCTTGAATGATGAGTTCAAGGCTTTCACAACAACCCATACAAAGGTCTCAAGGAGTGCAAAAATGTGCTTCCGTGGTTGGACAGGGCCTTGAGCATGTTGGTCTAGTGGAAGGTGTCCCTGCCCATGCCAGGGGGGTGGGACTAGATAATCTTTAAGGTCCCTTCCAACTCAAACTATTCAATAACTCCATGATATATACAAATATATACACATGAAGTTAGACTTAAAAAGTTATTGGTATAAGAGACAACTGTGACATTTTAGCTTCAAAATGCAATCATTTAGAAAACGAAAACTAAACTTCCTGGGGAAATTAATTCTCTTTCTAAATGTGTATAATAAAAAGAGACATAACGATTATGATAACAGTTTATTCAACCATATAATGTTTCCTCTGTGGAGGAAAGCCAGAAGCATTTTTGGCAAATAACATCTTTTCTAAGGGCAGAGGTGGTCTGGCTCTCTGTGAGAGCAGAAGAGACTGACATTTTGAACAAACACCACTTTGTTGGAGTGCATTCTGCAGGAGAAAGTAAATTACTTCTAGGGAAGAAATGTTCAAAAACAAAAAAAGTAAAAAGATCGAAAATTGGCCATTAATTGCATTAGAAAAGCAAAACATATTTCCCACCAAATCCCATTCTCAAAAAGCCTATTCAGGGAAAAAGCCAAGAAAGAAGAATCTCCAGAGGCGCTGATAAGACAAAGGTACTACGGAGGAAAGAAGGAAGAGACTAATAAGAGTAGGATAGAAAGGTCAGTGCAAGATGGGGAAGTAAAAGAGAGGAGTCTGTATTTGTGTCTGCTGTTCTGACAAGCTTCACATTGAGCAGGAGTCAGAGAAAATTGTTAGAAACTGTTTTTAAGAGGAAAATAGGTCTGCACCAGCTTTTTGTGGAGTACAGTGACTCAGCCTGAACAAATGTGCAAACCCAAAATCTACAAAGTTAATCTTAAATTCACAGAGATGAAAATGCAGTACTTCATACCTTTGAGCCTTTGGATGATTTGTATGGCAATGTTTCTTTGTTTGTGGCATCTAAAGGAAAATTTGCCTTGAGGTCTCTTTTTCTAAAGTGTCTTTTTATGTTGCTCAGGTATAAGGGTTTAGCTGTGAAAAACAAAGGAGGTTTCTACATTGAAAAATTACATTAAATTAGAATTACATTTTGGGAGAACACTTTAATAGCTGCAGATATTCTGGGAAAATTGTAGAATTATTATTACCTAATAAACAAGTTTTGAAGATCAAGAGAAGACAGAGGCATAATTAAACCTAAAATAAACACATTTTGGAAACAGAATTTTGTGGTTTAGTTATCTCAACAGCCTTAATTCAGCCCTCGGAGAGTACTTTGAAGAAGCTGTGCAAAACATGCAGCAATCCCAGTGCTAAGAAATTTGTCATGTTTGTTATATATGGGCTACTATATTAAGCATAATCATCTTGTTATGGTTCATGTTATGATGGGGCAGAGCAAGGATTTTTACAAGTCCTTGGTCGCACTCCCAAAAGAATCTGAAATACAAATCTTTATAGCCAGGTGCATATCCAACATTAAGGATGGGAATTTTCTGTTTCTGTTGTTCATGTGGCCAACAATGTTTTGGCTGTTTCACTTATGTTCCCTCTCACAGACATATCAAGTTCCTCACTGTAGAGACTCCAATAAAACTCTCTTGCAAACACAAATTACAGAATAGTGTACAGAAGTACATAAAATCACTGAATAATTAAGTTTGGAAAAGACCTCTAAGGTCACCAAGACCAGCTATTAACTCAATGTTGTCAAGTCCATCACTAAACCATACATGTATTTGTCTGTGTAATTACAGACTATACTTACAAAAAAAGCCAGGGTAAGACAACCTGAACTATATTAACTTTTGTATGCTTGACTTAGCAGCCTTCAAAATGCTCTTTGGATAGAGCCATTATTTTCATGTGTACATGCAAAACACTTCTGGGAAATAGCATTTTTTGTTTCTAAGCAGAGGTTAGGAAATTAAGCAATTTCCTAGTGATTCTTTTATTTTGGATCAATATTTCAGCTGGCTTTTAGGCATACAGTGTATGTGCTGTTATTCCTACAGTTATATTTATCAGTAGGAACTGAGATTTACCAGAACAACAACACTGAAGGGTTAGATGTGGGAACAGAGGTGAACAAAGAACAGAATCAAGGTGGGACTGGTTCATAAACTCCTCTCTCACCTTGGACTCGCTGTTCTTTATACCAGACAAAGTGTCTGAAAGCCAATTTGCCTCCTGTTCATCCAGGCATCAAAGATACTGAATTGCTTTCCCTGGAGACTGATTTCTTTCAGACTTTCCACCAAGTTGGTGGAAGGAAGTCATCACCAGACAGGGAAAATGGCCTAATAGTGGTTCAGCAGTTAAGGATTTTGGAGATAATGATGTGAGGACCCCTTCCATCCCTGACCTGAAAGCTGACATTGGCTCGGAACCTCTCCTGTCCCATCTTCCATCTGTAAACTGGAGTGACAGGACTTCCTTACCTTGCAGGCACATGGGGAGGTAAAGGCATTAGGTCAGTGCTGGAAGGAAAAAAATGTGCTTTGGGCATCTGTAGATTTGAGAGAAGGAAACCTGAGCAATTGAATCTGCTCTAGGTAACTGTAAAAATCTCTTTTAGATCTGAAAACAGCATGAATATGTCTTTGAGGAAAACCAGATATGATTTGGTCAATAGCTCTTCCTGGACAATGCTGAAAAAACACACTGGAAGTGGCCACTCTCTTTTAGCAGGTGGAAAAGACTGAACTCTTTGTGGTGTTCTCTTCTCCCTCCCTCTTCTCTGAAACCATGCTTGGGCCAGTGACACACTGTCTGAAAGATCTGTTTTCTAATTGCTGAGAGTATTAAGCATTTGTAACTACTACTTTTTTTTTCCCCACTTGCAAGGTAACACAGGACAGATAACTCCAAGACCATCAGAAGAGAAGTGCTGAGAGCTGCTGGTTCAAAGGGAAGGGCTGTGAAGGCTTCTCTGAACTATTCTTCCTGTCCTCTGTCTGCCTCATGGTGTCTCAGCTCTGTCCATATTAGACCTTATTCTTAAACAGTTTGGGAAAACCAATGAACTAACAAAATTTGCTGATAATACTAAGATATTTGGGGTAGTAAAGGAAAAGCTCTGTGCTATGTCCCCTTGTACTTATCACAGTGACTGGCAGGTGAAACTCAGTGGAGGTAAACATAAAGTGACACATGAGATAGAAATCAATGCCACTTCCCTGTACAACATGACACATTCTGAACTGACCATTACCATTCATGTGTGAGAGCTTGGGGTTGTGACAGTATGATGAAAACATCAGCTTGGTGCACTTCAGCTGTCAAGAAAGCAAGTGAAATGTTAGCAATTATTAGAAGAGGGCTAGAGAAGGAAGGAAAGATCATTACTATGTTACTGGGTAAATCCATACCCTGCCCACGCTTCACATTCTGTGTACGGTTCTGGTATTCCCATCCTGCAGGATTTATACAGGGCTTGAAAAGATTCAGAGAAGCATCTCAGGTACAATCGATGTGAGAAACTGCTTCTTTCTGTACCAGGAGTGCCTAAGCTGAGAGTCTTTACTCTGGACAAAAGACAATTTAGGATAAGTGCAGGGATAGGGAAAAGAAGGGGAGAAACAGCCAAAGCCTGTAGAAGTTGTTGTCATGGAAAGGTTTGTTAGGATAGATAGTTTACAACCTCTGCCAGTAAAAGAGTTATGGACATCAAATTAAACTGAAGGGAAGGAGACTGAGAAGAAACAAAAAGTATTTTTCATCATATTGCACGTAGGTAATCTGTGGACCTCCTTCTGCAGGATATAGCAGATGACAAAGTTTCCATAGATGAGAGGAAACACTAGTGAACTTAATAAAGGACAAGGTTATTGAGCATTCATAAATTGTTAGAAATGATGTTGAAAAAGAAAAGATAAAAGAAAATTTAAAAAAAATAGCAAAAATTGCCCAATAAATATCTAGAAAAAATATTTTTCAAAAATCCTTTTTTTTTTAAATATTTTTTGTTGGCTGTCTTTGTCATGATCATGAATATCCATACCTTTACCCTTCAGGCAATGGCTTCTAGGCAAGACAGCTATCTTTGCTGATACAAAAACTTTTTTGTCAGTCTTCTGGTAAAAAGCTTCTGCAAGACAGGTGGTGTAGAGGACCTGTCTCCTTAGAAGACCTCATGATTCCTCACTATAGTTGCACAGGCAAATGAGCAGTCAATACAGAGTGGAAGAAATGAGAAGTAACTGAAACTGAAAAGAAAGTAGCCAGGTAAGGGGAGATTGATAAGGAGAGAAAACAACTTTTTTTTTAATTTGCTGTGGACGCTGAAAAGCTTTGCCCTTGGACTGTAGTACAGTCAGGTAAGCTCTTTAGCCAAGACTAAGTGCAGAATAATGATGGGACTTTGTGGATTTCAAAAGGCAGCTGTTTCCATGCCTTTGCTGCCACTGCAATGATTTGAGATTGCAAACAGATGGGAAGGTAGTCAGCATAACAACAGGGGAGGCATCCACAAAAGCACACATTTCTTGATATGTGACCACGGCTCAAAGTAAAAAAAACTGTGAGAGTTGATGGGCTGTGATGTTCTGTCAGAACAGTATAAGCAGAAAGAAAAAATATTTACTCTGACAAGGAAAACTAAGCTTAAAATATAAAATGACTCTTCAGCCCCCTGTAGCATGGCTCATCTTCATACCTCTGTCTGCGCTACAGGATCAAATTCTCTTTCAGCTCTGAAAGCCCACAAGACCCTCTGGCTGGAGGCCCTGGATGCAAGCTCAGTTTCAGGGTGTACCTTGTGCAAATGCCTTTGATGAGATCAGATATTTGGCAAGTCACTTTAAAAACATCTGAAACACTGCAGTGAGCTTAGCACTCCCATATAAAAATCCCACTAACATCAGGGCCAGCAACTAAAGTTGCTGCAGAACTGGTGTGAATTATTTTAAACTGAGGTTAAATTGGACAACTTTTGTTTCTCTGGGCTTTTCCACTAAATCTCCACATAGAAGCACAGTGTGAACACAGCAAATCACCTGTCCAGAACAGCATCTTCTGGACTTGGTGCATTGGAACCTATTGTGTCCAGTGCGTCAGCTAAAGGACTTGGGAGAAGTGTGTTGTACCTCCACAATGTCAAGACTGCTGGAGATTGTTTTTCCAAGCCTCAGAGTCCTCCAGCTTACCCTCTGAGTTTGGCAGTGGCGCACCACCCCACGCTGCTCCACTGCAGTGCCACGACATCAGCCTTGTGCTTAGCATGATTTTCCATAAAGGTAAGTCAACGCAACAGGTGCATGGGGTCAGAATGAGTTCACTCTACTCTCATCACCTTTCTCATCCACCTTTTGCAAGATGAAGGATTTTCTTCTACCAGGATATGCAGAATAATACAGCAGGCAATGGTCAATAGCAGTGGCTCAGGCTGTGTCCCAGTGAGTGGCCATGCTCCTGCCGTGGGTAGAGCAATGTAGGGTTACTTTCAGAAATCTTGAAGCAACCTTTGTGGGTCACAGACCTTTAGCCAGGAGATGTCTCTGTTGACCTGGGAGGTTCAGTCTTGGAGCAGCCACCCCATATACCTGGCTGCAACACCTTCCAAACCTTACCATGATCTGTCCTTGGAGCACATTCTCGGACAGTGGCCCCACAGTCACCAGATGAACATCTTGGCATCCACGCTTGTCTGCTGCAGCACAATCCGTGTGTGAAAAGGGCATATTAAGAGTGAGGCTTTGAACTCAAGTCCATAAAAGATGATGTTGCAATTATTTTGGGCCTAGGCACTCACTGCATATTATTTCCTTCATAAAACATTCTGAGATCAAACAGCAAAAAATAAAGACTAAAAATTGCCATTGGAAGGATGAAAGGGAGGGTTGTTTCTTGTCTGAAGAGCATTGGCTAAATCATACCATTATAAGATTATGTGTATTTTACAGGTAAAATCACAGAAAATAATAACCTTAAACACTTTTAGACGAAATAACTCATTATGACCTCATTTTGACAAGGCAAAACAACAGCTCTTCCAGTGATCACTCAAAACCTGGGACTAGAACATTTCAGAGAGTGGTACTTTACCAGCTGAGCGTTGTACAGGCATGAGGAAGATGAAGCAAAGTGTTTAGAACTAACCCTGTGGTTTAGGAGCCTAAGTCTCATTTTCAGAAGGAGTAACTACTTAGAAGACAGGCACTAAGGGAACCGATCTGAAAATGAAGTTTTGGGTTCTATATCACTTAAGAGATCTCTTGAAAATACTGACAGATAGTCTGGACTTGAATGAGTTCAGATTGCATCATGTGGTGGGAGATAACAAACTTTTTTCTTTTTCTATGGAACAGAGAAAAGAAAAATTTGCCCACAATACCGTGATTACAAAGTTTTTCTGCGTTGGTCCAGTTCTTGGTCGCATGAGCGAGGCATTGATTTTTACCTGCACACACCCCACTGCTATCCTCTAACCTTAATCAAGCTACATTTTTACACAGGAACGAGGGAGAGAAATAGACTGTTCCTCTCTGGAATTACTGATTTCTTCAACAGCAGTATCCTGGGAAATAAACTGTAGGTGCTTGTGTAATATCAAAGGCAGCAACTAACAAATGCACTTATTCAAACCATGAGCCTGGAAATTCATTGGGCACAGGGTGAAATGTGGCCACTGCTATCAAAGTATATTGTCTACTCTGAGAACAGAATTTTGGATGTGGACCAAGGCTTTCTTGAGGGAGATAAGCTTGTTATTCAGACAGTAAAATGTTATGATTAACACCTGATGAAGCATTAAAGAACCATAAAAACTCTTCTACCTGGGAAAGATTACTTAGCGGGAGGCTGCCTGTGCTTTGGCAAGCAAGTGTGTAGCAGCTGAACTTCGTCTCTCAGCTTTCAGTGCAAAAGCAGATTTCCGCAGTCATTTTGTGGTGCAAAGAAAGCAGAACCACCCAGTCGACAGGAACAGGCAGATTCTTCTTCTGTTTGCACTGAAATATCCCAGGTTACACGAATTCTTGCTCCACCCATGAACTGTGAGTACAAAAGAAATTAAGCGCAAGTTAAGTGGCATTGGCATTTAGATTTGCTTTCACAGCCTCTCAGGCATTGCTTTTTTAAATCTTTTAATTCTTTCATGGTGTTGAGTGATAGGGATGGTTTGTTCCCCCCCCCTCCCCCCCCCGCTCCTGATGGCACCACTCGCTGTGGAACAGACAGTGCAAGCCCAGGTCTCATCCTGTCATGTATCTGGAACCTCAGCAGATCCGGTAAAGTGCTAAAGTGGGTGCCTTGATGAAAACCCAGACCTATGCACATGCTGAAGATGGTGAACGGGTTCCATTAGGACCAATCCCTAGCACTGACATGCTGTGGATGCTGCTGAACTGGAGCCTGACGGGACATCTTCAGACTTCCATATAGTTACGCTGTTTGAAATTCCTAGTTTAATCTGAAATGGCAGAGGTTACATTCAGGACTGCTTATGTAAAATTAAAAGGAGTCTTGAGGGGTGCTAACCACCTTCGTAAAAAGGCTCTGCTGAACATCAGCTGCTGAGCCACAGACCTGCATTTTTTCAAAGTGAACAGTGATGCTGAGTCATGCTGAGTTACTATTTTTCATGTTCAGTTTCAAAAATCTTAAAAAATTTTAAGATGCCTAGATATTTTTTTCATTTCTCTTTAGAAATGAGGCTTCAGATGAGAATGAAAATTAACAGCCAACCCTAGAAAATCCAGGTCATTGGTCCGGAATTGAGACTAAAATAGAGTAATTGTTTCGTTCCAAGTTCATGAGTCAAACTGAAGGTTTTGTTCAAGTGCATGAGTCAAACTGAACCCAAATTCAGCACATAGACAGATTTACACCTGTACAAAGTGAGATCGAGAGTCCCCCACCCTGCTCTGAGCAGATGGGCAATTAAAGTAGTGGATTAAGATGGATGATTGAGTTACAGGGCATGACTCTGCATATGTGATAACAGGCAGGAACCGTACAAATTTGTCAGTAAATCAAAACTCGGTGCCTGCTGTCCCTACCTATCAATAAAAGTGATAATACTATGTTTCACACAGCTTGTTTATGCAATAAACTGTTCATTGCTATGTCAGACCGCGTCTCATTACGCATAACTAATGTAATGGTTTTCAGCCTCACCTGGGACCTCCAGCAAAGCCATAACCCAAAAAATGCCAAGTTATCTTGTGTGGGGGTGAGTGATTTGACAGCATGGGAGGCTGAAAGGAATCGCCCCCCCACATAAGAGCTTCAGGGCAAGCACTAAGCAAGGAGGTCCTGGCACCTCCACATATCCTTCACCTGTTCCTTGCTGGTTTGAACACATGGGCAAGTTTGCCCATGCAGTTCACTGTTATATTCTTTATTTTAAATGTTTCCTGGTTGCCAGTTTGGCTGATTTCATGCTTCCGTAGTTTCATTTGACTGACTTGATGTGGCACGAATATCTGCACGCATAAAAAAAGTAATATTTTTGTTGAATGCCAGTTGCAGGCTAAAGTGTATGGCTTGAGGAGAAGAAAAAGGGATCTTAAATGAAAGATAAGTGATACCCAAAGCCCTGCAATCTGCTTTATGCTGATTGAGGATTACAGAGAGGAAAGGAGCTGAGACAGCATATCTGCCAGCAAATAGAGACTGGATTTGGGTTATAATAATGAAATCCTGGGGTGTCCTTCATGTCACATCAGGTCAGCAGTCTTATGGATTGGCTTCATGGAAATTTTTCATATGATTGGGGCTTATCCCTTGTTTGCAATTTTGGAAAGGACTTCCTTGTTCATAGGTGGTGAATATTACAGTGTAGAAATACTTTATTATCTTACAGCAAATATTTTTATCTATTCTATGGTGGAAGTGCCCACCCACAAAATGCAGGACAGATGACAGCACAGAATGATGGCAAGTGAATAAGCTTGTGGCAGGGGAAAAGTTGTGACAACTTTGAGAGAAGAAGTCTAAACAATGGCTCCTCATTCAAGCTCTTTCTATTAAGTTTCTTCTGCTGTTTTGGGGTGGAATAATGGAGGATATAACTTTGTAGAAGTGAAAAATAGTGATTGTGTTGGTTTCAAGGACACTGCTGTTTATCCATCTGATTTTATTTCTTGGTATAAGAATAGCCATTGTGTGTGATTCTCCTCTGAATGTGAAAATGTGGATCCAGCTTTGGGAGGGCTTTGAGTAAATTTGCAGCAGTTCGGAAGAAGCTAAAAATTGAGGGAGATAAACAAGTGTAGAGGAATACTTGTAGGTTCAAATGTTGCTTAAGACCAGAAAATAATAAAGAATGGTATGCCAGGGGAAAGATCCTCAAAGGAAACTTACTACAATTTACAAAGAAAAGTAAGATTTACAGTGGTACATGTGTGCATTGAATCACAAGAAATAACAAATACCTAGGAAAAGAAAATGGCTGTGAGGATATTAATATACATTTGAGAGTCTGAGGTTCGGAGGCTCTTGAAGGGGGAGATAAGTTGTTTTTTGCTTTCTTTTGGGTTATTTAGCAACCTGATGCAGTTCATTCATACCATGGACTTACATCTCTATCCAGTGATATCTCTAGGAGCAAACACTTATATTATTAGTCACTCTGTGCAGGATATTCCGTATTCTCACCCTCTTTTTTGTGTAATTCAGGGAGGCAAGCCTTGTTTCTGCTGAACGTAAATGGAAAACTCAGAGATTTACTTCTGTGACTTTATAACCTGTCAAACTGCACACATCAAGAGTCCACAGGAGCCCTCAAATTTCTTCCAAAGGAAATCTGCATGTGTTCCAAGGGTGGGCCTGGGAGCCAGCTCGAGATGATTCCCTCCATGACTTTGGATGAGTCACAAAAACTGCTTACATTCCCGCCTGTACATGTGGCAATTTATTCTTGCCCTGCTGGTTTGTAGTTGGTCCCTCACTACAGAATTAGTAACTGGGCCTTTACATACTGCATGTGGCACTGTATATAAGAATTAAATAGCTGTTGGTACAACACAATCGTGATCAATAGAAATTATTTGCTCTCAAAGCTTGTTGTTATTATTTTTTTTTAATTACATGTAATTACATAGCTAGATAATTCTTAAAGATCAATTGGAATCTTTTTTTCCAGGACCTGTGTTTACCAGTTGGAACCGTCATTTTAGAAATGTATTTATTTGAAGCAGTAATATATTGACATTTTATCTTTCAAATCAATTGAATGCTTGTCAAACTTCCCATTTTCCAATTCATGATGTCATATGTGGAGAGGAGACACATAAAGCAACAGAGCATGAGGAATGTACATTCTGTTCATCTCCAATTCTCCTATGAGCTTCATGGGTGAACTTCCAGGGACATGGGCGGGATTTTAAAGCTAAGCCAGCACTGCAGGTGCTGACAGATCAGAAACCTACTGGATGCCTTATAAATCTGACACAGAAGTCGTTTGAGAGAAGTGTGTATCAGCCAGCATGGGGGTATGACTACACACACATTCTGAGTTCTTTCCCACTTCATATAAATCAGTTCTATTGCAGTTTGCGTGCCTGTCCTCTTCTGTGCTTGTTTGTCATGGAGGCACTGAAGGGTCTGATAGTTGTCAGTGAGATAAATCAAAAGTCACACTGTAACTGTTGTGGTGCCATATATTCCACTACAGCCTCTAAAGCTGGATATAATCAGCACTAAATTTCCAAGTCTATTTACAACACCAGAGGTTAAGAAAGCGATGGCATATTTTTTTTATGTTGTCTGATGTTTTCCAGCTGTTTTTAATACGTGCATCTCTTGAAGAGCTCTGTGTGAGTCATCAGCTCAGCACACAATGCTTACTTTTCATTGTTAACCTCTCGTAATTCACCTTAGCAGTGCCTGCTGCACTTCTCAAACCGAGGCGATGCTAACAAATCCATTATGTTAAGAGACAATGTAGTGCGCTGCTGCGGGAAGATACGGGCTTGGAATTATGTTTATTTTACACGGTTCAACATATTCTTCTATTTGGAGAGATGGCTATGCTTATCATTTGACAGCCACTGCCATAGTGAAGGTCACAGCAGGGGACAGGGAATAGTTTTCAGGACATTTAGGCAGCAGAGACAGGACGAATCCCCTAAAATAGGCTTGTCGGTTGTTTTAGGTGGGAGGGAGGCTGGAGGCTGTAAATGGCACTTTCCTGTTGCCTCTTTTCTTCCTAACTCTTTTGAGAAGCATTCTCAGTCTCTGCCCTCATGGACGAAGTGCAGTGGTAGCTGAGCGTGAAGTTGCTTTCTCTCCTCTAAGACAGGACAGCGAGAGAAAGTGAATAAGAGAGAAGTCTCATTTAAAAGGGGAGATTATATGGATGAATCTTTCAGGTAGTCCCTTAGGTTAGGTTATGCAGGGCCTGGTCATGCCAGATCTTGAACCTGGACTATATTTTGATTGCTACAAGGATTATTACTCCTCATGTTCAGTTTACCCAGACCCCGTGTCCTTTTCTGCAGAGAACAGCAGGGTTTTTATGGGCAAATCCAGTAAACGAGCTGCTATCTGATCAACACTGGTGGTCACAGGTTGGTGTTAATGACTCAGTGCTCTTCCAGAGTATCAGGCTGAGGACTTTGGATGTGAAATGTTTCATGCAAGGGTTGCTGCACTATGACATTTATAAAGTAAAAAAGATCCTTGTGGTGGCAAAGCCAAACCCTCAAACGCTGAACAGCAGATCAGTTTTGAACTACACAGTCCTGTCCCTGCCTGGGTCTATCTTCTCTATGCTTAAGGCAGGGATCCTGTGCAAAAATTAGGCTATGGACATATAATTACAGGTTAAGCACAGTATGTACACCATGTCAAGCATCAACCTAACGTTCATGCTGCCTAAGTAATACTTGGCTCTAAACTGCTGGGTACCGGTGAAATTATGTGACAATAGGTTAGTTATATTTTCTTTTCTAAGCCTTTAAGCATTGCCTTTTAGCTCAGTAGAAAGACCCCTTGTTGTCTGAGTGACCTTTTCAGTATTCATTGTTTTATAAAAGCCCCCCATTGTCTGCCTCCCATCCACACTAACTGAGCTGAGCCTTTCAGATCTCCAACTGGAATCTCTACTTTGAGGTTTTTCTCTATGGCAGATGTTTGACTGCATGCCTGGATCACTCTCTTTTATTGGATCTTCTGTGTTACTTCCTGCCCTATTTCCCCTACGATTAAACACCATCTTTGCTTTCCTCTCTGCAATCAAGCTTTCTGCAATTATCCGCTGTACACAGCGACATTCCTCACTTCCTCTTAAGTATTTAAACCGAATTTAAGTGTTATGATTAAGAATAGCATTTAAGAAGCATTAGTGAGGATGGGTATTTCAGTATAGAACAACTCTCACTGTTTGTGTTTCCCTGTAAGACAAAATGACTTTGGCTTTTACTCCCCATAATGGTTTTGATTGAGGAAGCTGTGCTTCCCTGCTGCACTGAAAGGATATTTTGATGGCTATGAAGTGGTGGGGAAAAATAGTAAAAATAATGTCACGTTGGAAATAAAACTGGCTTTTGCTATTTCTCCTCATCACACATGTTCCTTACAATTCAGAGTCAAGGTAGAACCAGGAAACAGATTTAGTTTTAGGAGCAACACTATTGTTTGCCCCATAGTTTTTCACCAGATTTTCTCAATATTCTTGCCAACACTAGAGGCACGCACAATTCTGTGTATCTCCCAAGCTGTGTTGCTAAGATATAGACTGTAGACACATGCTGTGATCTGCCACAAATAAAGCTTAAAATGCTAATTTGGTCTAGTTGTTAGCACATTGATAATACAAAATTGCAATGCAATTTGGCAATGAAAAAATGCAATTTGTATTTAATCCCAAATATAAGTTTTAGGATTACTGATTTTAGAGTACCAAGGAATTTTTATAATGAAACACCAGTTTGTGCTGCAAGTTGTTGTTGAGAATTCAAGTGAAGCACTTGCAATTTCAGGAGATAATTATTTCTCTGGCAAGATCTTCCATGTAAGAGACTTTGTATGGCTATTTTTATTGGTTTCCTATACAGAAAAATAGTTTTAATATTATTCTATATTCATAAAGTAATGCAACTTGCAATATAATTGTGGTTTGACACATAGTTCGTATGCATCATAGTCCTATACGCCTCAAAGTGAAATAAGTTAGGAGCAGAGTAAATAATAACAAAGATAAATTGGTGGAAAGAAGAGAAGAACCTAGAGAGTTGAAAACAGGTGAACTCCCTGAATTTAATCAGAGAAATAAGGTTTGGAGGCCTTCAGAAAGTAAGGGCTGCTTGGAACAAGGAAATGATGCCAGCACATGATTCTGTGATTTCACAAAGCTCTGCATGTAGGAAGGAAAGTAGAAGTTGCAACAGGTTCATTCACACGTGAATAGAGCAGCTGAAGCTAAGGAGTGCAGCAGATGGCAAAATACTACCCATCAGTTGTTGTTATTGCCATGTTTGTGTAGCCCTTGGGGTCTGAAACTCAGATGAGCAAGAACTCTTTGCCACCATCTACTGATGAACTGGGGGAAGAGACATAGTTAATTTTCACAGATAATGTTCACCACGGGACAGACATCTCTGAAGTTTTGCTCACAACTCGTTCAAGGACAGGAATAAAAGGGAAAGAGACTTTTATTGTGTGCACAACACTTCTAAGAATCAGAAAAATGGTCTCTTGTGACAATGGATTACATAGAACAGGGATTCTGACATGGGGGGAAAGTGAGTAACAGATCTTGATTCTCAGCCTACACCTTCTATTTTGTAATGAATTGGACTCCTCAAAGTAAGACTGGAGAATGAAGCTGACCTGGATGTAGAGCGGTGATAAAGAGGTGACAATATATCTTTATTCAGTGCCAAAGGAACTTTAATTACTTCAGGACAGGGAAAAGCCCTAAGATCCTGATCCTGCAGTGCACTGAAATGTCACTGTACCCTGGGCCAGAGCAAATGCCAGCAAGGTGCTGGGAGATGAGAGAGAAGGCAGCAGTGGAACAAAGACAGCACTATCCCAGAAAGATACAACAGCACAGGGGTGGCCAAGGGACCACAGGATGTCTCCTTAGGAGGCACCTTTCCTCCCCAGAGTCAACCCCACATAAGTGTTTTCCTGCTTTGAGACATCACCAGAGCAAATAAATATCTCCTGTTGAGGTCACCCGAGGAAACACCTTAGCTTCATGGGGAGCATCCAAAATGCATATTTCTTTAGTGGAATCCTATTATTTCACTTGGTATCTGGATTTCTTGATGCCAGCAATTTCACCCAGAAAAAAAAAAAAAAAGTCACTTTATAAATAACGTCATTATGCTACCTTTTCGAGGTGCCCAATATATAATATTAGGCATTCTCAGAGAAGAAAGCAACTCATCTGTGTCTAGTAATAACTAGGTGAGTATTTCCAGGAAATGTGCCTCTTTTTAGTTTGAAGGTACAACGTGCTGCTTTTCAGGAACAAATAATCAGAAAGTAGAAGTTGGGATCAAGCATGAGTTCTCTTAATAGTCTCTTGTAAATAGATATGAATGTGCCATTTATGTGTTTCAAGCCATCCAGAAGTGTGTAAACATGATTAACCCACAACTGGGTCTGAATAAATATGACCTGTCTCTCCACACAGTCTCCTGATGGCTCGAAATTAAAACCCTTCCTTGCCTGCTAGAGGCAGGGAAGAGTAACAAGACAACTTCATTACAAACAAAATGGGGGTAGGGCCAAATAGAGCTTTTTTGCTTACTTCTAGATTTTTCTACCACTCCTTTGTGCAGTCTCCTTGAGAAAAATCACATAATCAGGGAAAATGTTTTTTTTTGGGATTTTTTTTTTGTTTGGTTTGGTTTTTTGTTTGTTTGATTGGAATTTTTGTGGGGTTTTTTTTTGTGGTTTTATTTGTTTGTTTTGGTGTTTGTTTATTTATTTATTTTATTTAGGGGACTTGGCATTAGTTACAGAAGCCTTGATGGACTGAGTTCTGTCTCCCCCTGTTTTTATCCCTTTAGCAAAGGCCAGGAATTGGGACAGCAGTGTTAGAACCTGTGGTGCTGCAGATTCCAAGGAAAACATATTTGTTTAGATTATTGTAGAATCACAGAATGGTTCAGTTTGGAAGGGATCTTAAACATCATTTATGTCTAACCCCCCTGCCATGGGCAAGGACATCTTCCAGGGATGGGGCATCCACAACTTCTTTGCCAACCTGATCCAGTGTCTCACCACTTTCGCAGTAAAAGAATTTCTTCCGAATATCTAATATAAACCTGCCCTCTTTCAGTTTAAATGCATTCCCCCTTGCCCTATTACTGCATGTCCTTGTAAAAAGGGTATTAGAAATGCAAAGATAATCATAAATGCAAAAATAACTATAAATGCAAATAAAATTCTCCTGCACAGGAGGAACATCAGCTTCCCCAAACATGTCCCATTTTGCTCCAGGACAGACTCTGCACATGATGTTTTCATCTCACTCACCACACTCTGTCTTCTTGCTGTTGCATTAAACTCACACAGAAATAAAATGAGCCCTGATTCATTGTGGTTTTCCTAACATGAAATTATCTCTCTTCTGGCTGTTTTACCACAGAGGTTGTAAAACACATCTCACTCTCTTTCCTGTTGCATAAAAACATGCTGCTTACAGTTCTGATCCCTGCATGCTCAGCTTCTATCCAGGAGCACAGGATTAAGAGGTATGGCCTTCACTATCTTATCTTCCTCTAATAATTCAGCACATTGTATTTTTCCAAATAATGGAAAATCCTTAACAGTAATGCAAGAATCTTGAAGTCTTAAAGAGGTCCAAAAAGGGAAAATAGTAAAAAAACCTAATTAAGAGAAACTTTCCAACCTCAGCACTTTAAATGAGATGGTGCTAAGTCGTGGAAGAGACTTGGACAGGCTTGTGGTTCTGTTCTTGTTCTGTTCCTTATTGATTGATATTTGATGGCCCTTGAAAACACTCTGTTCCTCTGAACTCCAAGCACTTATGGAAAATGTAAAAATGCACTCCAAACCAAGAGAAGCAATATTGAATAGCTGAGAGATATTTCCACCTACCCTCCCTGCACCTGCTCATGCTGATATTTTCAGTCTGTCTCAGTCCTCCATTTCACTTTTCCCATTGCCAAAATGTGAGCTAATGTCTTTTGGGGTTCCAGGGCAGGAAGAGAAAAGTGAGTCAACTCTGCGGGTCCACATTATTTGATGACCACATTTCTATTTTAGCTCTGCTTATCTACATTGCCTGCCTAAGAAAATGCAGGATGACAGAAATGCATTTCATGCCCAGCCAAGGGCCACTGAAAGTTCCAACAGTCCTGAACTTTGGAATAAAAATTAATTCTCATGTCCAAACTTTCCTGTCTGAACCCTCCAGCAGAGAGATTCATATGTTGGACTGGGTCTGTTTTGGCTCCTTGCTGCAGTGAGGAGTATCTTGAACAAAATCTTCAGCCCATGGAAAGTGGTGTGTCACATTTCCTTCACTTGGAGATAAGCTTTGTGTCATAACTTCCCCAATGATTCAGACTTCTCAGAGGTTTGGGCTTTCTTTGTTGATTAGATGTCCATTAGAACTTGCCGCTGGCCAAAACTAAGCAGCTGAAAATATTCGTATGATGCATTAACCAATTTAATTTAGTATGGTCTATTTGTATGCCATAATGATTTCATAAAAGCCTTGCCTGGTGGCAGAAATTTGAGAGGTAATACTACTGTACAGAGGCAGGGAGGGCATTTCTAATTATAAGAACAACTTTCTAAATGCCATTTTCCTAACTCAGCACTCTCATGATTGGTACAGAGAAAAAGGACCTGTAATTCCCAGTAACCCTGTTACTTTTTATTTTCTTGTGACTTTCTGCCTCAACCATTTTGATTTTTCTTTCCCCAAAATGATATATATTATGACCACACCTTTCCTTGACACCTAAAATGTTGCAAATTAAAACAATATTAAGAATATTTTGTAACTTCCCAATTTTATTACCACTAAATGCATCATTAAGCATAAATTGATCACAGCACAGAGCACGTTAATTGTTACCACAGTACCAAGTCCTGATTTTTTGCTAATACCACACTGCTTTCAGAATGACTGCAGCATTACTTTCCAACGGAACCTGACTAACACTTGTGTGATCGTCCACTAGCGTGAGAATCCAAGAGCCCCAGGAGTCCTAAAGTACAGTGGGATTTTACTTGGTACATCCATGAAATCAAATTTAGCATCTCTCCCTCAACAACTTCTGACACCTACACAGACTCTCTCATTTCCTCATTACTCAAATTCCCATTTCTGTAGTTTTGGACAATCCCAAGACGTCTCCTAGAATCTCCTCTAGAATGTTATTTTGCTGTAAGTTATCTTATGATGGACAACAATCATGCCTTCCATGAAGATTTGACAACCAGCACATCCTCTCCCAGCATAGGTGGTACCAGTAGAGACACAAGGTAGCTTTTAGCCAGTGTATTCCAGCACTACAAGCACCAGTTCTATGGCCACTTGGAAAAAAGCCCAATTCGGAGCCTATCCCAAATCCATCCCACACCCCTGCATAGCCCCAAGGTTCCCAGGGCCAGCCAGGGACATGATGACAATGACAAAGAAATGCTGTTGGACCATGTGTTGTTAAATCCCACATCTAGAAGAAAAAGAGAAGCAGGAATGTCATCTTGTCCCTCTTAGAGGTGCAAAAGAAACTGAAGCAATAAACCTAATTTCAGCAGCAAAATACCTTCCTTTTGAGAGGATTCTGAAGTCGCAGCTAGAGTCAGATGATTCTCCTGGTATCTTTTTCCAACCTGACCACCCTCAGTGACATCCCAATCTGAAGTGGTGCTTTCTTTATACAATAAAATAAGCAGGCTGAGATGAAAAGGGATCGTTCCCCTCCTCAGTAAAAGCCATCTCTCAGGACTGAGCTGCTGATTACTGATGTGCACATTGGAAGAGTAGACTAGCTGCTGACAGGTTGCCAGAGAAGACTCTTTGTCAGAAACTGTAGTGTTGTCAAAAGCGTAAAAGAGATGACTCCAGCAGAAGGAGATATACTTATTTACTAAACTAAAAAGGTGCAATGTGAACTCAGTCCATTTTCTGGCTTTAGTTTAGAGATCATACTCAGGCTAAGACCTTGTCCAATACTGTTGCTGCCAAGCAATAATAAAAACAACTGGCAACACCCCCCCCCCCAAAGTAAAATCTAACATTTTCTGTGATCATGAACTGGACCCTGCACTCACATTTTCCTTTTGACAGTGGACTTCCACTGCTCAGAGTCACATTTGGAATTATGAAATCCATCAGGCCTGGAGTAACACTTGAGAAAATGAACAATTCTGCTGTTCTCCAGACAGCAAACACCACATCAATGAGTAACATTTTCATCTCTTCAGAAACAAACACAAAGCTTCAGACTTTCAGTTTTGTCTCGTGAGAGCTGACTTCTCCAAGCTGGTGGCTTTTGACCAGGAGCATCCGTGTGTTTGTACTGTGCTTGTGCACACATATCCTTTCACAGTTTCCTAAAATAGGGTCTAAAATAGATTTTAGAAAGTTAACAAAGCATCTCCTTAAAAAGTAAACAGATCTATGCTTTCTTTCAGCCTAGGTTTCTGTAAAGAACATATTATGGTGGTTCCTTAACCGCTTCAGATTGATATGGTAATACTGTTTTTAAACATGTAAAAATTAAACTGTCTCAGAAAAGGTTTCTGCAGGAATAAACTGAGTTAGTAATAGAAACTTGGAATATTTTATATGTATATATTTACGTATATAAATAAAACAAGCTAGAGGCAGAAATAAAATTTACTGTGTAGATCGAAGCCCTTTCTGAGATCAGTTTTGCCTAAGCATTTAAACAGAGGTCTGGGCTTTGCTGTAACTTTCTAGTTAACTGCTTGGAAGGTTCTTTCATAATTCCATGTTCTATGTGAATACTAAAACTACAGATTTTTTTTGTGACTATCTTGGGATGTATCATTTCTGTTTTCTTTACAGAGGGTAGAAAAACTGCTTTGACAAAAAACTTTTTTCCTTTAAAAATTCTTTCCAAAATGAAATTATTGACCATCTGTAAAATTGAAACCACCTTTACAATGTTCTTTGAAATCTGCTGAGGACAAGTAGTGTTTCTGTCTCAAAGTTAAGAAACACTTTGAATTTAAGATTTATAGTGAACCATAAAAACTTTTTACACCAAATTGTAAATCTTTCTGCTTTATTGCAATAAACATAAGGGTCTGACTTTTTTGGCACAGGTAGTTTTACTGCATCCATTACTAACAACAGATGTCAGCTAGTGAAAGCAGAATCATTGGGAAAGGTTATATAATTTTCAGTGGGTTTTACTAGAAGCTGAGTGGTTGGGCTCAGTGACTATGGTAAATGATACTTTTATATAGAGAGAGAAAAAAGAGGTTTTCTCTCTCTTTCAATCTTCCGTTAAATCTTTCTTGAAAAGAACTTTTTTGTATTTTCCAATACTAGATCTGACATCAAATTACTTCTTTTTTTCTTTTCTTTTCTTAAGCACTTAAGTCTATCCAACAAAAACATACAGAGATTTTCTTGGTTCTACCTACACGATTTTTTTTCCCTTTTTTATTAAAGAAAGAAAAGGAAGTAAAGAATTACAGTGTATAAGTACTTGGAAATTGGCAATATTTGTTGTTTGAGAAAGTGGCTTAAAAGGGATTGAACGTAAACCAAAATAGATTTTGACACTGCAGAGTTTGTGTCTGTCTTCTTAGTCTGGGATACATTTCTGACCTATGTGAGGAATGAACTCCTTTAGTTCGAATTTCCTCCAAGATGAGACTCACGAATGAACACACCCCATCCGTCCGTTCTCAGACAGCACCAGCCTGCAAAATCAGGACCTCCCTCCTTAAGGCTTCAACAGGAAATTAATTTAGTTTCTGCTGTCAGCTTTGCACAGACCAGGGAATAACCTTAAAACCAGGATTACCTTACAGAAGGGTGAATACTCAAGCTCAAACAACAATGTTACTTCAGATAATCTTCAGTTTCTTGTTTAGATTTGGGGTGTGGTGCAGTCAACACCCCGAGGGACTTGGACAGGCTTGAGAGGTGGGCTGTGCAAACCTCATGGAGTTCAGCAAGGCCAAGTGCAAGGTCCTGCGCCTGGGTCAGGACAACACAAAACACAAATACAGACTGGGAGGAGAATGGACTGAGAGAAGCTCTGAGGAGAAGAACTTGAGGGTGTTGGTTGATGAGAAGCTCAACATGGCCCAGCAATGTGCACTGGCAGTCCAGAAAACAACCGCGTCCTGAGCTACATCCACAGCAGTGTGGGCAGCAGGTCCAGGGAGGGGATTCTGCCCCTCTGCTCCACTCTGGTGAGACCCCACATGGAGAACTGCATCCAGCTGTGGGGCCCCCAGCAGAAGAAGGATGTTGACCTGTTAGAAAGAATCCATATGAGGCCTCAAAGATGATAAGAGGGCTGGAGTGTCTCTGCCATGGAGACAGGCTGAAAGAGTTTTGATGGTTGTGCCTAGAGAAGGGAAGGCTCTGGGGAGACCTTATAGCACCTTCGAGTACCTGAAGGGGGCTACAAGAGACCCAGAGAGGGACTTTTTACAAAGACATGGAGTGATAGGACAAGGGGTAATGGCTTTAAAGTAAAAGAGGATGGGTTTCAATTAGATACTGGGAAAAAAATTTTTACTGTGAGGGTGGTGAGGCATTGGACCAAGTTTCCCAGAGAATCTGTGGATACCCCAGTCCTGGAAGTGTTCAAGGCCAGGTTGGATGAGACAGCCTGGTCTAGTGGAAGGTGTCCCTGCCCATGGCAAGGGGGTTGCAATTAAATGATGTTGCAATGCAAACCATTCTGTGATTCTGTGGTTCTGTCATCTTCTCAGTACATTCAGAGAAGAACCATGAGCAATGCAGCTAATAGGCACCTACTTCAGTGGAGGTAAAATCTCCCAGAGTTACATAAAATAAATCCTATTTAAGTCTTGAAAGCCCAGATGGTCTAGAAGGGAGATTAAGGGGTTTTTTCCATGGGTCACCTGTCCCTGCATGGCCATTTCAAATCCAGTCAATTCCAGACCCTGAGTAGCAGTCTCTGCTAATAGGCTTTCAAGTGTATCTGTGCTTTTTTTTTCAGTTTTGTGTGATCTTTACCCATGGTACTACACATTTGTAAGGTGTTCAATGCAGACACCTCATCCACTTCTTATATGTCTGTTAAAGAAGAAATAGAAGGCAAAATTGTTCCTAAGCCTGTAGTTCAGAGATCTCTGCCTTTTCGAACACCAAGAAAGAAATAGGCTGTAAATTACACACTGCAATGTCCAAAAAGAACATGCAGTCATATAATCAGCCACAATAGGACTGTAAGAAGGCATTGGACTGCATCTAACTTTTATTGAAACACCAAAGTCATCTAAAGCCTCATATCGCCAGGGGTATCTTTCAGACCAAATACATGCTACAGCCTGTAAAAATTAAGCTGGTCATTATAAACTTAATCTGCGGTCTGAATGGCAAAATTGAAAAGCACTCAAGCATTAAACTGCTCTTCTTAAAGGAAAAATAATAAAGCAATACGGGTAATATATAAATAGCTTTAAAGATTGCTGGCAGCAGGATAACTGGCCCGAACATTCAGTGAAAATTGTAATGCATTACGGCTCTCAGTAAAGTTGAATGTCTTCAATATGCTGCTTTTGCCACTAACTGGTGTGCAACCACTGTTGGCTTTGTGGAGAATCCAATGTACCCTTATCACTTCTTTTTTTTAATTTATTTTATTTTATATATTTAAGAAAATTTGGTAGCTTTGTCAGTGTGAAGTGCTGCTTGGAATCCTATTGACTCCTCCTTAAAACACATAGCCTATCTGACTGCAAGGTTAGTTAATTCTTACTAATAAATATTTTTTGTTACTGTTTATTAAAGATCTTTATTAGATTAACTCTATTCTAACTGGTTTTATTAATAAAGGTGACCTTGCCTACAGGGCTTATAAATAGTTAGTGTATACACTGAGAATAGAAAGAAGCACACCTGTATTTGTCCAGGTACCAGACTCTGAAATTTAACACAGTAGAATAGCTCAGAGAAATTAAACTGTCTTGCACCACTGTATCTAGAAAACTAAATCTCCAAGTTCTTTCATTATGGTTGATAATGTGTACAACATTGTCTGTGACAACTTGACTTTCAATATACAAGACTTCATCATATGATCAGTTTTTAATTTTAGTGAGACTTTTTTATGCTGAACTATGATTAAAATGGGACAGTCTGAGGGTAGCTGTGGAGCCAGCTGTAGGCTGGGCCATGGAGTATTTACTCAGCTGAAATCTACCTTATCCCCAGTGAGACTTCATGGATTTCAAGCAGTAGGATCACTCATTTACTGAAGGTACTTTGCAGAATGAATTAGCCGCACATATTCTTTTTTTTGAGATGATTTTTTGAGATCATTTATTCTGCAAACAGTTCTTCAGCATGCAGGAGATCAGCATTGAAGTTCTTTGCTGAATAGTGAGGAGATGAAAAAAAAATCAGAATCTGGCTGTTGCCATTTTTCTCAATGGAAAAGTTTGGTGATCATTTGCATTTACAAAATATGGATACACTTTATGCCCCAAATCTTGCAGTAGAGAAAATGCTGCAGATGAGGAAAAATGGGTTATCAAGAACTGAGTAACTAAACCCATAGATAGATTACAATACAGCTGGGGTTCTAATTCATGTCTTCTCAGATCCAACGGTCAGATAAGATTCCTAAGCTCAGAGAAAAAAAACAACAGAAACAAAGTGACAGTTGTTTGTCATTACTGAGACAGACCTCCTGCACAACTCTCTGGGTGTGCAAACAACGTGGTTCCACTCTCACCCTCTGAGTATGTCCAGAGGGATTCACAGTGCTGTACCAGTGTAGTTGAATCTTTTGCCTGCCAAGACAGATTAACTGACCATGTGCTTGTTCCTGCCACGTTGGAAATGGCTGGTAACTTAAGAAGAATCTCTCTCTTCCAGTTACCCACAGTTTTCTTTCAAAGGAGCAGAGTAACCGCTTCCCACATTTAAGTTGTTTCTGCAGCTAGACTGGTGTAAACTAAGTGAATGCTTTTGCAGGTGTAAGCTTCACTGACGTGACAGCTGAAACCTGCAGGGGAAATCCAACTAGGCTAGACTTCAATCAGAAGATCCAGATTGAGGATTTTACTGTGTCTGGTTCTGGGCTCCTCAGTAGAAAAGAGATATGGAGCTCCTGGAGCAGGTGCAGCACAAAGCTACAAAGATAACGAAGGGTCTGGACCATCTCCCTTATGAGGAAAGGCTGAGGGAGCTGGGTTTGTTCAGCCTTGAGAAGAGACAACCGAGAGGGAACCTCATCAATGTATAAAAGTATCTGAAGGGAGGGTTGCAGAGGATGGACCAGGCTCTGCTTGGTGGTTCTGACCAACAGGACAAGAGGCAATGGGCTAAAACTGATACACAGGAAATTCCACCCGAATATGAGGAAGAACTTCTTTCCTGTGCAGGTGACTGACCACTGGAACAGGTTGCCCAGAGAGATTGTGGAGTCTCTCTCATTGGAGATTGTCAAGAACTGTCTGGACACAACCCTGTGCCATGTGCTCTGGGATGACCTTGCTTGAGCAGGGAGGTTGGACCAGATGACCCACTGTGATCCCTTCCAACCTGACCCATTCAGTGATTCTGTGATTCTTTTCATTTTTCCTCTCAGTTTTGATCATGTTTGCACCTTTCCAATAAGCTCTGTGTTGAAATAAACCCAGAAGTTCCCATGTGAAGTTCTTTTAATTTCTATGCTTCACCTGCTAACACAAGTCACCATGTGAAGTTATGAGTATGGCTGTTGCTTGGCTGTGATGTGAAACCCAGACCAGGTTTGCTTAAACCTCTTGTTATCCTGGGTCAGGATAAGCTCTCCTGAGCTTAAAGCTTTTACAAAATTCCTAAATAAGGCAAAGTTGCATGTCATTTGGTTCTTTAAGAACAACAAATATTTTTTCTTTTTATTAACTACTGACATTTTCCCCCATTATCTGGAACTTATGTAAATTTTGGCCTAATTAAGCAATGGTCATTTACTGTTCACTATCATTAGGCTCAATTGATCCCATGGAGGGTGGAATGACCTGACACTGCAATTAAGCAGAGTTCACTGCAATATACTCAACATGAATGGAAGCAAAAGAGGACAATTTCATAGGTGAGGATATGTTTCCCAAAATGTTGCTGAAAACCACCTAATCTATTTTTTTCAAGATGGACATTGCAGCTTTCTTCCTCCAAGTTCCATAATGCTTCTGACATTATTATTTGTGAGACAATAGTCGTTGAGGTGACGTTCTGCTGCACATGTGCTGTCTCCCAAATCTCTTAGAAGAGGCTTTGTGTTCTCCCTTGAAAGGGAAGGAGACATCAAGGCTTAGCAGAGCCCTTAAAAAAGTCTGACAAGAAGTAGGCAATGGATGAGATAACAGGACTGCAGGCTGATATATGAAAAGTTAGATGAAGTCACAAAGTATTTCAGCAAAACTCTTCTTAAATTCTATTTAAAATACCTTTGTATGTTTGTTTCTCTGACTTCAGCTTCGGCTGAAACCATTTTAAAAGACCAAAATCACAAATAGGTTCAACATGATGCCAGTATGAACGGATGCCTGTATGTGCTGCATAAATGCATATATATGAAAAACACTGTGACAGACCAGTGCCTTACAGTCCTATCAAATTCTAGACATATGACAGACCATCTTCCTCAGAATTAACAAATAACTCAGGCAGTTCTATGGAAACTTGGAAGAGAAACAGTGGGAAGATAAGAAAATATTCCCATCCTCATGTTGAATATAGAATCACTGAATAAAATATTGGAAAGGAATTCTTTAGGTCATCTACCTGCTTCTGCTGAAATCCAGGGCAACTTCAACTGTTATAAGAGTTTTCTGAGGGCTTTGTCCACTTGAGTTTCAAGTTACTATGAGGCTGGAGATCCTACAACCTCTCTGTGCCCCTGTTCCAGTGTTTCTAGTTCCTGTCCTAAAACCTGTGCCAGTTATCCAGTTATCTTTTTGATTCACCGCTGAGAAGTTCTGTCTCTGTCTGCTTACAGCTATCCAGAAGACAGAGGACACTAAGTCAGTCCCTCCTTAGCCTTTTCTCCAAGACATAACTCTGCTACATCATGTGTTGTGTCCCCTTAACCAGCCTGGCTTTCTCCACTAGACTCTCCTATGTTTTTCAGACTCTCTTCTGTACTGAGGTCCCAAAATGGAATTAATTTTACCAGAGGGGTCCTCTCATTAACCTGAATTTCTCTGTTTATTCTTCTTTAATGTAGTCTCTGAGAACAGACAATCAGTAAGTTGATCTTTATCAATGATCTTTCAATGAGAAGATTTAACTGAGAAACAGAATATTTTCAAATTATAGGATAAATCTCAATGAAATCAATGAGACCTGAATCAGAGTCCTGTTTCACTACTCCACTGTTATGGCAGACAGAGACAAAACAAGAAATAGGACAATATTCTCCACCACTTCCCCATTGCTAATGACCTTTCTCAAACTCAAAAACCAATAAAATCTCTTACTGGTTTCATCAGGACTGTCTAAACTCCCTGAGGCCTGAGTGCAGTATCAGGTCCAGCAAAGGGGGCAGAGAGCTCATCCACAATTTTCAAAAGTGCTCCAAAGCACAAAATTCTGCTTCTGCTTCATGACTAACTACCCAGGCATCAGCTTTCTCACAGGTTATTGTGAAGTTGCTGATGCATCCCATTTACTCATTCCACACAGCCTTTACCAAATCTGGACACATGACAGACCCTGGGAATTATTCAGTGACAAAGAGCATATCACAGGAGAATTTATGCCTAGGATGGGGCAAGAGCCAGCAGTGTGCTTTCCATTCCCCTCAGGAATAATGGGCAGTAGCTCTTGGAAACTGCAGTTCCGGGAAAACTACTTGTATCTGCTGACTGTGGTTCCACCCTCAGCAATGTCTCACTGGTGTATGAAGAGCCACAGGACAGAGATTCCAGGGCTAGAGATGGTTCAGCATCAGTGAGCCAAGAGAGGCAGAGTGGATTTGCACAACATCCAGGGCAAGAACTCACCCCTGAACCATCAGATATATATTCCAGGAGCTGACAGGGCATTTGTTGCCACATTCACCCTGGTTCAGTCATCTTTTTACTGAGAGAAAATTATCCATGTTAATATGGACTTTTGTCAACTATCAATAATTTAGAGCCAGACCTTTCCCTCGGAAGTTTCTCATCATGTGTCTTTGTGTGATGGCAAGCCCTGGACGTGGGGAGGCTTCATCTCTATTTAGCAGCAGGAACAACTTTGTATGTCTCTCTGCATTGGATGGCACTAGGCAGCTCCTGTGCTGATGTGGGATCCATCAGTTTGGGGGCACTGACCCATGGTGTGCCTGCTAAAGGGTAATACCAGCCATGAAAAGGATGTCAGGAGTGGTTATATTCTGGCTAGACTGATTCTTCAGTGGATTTAGATTCATAACTTAATAACTTTACTATTCCTGAAATAGGAGGTAATGGAAGCTAGGTTTTCTGCTCTCCTTCAGACTGTGCTTTGTTAACATTAGTATGTGGGGTCTCTTGAAACCAAAATCAATTTTATATGGGAAAACATTTTTTTTGTCTCTCTAACTTTCAAATGACAATACAGTAAGGCAAGGTCTCATTAGTGTGTTCTCTGGTTGAGGGAGAATGGCCAGGGCACTTCACAGTGAAATTCTAACTCATTTCAAGTGGACAGTATGAAACAAATATTTTTAAAAGTGTCATCAAACTAGGTCTTTCTTAATTATTATGAGACTGTGAAGATGAGACTACCTAGGGCTAAAACAAGAGCTGGATTCTTCTACAGTAGGAGCTCCTAAGGACTTTTCATAATGTAGCATAAGAAGAAAGTGTTTTACTTCTTCCATTCAACACTGTATTTCTCTGGTGCCCATTGTGGAGTGGTCCTATTCCAAGATGAAGAAAGCACACTCTATCTCCCTGAAGAAGTTGATTAATTTACCAGCAACCAAGGCACACACACACACAAAAAAGAAAACAAACAAAAAACCCCACAAAAAACCTCAACCAAACAAACAAACAAACAAAAAAAAAACAAGAAAAAAAAAAACAAAGCAAAGAAATATTTTGATTTGCAGAGATGCTTATGGAGAGGATTGTAATTCTTCTTTTTCCTAAAGATGTCTTCTTTACCTAAAGCTCTCATAGATTTGAGATTGTTTCCAAATTGTGTAAGATACAGATGCATGGAAATTATGAAAAACTAGTAGATGCTGATCAGTTTAGAGCACAGGACTTAAACTGACAAAAGACATTATCAGTTCCCATATTTTTCAGGACTTTCTTTGTGACCTTATCCTCTCTCTGCCTCAATACTGTAAGATAAGGATGATTTCACTGCCTTTATTCTTTGAGTCTCTTTTCTATTAAGTTCTTCAGAGTAGAAGCTGCTTCTTCCTCTGTATTTGTACAATACCCTAGAAAACAATACCCTGAGCTCAGCTCATCCCATTAAGTAAATCACAGCAACCATTTTCCTTCCAGGCATTAATACACAGCATTATTTTTCCTCCTTATTAACCAGATGCCTTTCATTCTGATCCAAGAACTCTTTTCTTCATTCATCTCTTGTAACAGTTTGCAGATAATGCAATTTGAGTATCTTTTCCAAAACAGGTAGGCAAAGAAAATTTGTTTCCGTACCTCAGCAAGACTCTATGAAAGAACCCAATGATACAAACAAACAAGAAAGAAAAATGTAAATGTTGTTCCAATTAAGTGGAACCCAGGATGTCTCCATGGGTACATTATAGGTTTCAGTGGAGGTGGTAATCTTGAGAAGGTAGCTAGGAATAGCCTTCAGCATTAAAAATTTAAGCCTGCAGCTTGTTCACAGCTGTGACTGTGCATGCACTGGGAGAAAAATGGCACAATTGAAAACAGAATCGGCATATGTCTGCCAAACTTATCCCAAGGAAGAGGAAATTTAACCCCTGTGTTCCCAGTAAGAGTGACAGTTTGCTGCAAAGTTTGTCAGATCTGTGCGAGGACAAAGAAAGAAAGAGCAGAGGCTGGTGGAGGAACATTACACGGTATCTACCACTCAGTGTGTCACAGCAAGGCTGAAAATTAGAGCATGACCTCTTTGAAGGTCAGAATTACTGTAACTCTGGGTGATCATCAGTCGTACTTGTGCATAGCTGCTTGTGGGTGGTAGTCCATTGCAGGCCCTCCAGGGCTAAACCAAAAATGAAATAATAAAATGTTGTGGCTGTGGTAATTGTGTGACAAAGCCTCATTTTGCTAGGAGAGAATTTCAGAGGGATCAATCGTCCCTGCTTTAAGATCAGATATTGGAACTCAGCACTTGCAAGACTTTCCTCATGAAATCAAACAGGTGACCTAACTTGTTTTGTGCTTTGCTAGAGTCTACTATTCTGGGAGAGCAACATTGGTCCCGATCTTATTCATAATTATCCATTTTTTTTCTTGCATTTTGCCTCTAAGTATGTCATTTAGTCTAGATTACCTTCTTTTATTTGGGTTTAGTTTATATGGTAGAGATGATCACATCCTTCAGGTTACTATCCTATTCTGTAATCTTCATGTAGAATGTTTGTCTTTCCTGAAGAATATCAGAGCCATTGTATTTGTAGCCCATATTTGTCTTGCTTCTTAACAGGAAAGAGTCACCAATCATTCCTTGAAAAGAGGAAAGAGGCCCAGCAATTTCTTTGGTCAGATCAGGCACATCTGTTTCTAAAACTGAGATATGGATCAGCTCCAGACTGATGTGAAAGGAGGGGCAAAGAGCACAGATTCATCTCTGTCTCTCGTTAAGCTGACAGTCATTGCTAAAAACTGTTATAATTAAGGAGAAGGTTATCTGCAGGATTTTGCAGTCTCCAGGAACATTAACCCTTCGAGGCATGTGTCAACAGTCTGTTACGTGAACAGGAAAACCTGCTGGGTGCGATGCTCTGAAATGCCTGATATGGGAACAGTGTTGGAGAACAGTCCTGCTTTTCCTCCTCTGAAAGGCAGAGCAGTGAAACCACACCTGTAGACCTGATAGCTGATGAGGCAAAGGGTTACTCATTTGGGCTAGAAGATGCCATCAATAAGGAGGGAAGACCAACCCCAATGAGGGAAAGGCCCATCCCTTTGCAGGGACAAGCCTGGGCAGCCATAGGGAGAGGAAGCAGCAGCACCATGGGTCAGTATTTGGGTGTGGGGGAGATGGACCGGGCTGGCTCCAAAGGCTGCTTGGCAAACCAACTCTTTACAGGGTATCCTAAGACTCATCTGTCTCTGAAATCTCCTTAAAAGAGACATTCATTTATGACTTTGCCTTCCCCTGGGCTATGTTTCCACATACATTTACTGAAAAGGGAAGGCCAGAATCAACATTTGTGAGCAAAAAGAGAGACATTGGCTATGTGTGAGTATGAGGAGAAGGAATCTCTGAAATCTTCACATGAAATGAAAGTCTTAAGGAGGTTTAAAGGATTTCACATTCACAAACCCGCAAAAAGCTTTGAAGTATTATATTTACTTCCACAGAAATCTTACAATTTTTGAGGTGAGGTACACATTCACATATTTGGTGCCTCGTCAGACAGTGGTAACCTCCAGAATTAACAAAAAGAGGTGTGAAGGCTCCCTGCCTTTACAAACACAAATGTCAGCCTACAGGCATGTCCTATGCCCTCAGTGCAAACACTGGCCTGTGTTTTAAGTGTGCTGCTTTTACCTATAAATGTAGATCTCTTAATGTATATGGGAAAATTCAAACCAAGAAAGATATAAAGGTGGCTAATGCTCTTCAGCCAGTTACTCTTACAGAGTGCCAGGGAATGACTTTGATTTTGGTTTAGTTATTTTTGAATTTATAGCATTGAAGCTCAAAGAAAAATTGGGGGGGAAATAGCTCTTTTTAACAGGGTAAAGTGGCCTGGATCCATTTGCCCAGGACTTCACCAGGTGGGAGCACTTCTAATCTTTTATACCAATCCTTATATGATTGTTGCTTTGACTTCAGTACAGATACTTCTGACTTTGAAGAAAATAAGACCAGAATTAGATCCATGATGTTCCCCAGGCTAGCAGCAACCCATGCAGCATGAATAGTGTATTCTTGTTCATAAAGATTCCCCCCTCCTCTAGCCTGTGCTTTGACAATGCTTTGTTTAATCAGTTCTCTGGTTAACATTACTTAGCTTTCTTCCTTAAAACCGGCTGCATTTCCACAGTGGATTCCTGAGCTTGGATATCATGAAAAGCTTTTCCTAAGAGGAAAGCTGCACCTGGACTCCCACAAGTGCCAGTTGCAGCATTTGTTCCCTAGTAAAAAAAAAAAAAAAAGAAAAGAAAGACTGCCTTGAAGGCAAAAATTTCTCAAGTGCACAGCAGGTAAATTAAATTATTCATTAAGGGACACAATCTTGATTCCATGGGTTTTGCTCAGGTGCTATACTGGCTTTTTGATGGCCACTACATGAGACTTCTCTTCATGCAAGAGTACTGTTTATTCAAGTGTTCTGCACAACACTGGAGTGACGTAAAGATTCTTCTTTATGATCCAAAGGCCTAAATGTCCTTTCTTTGCATATTCAGAAATGCTTTTGACTGATGCAAGTGTCCCTGATATACGTGATTTGACTATTTTTTCCCCTGATGACTGCTGAGGGACTCACATTCTCAGCACAGCTGCCAGTCCAGACTGAAATCTGCCCTTCCATCAGCTGCAAGAGCCTTCCCACTGCACAACCAAAAGCTTTTCAACACTGTGGTTTTATTTCTAAATTTGTTGCAATTGCTGTAGCCATTTGAAACCCACCCTCTGTAATGTCGGTAAATCCTTTTCTCCAAGACAGCTAAGGAGGAACATGGACTCCATGTCAGAACTAAGAGGACAGAAGATAAATTATAGTCTGTTTGCTTGAGCTTAAAAGCCAAAGAAAGAGAGGGGAACATTATATTTGCCATCACTTCTAATACATCAAAATTATATTGGAGCTATCTTGTTTGCTCTAATACCTATTTCAAATAAAATCAATCTTCTTCAACTTGAAAACACTATTTGTTTTTAACGAGATTATTTATGAACTACTTTTGTGTGTTTTCTGCTGTACTGTACTTGTGAAACTGCCCTGTGAAAATGGTATTTTACTTTGCAGAAACATCCCTCAGGAAATGACATAGACCAGTGAACTTCTAGCACTTGACTAACCAAAGCAATTGAGTAAAAATAAAATACAGATAAAACAAAACATTGTTTACACAGAATGATCAATGTCATCTGGTCTCAAAGTTACTCCGCTAAATGAAGATTATGGCTTTATAAACAATTGATTAAATGCTACAATAGCAGTTAAATATGGTTGCTCCCTAAAGCCCACGATGGTGACGATAAGGTATTGATCATATTACAGCACCATTACACACCCTTTTTCTAGTGGAACTGTGACAAACATGTCAAAATAGATGCTCACTGGGCTGAAGAGAAAGACAGGAAAGGAACTGGAGAGGGGAAGAGGTTTATCCAGCAGATGGGTGGAAAATCCAGCTTTCTGGAGACTGCTGTAGGTGATGGTGCCACAGTCCTAAGAAGTTTAGCACTCTGGTGAGAAAAGTAGCAATATCACAGTTTTATGACTGATAATTTTGAGTCTGAAATAGCAATGTCAGTATTTGTTTCCTTGCAAAGAGAAATTTAATGTATAAGGTAAGTTACAGAGTCTTTTCAGCTTTACCAGATGTTCTCTTGGTTTTGAGAGGAAGCTTGGTTTTGGATAGACTTCGGGGATTAGAGAGAAAATAATGCAGACAACTATTAAAAATTTGCTTCAGAGGTGTTATGAGGCTGACATTTTCTTTATACAATACAGGGTCATGTATGGGAATGTTTTAAATATTTATTGTTTTAATATTCAAGAAACATCATCCCTTAGAAACCTGTTCAGCTTTAAAAGAAACTGTTCAGTTTTGAAAGAAAAGTATGATTAAATTGGGTGTGAGATTGAGCTTGAGGTATCCTTGATTGTTATAACAGCCCCATAATGATAATTTCTGGGGAAGGAGGAATGGTTCCCCATGCTCACCTTGCCCAGCTTTTCATGAGTCCTAGGAATGAAAATCAGGATTTTTTTTCAGCAGCCTTGAGTTTACAGTGAGGCATCCAGAGGTGGAAATTCCTGTGTCTGAATATCCTGCCATTTCCTGTGTCTTACTCTAAAGGATGTGGTTCTGGCTTGTGTCAATAACAAGTACGGAGAGTAAATTACTTGGGTCTAGGATTGCAGTTCCCCTGTCCCACACCAGAAATAGGGAAAATGAATGCAATGGCTCTGAAGGGAGCCAGCTAAGCATGAATGGTTCAGCTGACATGGAGTAAAGCCAAGGAAAGTCTTCCTGTGTCTTTGCTGAAAGCTTTGCCAACTTCAAATTGTGAGATATAGTTGGGACATCGCTCCACAGGTATCCCTAGTAAATTGTCCACTGACTTCCCCTCCAGAGTAAATAGTTGGGACTCATTCCTACCAATAAAGCAGTAGAACTCTGTGGCTTCATCTACTGTTGTAAATTAAACATGATCAAGACAGTTCTCTGGGGCTGAGGCAGAACTGTGAGGAAAGGTGCACGTCTGAAGCTCTCTTATTCCCCAGGAGGACACCGGCTTATTGGAAAAACATGCAGACTTCCTACTGAATATGGTCCCTGGCTTGTGTTTGGTCCAGGAATTATCTGGGAGAGTGAGTACACTGGTTGGGTAAGTCCACTGTAAAAGCTGGATAAGATCTGTGCTTCTCCACCCTGGAAAGCATCTGAGGCAAACATTGGCTGGAAAGGGCTCAGTGTGAGCTCTCCATGCTCCACAGAGGACAGGAAAGCATCACTCTGCTGCCCAGCACTGACCTGTCAAGGGCAGGAGGGATATTTATTCCACGACAGAGATCATTCACTGCCACATGCCTCCAATGTACTGTGGCAACTCATGGCTCCCACTATGTGCCTGTGTGATGTGAAGAAATTGGATTCTCTGAAACAGGTTCATTCCACTTTGACAAGGAAAACACATTGCACAATAAGTATCTCAGTCCCTCTGCTTGTCACAGTGGCTTTTCACACTCTTCAGTTGCTGTCTGCACTGAAAAGTGCTGCAGGTGGCTCCTCACAGATGTCTGTGACAGTGACAGATTAGAAGCTTCTTCACTGTTTTGTTATCAAATGAGCCTCGCATATGCCTCCTGTTAAACATGAACCTAAACAGCAGGATTAATAACAGTAGCAATTGAGACACTCATCTGTGTATGATTTTATTTCAGTCATGATCCTGTTAGTGTTGAAATAAATCAGATGTGTCTGCTAAATTCAGATGAAATTCAGGTAACTTTTTTAGTAGCATAAGTAGTGATATTTGAAAGCTGGTTTTGAGGCTATCTCTAAGGGAACCATAAGCACAGACAGCGGGGAATAGGTAAAACTTTGGTGCTTAAATCTAAACCTCTCCCACTCAAGACTGCTTCATCCTTGGCTTTCACCACTCAGATACCTTTGTTGTATTTCTGTTTCATTCTGTGCAGGAATGACCAAATACACAGACTACACACCACTTGCTTACCTCCTCCTGAAGCATCTGACAAAGCACCTTCCCTGAAAGTCTGACTTCGGGTTTCACATGGATTTAACTGCAGCATCCTGTTTCTCAGGTAGATATGTGGATCTGCTGCCTAGCAATTGGAAAAAAAAAGGAGTAAGTTCTGAACACTGAGGAAAATATATGAACAGTTCATAGGAGACAGGGAAGTCTTCCACAGGGAGAGCCCTAACTTTTAGGATGCAAGGAAACTCTCACATGTTTCTTTCTCGAGAGTATTTTACATGTAATTCTAGAATCATGGACTTAAACAGGTATGGAAGGGACATTGGGATTTCATCTAGTTCATCTTCTGCTCAAAACATTGTCAGTTTCAGAGTTAGTTCAGGTTGCTCGGGCATTGTCCAGTTGAGGTTGCAGTATCTCCAAATACAACAATACCATGACTTCTTTGGATTTCTTCCTGCAAAAGAAAACAGCTTCAGCAGAAGGAATAGAATCCTTCCTCTTCCTTCTCCCCTTCCTCTCCCTCTCCCCCCAGCCAGGTGAATTATATTCTTGGAGGTGACTTTGATTAACTTTATGCAGCTGTGAGACTGGGACCAACTCTCCCACATCAGTGCTCAGCATAAAAAGGGAGGTCACCAAAACTGCATAAGAGACTTTCCATTGGTAAGTCGTAACTTCCCATTAGAAAATCAGAAGAGGTATTGATTTGGTGAAAAAAGACTGGAGTCATAGAATCATAGAATGAACCTGCTTGGAAAAGACCTCCGAGGTCATCAAATCCATCCCTCAATCCAACCCCACTGTGATTACCAGACCATGGCACTGATGCCACATCCACTCCAAGGACGATGAATCCATCACCTCCCTGGACAGCCCATTCCAATGTCTGATTACCCTCTCTGTAAAAAATTTCTTCCTAATATTCAACCTAAACCTCCCCTGGCACAGCTTGAGACTGTGCCCTCTTGTCCTACGCCTGGTTGCCTGGGAGAAGAGATCAATCCCCCCCTCGGATACAACCTCCTCTCAGGGAGTTGTAGAGAGTGATGAGGTCTCCCCTGAGCCTTCTCTTCTCCAGGCTAAACAACCCCAGCTCCCTCAGCCTCTCCTCACAGGACTTGTGTTCCAGTCCCTTCACCAGCCTCGTTGCTCTTCTCTGGACCCGCTCCAGCACCTCAATATCCTTCCTGAATGGAGGGGCCCAGAACTGAACACAATACTCAAGGTGTGGCCTCACCAACGCAGAGAGCTGTGGTTGTTCAGCCTGGCTAGAGAGATCTTCAAGCAGCTTTCTAGGGCCTAAGGGGGACCTTCTAAAAAGCTGGAGAGGGGCTTTTTACAAGGACAGGTAGTGGTAGGACCAGGGGGAATGGCTTCAAACTGAAAGAGGGTAGGTTTAGATTAGGTATTAGGACAAAGTTCTTCACTGTGAGAGTGGTGAGGCCCTGGCACAGGTTACCCAGGGAAGTTGTGGCTGCCCCCAGCCTGGAAGTGTTCCAGGCCAGGTTGGATGGGGCTTTGAGCAACCTGGTCTAGTGGAAGGTGTCCCTGCCCATGGAATTGGGTTTAGAATTAGATGATTTTTATGGTCCTTTCCAACCCAGAGCATTCTATGTTCTGTAACTGGAGGGACCTGGGGACCTTGAACAGAAGGAGTGCTGTGGTCATGGACACACGCACCTGATACCAAATCAAACAGTACAGTTTTTCATAAGCATCACAATTAAGAATGAGAGTAAATTAATACAGTTCTATGCACCTCTGAAAATAGTTTGTTTTGAATGGCATATACTTTTTATATGTGGTCTATTTTTAAGAACAAGTGAGTAATTTCAGCCAAATATTCAGTCTTTTGGTGTTTTTATATATTCTATTGCCCATGTTTAAATTCTGTAAATTAGCAAGGCTTCTAAACCCAATTTATTATTCATGCTTAATTAGTTTGATTCAGGAGAGATTTGAACATCTAAATTGTTGTTTTTTGTAAATCCTCTAATATTTTAAAGACTCAGCTTGTTACTAGCAGAGTTGTTTTCAGTTCCTGTGAAGATGGTCACTGGTAGACTGTTTTGGTGTTTTTTTCAAGAAATACAAAAATAGCATGAAGTATTCAATTTGTTGATGATAATTATTTTTTTGTTTTCTAGAGGTGTTGGATTTTTTTCCCCTGCAAATTCTTAACACAACACTTTTATCTCTTCCTGAATTCCAGTGAGGAACCACTGTCCATAAAAATCCAGCTGAGTTCTCCTGCTGTTGTACCCTTTGCTGTAATTTATGAATGCTTAGTTTCTTCTCCCATTGAGATTTTTGGGCAGTGGGGAAGAAGTGGAAGAATGTAATTTCACTTACCATTTTGGGAGTGTCTTAGATTAATTGATGACAGTCTTTAACTGTTAACAGTATTTTCTGTTTAAGACAATTTGTTTTCTGTAGCTCATGGAATGATGGTTGTGGTTTTCTGGCAAATCTGAATGGATTTAATATCAGACAAAATGACCCTCTCAGGGCAAAGGAGGAGGATTGGGACTACCCCTCTTTAAAGTATCTGGGTCAGTAAGTACAGACTGCTGTCACAAGCAACTGCTTTCCTCTGAACCCAGCTTCCAATCCTTTGGATCACTGTGCCCGTTGCTGCAGTTTTGTTGTAAAATACACCAGAAAACTGATACTGTGTTTACAGAAAGAGAGAAGTGGTGTAGAGTTTAGCCAGGTCCGCCGTCTTCATCTTCATGAACTCCTGTGCTGGCTCTTTTAAAGCATCACCAACATGTAATTGAGTGGAGGGCTAGAGAACAGAGAACATTTGCTGCGTTAAAGCATATGTTGCATTAGGCAAGGGCTGGAAAATTAAACCTCTGAATGTAAGCAGGTGTTTATGTTGTCACAGAGTTGCAGGTTGATTTAGCTCAGCCAATCCGATGCCCAGCTCTGTTGAAATGGGTAAGAATTTTCATCCCCCCTGTTCACAGGTGTGTGTTTCTATTGCTTTGTCTGAGTTAAAATGTGTTTAACCTCATGGTCAGCTAACCTATACAAATATTAAAAAGTTCTGTTGCATCTTTTGAGCTTTATTTTGAGGGATAGGAGTAGGTTTGCTTGGGGAACATTGCGAATTATGGGTAGGATTGGTTTCTGTTGATTTGACTTTCAGAACTGTCTTACCAGAGATCATACACATTTGGAGCACATTCCACAGGATACTGTAGAACCTGAAAAATTACATTTCTTCAAAAAGAGATTGTAAGAAACAAATCTTCACTTCATACCCGTTAGCACGTTATTTTACCAGTACAGACCAGGGTACCTACGTTATGAAGAGTTTTTTTAAACTTAAACTTCAGTTGAGGTTCTTTTTCTAAAAAAAGAAGTTTATCTAGTCAGATCAGTTGTCTCTTAAGGCAGCTTGCAGCATCTCTGTAGGAAAGAAATAAGAAACTTATTGTGTAAACTCTTCTGGATTCTAACATTGTTTGAGCTGGTGTTTGAATCTGGATGATCATATTTCATACATATCTATTAAGTTGTCTCTAAATCCCTTCTTGAATACATTTATATTTTCAGTCTCTGTGACACTGTGGAGTAATTATCCAATAATTTAATTACACACAGAGTGAAAGTTCACATTCTTGTGTTTTGTTTTAAGCCTGCTGACTGCCTATTGAGCTATACTTTGTATTTTATGAGATGATTATTCACACTTTTCCCACAGCAATTGCTAATTTTAGAGGTCTCTATCATTTATCTCTCTTCCAAGCTGAATGTCTCAAAGTTATGTATTGCTTTTCCAAACAAAGGGATTTTGTCTTCGTTACTGTTTGCTGGTTTAGCCTTTTTTTTGTGGCCTGTCCTTGAAATGTTAGGAGGTTCATGGAATTTAGTTGAATGGGTAGGAATTTGTTTGATGATGTCTCCTGTTTTATTTCTGATCCATTCCTAATAACGGTTATCTTTTAGACTGATAAGTATTGGAGAGCTCTATAATAAAGGACAAGCTGCTTTTCTAAGAGACAGAGTGTAAGAGATCAGAGACCATCCCTGAGTTTGAGGCAGAGATGAGGCTTGTTGGGTAGTGCTTATCTGTAAATAAGCATTCCTGTCAGAATGTCATGAGGAACTCAAAATTACCACTTTGAAAGCAGATTTACTCAGATGATATTGACTGCAAAGAGGAAAACAAAAAACATAAATAAAGTCTAGTAAATTAATGTCCATTCTGCATTTAAAATAGAGATCTAATAGTGCTGAAGGAAGGATATTTTGAAAGAAATGATCAATACAGTTAACCTCTTTTTTGCCCCCGATATTTATGTGCTCCGACTTCTTGAAATTATCATCTAGGGAAACAGTTAGGAAAAACTTTTATATTCCTTACTGGCATATGAAAAATAAGACCTTGTATCTGTTTGCCTTGTTCTTATACTTTTCCCTAGCTTGAATATTGAGGGCAGTTCTTTTGTGGTTTGGAACATCTGGGGACTAGGTTGGGTAGAGCCTAGAAACCAATTTCCACACTTTCTGGGCACATGCTGTAGTCATTAGTTTGTGACCTAGCAGTGACTGCAGTGGCTGCTGGTCCATTAGCAGCCCACAGGCAGCATCCCAAGTGGATGGAGAGAGACATGTAATGTTTTTTAATGCTTCCCGATCTTCTAAGGGTAGGAGGTAGCTACCTACCATGAGGGGACAGGATTGCCTCCTGCAAGCGCTTCATCAGTATGTTCCAAGGCCTGGATCTCCCTCTTTAGGTTTCTAAAGGCATTTGTCTCTCTATGAACTGCATAGGGAATTTAGAGGCAGTAATAATAGGATAACCTTGGAGCATTCTGCCCACTCAAAGTATGCAAAATACTGATGAGTTAGTATTTATCTAGTGACTTAGTATATATTTAGTTCACCCAATTTAGGCAATTAAATTTTTATAGTGGTAGTACAAAAGTCTATTAAACAGTTCAGCAGTCCTTTCAGGAAATGCTCAAACATCCTGAAAGGCAGAAGGGCACAGAGGAGAGTTAGTGTGGAGCATTTAATGAGGATCTTTGTCTCACATTCAGGAAATGGGAGGCCTGGAAGAGGTAGACATGCATATAAAGCAGTTCAAGATCTATTTTCTTTTCACTGAGTCATTCTAAATATAGAAGAATTTGCTTCTATTTTAAGTGTTGAAGTATGGGAACACCAGTCTGGTATCTCTTGTATCACCTTTGCACTGAATCCACTGATTGAACCGTGTCTCCTGTGCTATAATGACAAGCTCCCGTCCTACTTGGCTACCACAGTGCAATTTTGTAGGTGAAATTCTGCTGGACAACCTGACATTTGTGGGACAGGGAGGAACAAGAAGAATATATATAATATATATAACATATATAATATATATAAAGTTCTGGTAACATTTAGATTGAAAACTAGGAAGATCAGTTCTGATGAACCTGCAGAATCTTTAGGACAGAACTGAAAGCGTTATTGAAAAACAGGAGTTAAAAAAGCCATTTTTGGATGCAGCCAGTTCAGTGGGCAACAGAGCTACTACTGCAATCTGTTTAGTTCCAGAGTTGGCTAATGTCCCATTTGATAAAAAAAAGCTGCAATAGCCTTACACACTCCCAAACGGCCTCTTCTCAAAATATCTCCATTTCCCACTTTAAATCACGCTGAAAAACCCACGGAATCTCCATCTTTCTCCCTTTTCTAGTCTACAGCACCACTTTCCTCCACTTAATGTCCCTCAGTCTTTCACACCTGTTGTTGGGTAACTCCCACTGTTGTTTCGGAGACTTTATGTTAATACTGCCTATATAGTGTATAAATAATATCTTCAGGAATTTGATCTTGATGCACTCAGTAGAGCCCATTTACTCCTGATCCTAATGGAGATTGAGAAGTGCACATGGAACATAAAATATCCTGAGTTGGAAGACACAAGGATCATGGAGTACAACTCCTGGCACTGCAAGGACAGCCCCAAGAATCCCACCATGTGCCTGAAAGCGTTGTCCAAACACTCCTTGAACTCTGGAAGGCCTGGGGCCGTGACGACTTCCTCAGGGAGCCTGTTCCCAACATACTGTTTTATTCTGAGGGGATGTCAATATGCCCCAAAATATAAGGAGTTTAAGTAAAAGATATGAAGACTTTTAAGTATAGACTAAACTGTGTTTTACCCAGCCTTATTTGTGGAACTGATTAAGCAGTTTGGCAAAAGTTTTCTAAGGATGTGGCAAGAGGCAGAAACAGAAAAATTTAAATTTCATTTCGAAAAGTTACAATCTTTTAAAGATGGAAATACTTGAATGTAAGAGCTCATAATAACAGGCATCAAGCACCATGAGTAACCCTCAAAACCATCAGTCCTAACACATTATTTAAGCAGATCTGTAATGTAAGTACTGACGTCTTCTCGAAGTGCATCCATCATTTTATGCACAGGAATTTACCAACAGAAACTAAAATAGTTGAACTAACGATTACAGAGTTTAATGTTTTGTTAGCACTTGTGTATTATAGGCAATATACATTTTAGTATGAGAGTTTTAATGAGCATTTCTTTGTTTTCCTTATAGGAGCCACAAAAATTGTTCCCGTTGAGGCTGCCCCCCAGGAAAGTGAGCCCACAACTCCAGAGACGACAGCTCAAGAGCCATCACAACGAAAAGGATATCAAGAATATGCCATTCAGCAAACCCCATATGAACAGGCAATGAAATCAAGCAGGTAATTTTGAAGTTCTTTTATTTGTGTTCATGCAGAATATGAATTAAATGTTCTTGAAACTGAAATATTTTTATGAGCCTTCTAAATAAAGGAACAGCTGAAAATAATTTGTGTGTAAATTGTATAATTTAAAATACTTGTGGAGAATACATTTAAAAAAACCCTAAACATTTCTGTCCATTATGAATATTTAGGGAATTTTTGACACATTATGTCATCAAGTGTCAATATTGGAAATATAACTGGCTTGTTTTTTTCTTTTTAGGTTGGGCCCAACTCAACTGAAGATTTTTACATGTGAATACTGTAACAAGGTGTTCAAATTTAAACACTCCCTCCAAGCACATTTGAGGATTCATACAAATGAGAAGCCTTACAAGTGTCCTTCCTGCAGTTACGCCAGTGCAATCAAAGCCAACCTGAATGTTCACATGAGGAAACACACTGGAGAGAAGTTCAGCTGTGATTATTGTACGTTCACTTGCCTCAGCAAAGGCCACCTCAAGGTCCACATCGAAAGGGTTCATAAGAAAATTAAGCAGCATTGTCGCTTCTGCAAGAAGAAATACTCGGATGTCAAAAATCTGATCAAGCACATCAAGGAAACTCATGACCTTCAAGACAAAAAGGTGAAAGATGTTTTTGATGAGCTGCGCTTGATGACACGAGAGGGCAAAAGACAACTTCTGTATGACTGCCACATTTGTGAGCGCAAATTCAAAAATGAGCTGGATCGAGACCGTCACATGCTTGTCCATGGGGATGAAAGGCCCTTTGCTTGTGAGCTCTGTGGTCATGGAGCCACAAAATACCAAGCCCTTGAGCTGCACGTTCGGAAGCACCCCTTTGTGTACGTGTGCTCTGTGTGCCTGAAGAAGTTTGTCAGTTCTGTGAGACTCCGCGCTCACATCAAAGACGTTCATGCGGATCTGCAGGAGGATTCTGTTTTCAACAGCTCTATCAACCAAAGCTTCTGCCTGCTCGAGCCAGGAGGGGACATCCAGCCAGAAGCCCTTGGTGAACAGCAAACACAAACTGCAGGTGAATCGACTGGCCCAGGTACTGATGCTGTTAACACGCCACAGCCACCTGCTGGTGAAGGTGAATCGACAGCTGCAGATGTCAGCCATAATGGCCAACATAATGGGGATGTAAAAATCGATACAGTCCTCTCCTTAGAATTTGAAAACCCTCTGGTGAAGAATGTAGGAGAGACACTGTGTCAGACAACAGAGATAGCAGTCCCAAACATTCAGCCCTGTGTAGCATCAGATTGCTTTCTGCTGAAAAATGGTACTGCTGATCCTGAGGAGTTAAAGGTTTCTCCTCCAAATGAAGAGGAAGTTAATCACTGCAGTTCTGTAAATCAGCAGGGTGAAGAAATTCACCTTTTACTGTCTGAAGACAAAAGTTTAAATCCGAGTCAGAACAATGCAGTGGCTGAGAACCTTCCAGTCTCTGAAGAGAGAACCCAGTCTGTTCCTTCTAGTGAATCAGAAACAAGCAGTCCTCCAATTCAGAACTCTGCAGAATCCACGGACCCTTTGGCAGCACCAGAAGCCGGAGCAGCCACCAGCCCACAGGCAGCCTCTTCCAACACGGCTGCACCCAACGGCGGGACTGGATCTGTTGCCTTCATGCAGATCTTGGATAGCTTGCAGAAGAGACAAATGAACACAGAGTTGTGTGAGAGGATAAGGAAGGTTTATGGAGACTTAGAATGTGAATATTGCGGTAAGGAGCGGTGCAATTATGTTTGCTTGGGGTTTTTTAAAATGTTATGTAGTGAGCCATTCTTTTCCCTTCTCTTCTGGTTTACAGTGTTTGATGTATTTGTATATCTTTTCAGCAGTATTAATTTTGTAGTTCAGTGTGGTTCTGGGGTCCAGTGAGATTTACTTTTTGCTGTATAAATAGCATGAAATGAGTCAAATCTCCTGAAAAATAACCACTAGTGGAATACAGCAAAGCAATGATTTGCAAGGCTCAATTTTCTATTTGTGTCAAATTTGATAGCATTAGATTATTTCTATCCAAATGGCTCTCCCCAGGTCATAACTTTTACTGGGTCCAAGCACAGCAGATTTAGGCATGGGATCAGCATTAGTCAGTCCATGTTTTAATGCTTAAGCTTCATGATCAGCTTAGTGTAAGGTTCAGAGGAGGATCTGTGGTAGTATACATCCTGTAGAATAGGCACATATATACTGGCATAATTTTGTGCCTTGTTTTGAACCAGGTTCTTTGAGCTAAAAATTTTTAATTATGGTATCAGATCAAGACTATTCTGATTGTAATTGTTTTGGGTTTTTTTTTAATTCATGGAAGTGGGGATAATACACCATTCAGATTTATTCTAACTGAAAGTGTTTGTGTTTACGTAAGTGGAAAGGAAACAATTTGGGATTTCTTCATTCTTGAAAAGGGAAAAGAATCAAAGTCTGAAAAAACAAGTTTTTAAAACACCTTAACACTGTACCTTAGTTGAACTACTCTGTGCTTTTTGGTGCCATTACATCAGAAAGGCTTTCTGGAAGGAGTAACATGAAAGGAAGTAACAAAAAATATTTTGACAGTCTTTTTTAGTGTACAGTTGCATTCAGATTCTTTGTATAGGAGAACAGATGTAAAGAACTTTGTCTTTGGGGAAAAAATCATTGATATGTATCAAAGTTGCCCTTGTTAGGCTGTTTCAGGATACATAACACAATCTTTTCAGACAAAAGTGGGTTTTGTAAACATATTTTCAGTAGTGAAGGGTCTTTAGACAAGTTTTCATTAAAGACAGAAGGGACAGGATTCAAACAGTGTGTTTGGCCCTGACAGAAAATTGTGTGCTTATTGTAATTTTCACTAACAGTTGTTTAGAAAGTGCTTTCTTCATGTCTAATTTTATTTTCAGGCAAGTTGTTTTGGTACCAAGTGCATTATGACATGCATGTTCGTACACATACCCGAGAACATTTATATTACTGCTCCCAGTGCAATTACTCTTCTATCACCAAAAACTGCCTTAAGCGTCACGTCATCCAGAAACACAGTAATATTCTGCTGAAATGTCCCACAGAACACTGTGACTACTCTACCCCAGATAAATACAAGCTCCAGGCACACCTTAAAGTTCACACAGATCTGGTAAGTACATGAACCAAATGGTTTGTTTGTCAAATTCAGTGTCATCATCATAGTGTTTGGAATCATGTGGTAAATATTTGAAGACATAGCTAAGGGTTCTTACCTGTGTGCTCTCTGCACACTTCTGGGAATACAGGAGTTACAGCAAGTAGATATTTGGTCCTTCTCATAGCCATTTCCAGTCAAGTATGTCTGTATCCATTTTCTCCCTTTGATTTTCCCACTGTTGTCAGATTCTCTGGGTTTTGAGAGAGTAAAACAAGGTCTGGTATACTATTGCTACTTTACTTTCTTCTATGGACCTGAATTCCCTTCCTCCATAAATAGATGACTGTGGTACAATGACAATACGTTCCTCTTCTAATGACTATAGACAGAAGAAGTTGATGAAAGGAAATTTTTTTCCCTAATAGCTACAACTAGTTGCAGTTGAACATCTACCATTTTCTGTTGTATTTACAAAGACAAAGAAATCACATTTTAAAGGCTTCTGTCTTGTTTAGAAATCCTTCTAGCTCTGAATGCCATGTACTGAAAACAGGTGTGGTGTACTTCCTCCACATTCCCTGTTACGTGCTTTCTTTGGGACTGTCCAAGGGGCTTCATGCTTGACTGAAAACCCTCATTGTGCGAGACACTATGTAGTGATCTTGCTCTGATCCAACATTATTACATGACTGATCTTCCAAGGAAAAATGTTTTCTACATGAACCCTGCTTGCGTTGGTTTCAAAAGTATGTTTTAAAAAATATTATGGCATTCAGAATAAGAAATATTTTAAAACTGAGGACTAAGATTTTTATTCTTCACCATTAGTTAAGATGCTTTTTTAGAAGTGAAATTATATACGTGCTTTCCTTGGAAGATTAAGGAAGACAATTATTTTCTTACGTCAGTATTGCCAAGCCTCTTCTTGCTGTTTTATTGTTTTACATGAGTGTCCCAAATGGGTTACGCTTTTGTCAGAACAGGTCTGCACACCACAGACGTCTTTTCCTACCACATGGCAGGATCCTATGTGCTTGCAAGGCCTGGTTGATCTGGGGCATTCCAGGCTTGTGAGTACCCAGGGAGGGTGTAATGTGCACACACTCATGCAGTTATGAACACAGGCAAATTCCTTCCTGTTCCAAATTGACCTCTAGGAAAGAGTATTTGGCAAGTGTTTAGTCTCCCAGCATAGAGAATTCAGTCCACTTCTGACTGGAGTCTTTCCTGAAGGCCATCGGGAGAGGCCCATATTACCTCATATGTTGTATATGAAGGTACTGCAATTGAATAAAGTACTGTTTAGGATTTCAAAAAATGTTTGACAATGGTACTATTTGTAATTAAATTTTCTTGACTGATAATGTCAGAAAGTTGTCGTGAACTGCATCCTTGCAATTTGAGGCTTGAATTATTGATGCGATAAAATACTTCCAAAAGGCAATTTACCTTTCTCTTGAATTTATTTCTTTACTTATCCCAGCAGAAGAGAAAATGGCAGTTGTTTAATTGGAGCACTCACTCTTCTGTCCTTTAAGGACAAGGAGATATTCACACAGATGGGCTTTTCTTCATTCTTTACACAACATTACAGTTTTTGTTGGCATTTTCTTGTAAATAAATCTTGTGCATCCATGATAGAATGCACCACATATGACAAGTTCTTACAGGCCAGTCACTTAAGAGTTGGACTTGATAATCCTTGTGGGTGCCTTCCAACTCGGAATATTCTGTGATTGTGTGGTATTATTCTGTGAGAAAGCGGCATCACATCTCTAAGCAGCGTGATAAATATTGCTCTTACAGTTCCTTTTACAAAAATGTGATGCTTGAATTAAGGATTCACACTAGTTTTTTCCCCAGATGTGGACAGTTTCTCGGTAGCTCCTTGAAAAAGGTGTTTGCATACAGTGCCTAGTGGTTTCAGGTCTTTCTCTGCAGTCAGCAGGAAGGCTCTTGGCCACTATTTTCAACAGCTAAAGTTACTTTAAAGATATTTGTAACAGAAGAGAACACTTAATCTACTTTTCTTAAGCAGTTACTTCAGGAGAGCTTTAAAAAAGAAAACAGAACAGTTGACGCAAAAAGGAACATTTTTTTCCCCGTTTGTGTCCTCCACTTATGCAGCTATTTTAAACAGAATCTGAATTTATTATGAAAGGTGCAGAAAATTCATGTGATAGCCATTCTTTTTGGCTGTTTTTGAATGTCTTATGTTTATGATGCCCATCTGATAGCAGAAATCTGTGTAAATGTTTTCTTAAAAAAAAAGAGCCTACAATTAGCTCTCCTTACGTAAGTACCTGTTTTTCAAGTGTGATGAATGTCCAACAGCTCCCACCAGGAGGATCATTTCCATGATACTAAATAGAACTAAGCAAATGCATTTCATAATTAAAATCAGTGTGGCAGCAAGATCTTTCAGAGCCATGCTTACTGATGCTTATGGTCAAATATATTTATTTACGTGGATTGAAAAACTCATATATTAAAATTTACTCAGTAACTGAATTTGTCCCTTCTCAATACTGGCCTTTGTGCCCATTGCTTGGCATATTTACGTCATGTATATGTCACTCAACAGGACTACTTACTCCAAATTATAGTACATTAAGAAACTTTGCAGGGTGAAATGTGGAACTCTACTTTAATCTTAATTTTAGTTTGCAAAATCAATTCTTAATAAATATTAAAGTTAAAACTTCCCTGGAGACCTAAGGTACCAAAATCTCAGTTCAGTTCCTTGTATGGATGTGTACTCATCGTTGCCTTGTTGCTGGCTGCATTAATTGGGGAAGAGGATAAAGGGTGGGTATGGAAAAGCAGCTATCCCTTCATCCTTGTCACTCACTGTATAGCCACCCATCTTACTCTCTGAGCATCATCTAAGTCTTGCTCTGAATTTGGGATTGTTCCCTGGCAGATGATGATGAATGTGTATGTGCTGCCTCTTGCCTCTGTACTTGGTACACACTGTTGTTACAGGGAAGATTTTTACTTCTGAAGCCTGGGAATTGAGGATTGGTTTGGTTCAAAATCAAAACTTTGCATATATTCCCTGATTTTCAGTACTCACCTTTTATCCCTAGGGCTTGTGTAGTGGTTTTTAACATTTATTGGCATTTATTGAGTTCTTCAGAAGTTCAAACCGTGACATGTGCCAATCACTTCAGTATCGTGGCACCTAAGAAAGGACTGTGCAGTTGAAAATTACTTGGAATAATTTACAGTTATGGATGAGCTCGTTGAGACCATTAGGGGCTGGGTGTGGAACTAAACAATGCTGATGGAGGTACCAGAGTTGATTTTACAACCCCCAGTGGGTTTTACAGTACTCGCTATGCTGAGCAGATAAACATCAGAGAGGTTTGTCTCTAAAATATTTTAAATCTCCATATGTAATTGATACTGCAAGATAAGCACCTCTGTAAAAATCTGGTTCAGACCCAGAACCAGCACTTGTTATTTGGTGCCTACATTTGCTTTCATGCACGTTTCGGGATGCCAGTGACTCTTGTCTTTGGAAGGATGCTCATAAATTCCACTGTGCTGCTGACCTTTCGTGTGTGTAGGAAGTGAGGCACTTGAGCTCTGATTGCTTATTTCCCCTTCCTGAGGAGCATTAATTTTCAGACCATCACTGGTCTGGCTGTGTTACCTTTGCCTCTGGAGCGGTGCCACTGTGTAGTCAAGAATGCAAGGTACTGGAAAGGAAAGGAAATAACAAAGACTTCTATGATCTCATGAGCAGGCTCAGTTGGAAAATGGCTTTTGCCCTTGTTCTCACTTCCATACGGAATGTCAGTGAGGCATTTGTTTTTACTAGAGGATATTTCATGAAAATATGCCCAAGTGCTGCATGTAGGTGCTTGTCATTTTGTGAGCTGTTACTTCTGCTGCTTGTCAGACTTCATACAAGTCTGTCTAACCATTTGCACGTCTTTCTGTATCTTCCCTCACCTGTGTGCATAGCCACCTCCCGGGTACATCAGATCCTTTTAGCTAAATTGCATTTTGATTGGACATCAGCTTAATTCAGGAATCTTTTGTGAAGGTTTTGATTTGAACATCATGACAACTGTGGTGAAGATTTCCGGATGTCTTCATTCCTGAGAATTATAACTCGGGGGCCTAAGTGTTAGAAGTTAAATTTCTGTTTATCTGAGTAGATGTGGATGCAGGCTTTGTCTCTCTATTTGTTTACAAATTGTACTATCAAATGTTGTGTTAATTGAGTTGTGGGAACTTTTCTTGGAAATGCTATGGAAGTACCAATATTTAGTAAAGCTTTGTATTATCTCCTGCTCATGAAATCATGTCACTGATGCTTCTGGAAAGGAAGAGAATGGATTGTTGATTTCTGTAACATAATTATCTAATTTGGGTTGCTAATTAGGGGCATGGTCTTAATGTTACACTGTTAATGAAATTGATAACAAACCAGGAATTCACACACTCTCTTCTGAAATTAGTGGCAGTATTGCCATATAGATCATGTAATTTATGATCATATTATTCTATGTATGTTCTGTTGGTTTTATCATAGGGTCTTTTATGTTGGTAAAAGCCTCTTAAGATCATTGAGTCCAACTGTTAACCCAGTACCACCCTGTTCACCACTAAACCATGTCCCCAGGTGCCACATCCACCAGATTTTTGAACACTTCCAGGAATATGACTCAACCACATCCCTGCGCAGCCTGTTCCAATGCTTGACCACCCTCTACGTGAAGGTTTTCCTCATATCCAATCTAAACCTCCCCTGGCACAACTTGAGGCCATTTCCTCTGGTCCTGTTGCTAGTTACTTGGGAGAAGAGGCCAACCCTGACCTGGCTAGAACCTCCTTTCATGGAGCTGTAGAGAGTGATAATGTCTCCCCTGAGACTCTTTTTTTTCCAGGCTGAACACCCCCAGCTCCCTACATATACAGAGGCTTTTAATTTTTTTTTTGTGATTGTGTACTAGTACACCTGCCCTTTGAATTATCTTGAAATACAGGCCTAAATTTCTCTTCAGAGCGCTGTAAATCAGTAATGCAATAGAACTGATTTCTTAGCACAATTTTAATTCGTTTATATAAAGAGAAATGCACTGTGATTCCTAGGTAAGTGGCCTTATTTTATAACAAAGCAGCATAAACAAGAAGATTTGTGATATCATTAAACTAATTTTTTTCACTAGATTTAAGTGTTTATGGACCTAATTAAATACCTGATCTATGGAATGTGAACAGCACTTCCTGTCAAAAACCTGCCTTTATTTAGGAATTATTTCAAATTTCTTATATTTTCTCAAATTGTTTAATAGGATAGTAAACAAATCTCAGAAAGTGTGGAAGTGACTTTGAAATTGGAATAGGTGACTGGACTATGCATCTGGTCTCTAAGAAAGGTAGATCCAGCTCTTTCCATACTTTACTTCTGCTTGTGCCCTTCAAAAAGACCTTCAAAGGCATTTAAAAGGCAGGCACTCCAGTTAGGCACCGGATAGATAACTTTTATTTGTACTAAAGGAAAACCTGCATGCTGGGAATGTGATTAAGGTATTACAAGAACCTCAGCCTCAGTCGTCCAAAGTGCTTCTGTCATCACCTATGACCAGGGCACTAAAGAACCACAGCTGTGGTGGGGGTGGCCTTTGAGGCTCCGTATTGTGGCCTGGGTGCTCTGAGACACTTTGTTTGTAACAGAGGGTTTCTTAAAGGCTGTTTGGGGAGTGATGGGATTACACTGAAGGACCAGCACTGACATGAGCTCTCAGGGCAGCGACAGAAGTGCACTTAAACATTCAAAACTAATAGCATAAGCTCCAACAGTGGCACTGGCCTGGATAAACAGCAGTGAAAGGTTTGGCTTCAGCTGGGTGCTGTCTGTGAGAGACTGGAGCTTGACAGATACACTTGGAAGGGTCTCAGTGCTCATGGGCACACTCTGTTCCACTATCAAAGATACCCCTTTTGAAGTACATTTCTGCAGAACTTGGTGTAGGTAACTTTCTACCTGCTTGAAAGGAGCCATTTGGATTTTTTCATTGTTGAAAAATTTTGTTACAATCATCATGTGGAAAGATGTGTTCTCAGTGCCTGTCCTTTCAAGTTGCTCTGTAGCTTTTGTTGCATATACTGGTTATTCTGAATTTTCCTTAAGGCGTAGGCTTATAGCCTTGCCTTCCCTGAGAGTATTAGCAAGAATGTAAAGTTGTCACAGTTACAGTATTTTAGTTAAAGTAGTGTGTGTATAGTGGAGTGTTGAATTTTCTTTTTTTCTTATTTAACTTTGTGAAACAGCAAGATGTATTTGTTTCAGTGTTCTGGTCATACTTAATATAGCGAGTATCAAAAACAAGCAACACCCAAATGTATATTAAAAATATACTAGTTTTTGTTTTTATTTATTATATATTTTGCAACTAGTTATATAGGAAGTTTGAGGAACGGATTGAGATATGTCAACAAATTTGAGCTGCCCCCTAAAGAGCCCCCTAAATGATACTGTGCTTATGTTTTTCTTATGTGTGCCAAATTATGAATATGATTATGCAACCCCATCTTTGAAAAGGTGCAAACATTGCTGTGGAGTTTTATTGGGATTAGTCTACCAGTCTTCATTGGAGTGATGTGTTCAGTTAGAAATCTGAAATCATTGGTAGCAGATTTTGGTTGTATCATTGGAAAGACCCTAATTCTGCAAATTAACAACTCTTCTTCAAGGTTTTGTCAGCACTGTAGGCTCCTTGAGTCTCTTCTTCCAAAAACCAGCTAGTGTTCTCTGATACTCCTCTTTTTTTATCTGGGTTTCTCAGGGCTCCAGTTGGTGACAGCCCCAGCTCCATCATAGGAGGGTACTTGTCCTCAGGGTGGTAATCCTTTCATATCTCTCAGGAGCAAATGATCTAACAGCTCAGGCAGAATTCTCCTTGTGACTGCCACTGCCATATTAATGGGAGTAAGAGCTCCATATCCTACTGTCATGGAAGTATTTATTTCTATTTTAGCCCATGAGTTCTAGGGATACTTCTGGGTTTGACTCGTAGGTACTTCAGGATAGGGATTTCTTTTTCAGAAGTACATAATATACTAAGTGCAAATGCCTGTGTATATTACAAGATCTGTCTGCCGTGGAAACCCATCAGTTTTGCTTTTCTTTTAAGAGACACGTCCATTTATAGCTATGTAACGGCAGCATCCAGAAATAACGACCTCCTTGTACATTCTTCCTCACTGGTCAGAGATGCTCTTTGGTCTAAGGTCAGAAACTTGTAAAGTCCAGGACCCTTATTGTCCTGTTACCTCCAAGTTTCTCTCTTATAACACATAGGTCTGTCTTTTTGATCAGTCATCTTCCTTCTGTGGTCTTCAAGAAGTACTTCTGTTCTCCTCAAATAAGTAGTGAAATATCTGTTCTGTAGCTTCAGCTTACCAGAGACCTCTGGGAGTTTGGTAGGTACACCTCTCCCACCAGGTAATGTGTTACCTGGTTATCTGCCCAGCTGTCAGGACTAAGTAGACCTCCTTCCATCTGTGGTTTTGATGATCCACTCATATGTTAATCCCCTCAGTGCAGAGGTGACTGGATGATCCATTCATTTGATTGAGCATTCAGTCTGTTGTCTCAGATGGTGCTTCTGGAAAAATCAACCTCTTCAATTTATATAATAAGTGGAAAGGTTTATTTTAAATTGGATAATTTGCCAGTTAATGGAGAAAAATCCTACATTTTTATGTGGAGTTAGATGCATTTGTAAAAACAGGAAAATTGCAATTAAACTGAAATTGTGTATAGGAAGATATTCAGTCAAAACTCTCCAGTTAAACTTGATTGATGCTGTTAAATCTGTTATAACATCAGTGACACTGAGAAAATCCAGAGTAGTCTGTAAGTTTTGAAACCAAAATAGTAGAAAAAGACTTTATTGGTAATACATCAAATGCTGAATATTTATAAAGTAGTTAGAAATGTAGACACTGAATAAGTAACGACATCTGTCATTGTTAACTTTGCTACTCAATTTCAGCCATTTTATAAATCCACATAGTGGTGGAGGTCTTCAGAATAATAAGGTCTGATCCTTAGGTTTCAGAAGAGTGGACTTGTGGGAAAAAAAGAAAAAACCCTGACTATTACTGCTCATATCAAATACGTTTTCTTCTGTTATGTGACTTGATCTTTCAACTTTTGATTCTCTACAGAGTCAGTCAGAAGATAATGCTTACAATTATTGTGCATATTCTCATCTGCTGTAACTTGGAGCCCTTCATTCATAAGGATTAACGATGCTTAGAGTACTTTAATATTTCTCCTTCACTTATTTCACTATAAATACCTTCATTTTTTCCTTAAAACCGGAACCTTCAATTATAACTTTGTTGAGAACCATGTATTACTGAATAATGACTATAGTGATTATACCAGTGGACTGATAATGCAATTTCTTTCTTTCTCGCTTAAGGATAAAAAGAGTTATTCCTGTCCTGTGTGTGAGAAGTCATTTTCTGAAGATCGACTTATAAAATCTCACATCAAGACAAATCACCCTGGTAAGAAAAAAAATCAAGGGAAATTTCTCAGTCTATTGCAATAAATGGGTAAAGATTTTGAATGAGCAGTGTAATGTGATTATATTCCTAAGAAAGAGAAGAGTCTGTGTCTAATTTAACTGGTTTAGAGTAAAAATTGTATTAGATTTGCAGATACTACAATTTAAAGTGAAATATGTTACTATTTGAGCAGTGTGTGTTGTGGAGTGTGTCAGGTAATTGTGCTAAGAAATCTGACTTCATCTGACAAAGAACTCATTTCCAAAAGAAGACTTAGGTGAATTCAGATTAAGCATTGGGAAGTTTGGAATCAGGCATACAGACGTCCTGCAACAAGCCAGGAGACATAAAATTCCCGTTGGCCTTATACAAGCTGACAGGAATGCATTTAGTGCACAATATTTGCCTGTAGGTGACTGATGTGAATGCAGAGCTGACTCCATGTGCCCAGGTCCTGTGGGGCTGGGCTGTTCCTCCAGGGCCAGAGGAGTCTCCATCAGGACTCCTGCTAGAACAAGCTGGGATGTAGCATGGCCAGTATTAAGCTGGAGCTGTCAAGCCTGGCTGGATCCAACCAACCACTGCACCCCATCCAAACTGTTTATTCCTTCATTCTGGTGCCCTGATTTAGCAGTGCAAGCACAACATAACAGGAATGTGGTAAGTCAGTGTGCCATGCCCGAGTACACAATCCTTTCTCAGACCCTGGGAATCCAATACCAAAGTGCTGGTGCAGGGACTGATTGAAATCTGACTGATGTGAACTCGGCAGAGCCACACTGGTGTGTCCCTGATTTCATCCTCAGTAACGGTGTTATGTTGGATAGGAAGACCCACTGCTACTGCAGAGGTGGAGGTGAGGTGACTGTATTGGCCAACACACTTTAATTAACTCATCTACAGTGTTACTTATCACCTGACATAATTTGATATTAAAAAAGAAAATACTGGCCGTGCTCAAACTGAGTTTGGGGAAGGAAAAATCCTGTTAAAAGGATGTAACTTTTCTTGCCTTTGCCAGAAGTACAACGTAATAGGTGAAGCAGTAGTTTCTTATCTTCCTACTGCCACTAGATAGTGCTAGACCCGTGTTTTAAACAATTTCCTTCACTTTAATTTCAGACTAACTCCCACTCCAGCTCTTTAGTTACTAAACCTCTCTATTTGCAGACCACTCCACAGCAGTGTGGTTGGAGGGCGTTGTCGGACGTCAGCGGACGTGTCTGATGCAGCAAATTGAGATGAGGAAAGGCTTCTGAGCTATACTGTAGTCAGGAGATATATCACCAGTAAGCATAGAAATAGAATCTCAAGAGCTGTGCCTATTAAGCCTTTGTGCTGCCTCAGCCAGGGACCATAGGAGACCTCCCTAAATAACAGGACGTGTGAACTGGCAGGACATTATGTACTGTGCCTAACAGGTTGCCATTAGCCTGCACTGGTCCATTTTCTGCTGAACTCTGAGTATGCTTTGTCTGAGGTCCAGAAATACCAGTTAACTCTGGAGCCCTGAAATACAGAACTCATGCATTTAAATACTTTGGAAGGATTCATTTGGTATCTGATTCCCTGTAAAAGGGTGGCATAATTTTTTTGATCCAAGTGGGTTCTTTTAAGCTCTGTGTTATAACAGAGGTAAGGCTAAAAAAGAAAATCCGCACAGCCTATTATTTTGTGTCCTCATTTTTCATTCATGTGTCACAGGCAAATAGAGCTTAAAGGCAAAATACTGGATTTATTAGATATATCTCCATGGTACTGAATAAATACTACATCTAAGATATGCCTATGCAATACTTATGCAACAAGCCTGCTTTAATATATGGATGAGAATTAGTGCACAAATCTTTTTTTCTGTGCATTTTCTTCTTGTAATCAGGAGGAAATCCTTTATTTGTACAACATACTTAATTACAAGCCAAATAAATGTGAGGGGTCTGAGGGTATAAGCTGCTAAATACTGCGGAGGAATTAGTGCAATTGTTTTCAAAGATGTAAAAGAAAAAGTATTAAGATGACAGGAAAAATGGGTGCTGTTAAAATGAATGGAATTTTAAAATGACATATAAAAAATTAATTTAAACTGAAACCCTTTTGTATTTATCATTAAAATGCTATTTCTAGAACTCCCCTTTCCTTCCTTTCTTAATATCATTCAGCATGAACCCTCCCTTGTCTCTTCTGCTCCATCAAGGAGAAAGTATGAAATCAAACAGCACTTCTTCCTCTTGTGCATTTGCAGAGGAGTTGAATTTTGGTCCCATGAAGGGAAAATCTCTGTAGACTTTGGCAGAGCATTATTTCAAACCAAAGAGATAAGAGCTTGGCTTTATTGCCCAATGATTTGAGTACTCAGCAGTGAAGGAGGAGAATTGGATTCTGGTCCCAGCTCTCAGAATTATCTACCTTTCATCCACTGTCTGATTTAATATGATATTTCTTAATAGTTCTGAGACATGAGAGGCATCAGCTTTCATAGATCCCCGCTGAGCAGACATCCTAGCCTGCAGTCATGAATGAAGGATCTAAGCCATGGAAGGCAGATGAGGGTTCAGACTTGTGTCTGTATTTTTCTTTTTTGGGTACTTTACAGCTTATTTCTGCTCAGTTCATGGACTTTTGTAGTTAGCTTTTGAGGTTGTTTTCCTTGGGAATAAGATTTCAGGCAGGATTTTTGATTCCTTTCTGGGGCCAATCATCAGGAGACTAGGTATGAGAGTTCATTTTTGGTAAAAATGTAAGTTTAGACTGTGACTTTCAAATTTATAAGATCTCAGGCATAATAAGTCACCAGTTTTCATGTCTTAATGTTTAGATTGTATGAGTGCTGTACTTTCATTAGGTCAGGAGATAGCATTTCATTCGTCTGACTTGAATAAGCAATTTGATTTACTTTTTTAAAGCATTTGGCAATGTTTTCATTATGCATGTTTGGGACACTTTAATTTAAGCTTCATTATTTTGAGCTTTTTCACTGTGACAACCAAAACATTAGATCATATATGAAGGAAAAGCTTAGAGTTGTGTTTAGCCTAAATGAACAAAGGCCAGGAGAGGAATCTTAATTGCTGTGTTCAGCAATCTAATTAAAAAGAAGACAGAGCCAGAATCTTCTTGAAGCTGTACAGTGAACGGATGTGAGTTGAAGAAGGGAGATTCTGATTAGAATTAGAAAAATAATTTTGACTGTAAAGATGCTTAAACACTGGAATGGGCCAAGAGAGGCTGTAGAATCTGCACCCTTGGATATGTTCAGAACAGGATATGATCCTGAGCAACTTACTGTAGCTTTGAAGTTGGAACTCTAAAGTTGACCCTGCTTGGAGCAGGTGACCTTAGAAGTCCCTTCCAATCACATTTATTCCATGAGTGGTTTTTCCTTTAAAGTGTCTGATTATCAGCATTCTGATCATTATAGCTGTGGCTGAAGTAGATTGTCTTCATATCCTTGACATCTGAAAATCTGGGGTGAAATCTTGAATAAAGCTTTTGAAAATATTGAAGAAAAAGTGCCAAAGTAGTTTATAGGAAAGGTTCATAGTCAGAAAATTATTTCTAAGCCAGTGGCACAACCACATTTCTTTTAATATTTAAAATGTTATTTTTGTTTTTAAAACAGGCAGTGAGGACAGTGAGTTCGCAGATCAGAAGAGAAAGGACAGAGCATCCTAGGAAGCCTAAAGGAAAAAAGGTCCTTGTGCTCTTTGCTCAAGCCAGTTTTGAGTGGCAGTAGGGAAATAGAGCTTTTAAAAAGTTGGAGTGATTCAGGATCTAGCTCTTCAATATTACTTAGAGAACAAATTCCCTCATGTACTTCTGGTTCTTATTACCTTTTGCATTTCTCTCAGAGGTTTCAATGAATACCATTTCTGAGATTCTTGGCAGAAGAGTTCAGCTGAAAGGACTTATTGGAAAACGAGCTGTGAAATGTCCCTACTGTGATTTTTATTTTATGAAGAATGGATCAGACCTTCAACGTCATATTTGGGCTCACGAAGGTAAAACTCGGCGTTTAAGTTTTTGGGCATATAATGAGTCTCATATTCCACTGAAGCTTTGCTGACGTAAAAAAAGGATTCAGATTTATTTCTATACCTGACTCAAATACTTTAAGCCATATTAGAGGTTTATTAATTGGTTTAATGCCTTCTGGACCACATATGAAACTGCATACTCATAAAATGAATAGACAGCTTAAATGTTTTATGAAATTAATAATATTCTCATGCAATTTTTTCCAAATTCATTCATAAACATCTCCAAAGTATTCTATGTGAGTAAGGAGAAGTGAATTAAATACATGCTTAGTTTCTTAAAACAAGTAATTTTCTCTATCTTCTTCCGAGTCACTGCTGCTCCTTTCACATTTGCCCAAAAACACATGATCTGGAAATCTATTAGTAAAAAATTGGAATCCAGTGGCTTTGATGTATACGTATACATTCCGTGAGTATTTTAATTAAATCATGCAGATATGACAGCTGACTGACAGAGGCACAGACAGTGATCAAAAACCCATATGATAGTGCTAATCACATCTGTGACTTTTTAGGGAGAAATTCCAGTAATGTGGTAACACACTGGTTAAAAATCCCTTGAACTTAAAAGTCTCTGCCCAGTAGAATCCTGTGTGTACCCAGTCTGTATATTTTTGTAATAGGCTGAACACCAGTTATGTGGTCTTTAGTCACGTTAATAATATATGGAGCAGATTACTTGTGCTTTTGGATTCTTTAGCCACACTGCATGAAGGGGATAATGGGATTTGGTACTCTCAAACTGGTATCTTGGTTCCAAAGTGTTTGTTCCTATGTAGGTAGTTCAGCATGTTTGTTTGAAGGATTTAATTGTGAGTTTACCTGCCTGTGTACCATAGCAGTGTCCTCTCCAATGGCCTTTATTCCATTAAGATTTTGGGTAATGCAGAATGTAGGTTAGGGCAATTCCTTGTGTATTCCATAGACAGGGTTTTTGTATTCTGACAGGAAAGCTTGGAACCCGTCTCATCTCCATATCAGGAGAAAGAGGTGAATAGAAATTTACTCCCGAATCAAAGTGTGCAATCAAGCCTGCTTAAAGCAGACTATAATTCCTCATGCTTGTAAATCTAGTTTTAAGGTCACGAATATCAATCTAAAACTGCCAGAGCCTCATGAAACTGTTGAACTGTTCTGCCAGTTCAGATTTATTCAACTTTTCTTTGAAGGATTTACTTTGTTCTTACAGAACTTCTGTCAAATGACATTCTGAATGTCTCTCTGTGTGCTTTGGATAGTTTGAGAGAAGTGAAATTTTAAGTGCTTGCATCTTGTTGAGGGATACCTGATAAGATGCACTTTACACAAGGGATACCACTGCATGAGACATTAGCAAATCTGATATTAATCATCAGTAAAACACAGCTTCACACATTTGACTTCTGCTAACATACTAAGTGCCTAATGAAACAGTCCTCCTTGAAACAGCTTTCTTCATCCTTTGTTGTAGTAAACAGAGAATCTGGTTATCTGAAGGCTCATAGAGGGTGATAAATACACCAGCTAGGCATCAGTTTAGGCAGTCTGGATTCTACTTCTAAATGAAGGATAGACACAGCAAGGCCCAAATATTAGTATTTGCTAGGCTAAACTTAGTACTGGCTTCAGTAGGGCAATATTTGATTCTAAAAGAACTCCTCCTTTCTCTGAGCAGGTTAAGTGATGCTGCCAAGAGCTCGATATCACTTACACAGAAGGTATAGATGAAATTTGTTAAATGTGGATATCCAAATTTTTAAATGGTGACCTCGCTGTTCATGTTGCTCACATGATCTGAAATTTCTTTCAAGGAAACGTCCACCCTCTTGTCAAAAGATGTAGCCTGGTTGTTTCATGTCATGTTCTTTCATGTTTAGGTGTCAAACCCTTCAAATGCTCCCTCTGTGAGTACGCCACGCGCAGCAAGAGTAACTTGAAAGCCCACATGAATCGTCACAGCACTGAGAAAACACACCTCTGTGATATGTGTGGGAAAAAGTTCAAATCAAAAGGGACTTTGAAGAGCCACAAGCTCCTTCATACTGCTGATGGTAGGTGGATGTTTATTAGATGTAAGTTTATTTTAGGACATTAAATACTGGCTGTACTACAGGGCCTTATTAACAAATGTTTTTCAGTTGAACACCAAGTGTGATTTACAAGCTTTGTTTATTCCCAGGAGACACCATTTAGGAAACAATTCAAAACTTTGCAAAATTAATTTATGTGAAAGACAGATGTCTCTGAAATACTTGTGGTTTTTTTCTGAAATTTCTGTTGGCTTTACATCTCTTCATGTTCTTACAGAGAATTTTTCTTTCAATAGAAAATTGAAAATACAAATAGTTCTGTGGTTCAGGCTCTTATTATTTCTTCTATGAGAACATTGTTAGTATTCTGTTGTCAAATCCAGCAGCCCAGTAGACTCAAGGCCTGTGTCCCCATGTGTAATTAGCCTGTGACAAGCCTGGGCACGTATTCTCTACAGTCTTATATGCAGCACATCATTTGGGCTGTAATTTTAATATTTCTCTGATGATAACTGAAAAAAGTAAGATGCACATCCAGAAAAATATCATATTTTGCGTCTAAATTTAGAACACAACAATACCTCAGTCTTCTGTGATTGTCAAATTGAAGTAAATGATTTAGCAGAATAAGTTGTACAGACCTTCATTATGATTTGATCTTTGTTATTTATCTAACTGTGAAAACTCATTCTACTCTTTATTGACCATTTAATTTAAATTATTTTTTAAAAACTACATATGCATTAGCATTGTCCTTTCCCAGAAAATGCACAGTGCTCTATTACATCTTAAGAATGTATGTCATGTTTCTGTGTCAGATACTTATTTATGCTTACATATGTATGTGTAAGTGAAAGAGACAATCCCTTTTACATCAACAAATACATTTTATAGAAAGCACATAGTTATTGTTTTATTGGCAAAATTACTGCAGAATTATCATAAGTTAATAAATTACTCATTATTCAAAAAGTACTTTCCAATATTTTGAAATAACTTGGTCAGCAGCAGGCAGGTGTGGCACATAAGGTCTAAACTTCATATACAAGATTCAAGATTTTACTTATCAAATGCAGTCCTCAGCTGGCTGTGAGGATGCAGGTTGTTGCATTTGAATGAAAAGGAAATTTCAAGCATGATCAGACTATAAAAAGAAATAAAAAGGTCTCTTTCTGTGGTGCTGTAAAAAAAAATCACTGCATGGTATTTAATTTCAAAACCTTTCTGTTTTGTTTTCACCATCTGGCATGTTCAAATAGTGAAATTCAGCAATGAAAGTTGAATCTGTTTTTACCTGTTCCGTTTCTTGAACGAAATGTGCATGTGTGTAAGTAACTGTTGCAATTCAGCGGAGGCAGCTTTGAAGCTTGGCACTGTCAAGAGGAGTACTGTGGTCGAGCAGGAGCTCCCCGTGCCTGGGTTTGGTTTTATAGGTGTGAAGTTGGTTTTAAATGTTTAATTGCATGCAAGGAGTGATGCTCTCTCATAAATTACTGCTAGGTCAGGCTGAGACCCTGAACTAGGGTATGTGGTTTGTCAGGGGACTTTCAGCCTCTTGAATTCTGACAGTTTCTCTTTGCCCAGTGCCCCTCTCCGTAGTGACAGCACTGCGAAGGTTCTTCCCAGCACACGTCTCATGTTCTTCAGTTATTTCAGAAATAAATGAATTTGAAAGACGTTTCGCTGTTTATGAGTCTTGTCTTCCTGACTTATGAATCCAGGCAATTTTTGTTCAAATGCCAGCCCTGCAAGGTCAGTTTAACCAGCGGAATATAAAGCAGTTTTCTGTCTGATTTATTCTTCTCCTGAAGACAGACTTCTCAAGAGTGACATGATACAAAACAATTCTGTAGTCCTTGGCTGTTACTGTTTGTGGTTAGAAATAAACCAGAATAAATAATTAAACCAGTTTCTCATTATTTTATTTAGATTCCAGAAAATGTCTTAAGGGGTTTTTAGCTGTGTTTTATAGAAACTTTCATGCTTAGTATAAAATACTTGTAATTTTTTCAGCAAGATCCAGAATCTAACGAAACCCAATGTCTTTATGATAATACAGAATATTCTCCATCCTTCCTTTTGGCTCTTTTGCTTTTGGAGTAGTTTTTAGCATATTCTTATTCCACATCAGACAAATGCAGTTTGCCAGACAGGGTGCTTAATGTGCTTAAGGAATGAAATCTTTCTGTAATTAATACACCTTGTAATTTGGCTGGAGGCAACAGGACTAATAGAATCTTAAAGGCAAAATATGAAGAAAGGGAGTATGAAACCCAGAAAATAAAAGAAATTCTGTTAATTTAAAATATAACGGAAAAGAAAGGTTTGTGAGAGAGAGTGCTTTGAAGGGAAAATGCATTTGAATCATAACAATTCAGTGCGTGGGACAGAAGTAGCTAAAACCATGTAAACATGATCAAACATCTGTGTTTTAAGGATTTCCAAATGTGCTTTACAAACAGCAAAGTAGCTGTGCCTGCAGTTGTAAATAATGGATTTTTTCTTCTATTTAGACTGCACTATAACAATTCTCTTTCTTCTTTCCCAAGTGACTGTCCCGGGAGAATCTAGATTATTTAATGCTTATAATTTAAAGATGATGCTCGAGCCTTTTTTCTTCCTTACTCTGTTCTTTGCTCTATTTAAGCAAAATTTTTCAGAATAATTGCCAGACTTCTTGTATTGTTCATTGTTCATTCTTAGCATTTTGGAATTCAACTTTATTAGAAAATAAAACCAGTAGTTTTCTGAACTTAAATAGGAAAAAAAATATTCCATTTTCTATTCCCATTTCAGGAAAGCAGTTTAAATGTACAGTGTGTGACTATACAGCAGCCCAAAAACCACAGCTCCTACGTCATATGGAACAACATGTCTCTTTCAAGGTAAGGAAACATAAATCATGCTTATTTAAATCATGCTTAAAATGGTTAAGAAATACATGAAACTTTAGACAACAGTTTAAAATTGACCCATTTTCTTGTTTGGTGACAATTAAGGTACATGAACTTTTTAATATTTTGGAGATTTTCACTTTATATTCAGACTTTTGAGATAGGGTTATCTTGCTCATGAACAATTTGTAATTAGTATCTTTACTTGCCAAAAATATCTGTATTTTGCAATATAAACCAAACATTATTGGGGCTTTTTGATTGTCAGTCCTTGAGAGAACAAATCTAAAACATACCTTAAAATGTTCTAGTGAGGCAGGAGAGCAAATCCCATACATCCCTGTTTATTTCTCACTTTATTTTTCTCCGAAAGTTTGCCAGTCTTTATACTATAGGTGAGTTCATATACTTGAAAATTGAAGAGAATAATTTTAAAACACACCATTTATCTGAAATATGTCTTGAAAAGAGTTTTGAAGATTGTTAATGTTTCTAGGAAGCATTTAGATTAAAGATATGGTTTATTTTAACAAACTGTAGTATGGTTTTATTTCTAGATTTCGTGTTGGTTCTCACTGTGATAAGTCTTGATGTAATGAATTGTGAAATGTTATATGCAGTAAATAGAAATTATACTAGTTTAGTTTTCAGAAAAAGCCAGTGTTTTATATTTATGAAAATATACACTTTAATGTAATGCTTTATTTTGGCAATAAGCATATTTCTTACAGAAAACATCGTACTGTTTTCATGTGCAACATATTCCATTATCTAACAGATCATTTTGCTTCCATAAAGAGTACACTGCAGCCATTCTTAGTAAGCACCATAAAGCAGAAAGAAAAGCAGTCTTAAACGATGGTTTAAATTTTGAAAGACGAGATATTTAAGAAAATGAAACAAGTCATCTAAAGAGATAATACATTTTGAGCAAATAATTTTTCTTTCTTAAGTGTATAGCTTTGCTCTGGACTTACCTTTTGAAAAGAATTTTTTGTAAATGAAAATGCATAATTTTCCTTTCTTGATGGCTAAAGTGATGAATGTACTCATAGTGCAGTTCTTGAAATATAGCTGATTCTGACCTCAGGATCAGCCTGCACGTAAGTGTAGCAATTCAAGACATTGTCAAGAGGACTGCAAAACACTGGATTAGGTCAATCAGGAGTATTTATTTAAAGGAGTTCAAACCCTGCTTGTTAGTTATGTGTTCCTTCATTCTAGGACAGCTGTTTGAGTGCTTATCAGACTCAGAGACATGTCACTACTTTCGTGACCTAATGATCCTTTAATCCATCACATTTCCCAGCTCCATGGCTTTGCAATCCTGCTATCCAATAGCAAGTAATATACATGACTTGCAAGAATGTCGAGAGTGGTACAAGAACACAGCAGTGTGTCTGGATTATTTTCTTGAAAAAACAGCAGTTTCAGCTATAGAAAAGCAGAGTGTCCCTGTTTGAAAAACTGAACAGCTGAATGTCACAGTACCCTCTGATGTGTAGGGCTAAGGGAGCCTGAACATCACTTTTCTTCCTTATTTTTGCTGTTTGGAGCCTGAAGGAAGGTCATGAATAACAAGCTTTGGGGAGTGTTCTGGTCACTGGACCCTGACTGCAGACATTTCCCTACTTTAAATTCATCTTCTGTAAACATTTCTGTACCAACCATTTTCTGCTGACTAACTTTAGATGGGCCTGCTTGCTGAGCATGAAACATTTTCCGTCCCATTCTGAGGTACTTGACTTTTCCCTGAGGGCTTTGGTCCTTTTCCAGGACCCTGATGGTTATGTCAGGCTTCCAATAACTGTGATATATCTCAGTCAGGAAGTTATTCTGAAAGGTTAACTTCAGTCACAAGTGCTTTTTTTTTTCCCCTGTCCTTTTTTCTTTAGAAATTACTCTTCCTGTCAGTTGAAGGGAGACATATGTTCTTAAAAATTAATTAATTTAAATCCTGAAATTAACTCGCCAAATGGTCAGAGGAGTGTAAGTGCCAGTGAAAGGGCTGGGAACATGCTGGAGAGAGAAGGAAAGAGATGAACCCTGCCAGGTACAGTTACCTGTTAAATTAGGTTGGCTGCCATTTGTGCCTTGTTTGAGCTGTCTTGCTCCCCCTTTTCGGACCAAAGCTCATGGGCAGCTGAGTAATTTCCTTGTAGTAGAACATCTCCACATGGTCAGACCTGTGATCTTCAATTATGAAAACACAGTTTACTGAATTACAAAAAATAATGTTGAAAATATTCAATGTCTTGCCCACAATAAAAAGTACCGCATTTTAGGTAATATTTAGTTTCAACTTCCATTTATATTGAATTTTGGAAGATCTCCTTGGGAGGTGCCTAAACCAGAAATGAATATGGTTTCTTGGGATCAAAACATTGCAGCTTGGACCTGTATCCTGAAGAGGCGAGGAGATCAGTGTAACATTTTCCTTTTTGCTCACAGCCCTTCCGATGTGCACATTGCCACTATTCCTGCAATATATCTGGTTCCCTGAAGAGGCATTACAACAGGAAGCATCCTAATGAAGAGTATGTCAATGTAGGGTCTGGGGAGCCTGCAGCTGAAGCCCTTATACAGCAAGGTACATCTTCACCATATAAAACTGTTACTTTTTTTTTTTTTTTTTTTAAAGCAAACTTGGTGTAAAGCTAAACTCTTGTGCAATATGCATTCCTCAGTTTATTAGGTGTTATATGAGAAATCATTGCTAGTTCTTAGCAATTCTGAAATGGCCACCCTTTACCCTTCGTTCAGTGTCCTTTATTCTTGGTTTTTAAGAGTGGGTGAACCAAAGTTTTGTTTGACCTTGCCTGTACTGTTCATTGTTGCATACATTTATCATTTACACTTGTCTCCTTCTGTAAGTAAAGTATCACTGTCTGTTTGAATGAATGATGAATTTCTATCATTCTGATGATAAATTTCTGTGACAATCCTGCAAGGTTGAACTCCAGGTAAGGATGAGCAAGTGCGAGGAAAGAGACTGAAGAGTAAAATGGCAGCAAATTATTCCTCCACTAGTAAAACCTGGGGACAAAGAGAGTTCAGATGAAACTGGTTATGAGTTGTGTTTTTCCCTATTTTTTAATAGAAACTACCAGCAGTTTCATAATATCTTTTGGAATCTGCAAAGTTTCTGGTTTTGTTGAAGTGGAACAGAGACCAAAATAATGCCATTGTGTTAGATAATGAATTAAATATAATTCTTCTAATATGGCATTATTAATAGATGGTATTTCCAAATCATCTAAGATAGAATATTTATTTATTGAAGGCATTAATCCATGTTAAAGTGCTGAAGTCATGACACAGAGAAAGATGCTCAAAGTCTGAGATTCTTCCTATAAACTTGCCCCATAAGGGAAAAAATATATAACTACTTTAAGGAATTTGAGCATTATGTTTGTGTTATATTTATATTATTTTCTTAGATTATATAAATAATATATTTATATGACATTTCTTTGTTTCCTTTTTGTCAAAAAAAATAATAAACCAACAAAACAACCAAAAAATAATTTCAAAAGTAAATCTCTGTCTATAAATTTCAGGGTAAGAATGCACAGTATAATTTTAGGATTATTTTCACAGGCAGTGAAAGCTGACAGGGATCTGCAGTTGTTTTAAAGAAGTAATATTGACTTGGTCAGTGCTAAGAGGCTCTATTCTGTAGTCACCCTGGTGCAGGAAGAACTGTGCACTGTGGGGAGCTTTATTTAACTTTCCAAACATCTGAGCACTGCAAGGAATTATTTGTTCATAGCCACTCTTAAGAATAGGGACCTGAGGATGAATTCTGTTAATATAAATTAGGGATCATACTTGCAATGTTTTGAACAAATAAAATTAATCATATGCTAATTAGGGTTTCCTTCCCCTTTGGGATCCAGATAAATGCACTTCTGGAAATAATTCTTTTCCACTGAAACAAAAGAATTGAAATGTTGTTGAGAATGCAACAGTCTTACAGTGGAGAAATTAGAGTGAGATGAGAGAGAAGAGCCTTTAATTTTTCCTGTGGTGGGCATCCTTTTTCCACCACATTGGAACATTGGACAGTGATTGAGAGGATGAAATTAATAAGTCCAAATGCCAGATTCGGCACTTAGGACAGAATCATGTGTGGCACAGGTCTAAATGGGGAGAGGAGTGGCTGGAGATCAGCCCTTCAGACACAGAATCACACAATGGGTCAGGTTGGAAGGGACCACAGTGGGTCACCTGGTCCAACTTTCCTGCTCAAGCTGGGTCATCCCAGAGCACGTGGCACAGGATTGCATCCAGAAGGATGTGAAGGTCCTTGACTGCATCCAGAGGGAAACAAAGCTGATGAAAGGGCTGGAAGGCATGTCCTGTGAGGAGCAGCTGAGGGCTCTGAGCTTGTCTAGTTTGGAGAAAAAGTAGGTGGCTGAGGGGTGACCTCATTGCTCTCTATGACTTCCTAAGGAGGGGAAGGGAAGAGGGCCGTGATGAGCTCTTCTCCCTGGTCTGAAGTGACAGGATGCATGGCAATGATTCAAAACCATGCCTGGGAGTCTTAGACTGATCATTAGGAAGCATTTCTTTACTGAGAGGGTGGTCCAACAGCTGAGCAAGCTTCTGAGAGAGGTGTTGATGCCCCAAGCCTGTCAGTGTTTTTGAATCATTTGGACAATGCTCTTAACAACACACTTTAGCTTTTGGTCAGCCCTGAATTGGTCAGGCTGGATGGTTGGTGTAGGTCCCTTCCAACCAAAATAACCTATTCTGTTCTTTCCATCTCTGACTTTGCATCCCTGTTTCTCTTCTCTTCCTCTCACATCGTTTATACTTCCTGTGCTGCCAGTGATGCTGTGCCTGTTTTCCACCTCATGTGAGGAGCTTTAGAGCAGTAATACGGCATCAAATCCATGTAGGAGTTATAAAGTCAGTGTCTCTTCTCAGGACTCGAAAGAAGCCCATGAAGAAAGCTATGTTAATAGGTGTGATTTTCCCACATTCAGCTTCCTTTTCCAATTCAATATCCTTTTCTGTGATGCCTCACGTGGATCTTGCACATGGGCTCAAAGCAAGACTAGAGATTTCTTATCATGCTCTAGAAACATCAGTTTTTCTCAGCCTTTTGGTATCTCACTGGGGGAAAAAGTGTTCCTTGTAGGAAACATTTGCATTTGGAGGTGATAAACGTGAACCCTTTTGAAGTTAATAAAAGTTTTCCTGATTTGGAAATCAATGATGTTCACAAACAGATCACTGTGGACACATTATGCAGTATGACAAGTATGTCATACTTGTCATAAATGACACTTGTATGTCATACAAGTTATTAGATATTAGGAAGAAATTCTTTACTGTGAGGGTGGTGAGGTACCGGAACAAATTGCCCAGAGAACTTGTGGATGCCCCATCCCTGGAAGTGTTCAAGGCCAGGTTGGATGGGGCTCTGAGCAACCTGGAGTACTGGAAGGTGTCCCTGCCCATGGCAGAGGGATTAGAACAAGATGATATTTGAGGTCCCTTCCAACCCAAACCATTCTATGATTCTATGTGTTTCTGAGCTGTTTGGGCCAGGAGTTGCACCTTGCTGTCTGGCAAGCTTCTGTTTAGTTCCAATTTACTGTATTCATAGATCTGAAAGCAATTTTGGGAAATTATTCATATATTCATATAAGGGAAAAAGACCTTTCAGACCTGATATTAAACAAATCCTTTGAAATGAAAGGACTGTAGATGAAAAAGAAAAGGCGAGAGAACCAGCAAGCAAGAGGATTTGGAAAGAAATTGAGAGGGGAAAGTAACAAAGATTAATATCTAATAAAAGCTGTCTATATCTATTCAGATTGTGTTCTGCTTGTTTTAAGTTACCCACTAAGCCCAGAGTGAATTCCCTCACACTTGCTTGTCTCCTCTACTCTCAGCTGGGTTTTGACTGCATTGCAGGCACTGCAAATAATCTTAATTGGAAAGATTTATATGAATGTAGACTGCTGGACTGTACTGAAGATTCCTAGAACGAGTTTATAAATAAATGAATGATTCATAGATGGGACTGTGTTCATTTCAGCAAGAGCATTGCCAAAGATAGACAGCAATATTTAATTTCTGAGCTTGTATTAGAAATTGGGATCACCCAGGATCAGAGAAATGCTTGGGATTTTACAGTGTGTGTGTGTGTGTGTATGTTTCTTAGTTTAAATAGAAGTCTATGATCTGACATTTATTTTAGTATTTTAAAGTGATAAAGGAAAATAAATATCATAAGAAATTGATGTATTCTGCAGAGGGTACAAAAGTATTAGATATGCATTATCCATTAGTTTTTCTGCAAGGCCCTGCTCATTTGATAGTTTGGTTTTTGTTTTCTTTTGCTTCATGTTGGGCAAATCACATAAAGTTTTCCCCAAATTCTTTCTTTTCTCCTCACTGATACTCCTTACCATCCATTGTTCGGTTTATGACAAGGGACAGCTTTTCACTTTGTGTTTGTGCAGTGACTTGTGCAGTACATACATGACAATCCAGTCGTGGCCTGTGTGTTCTGTTATACAAATACCATCACATGCTTTCTTTGAACAGAAAATAGTAGTTGTCTTACGGAGATTTTAGGCTAAAAATAAAATGGAGAGCAGATGTCAATGGAAGCAAATTGTGGAGCTACATAATATTTGTGTGCAGTATTTTGCTGCAGACATCAGTTTTGGTTTTAAAAGTAGTTTAAGTGTGTAATTCATTGACTTTGTGTGTCACCTATTATTTTAAAGAATTATGTAGAAATTATTTTTTCTGATCCTTTGTATCAAGTCACTGACATGGAGTTATGTATTACCAATTTAATTTTATGCTTCTGTTATTTGCTCTTTAATTAAAACCATAATGACAAAAGTTACAGATTTAATTTATCTAGTGTGTTGTTATAATAGTTTTGATATCAAAATACTGCGGAAAAGTGTTCACTGTTTCACTCCAATGGCTTTTTACTAATCCTACAGATTGGTGTGACATTAATATGTAATTTCATTTTCTGTAACTGATGGTATCTTTTTTCTAATCTGAACTTCTTGAGTGAAACTATTTCAGTTTTGGTTAAGATAGAGTACTGAGCACCGTCTGTAACAGTAAAGTTTGGTAAAGGCCTATAATAGAGAGCAAAGAAGGAGATTTTTAGGGGAATAATAAGTGTTGATGAAATACCCTAGTGACTGGGTGTAGTTATATTCTGTTTTATCAAAATAAAAAGTTTATTTCTTTTCACCTAGTAGAATACCATATGGTAGGTTTCCATTAACGTAAAATGGGATGGTTTTTTCCTAATCACCTTTTTCATAAACGGCTCTGCAACCAGGTCTTGGCTTATAACCAGCTTCTGAGAGTCTGTTTGAAGCATTTGAACATGATGGGTAAGAATCATCATTTACCACAGTAATGTGCAGTCAGCCATCTGGTATCAGAGTTCCTGGAGTGGCAGAAGGCACTTCCCCAGCCATTAGCTTTGTTGGAGTTAGTTCTGGTCACCTAATGCAACACTTTATCACATGCAGATTATTTTTATTCTGCTTTAGTCAACAGAGGGAAAAAAGAGAAATACTTATTTGCATAATTACAGGCAGCTGAGATCTGACGCTTGGCCAGACGACTTTCATAAGAAAAATAAGTAAAAGCTGTTTAATCTAGTGTAGAAAATTTGATTCTTATGATTTCGTCATGCTCAGTTTTTTACCTGTAATGCTGCATGCTGACACAGTGAACACTGTGCTAAATTCATGCTATGCATCATTTTGTACACAGAAAACTTAGATTTACAGTTTTATATGTTAACATGAAACTCTCAAAAGCAAAGACAGTTGGGTGAAGGTGACATTATGTTATTAACTCTTCCTAGTTTACTTTGAAAATGTATCAAAAAATATTAGTTTGTTTGACACTTGAGAAATGGGGTCAAATCAAACAGTTTGTTACTGCCTGGAAAAAGAATTTCTATGAAAATAACTCAAGGAATTTATTTGTGTTTTCCTATAGGTGGCATTAAGTGTCCTGTTTGCAGCTTTGTGTACGGTACCAAATGGGAGTTCAACAGGCATCTTAAAAACAAGCATGGAATGAAGCTGGTGGAAAATGATGGGGAGACCAAGTGGGAGGTAAAGCAAAGTTGCCATGGCTTTGATCTTGAGATCTTCTAAATTCTGGGGAGAAAAGGAAGGATAATAATAAGAACTATACAAAAATGTAGATTTGACTTCCTGTAAGCTTAGAAGGTTGTGTGTTCTCATCTTCATTTGAATGCATACATTGCTATGAGTGTTAAACTTTAATATATGGTAGGATTAACAATCTTGTAAATGCTTATTTTTTGCCTTTTGGCCCTCTGGTCCCCTCTTCGCAGCAGACAGGATGAAAGTTCTAGCAAAAAAAAAAAAAAAAAAAAAGAAATTGAAAAGCTTACTGAATTTTTTGTACACCAGATATTCACTGGTGTTAACTGCAAGATGAGCAAAGCTGATAACTTGTGTTGAACTAATGAAAAAACTTCTCTTTTGATCCAGAGAAGGTTAGAATCTAGACAACTGAATTTGTAAGTTGAACAGCTGAAAAAATGGTAATGTTATACAGAGTCAGTCTTCTGTCATTTGTTCTGTTGTTTCACCTTCAGTACAAAGTATATGGAAAATGTGGATCCCTTCCAACTCAGACTAGTCTGTGATTCTGTGAAAATCACAATATCTCTAAGATCAGACTTAAAAAAAGTCAAGTTAGACCTAAGAAACTGAGTTTCAAAAAAACCCAATCACCCTGAATTTTCTCAATTTGGCGTGGGGTAGAGTGGCTACCATGAGAGGACAATACCCCTTTCAAGCTTTTCCTCTGTTGTCATACACAAGGCAATTTGTTCTAAAATGGAAACTCTTACCCTTACAGAGCAGAGCTCACTGCAGATGCAGAGTCTGTGGGAAAACCGCAGATTTAGACACTTTTATTTAAAAAATTACAGTTGGCAAGCTGAGTCTCTTCCGCTGCCTAAGTAGGCTGGTTTTGATGTTCAGTGAGAGGAAGAAGCCAGAAGTCAACTGCAGTTGGCTGACCTGCACAGTGTAAGACCTATTAGGCTAAATTTCAGCCTGGCCCCCATTATGATTCTAATGCCTGATTCGTAAGAGCTGACTTGCAGGTCTTGTCTGATAGTTATTGAGTATCCACACACAGAAGGTTAAGTCCTTGAAAAATACCGGAGTAGGTTCTATTTGGACAGTTATTCAAAGAAGACAGGACAAGCATTTTAAAATGTCATCCTTCAAAGTCTTGTATGCACATTTCCAGTGGTTCTGTGTACAGTTTCCCAGTAAATGCCCAACGTTGAAAAAATTAGAGGACGTCCCATGTGCAGACACGTCTGTGCGGCTGAACTGGCTAGAAAGAAAGAGTCCCATCGGAGCAGGAGTACGTATTAAGAGCTTGTCTTGAAAAACATAGTTCATGGAAAGGATAACTTTTCTGAAACAAAATGCCATTTTCAAACTTGAGTCAGTTTACCAGATCTGCATTAATTTGGCTCAAAAGGTCTCAGCTAAACCCTGATACGATAGAAATTTATTGTTAGTTCTAAAAGAACTACAAGAAAAGTGAAGTCAGGATAATTTAGCATATTTAAAACAACTTCTGAAATAGAATCTAGATGAAAACTGTGGGATCGTATCCTCACTCCCATGTAATATTCGTCTTCAGTTCTGTTTCAGCCCAGTATTTCTGCAACTCTTGTTACAATACTTGTTGTCCAAATCTCATTCCGTATTGTTCTTTAAATTGCTGAAATGAGATTATTCATGCCTTTTCTGGGTTTTGTTTCTAAGTTAACTGCTGAAGTTTCTGAAGAAGCATCCACTCAGTATGTCCATATCACAGAGGCTGGAGAAGATGTTCAAGGCACTCAAGCTGCTGTAGCTGCATTACAGAACCTTAGATATACTTCTGAGAATGGTAAGCTACCTTTTTTTTTTAGGTTGGAACACAAAATACATCTTTTTTTTTTTTCATAAATATATAATTCTTTTGAGTATGCTGGGCAATAAAAGATGTCCTGTGATCTCCTATTAAAATGATGAAATTAGTCATCCAGAACTTACTTCTGGGGGGCTATACTTTCTTTGGGGATAAATGAGAAATTACCATTCTTTATGAATTTCTGTATCCTTAAGTCATTAATGCTTATCACAGCCTGTTCTGCACTTTATTATTAGCTATGTGGAATTTCCTGCCTCTATTATTAAATATACTGTGAAATCAGCTATCTTGGCAGAGTAGATGGTGTGTATCTAATGGCAATTCCCTGGCTATTATTTCTCTCCCTGCTTGAGGCAGCCAGACTGCAGGAGTGACACGGTGGAATAGCTCATTTACCACGTTCCCAAGGCAGTACTAACAAACTCAGTTTTGATGGCACACAAAACTAAGGGAGCTATTCTGTATCAGACTGAGGAAGAAAAGAGTGGTATTAGGTAATGGTTGCTAAGAGAGAAATAACAAAAAATGGAGGAAAAGAAAAAAGCGTCCGGATTTCTGAGAGTGTTAAAACGTCAGAGACTCGAGTAGGTTTGTTTTATGTGTTTTGTTTTTATATATATAAAAATAAGTAGTTATCAGAAGACAGCATTTTACACTTGTTTACCATCGTGGTCTTTACAGCTCATAATACGAATAAATAAATAAAATAAACATGATCACGGAATATGCTGCACATGGCAGTTGTGATTTTAAGCACAAGGTTGTAGTTTTCAGAGTAGAATGATGTGCTTTTTAGTGCATCCAGCTTCAGATATTCTTCCAGCATATTCTCTCTCAGTATGAAAAACAGTAGCATTTTGTCTAAAGGCAGTTTTATAGGAAAAAAAGCAAGCAAACATTTTTTCAGTACTCGGATAAAGTTGTTTTGTACATAAATAACAAAATATAAACACTTTCTGGTTTTAATTATATTATCTGACCTAGGTTTCCATCACATCATCAACCTCAGTGTGAAAGGGTTTGAGGTTAAGAGATGAGATTTAATCTATTTGCTGTCTCTTTCCTATTTCTAACAGTGATTAAAGCCAATATAAGGCAGCTTTACATGACTCTGACAGTTTCTTTTGCTTTCTGACTGTGGGTAGTGGTATATAGTCAGGTTCTGTTTGAGGTGAATGACTGGCAAATACACATTTGGATTTGTAAAGTCTTGCAGCTTCACTAATTTGCAGTTACCGCTGCGAGTTATGCCTGTTGTTTCTCATGCAATGTGTTCTTTTAGGTGTCTTTTAAACAGGCATAAAAGTGAGCAGTGTGGCTTCACCTGCTGATTTCATGCATTCCCTGGGCACATTTGTTTTGTGAATATTTCCCTGCCATAGATCTGTTATTAGATTGTCTTGTTACTGAGCTGTTTGAAATGTACAAACAGTGAGTCAGGGCTAAGGCAGGAGGGGAAGGAGAGCCTGCACCACTTAGGTTCACATACCCTTAGCGCTGTTTTACTGTGATGATCTTATGGCTGCCCTCTTTCTGATAAGGTGAAAGACTTGATCCAACAGCTGTAAACATCCTGCAGCAAATTATTGAGTTGGGTTCAGAGTCCCATGATGCCACCGCAGTCGCTTCTGTAGTTACGATGGCCCCTGGCACGGTGACAGTGGTAAAGCAGGTAAGAGCTCTTTTCCTCTCCAAAGCAGATATATTTAATTTTCATATATTTGTTGTGAAGTGGGTGTTGCTTTGCAAGGGCCAAATTTTACATGACCATGCAAGACATGCATAGAATTTTTTCTGAACTGTTTTTTTTTTACTGCGTGTTGCCTGTATGTCTGTTTATATGTCTACACATATACATGTTTACACATATATGCATTTATATCTTTTTATATAGAAAAATGCATATATTTTTGTGTGTATGTAAAATATGAGTGAATAAATACACATATATATATGTACATGTGTATGTATGTGAAAATACAGCGCTTTTTTGAGCAATGTGCACAGGCTGTTGATGCCATTGTCATCTAAGAGAATCAGGAGGTCCTTGGTGCAGCAAGTAAAAGGAAATAATTTTCAATTTGAGGTGCCTGTTGGGTTCAAACATCAAGACTTTTTCTCAGTATTTCCTCCTCACAGGTCTGCTAACTTTGTTGTTGGTATTTTTCATTCTCCTCACTCCAAACTCCACTTATTCCTTCTGTTTCATCGTAGGTCTTTGCTTATCTCTTTTCTCATTGTGTTCATCAATTCATTGGGGACTCTGCACTCAATGTGGTTGATAGGTGAGAGAAGGAAAGTACATGAGAAATTTTAACTTCACAAAGAGTTTAAGTAACTTTCTTGCTTTTTAATCCATATTTCTAGCCTTTTGAGTTTACAAGCTGTTAAACCTTGATCACTTCCTTTTTTCCCTTGCCTTGTGTACATCAGTGACTCTCACTGGTCTGATGTCAAACTCTTACAAGCTCCACTCCTATATCAAATGAAATACTGAATTCTTGGAGCACAGAATCTCTTTCCTGCATTACTTTTTTATCTCCTCTCCCTCCCCACCCCATCACTTGAGTCTTTTTAATATAAAGCAGCTTTTTTCGCCTGAGTGGCACAGAAGCAAAATCAGTGAAGAATTCAGATACCTCTCAAGCTGAGTGATGTTGCGCTGCCTCTGTTTATGATGACTTTTGCTAAGGATTTCCACTGATGCTTAAGGCACTGTTCCTCTGTGAACATGTTTCTTGCATGTTCTGAAATGCCTACTCATTTCTCTCCCTGGTAGCCCCAGTACTTTTCACTCTGTGTGTGCAGGAGTTTGCAGATCTGTGATTTCCCAGGGGAGGATAAGGTCACTGCTCACTGACCTGGAGGCACAGCAGGGACCACAGGAGCTCTGTAGATGATGATGATGCTGATCTATCTTTTTAAAATATTTTTTCTTTAATTTTTCTATGTTATTCTTTTTTTCTCTTTTATTTTTTTATGTAGTTCAGTGTTTTATCAAAGTCTATCTGTTCTGTTATAGAGCTGTAGTTACTTTCCAGCTGTCTTCTCACCAGAAGATCGCTCTGGAATTACGGGCACACTCATTTGTAATCTGGGGGAAAGAAGCCTTTAAATGTTATTAACATGACTTACTCCCTCCCTGTTCAGAACAAGATTTTTCTTCAGTACAGAGTTGCTTTCTGAGGGATATCCCTCATTTGTACCTACGACTATGTCAAGTTTTAATTGTAGTAGGTTTCTAACTGTTAACCTTGAAGTGACCTTAAGACATGCATATTTCACTTTCCTTCTAAAAAACTCATTCTAAACTTTCTTCTATGACCTTCAGCTTCTCTTTTGGAGTGTGAGACAAAGAATTCATTCAGGATGTCAGCAATATATCAACATCATCTGTCACTGAATTTCCACTCTTGTTCTTTAATGGCCTCACTGAGTTCTTGCTTAGTATCTTGGGTCCATTTTTTTTATCTTAACATTTATTGTAGTTCTGATTTTTATCCTGTTAGGTTTGGTTTTTTTCTTTTTTCTTTAAGGATGTACATTATCCATTTTTTAATCTTAGTTCTTACCTTCATATCTCATTTTTAGCTAACCCTTCCACTTTGCCTTCATATTTCTCTATTAGCACCAAGAAATTTCTTCGAAATCATAAATTACTAGAATGTTTTAAATTTTTTTTTTTTGCTGTAAATGTTACACTCTAGTGTTCCTATTTTTGTCTTCCGTTTCCTCCCTGGAAATTTTTTTCTTGCACCGTTGTGCTTTCCTTACTTTTCACTCATAAAAGTCCCATTTACACTTGATCCATAAAAGTCCCATTTACACTTGATCCATAAAAGTCCCATTTACACTTGATCCTTAAAATTACGTGTGAATCCAGCTGCATCTGTCAGTAATGCTCATGCTTTAGCATTTCCCTAACCTGTGTGCTCACATACCTTCAGTAGGTAGAGGTAGGGGTAGAGGTTCAGTGTAATGCAAAACTTCTGCCTGCAGAAACAAATTGTCTTTATCTGCAAGTCCTTTTCAGCATCTTGGGAGATTTCTGATGTATTAGTTAAGTCTAACTGGTGAAATTTTAAAATTGTTTTCCACTAGGTCACAAAGCAGAAAGGATACCATGTTTGAGGGATTCTTCTATGAGAATATTGTTCTAGGTTGCTTGTAGTCTTACTGCAAGTGTCTTAGATCATGAGTACACAGGATGGACCTGAGTAAGATCAGATTGTCTCTTCAAAGCTCCCAGCTCCTGAATTGCATGTTGAGAAGAAAAAGATTTCAGTTATGACTTTGGAAACTTCTTGTCTTTTGCTCACAGAAATGATTTTATAAAAGAAAATGCTTTGATAATGTAAAAGTAGCCAATCCCAGCCTGGCTCAGGATTCAGCTTATGATGTTAAACCCCCCAAAAAGCAAAGCTGTCCTTGTTGAGTTTGAATTGTGATTGGGAAATAGGAGTCACTGTTTGCTCTGATACTGTTATATGTGTAGGAGCTTTAAAAGTTTGTGTTTAGAGCCTGAAATGATTTTAGGTTATCCTTGCCTGCAAGTCAGTATTCTAATCAGTTATCAAAGTTAAACTTTTTCTGTTATCTAATTTGGGAGAAATCTTGTTGTGTGACAGCTATGAAAACATACAGCTGCTAAGGAATGAAGTATGTAACAAATGCTTGAGGAAAAAAAAAGTTAATAATGCAATAAAGTTTTACCAGTATGATCAGAGACTGACCAAAATCCACTCTGAAGCTTTGATCACAGCATGGCAGGAGTGTATCCCTGTCACTTTGAGTCCTTTCCAGTTACTAGTGATCCAGTCTGGATCTTTTTCTGCAATGAAGTGCTAATGAAGATATTTCTTTATAGCATGACATTTGAGTTGTTCTGCACTGCTTAAAGACCAAAAAAGTAATGAGGTGGAGAAAAGGAGAGAGGAAAGAGTGCTAAGTTTGAAGAGTAACAAGGAAAGAGGCTAATAAATGCTTAGAAAAGGGAGGAAATGCTATTCATAGTGGATGCTAAACATATGCAGGAGATGGGGAGAAAGCAGTTTTGTGGGAACAGAGCAAGGTGGAAGCACTGGAAGTGTAAAACAGGACACTTCCCTTTCTGCTCATTTGACTCTCTGTGTCCTATGACAGATGTACTTTTGCCCTTGTGCCTGAGGGTAGAGATTGATTCATTTTGGTTTTTGTTTATTTTGCTGGGAGAGGATGTTCAATCCATTATTTATATAGGTGGACTATTTTCCTGGCTCACATGCTGAATATAAAGGCAGGATTGGAGGATGAGCAGTCATGCCAGTATCACAGACACCCTTGATTTACAGTTTCTCTGTTCAGAGACTTGTTTTTCACACAATGTATCTGTCTGTTGACTGGAACAGACACAGAGAGTGTTTAACTACAAACTGCCTTGATGTATAGTTCTTTCTTTTAGTTTGTGTACATCAAATAAGGATGTTAATTGTTCCTTAAGAAGTTTGTTCCAAGTTAAACATATGTTTGATTTAAATACTGAGTTACTTGTGAAGAAACATTTCCCTCAGAAATGAGCACCCCTTATATCTTATTTTTCTTCAGAAGAAATTCTTTCAGTGTGTAGTGTCTGTTTAATTATTCTTCAGCAAGACAAGATTCAAAGTGCATTTTCTTGGTTTCACAATATATGAATATCCTTAAAAGAATCCCTCACTGCTTTGGCCAGAACATCAGAAGAGTTGCCCCTTCTTGCTCTGTGTCCATCAGTTTTTTTGTTTATAGTTGTTCTTCCATTTCCAGTGTTTGTTAGTGGGAATGTGTAATGGTAGAAAGATACTTTCTGATTTAACTCGTTTAGTTTTCATCAATGCAGTGTATTTCTTGTACCAGATCTCTCTGACACAAAGCATAGAATGCATGTACAGGTCCAAATGTCCAAATATGAGATTTTATTTTTGCATCAAATTACTGAACCTGAGCAGTAGGATTTTAGATTCCAAGCCAGATTTTTATACTGGTATACGCTGTAGTAACCAGTTAAATTTGGTTGCATGTTATCTATTTTTCAGGCTTTTTTTGATTAGGTAGTGATGGACAAATTTGCTGATAATTTGCTTTGTTTAGGCCTGTGATACTGTATTGGGTCTGTGTGCTCTAGAGCCAGCACTTCAGGCTCACTCTGAAGATGGCTAAGAAGATTGTATTAATCACTATCCATAGTTATTAATCACTAAGGTGATTATATCAGACTTTCTGCATGGTTGTTCATCAGCAGTCCACTGTATTGTTCACCCCTGTGGGGTACCTTTCCTGTTGTTCAAGACAGAAAGCTGATCTCCTTTTCAGGTAGGTCCTTGGGCCTTGCCTGCAGGTGATTATCTAAATGGTGCCTATTTGTTCTGCATGATGACTCTTATATGGACTCTTATTTCAACCACTTAGCTAAAATGGTTGTCCAAGCTATCATTATTTTATGCTACAGTTAACTCTGATAGTCTTTTTTCTGACGCTCACAGATTATGTTTTGTCCCTTCTATATTCCTTCAGAAAATTCAAAGATTACTTTCTCTCCTTCTCATGACATCACACTCTCTTATTCTGTTCACTTGATGTTCCTTTTTTGCCACATCAAATGAAACCTTGTTTTCCTTTCCAGGGCTTTTTACTCCTTTTCTGACTTAAGACTCCCATGTCTCATTAGCTGTAAAGATTTTGACTCCTACCTTTGCACAGTCCATGAAGATTTAATTGCTCATTACTTTTTTTCAGACAAGTTCCTTAATGCCTTCTTCCATATTGTGCTTAGTTATGTGGATTTTTAATGAGGAGCAATTTGTACCTCATGGTCTTGTCTCAATTACTTGTCAGAAGTATGATGACAGTAATTATCTGTGGATAGGCTATTGGTGTATTAATACTAATGCCCATCACAGAGCTACCACTGTCTCATTTACGTTGTACTCCCCCACCTCCCTTTTTCTGTGTCTGCTTGCTGTCTCTTCTTTTATACTGAAATTATAAGGCCTTTGGGGCATGAACTACTCTTTGCATGTAACACTGAATGATACATTCAAGGTCCTGATCCAAAGCACTACTTTGATATTAACAGTAAAGAGCAGTAGTTGGCTGCTGAATTTTTTTATTCCTTTTCTCCCACTCAGGAATATGAGACAGGACTGATGTTCTTACTACTTGTAGACTGAAGTGAAGGGTTAAATTTAGTCCTGAAAAGCATAGTGAACTATTTTCAACTTAGGCATAATGCGCTCTGAAGAATAAGTATATCAACTGTTGCAATGACTAATCAGATCTTTATCAGAGGATAACCAGGAAACACTGGATTTCCATGCGTTTCACCCTCTATTTTAGTTCCTTTCATCCTTTTGTTCTGTGATCTCTTCAGGCTCCATTAAAATCCTACCATGCTAAGTCACTTTCTTCAAAGTGGCAGCAGTAGGAGCGCACAGCAACAATTACACATGAGCTCAAAGCAGATCACAGAGCAGAGGTTTGTAGGGTAACACGTCTTCTAAAGTAAATATCTAATATTAGCATGGCTGTCACGTCACAGGCTACTGCATATTGTACTTCAGCAACGCACCCTCTGTTTCAGTCTGGTTCAGATTGGTACATGCATGATGGTGGGTGCTGGTGTTAATCTAGAAAATTTGCCAGGACATGGAGTTTTATATATATTGATTGTCAAGTTTGCAGTTGCTTTAGAACATGGAGGAATTTAATGCTTCCCGTGATGGCACCAGCAAAGGAAAGTATTAACTGGGGCAGCCTTTGTGGAGTTCTCATCATCTCTGTAACATACAGATAAAATCTTATGTCAAGAGCATTGTCCTGTTAGAGCTCTTAAAACTATGGCAATGTTTGAGGCCATTGTGCCTCAAAAGGAAAGGGGGTGATGCAGCCATTGCCAGTCACAGTCCCTCTGTCAGGATATATTCAAGCAGCCAATTGCTAAAACTGTTTCAAAGTCTGCATCAGCTGTACCAAAGTTTGTTTGATGCCTTGCAATTTTTATTTTATGCAAAGCAAGTCTTTCATACTCAAGTCTCTTATTATTCTGAAACCATTGTGCGCCAGATTGTTTTGTAGCTCATTATAGAGATTCATATGATCAAATTACAGTGTTTTCTGTGTCTCTTTTTCACACAATATAACTACATGTAAGCTAGAACTGAGAGAGAGAGAGTTCAGATTATTCAAACAATACTGAACAGTACTTGTAGGCACCAATGTCAGCTGGCACGTCACATATCCAGGTGCTCTCTGTGATCTAAAATGCTTATAATTCACCTTTCATTTTAATCTTTTCTGGAGATATTTTGTATATTTTCTTGCTGGTGTTTTATGATATAAATAGGACCATCTGTAACCTAGTGTAAGGTTTTGAAAATCTGAAAGATGTCTGTGATTAATTTTTTTCCTTATGGTAAACTGAAAGGCAGCACTGAATCTGAAATCAAGGGAGAGATTCCACAGAGGATTTGGGGACAGGCCCAGCAAAATGGTTTTAAGCACTACAGACCTGCAGCTCTTCCTGACTTCAAATAAAATCAAAGATATTACATTGTTTCACAGGATGAGCTCTAGAGTAAGGAAAAGGCTTTAGCATCTTACTGCAAATATTTTCTTTCCTCCTTTTCAGAAAAGGGAAGAAATGTATTTTCCTTAATGGCTTGAATTAATTTATTTCAAAATAAAAAAAGGCTTTCTTGCTTTGAGAGGAAGAGATTGCTCTAAGAGAGACTCATTTTTAATGACTACTTACATGCATTTGGATGGTCCTCGGATATGTAAATTAAGAACATTTGGAATTTAGAAACGTTGAGCTTCTTATGAAAACATGGTGGTAAAAGCCCCTTTGGCTTTTGTGAAGACAGATTAAGTTAATAAAGAATATTTATGCAGGTACTGACTTGATTTAATATGCCAGCTGTGTGTGGCTTCAGCTCCTTGCTGTCATTCTTTAACGAAGGATAAGCAGACAGATGCTTTTCAGCTGGCTCTCAAACAGAAAAGAGGTCTAGGATGCTACTCTTCAAAAGATTTCAGATGCCAATAAAAAGAATTGAGTGTTGTGACTTCATTCATTCTGATGGCAGCTGTCCCACTGTTTCATCAATTTGAGGGATGTAAATTAACATTTTGAGATTATTCCCTGTGGAACAATCTAATAGGAACCAAGCAGAAGCATGTAAACATTGAACTGATTTGAAATGTGAATATCCCAAATAATGTGGTGATTTGTCAAACTAAAAGGATTACAGATAGCTGTCCAAAAAGGATACTGGAGGCTAGAAACACCAGAAATAAGGGCATTAGTCTTCTTTACCCTGCATGACAAGGGTAATAAACTCACATGGATAAAGTCAGGTAGGGTGGTTAAATTAACTTTCTTTATTGGCCATTTTCATTTCAAAAGCATATAAAACTGAATAAGTATTAGACTGCTGCTATTGAATTGAATGAGTTTCTGGTTTCATTTCATTTTCGTGTCAACTGTGCTTTATTTATTTCCCTTTCTTCATTATTTATGTACATTCACAAAACTGTATTTACAATTATTTATGGGTTTTGATTTAGAGTGACTATGGTTAAATCCATCTCATACTGTGTTGTGCATTCTCACAGCTCTTGGCAAACGCAGTGTAATTTTTCTGGCCTGAGGCATGTTGTCAGAGGTTTATGTAAAGTGCACTAAAACTAGAGAAGATAGTGTATATCACATAATTAAAGGGCCACATTTTAGACACCCCTATTTCTGTATTTGTTGGAGCATCTCTAAAATCAAGGGCTGTAACTGTGAGCTGATTCATAACAAACTATGAGATCCTAGTTATCTAACATTTTTAACTGCAGCTTCCTATCTGAATTCACTAATGATTAGACTTTTCTCTGCCCATTACAATCTTCATTAGCAGACCTTGTGCATGTCCTTACTTTCACACAGGAGCTGATATGAGCAGGTTACCTCAGGAAGGAGTAGAGAATAGTCAGAAAAAGAGAGTGTGGTGTATGAATTCACCAAAGCTCTATTGCTTTAGGTAGGACTTAGGGTTTCCTTAGTAATTAGGAAAAAAAAAAAGGGGGTGGATTGAGAGGAACAAGGGAAGAAAGTGTAGGTTGTTGAGTTTGAACTTTAGCAGAAGCTGTTTAAAGTAACTTTCAAACAAAATGTTCAGATATGCTTGGTAAAAGAAACAGAGTGTGAAAAGGACTTTATCCTATTCCTGTATTTTTATCCCTATAATCTGAATCCTGTGCAACAAAGCCAGAGTCAGCATCAGTAGGTACAGCTGTGCTGTTGCATTAAGGTCCATGACAATGGCAAGATTCCCTTTAGATGTTAAATCTTTCACCAGATAATATGAACATATATTTCATCAATATATTACAGCCATACTGACTTGGGGACCTCTGAATAATTTAAAACCTGAACATACTCATTATTGTTCAAGAAAAAGCTTTCTGTAGCCTGATGAACTGAGAGTTCAAAGTGATATGAAGTCCTGAGGGGTTTGTGTGTACCTGAAATTTTCTTCAACTGACAGATATTTTATACACGAAATAAAAAAGTTAAAAGCAAAGTCACTGTATAGCAAAAGGAATGGGTACTCTGGGAAAAAACTGAATGAGCAAAGAGCATCAGGAAAACATATAGGGCTGCTTTTTCTCCTTGCTGGTCTCTAAGGGATCAAACTGATCCTTGGAATCCATACTGTAGTTCTTCCCTTCCATTCCCACTCCCCTCTTAAACAACATTAATCTTAATTATATTTTCTTGAACTTGGTTGTTCTACTACTACTGTTTACTTTTGAGTCACCTTGCAACTAAAGAAAAAATTGGCCCTTTCTAATTTGCATAATTTAGATTCCACACTTTGTAGAATCTACCATGTTTGACCTGTTCTTTTTAAGGTCACATACGAGGTCAGTGCTGTGGGACCACACTGAGATCCAGTGAACTGAATCAGAGAATCCCAGAATGGTTTGGGATGGAAGGGACCTTAAAGATCATCTCATTCCAGCCTTCCTGCCATTGACAGGGACACCTTCCACTAACAAATGCCTTTGCACACTGAAGAATTGCAGTTCCACTCTCTCCTCAAAAAAAGATTATTTTACCACTAACACTTGAGAGAATGCATTTCCTCCATAAGACCTACAGTTTCCTGATATTTTTATACTCCCCTGGAGTACTTTCCACGAAAATTTTACATGGATCTGGTAGAGAATTAAGATTTGTTCTTGAATTCTGGTACTTACTGTATTTCAATACTTGACAGGCAACTGTATGAACTCTTTAAAATCCCACACCGAATGATGTTGCTTTTTTTCATTTTAACAAGAAGCAAAATGTTCAGTAAAAATTCTGTTATTTTCAGTAACTTCTTTCACTCTCCTTTCGATAGTGTACATATTGCTGCCTCACAAACAGGAGGCCTATTTCAGTAATATTTACATTTCACAGTTTTCCAATAAAAGTCTGTTAAGGTTTGCAATGAAATTTGTACTTCTGTGAGACCTGATTGACCTAGGGGAAAAAAGAAATGGGTACAGTTTTTTCATGGGGTTTTGTATGGATTCTCACTTCAGTGCTACTAGAGGAGTTGTTTGACTGCAGATTTATTTAAATAGGAGCAGTTTTGAATGAACAGCTACTGAGAGATTAAAGCTGTCTCCAAAGACCGACGTTCCTGGAACTCTGCAGCTCTCTGTGCATTTAACTTAGATGCTGTGTTACTGCTTTCACTATTCTGCCTTGCTATACACTCATTAATCAAAAGTGATCACTTTCCGTAAAACTGACATTTTCTTTCAAAACTGTGTGATTGCTAACTCGTGTGCTGTATTTGCATTAATCATCACAATACCTGGTACTTACTGAAAAGGTGAAATTTCTGTAACCTCTCCAATTTCTCCTTAGGTGAAAGAAGAGGAGCAATCAGCCAATCACACCTTGATGATTCAAGAGACACTGCAGCAGGCGTCAGTGGAGCTGTCTGAGCAGCATCACCTGGTGGTCTCATCAGATGAAGTGGAGGGGATTGAGACAGTGACTGTCTATACACAGGGTGGAGAGGCTTCTGAATTCATTGTTTATGTTCAGGAAGCTGTGCAGCCCGTGGAGGAACAAACTGTGGAACAATCAGTGCAGGAGCTCTAGAGAATAGTGTTCAAAGGACATGGCTACTTGATCTGTAAAAAAGTTTGTTGTTTTCTTTTTTTCCCAAACAAAAGCAATCAAGCTGATGGATTTTCAGTTAATTTGTGAAGTGATCTAATTGGTTGGATTGTGTGAGCAACTTAGGCATTATGAGCAAAACCACCTCAGACTTTTTTTTTCCTCTAAAAAATGGTCATATTTTGAGGAAAAAGTATTCTTCCCCTTCTTAGAAGATCTCTCACTTGATTCCTGTAAATCCTCACAAATATCATCTGTTCAAAACTGTGGTATCCCATGATAATAAAAGTAGCTAGAATGTCTAGAAAATCCCATACACCCCATTTTGTACACACTTAATATGTGCTTGACTTGACTAGAGGCAAAGTTGTTTTGTCTTTGAATTAAAATGACCTCTTAGTTCTGAGTACATGCTTAGGACATGTCTGCGAAGTTGTGGTTCTAACCCAAAGAAAGGTTCAACACTTTAATTAGAAACGTACCACAGGTGGACTGTAGTTTGTACTTGTGAGGTGATCCTTTGAGTTTGGGAGGTATTTAAAGCCATATGTGGTAATTCTGGGTACCAGTAGGATGACTATTATTTAGATGTTTGAATAATGGTAACTCTTTTCATCCCACTGACTAAAATGAAAATACCAGAAGATGAAACCAAATCTGTCAAATTAAGGAAATATTCTTCTGTTTTTAAGAAAAAAAATATATTCAAAAGATTTATAAATGCTATGAGATGTATGTTCATATGTTTTAAACAGACATGCTTGTAAATATGATTGTGTGAAAAAAACTTGTACAAAAAACTTAAGTAAATATTGACAAGAATCTAGATATTCTTAATTATGCATGTATATAGTTCCAGATTTTTCTTCATGAATCTTGAATTGTTTCTGGCTTAATATTTTTAAATTTGAGCTATAAAAGTTATTAATAACAAAATTGTCACGTTTTCTTCTAGTGCTCTAATTTATTAAGTGCTGGTTTCCCTTTCACAGCTGAGTAAAAACGTGCTGGTTTACACTGACTCTGACAAATTATTCCTCTTGTTAGTAGTGTTTAATCAAGAAAGTGCCACCATGAAGTCCAGGCAGACTTTTTTATGTGATTGAACTTATTTGTGGGTGTTCTGGGTAGAAAAGTGGAGAAAAGCTTTTTACTGAGTGGATGTAATGCAGTGAGTTTGTTGTCTGTCTCTTCTAAGTCTTCTGAGTTCTCTCAACGCTGAACAAAATCAGTGGTAGCTTCTTCCTTAACCATGGTGATAGGGAATTTAAATTTGTTCATGGAAAAGAATTAGAATTGTTTGGCTCTGATGGCAGCTGTGTGTCCTCAGGTTTAGTCTTGAAAGTGCACCAGAAGCCCCAGGGAGGTTAAGGTTGGAGGATGGAGACCCTGTTGCCATTTTGAGTTGCTGGTAAAAGTATCAGGATTAATCCTTTTTATTTCAGTAAACTTCACATTTGTAACATCGTTGAAACTGATGCATCAAATGTATCAACTAGATTAATCTGCATAAGAAACTTTGGTTTTGTTATTACTGGTTGAAATTCAGTGTTGATTTGCAAGAATAATGCTTTCTGTTATCTAGAAGAGAAGAAAGAAGTATCAAAAACTTACAATTTATTGAATTATTCACAGCCCACTTGCTGTTAAAACCACATTTGGAAGAGTATCATGATCGTATGTGGTATGATCTTAACATAAAACCTCTCTGAATCAGTTCAGCAATATATTGTGTTATTGTCTGACTGTGGGGGGGATGGAAAAGTATTTTACTATGCATCACTCAAGGATTCTTAAGTAGATTATTTCAAATAGACTGAGCGATTCTGTCTATGAGAGGTGTGTCTATTTGGAGGAAGGGGTTTGTTTTAATTCCAGTGTTTCATGGCCATACATACCTGTGTAATTTAAGGCTTTATTTATGATTGATGAGTTATATCACATTTTCCTGTGCTAAAGCATGAACATTTCTGTGAATTTGCTACATCCTTTTCATTTTATGATTTTAAAAATAGTTTTCAATTGAGGTCTTTTCTGAAGTTTCTTTTTTTTTTTTTTTTAAATCCAGCTCTGCTTGGAAATGCAGTGTTTGGAAACAAATGAGGTGTAAGTCTGGAAGCTGTGTTGAGTACTGCACATTGATTTCTTGCCTACATGATTAATACATTTTCTTCTTTCAAGAATATTACATCTGTAATGCTGTTGAGGAGATAAGAGCTTCCTCTTTAATATGAGCCATTGTACTTCAAAAAATGAATGTCCAAAAATTGGTGGTTTTTTTCAGAAGCATAAAGAAAACAGAGAGCTTTGTTTATAGCAGGCATCTGTTTTGGGAGGCCTTGACTGTTCGAGTTGTCTTTTCTTTGGATTTGGAATCACCATAAAGGTAAGAATTAAATGTTTTGCTTGGCAAGGTCTGCTTCTGTTACACAAATTGTTTTCGCTGTAGATTCAACTCCTTTTATCCATTTAATCTTTTTTGAGGGTTAAATGACCTTTTCAGATCAGGGCAGACAAGCAGTTACAGTTTTAAGTTAGTCAAGTATCTCCTTTTTCTGAAGATTATACATTCTTCCCACACACTAGGAATATTCACTGGCATTTACTAAACTGTGGTCTTCTGTTTTTTCCGTTCTGTGACACCTGAGGAGTATCCTGCCTTTAGGCTCACACTTGGCAAATACTGCTCTTTAAAAGCTTGTGCCTGCATAAACCCAGTAACCGATGGTCTGCACAGCTAAGGACACATCAAATGCTCTGGGAGTGTGTGGAGCACAGAGGGGCTTTTGGAATCATGCAGAGACTTAGAAAAACGGGAAAAAGAAACCACAAATAATTGTAGCGGCAGCAGATTCCTAGGTAATGGAAGGCAGGGTTGTGTTGCTTGAAGCTGACTCTTGTTTCAAAAGGTCTCACAGAAATTAGGAACATTAGTTGTGGAAGTACGTCATGTTGCAGAATGGCGGAGGCATCTGTGCACAAAGGGGAGAATTTGGACCTCACAGGGCAAAAGGCACAGGAGAGGAAAGTGGAAGTTTCAGAATTTTTTACATCCCTGATTTATTATATCCACAGAGGGTAATTTCTGTTTCCTGAGCAGAGGAGAAAAGGAGACCTGCCTTACTTTCTGATGTGGTTTGGTTTCTGGGCTGGTTGTGGTTCCTCTTGATCCCAGCACCATTTCTTGATAGTAGAGATTTTAACCAGCTGTGGTATCATCTTAACTTACATGAGGCAGCACTGACAGATTTTGTGCTGGATCTGTATTTGTCTGCAAAATCCATAGGATGAAGAGTAACTGCATGCTTTGCTGTTTTGTCTCAAATTTTGGGTTGTATGGAATTGCAGCCAGAGACAGGAGTACTGCAGAGATGATGATGTTAGACCAATTATCCCTACTATACTAAGGAATTACACTCCTTGAATATATACACTTGAAATTAATGCTTTTAATGGCACGTTTTCCAACAAGATTACAGAAGTGACATTGCTGCAAGTCTGAGGTTTTCAAAACATTTTAATATTTTAGTTATTCTGAAGTTATAAAGTTCTTAGACCTCACTGCCATATGGAATATGGCACTTCATCCACTTGATCTTAATAAAGCAAAAGAAAAATGGTTTCACATTCCAATAAATTTTCTCACAACGTGAACATGCGTTTTACAATTTTAAAAAAATCAAACCAAACTCAAAACACCAAAAAATCCCTTCTGCATCTCAAGAATGAGCAGTACAGTTAGCACAGTAGACAAAGGAAGCAAGTAGAGGAAATCATATTGTGAAATATTGGAATGTTCAAGTAAATGTTTTAAGATCCGAGTGGGCAGAAGATTTGGCATGTGAAGGAACCTACTGGAGCTGTGTTCACCTTTCATGATCAGGACTTGGTTTTTGGCTTGAACTCCTCATGCCTGCCTTTGGAGGAAGCTGATCATGAGCTGCTTCAGATTGCTGAAGCTTCAGTGAAGTCAGTGGAAATGTGAAAATTGACCCAGTGAGGAAGTTTTGACTTCCTGAAAATCAAACTCTTGGGATGAAAGTATACTGACTATTTGAGACTGACCACTTGGGGCAAATTTTTTCCAAAGTCCTACCTAACCCTTTACAGAGGTGGCAGAATTACCAACCAGTCTTAAGAGACTGCAGGACCGTATTTTCTTGTCTTGCTTACATGTAGAGTTGGGTTTCTGTAAGAGCAGTGAGGTTCAACTGAGGACTGTGCTACTAGTATTGAACATACTGTGGTTTTTTATTTTTCTATTCTTTTGACCTGAAAACAATATTGACAGTTATCAGAGCTCACATAATAGAGCTGAATGAAACAGATGGTTTACACAAGTACACAGTTTATGGATTATTAGAGTTAGTTTTGCGGTAGGGTTTTTTTATACCAGATTACAATTTTTGTTTTCTGTAGGTATGTTTGAGCTGCATCTGAAAGTTTGAACAGGGAATGATATAAGCTCATTTGCAGATGGCATCATTAGCAAAAATGTGGTTTGTTTAGGTAATGCTGGTACTGCAGTGTTTGCTTATAAGGCACTAAACTGCAGATGTTCTTTTCCCTTTTGTAGTGCAATGACAGTGAGGTTACTGAGTGGTACTGCACGTGGCTTGACAGCTTCTCAATTTGCATTCCAGCTTTCCCATCATTATCAGACATCATTTCCATCAATAGCAGCACTAGTCCATTTGTCTTTTTTTCTTCCTTGAAATCAGGGCAACTTTTAATCTGGGAAGACTTTCATGTTGAGTCAGTCACAGAGAATTATTTTGGCACATCCTGAGAGTATCAAACTTGCTATTATGACATAAATATGCAGTACCGTATTCATCTCTGCTATAATTCCACAAGGTACAGGTAATTGATTAAGGTAATCTTTCATGTGTTCCTGTTCTCAACTTGCCCGTTTTGGGTTTTAAGTGATCAAAAGCAGTGGCACACATTTCAAAGGACAGTGCTAATTACAGAGCCCTTGTGTGTTCCTAACAAAATAATCTGTGCAAGTCCATTATGTTCCCCCTGTCAACCTCCAAGAAGGCTGAAACAGAAAAAGGAAGGCATCATGTGTTTCTGTCTTCATAAATACAAATGGACAAAAATGCTCTGCTTGTGAACTAATTCCTTGGATTTGAACCATTGGAACTGAGTTCTGTTTTGTCCAGGACTGAAAACTCCTGTACTCAGCAGATCCCAGTGCAAAGTCACCATCCCAGAAAAGATTGCTGGAGGCCAATCTGGTCACCTTTCCGCAGATTAACCAGCAGAATCTTTCAGAGCACAAACCGCGTTGATGTGAATGACTTGCCACATTGATTAAAAAGGTGGTGTCTGTGGGTACAGACTCAGCCCTCAGTTACAGCAGAGCTGAAGTTCGACATAAGAAAGAGATTACTGCAGCTGCAGCAGCATCTGGCCAGCAAGTGACTCCAGCTAGTGGGGATATTCTTGCTCTGATAGTGCTGTTGGCAGGAGGGCACTGCAGATGAAGAGTTCAAGAGTTACTTGTTTGTGTTTTCGTCTCTCTGCTCTCTAAGTGAAGTTTAAGGTGACTATATAAATATTAAATTAATTTTGAAGCCTTTTTTATGAAATAAAGAGATGGCAGTAGTTGTTCTAGTTTAAAAAGCCAACATTCTCTTATGTGCATACCAAATCTGGGCACAACCCAGTGCAATGTGCTCTAGGCGACCCTGCTGGAGCAGGGAGGTTGGACCGGGTGACCAACTGTGGTCCTTTCCAACCTTACCCGTTCTGGGATTCTGTGAAGTTCCCATGTGTACCCTGGTCAATAATATTTAAGAATTTCACAGGGGCAGAATGAGCAGAGCTTAGTGTGATTCAAAACCATGGAACGATGTGGTTGTCATCAAGGGAAAAAAATATTAGGCCGAAAAGCAGGATTAATGTCCTGTTGGGGAGAACTATTAGGCCAAACAACATGATTAACATCCTGTTGGAGAAAACTACTAGTTCTAGGTAGTGCCTAAAGTGGCAGGAGTTCCTCTTCTTGAGTTTATTACACTGAGTAAAATACAGCCAGACATTAGGAATGAGCCTGGTGTGAAAAACAGGGCAGCTGACCTTCAAGGTTTCTCTTACACCTCAGATTTCTGGGCATTTAATGGCAGCAAAGGAGAACAAAATGACAAAAGACTTTTATTGTATTCAGAGCCACACCTGACAAGGATGCTTGTCAGAGCTCACTCTGAAGGAATTGATGGGATGGGCATTGTTGGGATGTTAAATAAGAGCAAAATTGTCACTTACATTTTCTTATTCTTGTGTCACTTATTCTTCATGAAAAGTTCAGTGCAAGGCTTGAAGTGAGTAGTGGCTGCCAGTAAAACAGAAAAGCAAAATAACATCTCTGACAATGCTATAAATGACCTTTTTATTTGTTATAAAAATAATTTTTTTAATGGCTTGTTTGCTAAAAGTGGAAGAAAAGAGGAATTACAGTCAATATGTTACACAATGCTCTTCCTGATATTTGAAATGTTGCAAATGTTTCTGTAAAGTGGAAATAACTATCAACCTAGGTAAATTAAAAGGGATCAAAAGGTCTGCGCTGTTTTGGAGTGAAAGCAAACAATGGGAATTTATAGAGCAAGCCTTGTTACAGGTTTTTCTTTAGTTCAAGGAATGTTATCTTCTGGAAAATTAGAGATCATTTTGTGTTGTGCACTCAAATGAAATACACTGTAAATGTATTTTACAGAAACACATAAAGATATATGAGAATGAGACCATAGGAGCTGCCTCATGGGCAGTATTGTTTATGGGCTAGCAGTGAAATAAGGGACAAAATAGCACAGTGTATTACAGAACCAGTCAATGTTTTTACACTTTATTTTGGAAATGGTTCCCCTTTTGGATTAGCCTTGATAGCATTTATTTTGCTCCTACCATTAGAAGTGAAAATTACTTGCTGAAAGCTAGATGGGCCTTGGATATTAAAAGTAGAGTACAGACTCTTTCAGTGCTAGATAGCTTCTTCAAATCCATATTCAGATAGTAGTAATCAAGTATTCCTTTCATTTAATGGCAAGTGGATGAGTTAAAGAGTTCATATCCAGTATATGATAGAGAAGGTCCAAACCAAAAATTCTCTGTGGAGTTGTCTCGTGATACCTCTTCCCCCTTGGTCAAAGGCCAGTCAGTTTATCCAGCAGTAACAACCATCCTTTACTTGCCAGTTTGCCCAGACATTCTGCTTAGAGTTTGGGTTTAGCTATTTGTGTTGCATTTCAAGTCTCTAAATAATTGCATGTGAAGCCTTGTCTATTCAGAGTGCAGTCCCACTAGTGTGGAGATGCTTTCCATTTCTGTTCAGGTCATTCCCATGCCTTGGGGGTTGACTTAAAACTCCTGGGTGCTGCCACATCACAAGAGCTTTTTACTGGCAATCGTAGTACTTGCAAGTTCTTCTGGCATAATTGTGCTCTTTTGTGGGGTCAGAACACTTGAAACTGCAAAAATTCTTCACTGAAGTGCTGGAGGGAGATGTCCACTTTAGAACCTAGAAGTGTTCACCAAGATTGTGTGATTCTTAGGTGCTGCTGTCTCCATTTGCTAGTGTTGACTCAATAGCTTTGACAGCAGAACAGGAATATTGGGTCTGCTTGGCCAAATTTTGGTAGTGAGGGTGGGGGGGGTGGAGAGAACAGCCCAGGCTGGAGCAGGTTTGGTGTCAGGACTTGTGACCCTGTGGGGGACCCTCATAGGAGCAGTTTGGGAAGAACTGCAGCTCTTGGTAGGACTCACAGAGAAGTTTGCAGAGGACTGTGTCCTGTGGGAGACATCCCATGCTGGAGCAGGGGGGGAGGAGGAAGCAGCGGCAGGGCCAATGTGTGATGGGGAAGAAGACAGAGCCCAGGAAGGAGAGAGGGGTGGCGGGAAAGGAGTTTTCAAGGTTTGTTTTACTTTTCATTACCCTTCTCTGATTCTATTGGTAATAAATTCAAGTTTAGTCTGTTTTGCCCATCACAGTAACTGGTGAGTGATCTCTCCATGTCTTTAAGTCATGAGCCTTTCATTGTATTTTCTCTCCCCTGTCCAGCTGAGGAGGGGAGTGACAGAGCAGCTTTGGGGGACACTTTGTGTCCAGCCACTGTCAAACCAGCACAACAATTCATGTAGGACCTTCGTAATATACTCCAAGGAAACTGGAACACGAACTTAATCCCTTTCATTTCCCTTCAAGCACGTTGGAGAGGTTCACCTGAGCCCTCTGCTCACAGAGCTCTTGGGCAAACTCAGGGAGGCAGCTGGTCATGAGCATTTTGGGCACTTCACTGATACCAAACAATATGGAATGTGGCTTTGGAAGAGGGCACAGTGGTGACAGGGTAAAACTCCTTACACTGGTGTGGGTGATGCTGGAGTTATCACGATTCTATATTTTAGTTTTGTATTACTTGAATATGTTTATTTAGAATAAATTCTTTTCCCATTTTCCTGAATAGATTTCTTTTTTTCTTCCTGGCAAAAGGTCTTTGGTCACATAACAGCATCTGCACTAGAAATGTGACCCACTGTAGTTCCCTGTCTCTCTCTGCCTCTTAAGGTGTGTTTAAACCAAAAACATGGACAAAGCTGTAGATGGTGTACTTTAGCCACTCTCATGCTTTAATTTTCCTGGGCCAGAATGGAAAAAATCCAACAAACCAAACGAACAAGCTTACAGAAAATTTTAATTTGTATGTAATTTAGCAGAAAATAAAGGGACTGCCACGGTGATCGTGTTACGCTTTTTAAAGATTAATCTAATACTATTTGTTTTACCTTTCCTGAAGCTGTACCACAACTTCCAGCTTTCTACTGGTGCTCTTAACTACAGAGCCTCTCCAGAGCCTTGTCTGAAGTGAGGAAAACAAGGGAAGCGTGTAGAACTGAGAGTTTTGGGTCAAGTTGCTTTGCTTTTTAGTGAACCTAATATTTATTTAGTCTTACAGGGAGTCAGCATGGAATCTATTCCTGGTATTCTGTACTAAGGAGGATGCACTATGTGCAAAGTTCATTAATTTTTTGAGGTTGGTTTGTTTGTTTTGCTTTTTTAACCATCACCTTAAAAACTACTACACCAGAAGGACAAGTGTAACACAAGGTATGACAAGAATGAGTAGAAGGGAAATATTTTACTATGTCATATCCTGGAGCTGATAAAGACCTTTTTATTTTACTATTAATTTGTAATAGATCAGAATTAAGTTTACTGGTTGTAGTAGGTGGCATAAAATCAGAACAAAAATCCTTGTCTCAAAGATCTTGCTCTCTCTGTAGGTGGGATTGACATGAGTTCTTAAAATACAAAGTTTTTCATGTGTGTAATAGAGAGTTAGAGTAGGGGAGCTGTAAATCTGACAAAGCCAAGAGAAGCCAGGTAGCCTTGTGTTGTCTTTCCTCTAGAAGAATGTAAGAAAGTTTCAGAAAAGCCTACAGGCAGGTAGAAAGAAACATGTTTAGATTGGATATTAATTAGGAAACATTTCTTCAAAGAAAAGGTAACCAAGGCTTGGCCAAGGAACAGGGTGCCCAGGGAAGTGGTGGAATCACCATTCCTGAAAGTGTTCAAAAAACATATAATTATGGCACTTAAGGACATCTTTTAGTGATGAACCTGGCAATGGTGGATTAATGGTTGGACTCAATGGTCTTAAAGGTCTTTTCCAACCTTAGGATTCTATGGGGAATCCTGGAAAAAAGCCCAAAGAGGTCTTAACTGACATTCCTCTCTGCTGTGTCTTCATGCAATGCAGCCCAGAGATGTAGCTCAGTGCACAAGGGAAGGCCTGGGGCTTCTTGAGTGGTGTTTCCTTGGCAGGTGAGTGGAAGCACAAAAGGACAAACACTGGCTGAGTGATGGTGACATGATTTCAGTTATGCTGGTTTTCAAACGGTTACAGTTTTGGTTGGTATTCTCAGCATGGGAATCTACATGGGACCAACTTTGAGCATCTGTAGATACCTACAATCAGTGTGTTTTGTCATACAGCTCCTGTCTAGCCTCTAATGGTAGACTTCAAGGAGTCTACCCTATCAAGGCAGCAGTGTGACACCAAGGCAAGCGTAAACACAGCTTGCAAAACCACGTGCAAGGGATATTCTTGAAATGTCTGATTTGGTAGTATTGCAAGAGAGAAGTATGTCTGTCTTGAATTAACAATATGTTTAGCAGCAAAATTATAATTTATAATTTTCTATAGGGAAGCCACTGGGTCTTCTTTCCTCCTGTCCACACCTCAAAGCAACAAAAGTGGTTTTTCTTAGGGTACAAGCTGTGGCTTTGACTTTCTTCTCTCTTTTCACAGCCTCGTTCACCAGCCATTATCATCTGTACTTTATGCTTTAGTTGATTCACAAAGACTTGAGGGCACTGAGTGCTGTGAGGCATCAATAAGGTTTCTAGGCTGGATGTCAGGATGTCCCACATCACAGCTCAGCATAAAGCCAGATTGTCCTTTAATTGCATATTTTCCCAGTTGAGCCAAGATCCATCTGAACTGGGCATTCATGGTTATTCCCTTGTGCTGTATATTCAGAAGAATGCCTTGCCACTCTTGCTCTGCTCTCAGGTCCCTTGATGCTCCTTTGTTATGCTGAATGCTTAAGTTGGTCCATTTTTCAGCCACTGTTCAAGGCAGTTTGCCTCATCCACATACTCAGAAATGAGACAGAGTTCTGTGTATTAAAGGATTTTGCTTGTTCTGAGACAATAGATCCTGCTTATAAAACAGGAGGCACCAAGACTTGGATACTGGGTGATTTACTGCAAACCCAAACCATTTTGCTGAGTCTGACACCACAAGGGTATCTGAATTTGTCTTTAAATCACCCTCCCAGTGATTTAGAAGGACTAGTTAAGTACCTGATTTAGAAACTAATAATTGAGCCTATGTGAGCTGGCAATTATGCATGCAGTAATTGAATGTGCTAGGAGCATGTATCATGAAAATGGGAACCAATGGGATTATACCACTTCTCAGGAGGTTTTAAAGGCTGAGAGGAACAGCAACTACAGCTAAAAACAAAATTAGCCGTGCATATGTAGAGATTATAAAGCATCAGCAGACAAACATTAGAACTAGTTCTCCAGTGCTAATGGTTGGGAGCTTTTTGCTACTAAATGAGCATCCAACTGCACATGGATGGAGGTGGGAGCTGGGTCCCTCTGCTCCTGACATGCAGGTAGCTGGGGGAGCTCTTGCAATATCTGGAATATAAGAAGAAGCTCCTGTAAAAAGATGCAGAGGGCTTGCTGAAGGGCTGCACCACTGTTTCTCAGCATCTAAAAGTTTTACTTGCATAAACCAGAGTGTTGCAGCAGCTCTCCAGACAGGTAACAGCCCATGGAGAGCCCCGAGTGCCGTGGTATGTTTGAGCCAAGTGCCCTTGTGAGGATTTTTCCTTTTGTAGTGCTGTGGGCAGGAGATGAGCTTCTAAGAAGCCCATCCCCAGAAAGAGGTGGTTTAAAACTTTTGCCAGTAATATGTAGCTCATCCTAACAGAAAAACATAACTACTAATGAAGCATTTCTCCCTCGATGTAACTCTCTCTTACATTTGGTTGCACAGAACTCGTTAAGCTGTCTGTAATAAGGTTGTCTGCTGACTGCAAGCAGTCTCACAACCCTTCTGAGTTATTCCTGCCATCCTTCTTTGTCATTGCACCTGTTGGAGCAAGTCCACAAAGATGATCAGAGGGCTGGAGCACCTCTACAATGAAGATGAGCTGGGAGAACGGGGATTGTTCAGCCTGGAAAAGAGAAGGCTCTGTGGAGACCTCAGAGCACCTTCAGTTGCCTAAAGGAGCTACCAGAAAGTTGGAGAGGGATTTTTTACAAGAGCGTGGGGTGATAGGACAAGGGAGAACGACCTTGAGCTGAAAGAGAGTAGGTTTAGATTAGATATTAGGAAGAAATTCTTCACTGTTGAGAGTGGTGAGGCATTGGAACAGCTTGCCCAGAGAAACTGTGAATGCCCCATCCTTGGAAGTGTTCAACGCCAGGTTGGATGGGGCTTTGAGCTACCTGGTCTAGTGGAAGAGCTGGAACTACATGATCTATAATGTCCCTTCCAACCCAAACCATCCTATGATTTGTAAGACGTAAAATAGTAGAAGCTAAAGCAGTAAAGTTCTTTAGTGTCAGGCCACTACAATTTAAGTAAGGATGCAACTCCATTTTTTGATTGAATTCTAAGTAGTCTTATAATGGAAATTTGGAGGATGATTATATTCAAGATTGCACAGAGATAGATGTTCAGGTCCCTCTGAAATGTTTGAATATCACTGAGTTTTTGAAAATCAAGCTGTCATGGGTTTGCAAAAGTCCCCCTCCTTGGGGATTGAAAATAGTTTGTCCGGATGAATTTCCGGACAAAAGCCA